>CM069859.1:4508167-5708167 GCA_036172795.1 Pelodytes ibericus
GTCCCGGTCGCCCGGGCTCTGTAGGCAGGGCAGACCCTTTAACCCATTAAACGCGTCCCGGTCGCCCGGGGTCTGTAGGCAGGGCAGACCCTTTAACCCATTAAACACGTCCCGGTCGCCCGGGCTCTGTAGGCAGGGCAGACCCTTTAACCCATTAAACACGTCCCGGTCGCCCGGGCTCTGTAGGCAGGGCAGACCCTTTAACCCATTAAACGCGTCCCGGTCGCCCGGGGTCTGTAGGCAGGGCAGACCCTTTAACCCATTAAACACGTCCCGGTCGCCCGGGCTCTGTAGGCAGGGCTGACCCTTTAACCCATTAAACGCGTCCCGGTCGCCCGGGCTCTGTAGGCAGGGCAGACCCTTTAACCCATTAAACACGTCCCGGTCGCCCGGGCTCTGTAGGCAGGGCAGACCCTTTAACCCATTAAACGCGTCCCGGTCGCCCGGGGTCTGTAGGCAGGGCAGACCCTTTAACCCATTAAACACGTCCCGGTCGCCCGGGCTCTGTAGGCAGGGCAGACCCTTTAACCCATTAAACGCGTCCCGGTCGCCCGGGCTCTGTAGGCAGGGCAGACCCTTTAACCCATTAAACACGTCCCGGTCGCCTGGGCTCTGTAGACAGGGCAGACCCTTTAACCCATTAAACACGTCCCGGTCGCCCGGGCTCTGTAGGCAGGGCAGACCCTTTAACCCATTAAACACGTCCCGGTCGCCCGGGCTCTGTAGGCAGGGCAGACCATTTAACCCATTAAACGTGTCCCGGGCTCTGTAGGCAGGGCTGACCCTTTAACCCATTAAACGTGTCCCGGTCGCCCGGGCTCTGTAGGCAGGGCAGACCCTTTAACCCATTAAACACGTCCCGGTCGCCCGGGCTCTGTAGGCAGGGCAGACCCTTTAACCCATTAAACGCGTCCCGGTCGCCCGGGCTCTGTAGGCAGGGCTGACCCTTTAACCCATTAAACGCGTCCCGGTCGCCTGGGCTCTGTAGGCAGGGCTGACCCTTTAACCCATTAAACACGTCCCGGTCGCCCGGGCTCTGTAGGCAGGGCTGACCCTTTAACCCATTAAACGCGTCCCGGTCGCCCGGGCTCTAGGTGTTGAGCTGTGGGGTGTTATACACACAGGCAGCAGGAAGACTTTTGGCAGCTAAAGAAAATAAACCTCAATAAATCAGTTTCCTTCTGTTATTCTCTGTATTTAAATTGCCCCCCTCCCCAGCCCTCCTTCCATTTCACTGGGAGGTTCCGTGAGGACTCACATTAACCCATTCAGACAAACCGCTGGACTCGAGAGATGTACTGACTACCAGAGCAACAGGAGACGATATAGCTCTCACCCTGCTGGGAGAGTAACATACAGAGCTAGATTCATTTATATTACTAGAAGATTGCTTCTTTTCGTATAAAGAGCTTTCACTTGTTACAGCAAGCTTTATACAGATACATTCAGTGTATGACAGACGGACACAGGCATATTCCCATTTTACAATGATTAGCATTAGATTTTTATAGGTCCAGCATTGAAATCAGTGTGTTGAATAGTAAGCAGCCTCTATGTACTATACTTTGTAGCCCATACCAGGGCTTGACAGATCTCTGGAGCGTTGGAGGCTGGGCTCCCTAAATGCCCATGCTGGTTACTAACTTTTTACTTTTTAACTCAGTTTACTTTCTATAACCTCCTGAATTGGTCTGTCTGGCTCTTCAAGCGCTGGCTTTATAATAGTCTTTGGTTTATTGTAGATACATTCTAGTATACCTTGTAATGTGTATTTAGTACTCCTGTGTGGGTAATTATCTCTAGCAAGGGTACTGTCTGGGCACTGTGTGGGTAATTATCTCTAGCAAGGGTACTGTCTGGGCACTGTGTGGGTAATTATCTCTAGCAGCGGTACTGTCTGGGCACTGTGTGGGTAATTATCTCTAGCAAGGGTACTGTCTGGGCACTGTGTGGGTAATTATCTCTAGCAAGGGTACTGTCTGGGCACTGTGTGGGTAATTAATTCTAGCAGGGGTCTTTCTGGGCACTGTGTGGGTAATTATCTCTAGCAAGGGTACTGTCTTGGCACTGTGTGGGTAATTATCTCTAGCAGGGGTACATTCTGGGCACTGTGTGGGTAATGATCCCTAGCACGGGTACTGTCTGGGCACTGTGTGGGTTATTATCTCTAGCAGCGGTACTGTCTGGGCACTGTGTGGGTAATTATCTCTAGCAGGGGTACTGTCTGGGCACTGTGTGGGTTATTATCTCTAGCAGGGGTACTGTCTGGGCACTGTGTGGGTAATTATCTCTAGCAGGGGTACTGTCTGGGCACTGTGTGGGTTATTATCTCTAGCAGGGGTACTGTCTGGGCACTGTGTGGGTTATTATCTCTAGCAGGGGTACTGTCTGGGCACTGTGTGGGTTATTATCTCTAGCAGGGGTACTGTCTGGGCACTGTGTGGGTTATTATCTCTAGCAGGGGTACTGTCTGGGCACTGTGTGGGTTATTATCTCTAGCAGGGGTACTGTCTGGGCACTGTGTGGGTAATTATCTCTAGCAGGGGTACTGTCTGGGCACTGTGTGGGTTATTATCTCTAGCAGGCGTACTGTCTGGGCACTGTGTGGGTAATTATCTCTAGCAGCGGTACTGTCTGGGCACTGTGTGGGTAATTATCTCTAGCAGGCGTACTGTCTGGGCACTGTGTGGGTAATTATCTCTAGCAGGCGTACTGTCTGGGCACTGTGTGGGTAATTATCTCTAGCAGGGGTACTGTCTGGGCACTGTGTGGGTAATTATCTCTAGCAGGGGTACTGTCTGGGCACTGTGTGGGTAATTATCTCTAGCAGGGGTACTGTCTGGGCACTGTGTGGGTAAATATCTCTAGCAGGCATACTGTCTGGGCACTGTGTGGGTAATTATCTCTAGCAGGGGTACTGTCTGGGCACTGTGTGGGTAATTATCTCTAGCAGGGGTACTGTCTGGGCACTGTGTGGGTTATTATCTCTAGCAGGGGTACTGTCTGGGCACTGTGTGGGTAATTATCTCTAGCAGGGGTACTGTCTGGGCACTGTGTGGGTTATTATCTCTAGCAGGGGTACTGTCTGGGCACTGTGTGGGTAATTATCTCTAGCAGGGGTACTGTCTGGGCACTGTGTGGGTTATTATCTCTAGCAGGCATACTGTCTGGGCACTGTGTGGGTAATTATCTCTAGCAGGCGTACTGTCTGGGCACTGTGTGGGTAATTATCTCTAGCAGGGGTCTTTCTGGGCACTGTGGGTAATTATCTCTAGCAGGCATACTGTCTGGGCACTGTGTGGGTAATTATCTCTAGCAGGGGTACTGTCTGGGCACTGTGTGGGTTATTATCTCTAGCAGGGGTACTGTCTGGGCACTGTGTGGGTAATTATTGATTAGGGTAATTCTCCCTGTGATACGGATTTGTGTGCCTGGCGGAGTCTGTCTGCGTGTAATGACATCACTGCTCTAATCATTCATTGCCAAAGAGGTGGCAGGCCCGGCAATGAATGGGTTAAGCAGTCACCTGCAGCGGGGGAGGCTGACTAGTTATTGGGGCTGGGGGGATCAGCTTCTTGTAAAATGATCCTGGGGCTCAGGAAGAATGGGGGAAGTTATTGTCCCAGGGGGTGGTGGGGGGAAGATGAGGAGAGAGTGAAGTATTCCAGAGGTGAGCTGGCTTCCTCCCGCCACAGACAGGCACAGGGGATCCCCCCAGCCCCCACCTGCTGCTCCTTCATCCACAGCTGGAGTAGTTTAAGGCTAGAAGAGAGAGATGGAGTCAGGCTGAGTAATATGCCGATATTGGCATAACAGCTGTGTGTTTACAGCCACCATCATTGCCCTACAGGCAGGTGTCACCCTGCAGCCACCGCGTCCCAGAGCTCCTATCTTTCTGCCACTCTGCAGCTTGTTATGTCCCGGAGCTCCCTTCTTTCTGTCACCCTGCAGCCGCCACGTCTAAGAGCTCCCATCTTTCTTGCCACCCTGCAGCCACGACGTCCAAGAGCTCCCATCTTTCTGCCACTCTGCAGCTCTTATGTCCCGGAGCTCCCTTCTTTCTGCCACCCTGCAGCCACCGCGTCCCAGAGTTCCTTCTGTCTGCCTCCCTGCAGCTGCCACGTCCAAGTGCTCTCATCTTTCTGCCACTCTGCAACTGCCATATCCCAAAGCCCCCTACTTTCTGCCACCCTGCAGCTGCCATATCCCAAAGCTCCCTACTTTCTGCCTCCCTGCAGCCGCCACGTCACAGAGCTCCCTACTTTCTGCCTCCCTGCAGCCGCCACGTCCCAGAGCTCCCTACTTTCTGCCTCCCTGCAGCTGCCACATCCCAGAGCTCCCTACTTTCTGCCATTCTGCAGCTGCCATGTACCAGAGCTCCCTTCTTTCTGCCACTCTGCAGCTGCCATGTCCCAAAGCTCCCTTCTTTATGCCACCCTGCAGCTGCCACGTCCCAGAGCTCCCTTCTTTCTGCCTCCCTGCAGCCGCCACGTCCCAGAGATCCCTTCTGTATGTCACAATACACTCTCAATGTCCCAGTGCTTCTTTCTGTATGTTACAATACACTCTCCATGTCCCAGTGCTTCTTTCTGTATGTCACAATACACTCTCCATGTCTGAGCTAACCTTCTGAATGTTGTAATACTCCCCATGTCCCAGAGTTCCTTTTCTGTATGTCGCAATACACTCTCCATGTCCCAGAGCTCCCTTATGAATGTCGCAATACACTCTTCATATCCCAGAGCTCCCTTATGTATGTTGCAATACACTCTCCATGTCCCAGAGCTCCCTTATGTATGTCGCAATACACTCTCCATGTCCCAGAGCTCCCTTATGTATGTCGCAATACACTCTCCATGTCCCAGAGCTCCCTTATGTATGTCGCAATACACTCTCCATGTGCCAGAGCTCCCTTATGTATGTCGCAATACACTCTCCATGTGCCAGAGCTCCCTTATGTATGTCGCAATACACTCGCCATGTCCCAGAGCTCCCCTCTGTATGTCACCCTGCATCCTTTCTGACCCAGAGCTCCTTTCTGCATGTCGCAATACACTCCATGTCCCAGCGCTACCTTCTGTCTGTAACCACACAGCCTCCATAAACCAGTATTCCCTCCTGTCTGTCCCTCTGTCTATCTGTCACACTGCTCTGTGACAGGCTTGTGTTTTGAATCGGTATAGACTGTTCTGTTAAAAGACCTGCATATCTTTATTAAGACAAACATTGTATTAAATTATAAAGCTTATAGTTCATGGGGTGAGAGTTGGGGTCACTCTCATTACATCCTTGTGTCTTACGCCTACCAAGGTAAACATGGAGGAGAGTGTTGGGAGTGGATGAGTTGTCAGGATTAGTCTGTGCAGTGATTAGACCACTCGTAACCTCACTAGACAGTCCATTTGTTCCAGCGTCTGTCGTCCTAGGGGTTTCCGGAGGTTGCAGTAGATCCAGGCTCTAGTAATGTTCCTAGTGTTCTGAGGAAGGGGGGCTTTCCAGGTTTCTCTATTCAGGGGGCTCCGTTGGTCTTTCACAGTTCCCATTTTCCTTGGCTGGTTGGGGAGTGTTCCAGATTTCCTCTCAGTCTGAGGGGCCTGTGTATTCTCTGACTGCGTGTCCCGGGCCTTGTCCCTGTCTGCATGCTTTGCTCTGGGACGGCGTTAGTCTCTCACCCTTGCGGACTGGATGCCAGACTGCATCTCTCTCCCATGCGTTTCAGATGAGCGGTGGTCTCCCCTCTCCCCCAGTCCTTTCTGTCAGGATGGAAAGTCAGTACCATGACTGTAGGAGCTGCCGAGTTTCGACTGAAGCTCCCATTGGCCTGAGTTTGGGGGTCTCCCGGGGGGAGTCTTTGCTCCCCCTATTGCTGCCCCTATGTTCTGATCGCAGTTTTCCTTTCCCGGTCTTTGCCCTGTGGAGAGATGAATGAAAGTATTTCAGTGATATGAACTCCCCCCTGAATCTTTAAACATACACAGCGTTTACTACAGGAGCTCAATCCCATCTTACTCCCCCCACTCATACAGGTTCAGCGCTTTGCCTGTCCATTTCCTGCTTTTGATCCAAAGGAAAAAGTTAATTCCTGACTCCAAATGGCAAACTTCTCCTTTACTCCTCAGTATTATCCGGTGAGTTTGCTCCCGCCTATTGATGGAAAAACATAGGGCACAGGGTTTGGCAGTAGAAACAAATGGCGAAAGTGTTTTTCTTTATTATCTTTGTTCTTTCTGAATGCTGAATATAATAATCGCTGCGTGTGTAACCGGATCTGAGTGCAGCCGGCTGACAGGAGCAGACACTCCAGAGAGCTTCCATACACCAAATATTATCTGAATAAACAGTATAACACAACAACCACGATGATTTTATTCCAAGCCAAGTGATACACAATGTTTTCACACACAATGTCCCTTACGCCTGTCCCATTTCTACCCCTTAATGGGGTGTATCCTCCTCTCTTGCCCGTATCGCAGTCCCTGTGATCCCCCCTCTCTCCTGCCCCCATGTCTCTCTCACTGCAATGCTTTCAGCTCACGGAATAAGTTAGCCTGGACCATGGGACTACATAAATGATGTACAGCACATATCACAGAACCACTCCATGACAGTGACGTGTTTAATGGGTTAAAGGGACAGTGCCGTGTAACGTGACCTAATGACAGTGACATGTTTAATGGGTTAAAGGGACAGTCCCATGTAACATGACCTAATGACAGTGACATGTGAAATGGGTTAAAGGGACAGTCCCATGTAACGTGACCTAATGACAATGACATGTTTAATGGGTTAAAGGGACCGTGCCATGTAACGTGACCTAATGACAGTGACATGTTTAATGGGTTAAAGGGGCCGTGCCATGTAACGTGACCTAATGACAGTGACATGTTTAATGGGTTAAAGGGACAGTCCCATGTAACGTGACCTAATGACAGTGACATGTGAAATGGGTTAAAGGGACCGTGCCATGTAACGTGACCTAATGATAGTGACATGTGAAATGGGTTAAAGGGACAGTCCTGTGTAAAGTGTCCTTAATAATATACCTTGATCTGTATGTATGTCGTAATTATATGTAGCTTTCATTTCAAAAGTTGATATTTTTCTTCCTGTGAGTTTGTGTACATAACTCTGAAGGGTTAAATTAAAGCAATCTACCTTTGTTTTGACCTGTGCTGTAGGATGCTATGTATGCACAGTCTTCCTTTTACATGTTTCACTTTGATGATAAAACTGTTTGTACCATGTACCAGGAGAGAGAGCAGTAATGAAGGGAGATGGACACGGTGAATCAATGAGGTGTGGGATACATGCATTGTGATTGCAGATTCAGCCCATCCTGTGTGCTGGCTCTATACCTCCCTAACAAGCATGTAAAAGGCCAAACAGTGCTTATACTGTGAATGTACATTAGGTTAGCAGAACTGCAATCAAATGTATCCGTTAAGAACAAAATAGGGTTTAAATGTGTCTTATGTCTTCTTCTCACTGCATATCAAGGCACAGGAGAAACCACCGACACATCTAATACATAGATTTCTCTTATTTTATGCTAACAATCTATGATCATTTTTCATGATGTTTTATTCTCTACATTCACAGTATAAGCAATGTTTAGGTTGCCAGGCCCCTTTAACATCCTGGGGAGGAATTGACAAGGCATCTGCTAATATTGGGCATTGGTAGTCAAGATTTTTGAGTTTGTTTTTCCATCATTCCTCTTTTTATAGGACTGTTCATCCCTGAGAGGAGACTAGAAGGTCCACTCAGTAAAGAGAGAATGTCAGGAATTTGAGATGTAAAACTTTAGGTCAAAGTAGCAGAGTTGGAAGAACTATCCAATGAGACACAATGGGAACATTTTTCCAACTCTGCTACTTAAGCCTTAATTTTGAAATTGAGTAGACCCTTACGGGTATCTGCCATTTAGTTTACGATTTCTTAAAGCCTGACTTATTTCAGCTGTAAATAAATGCAGCATAGGGATTTGTTTCAGGGGTCCAGTCTCCTGTCCTGACTCTGATACATAGAGGCTGACGGTTTACTTTGTATCACTGCATGAAATAGACACAATATTTACCATTTACTTTAAAGTTAAAAATATATTTTTTTGGACCTTGTCAAAGTGAAAGACCCCACTGGCCCCAGCCGGAGCGTGTGCTAGATACTGAGGACCATGGAGGGATGGACATTCATTTTGGTAAAGCAGGCCTGGCTATCATTTATCTTTTTGGAGTGGGGTTTGGTTAAAGGAACAGGCCCGTGTGGACTGCATGTCTCCCTGCCAGATGTTTGTTAGAAGATTTCCGCAGAGAGTTGAGACAATTTTCCAAGACGTGTTTGAAAGTTGAGATGGAAAAGTATCTTTAATGAAAAGGCATATGTTTAAATTCAATCTGTCAGTTTAAAGGCCGCCCTGCTTGCGAACCGCTACTACCGTTATGGAAAGATAAAGCAATCGCTGGCGCTGGGGGAGGAAGGTTAGCATGGAGGAACGGTGTTATGCAGTGATCGTGTCTAGCCGACTGTATAGTGATTATATCAAGCCTGACTGCTGGATCTTACTTTATCAGAAAATACGGATACAGTCTCATATAACAAGCTAAAAATCTGAAAGCCTAACCTTTTATTAATATTGTTCTTAAAAAAAGAAAATTCTTAGGTTATATTATTTTTAGTCTTTTATACAAGACTTCATACCCTCCTTTTTTATGAATATTTATACTATATATATATATATATATATATATTTCAAAATTCTTAACCTCAAGCATTTTGAATACATTTTGATAATACAAATTTAGACATGGGATAAACGAAGCACCCCCACTACCTGCTGTATACACCACAACCTCAGTATCTGCTAACGTGGAATGGGGCATGTTTGTTTTATCGGGGGTGGACATGTTTAGAATCTTTGCTCTGTGTAGCTCTATTAGGTTCAGACATGTTGTTTAGATTCTTTGCTCTGTATAGCTCTATCATGCGGCGTACATGTTGTTTAGAATCTTTGCTCTGTATAGCTCTATCAGGGGTGGACATGTAGTTTAGAATCTTTGCTCTGTATAGCTCTATCAGGGGGCGAACATATTTAGAATCTTTGCTCTGTATAGCTCTATCAGGGGGTGGACATGTTGTTTAGAATCTTTGCTCTGTATAGCTCTATCAGGGGGTGGACATGTTTAGAATCTTTGCTCTGTATAGCTCTATCAGGGGCGGACATGCTGTTTAGAATCTTTGCTCTGTATAGCTCTATCAGGGGCAGACATGTTGTTTAGAATCTTTGCTCTGTGTAGCTCTATCAGGCCTGTGTATTCAGTCTCTGGAAGGATTAGCCCAATGTAGAGTATTATCTGTGTTGCTATTCTTCATGGAATATACACTTCCTATGAAGGCACAGTATATAGAACAGGAGTGGTCAGGCCGTGACCGAGCCACATGCCGCTCTTTGATAAAGTGCAGCTCACAGAAATCTGTTGGCTGAGCTAACGTTCCATTAAACTCATATACAAGGTGAATAAACAATATTCCAGCGTTATTGTTATTTACTGGGTATAAATGGAGAGTCCACTGGATTAATGGTAATATTTATGTATAAATCAACACCCGACAGATCTCATTCATACAGATGACATGTCAACCAGACTTGGATCTACTCCCAGCCGAGGTGGAGACTTGGGAGACCTCTGCTAGCAGTAAATAGCCTGATAATTGTACCAATGTCTGTGTCATAAAGATATAATGATACTGTAATAAGGGGAAATCTGATTTAAAGTCCAAATCATTTCATTGGTTTAAATCTTTCTCCACCGGATATTTTTCAATCAGAATAAGCCCTACGCCATATCCTCTCTATCGTATCCTTAGACCCCCAATCCAATGGGACCCACATTCCAAAGGCGTTTCCTCCGGGAAAATTGATTTTCCAAACATTGACATGTTCTAGTCTACAATCAAAGCCGATACAATCCTAGTAGCCTCATCATACACTGATATTAATCACAGGCCAACATCCAAACGTCACCTGATGGGAAACCTCCTAAATGCCCCTGGAGCAGATCTAATGCACTGTCCTTCAATCCAAACACGTTGCTCCCCACTTTACACATACACAACTAATACCTTGAAACTAAAATGTGCCCTTTCTTCATTTTGGATGCCTTCCTCAGGCATGCCATGTTATGGCAAAGGGTAAGACCCTTCTTATTTTGTCCCATACTGGTGGTAAAGCTATTAATTTGTCTAAATGGATCCCCCCTTCCCGTCCCACACTGGCTCTTTCTCAAATCCAGTATTTATAGGTGAGACTACATTCAGACTACCTGATCACTATTTGTATTCATAAATGGTATTGTTGGGAAATGTCACTGGGCTGTGGAGTTTATTTCGGGGTCTAGTATATTTTGACTGGTTTTTGGTACTTGACGACTCCGTCCCCCGGGGTTTAGGAGGTTGAAATCTGTGAGATCTGAGGGACTCTGATGCCAGCAGTTCCACACCTGTATACACGCTCTTCTGCTATACTTTCCTAGTTTTTATAAATGTGATTTAGTCTCTCCATTACTGTGCTCATTTTACTAATGATCACACATTAACACAGGCTGGTCTGTACGATTTACAATGCCCCCCATTATTAAATCAAACCCCTTCCCCAACCAGTCCAGTATTGGGGTCGAATACTTAAATCCAATCCGACTCGGGTGATTATTCCCCTCTATCAGCCTCCATTACTTTATTATCAGCTATTTGCCCTGTCTGTATGGCCAGTATTGATATGAATTAGAAGGAAATACATCTTGTTTATTTAACACTTGTGTACTTTGTATGTGATGTTATAATTGGCACCTTCCAGGGTTAGTAAAAAGCTCTGTTTTGTGGGGAGTTTTAGTAATTATTTTAACCCATCTTGTATCTGCATTTTGGGGTAAGAATTCTTTAGTGCACTAAAAACCTTCCTGTCTGAACATTATTACTGGGTTTTGACATCATTTAGTTCATTTATTGTAATAACATAGTTTATATCTCTGGAGAAGATTTCCCAGCGTGCACCAGCCTCCTCTGTCACACGGCTTTCTTGGTCTGCACATTTGTGTCTGACATATCTGAATGTGAGCTTTGTGGGCTGCAGGTAGAATAACGTATTAAGTGATGGAGAGAGAAGTAACCCAGAGTCATGTCCACCGATCACGTGAGCGGCGGGTGGGTTTGTTGTTTACAGGTAGTAGCAGCATCCCATGTACTGTACTAAAACACACATGTGGTATTAGCATGGAGCCTGTGGGTGCCTCCCTGCATGGGTATGAGGGGTTCATTTCCTTTGATTTATGGACCTTGGAGATATTAATAGCTAAATCACAGTGTATCCGCTCCCACAGAGAGGCAGCGTTCTTATGACAAGTGGCCAGGGTGTGGTCGGCTGTAAGTCCCAGCATGTGGCCTTACGTGGCCAGGGTGTGGTCAGCTGTAAGGCCCAGCACGTGGTCGGCTGTAAGGCCCAGCATGTGGCCTTACGTGGTCGGCTGTAAGGCCCAGCATGTGGCCTTACGTGGTCGGCTGTAAGGCCCAGCATGTGGCCTTACGTGGTCGGCTGTAAGGCTCAGCACGTGGCCATACGTGGTCGGCTGTAAGGCCCAGCACGTGGCCAGGGTGTGGGCTGCGGTTTGGCTTAGTGCGTGGCTTATGTGACCTGGGTGATGTGAACTGGTCTTAACAAATGCAGTTTGCAAAATAACCTTTTCCCAAGCAAACCTGGTATATAAAGTATTAGAAAACACAGCGTGTGATAGTATGAGGCACAAGTGATAGAAACCAGGAATGCAACACGTAATACACGGTAACCATACAAAATAACGCAAGGATTGGAACTCTGTGAGACACCTATGCTATGGGCATGCGTAACTGGCAATACTTTGGGCACAGGAAGTGATGTCATGGTACTGGCAGTTCCCGTGCTGTGTAATGCATACGATGTCTCACTGTAATATTCATTAAGTGTTCAGATCTGAGTATACGTTGCCAGGGTGAGAGCGCCCACTGGTCTCATTATCTGGCTAATAAATCAATTACTGATATCTAGCGCTCGGCTAGTAGTCTGTGAGTGGAGGCTTGTAATAAATGCTACTCTAGGACTGTAATTAGCAGTGTTCAGTTTGCTTAATAACATGGGACCCTAATCACAGAATATCAGAGGTGAAAGTGTTACCATGCTGGAGCAGGCGATGGGACTGGTAAACTATCCTGCATCATGGGAGTCATAGATCACAATCTTCTAACACTGAGAAATTATATCTGTGGTGTCTCATGATTATGACATCAGCTTGTGGCCTAATATGCAAACTACTCCATAAGGTGATGTCATAAACAGGAGACTGACATTCTGCTAACGCAATGTATAGATCATGTTTTATTATCTGCTAACTGTACCTATCCCTGCTCCATTACTGGAGCTCTGACCCTATAACTGTACCTATCCCTGCTCCATTACTGGAGCTCTGACCCTATAACTGTACCTATCCCTGCTCCATTACTTGAGCTCTGACCCTATAACTGTACCTATCCCTGCTCCGTTACTGGAGCTCTGACCCTATAACTGTACCTATCCCTGCTCCGTTACTGGAGCTCTGACCCTATAACTGTACCTATCCCTGCTCCATTACTGGAGCTCTGACCCTATAACTGTACCTATCCCTGCTCCATTACTGGAGCTCTGACCCTATAACTGTACGTATCACTGTTCTATATAGAATATATATATTTGTTGGCACTGGAGTAACTTTATTATCTTGTTTGCTAATGGGATAATGGTAGGAATTAATTTGTTATATAATAAAGCAGGAACTACGTGGCTTATATTTTTTTGGATACTGAGAGTGAAGTTAAAGGGACTGCATCACCTAAACATTTTACGGTCAATGTAGAACATACAAAATGTTTTAAAATGATCTATATATTGTGTTAGCAAGACTGCAGCAAATGAATAAATTAGTGGTGTCTTCTGTTTGACCTCACCTGTAGCTTGATATTCAAATTACACATGCTCCTTGCAAAACCAATTCATTTGCTTATAAAGCCACGACTGATGTCATAAACAGGAGACACATTTCAGATGCATTTGCTGTAATTTTGCAAACATAATGTATAGATCATTTTCAGTATCTATTTTTTCTCTGCGTTCACGGTAAAGGCAACGTTTAGATGATACAGTCCCTTTAAGATGAGGCCACTACGTAGAGGGTTACTACGGGGGGGGGGTCGCCGGGTTATTGGAGGGTTATTGCGGTGGGTCGCCGGGTTATTAGAGAGTTACTGCGGTGGGTCGCTGGGTTATTGGAGGGTTACTGCGGTGGGTCGCTGGGTTATCGGAGGTTTACTGCGGTGGGTCGCCGGGTTATTGGAGGGTTACTGCAGGGGTCGCTGGGTTATTGGAGGGTTACTGCAGGGGTCGCTGGGTTATTGGAGGGTTACTGCGGTGGGTTGCTGGGTTATTGGAGGGTTACTGCGGGGGTCGCCGGGTTATTGGAGGGTTACTGCGGTGGGTCGCTGGGTTATTGGAGGGTTACTGCAGGGGTTGCTGGGTTATTGGAGGGTTACTGTGGTGGGTCGCTGGTTATTGGAGGGTTACTGCGGTGGGTCGCTGCGTTATTTGAGGGTTACTGCGGTGGGTCGCTGGGTTATTGGAGGGTTACTGCGGTGGGTTATTGGAGGGTTACTGCGGTGGGTCGCTGCGTTATTTGAGGGTTACTGCGGTGGGTCGCTGGGTTATTGGAGGGTTACTGCAGTGGGTCGCTGGGTTATTGGAAGGTTACTGCGACCAGGTCGCCGGGTTATTGCAGGGTTATTGGAGGGTTACTGTGGGGGGTCGGCGGGTTACTGTGGGGGGTCGCTGGGTTATCAGAGGGTTACTGCGGTGGGTCTCTGGGTTATTGGGAGGTTACTACGGTGGGTCACTGGGTTATTGGAGGGTTACTGCGGCCTGTCGCAGGGTTATTGGAAGGTCACAGTAGCGACCGGGTCGCTGGGCTGTTGGAAGGTTACTGCGCGGGGGGGGGGGGGGGGGGGGCGCTGGGTTATCGGAGGGTGGCCTTTCTGCACTATCAGACAGGCCCCTTTACCTGCACCTTTCACATTATGACTCCCTCCCCTGCCCCAGTCCTTGCTCAGGTCGGGTTACTCACCATCTTTCGCTGGTTGCTCAGACAGAAAGTGCAGATCTGTTTGGGTTGGTCGCTGTGCTTGGGGCTGGCATTAGTGGTGTGATGTTGGTAGTAAGGGGTGCTGGTGTGACAGGGCTGTCCATCTCCACACGTGTCACCCAGCAGGAGTACATTGCCCAGGTGGGATATGTAGCTGGATGCCAGTCGCAGGGTCTCTATTTTGGAGAGTTTGCGGTCCGCTGGCTCGGTGGGGATCAGCGTGCGCAGAGCTGTGAATGCGTTGTTGACACTGTTGGTTCGGTCCCTCTCACGGGCATTGGCGGTATGGCGCTGGCGTGGCTCTCGCTGCAGACCTGGACATTTCTTGTCTCCCCTCTTGCCACCGTGGTCTCCCGAGTGGTGGAATTTATCACCGCAGCCCGAGCTGTCGCTGCCACTGTCTTCATCGTCTGAAAGCATGCTGATCTCTGGGTATAAGAAACGAGCAGGAGGGGCATGACGGAGCATTGCGAAGGACATGGCTGGATACCAGAGACTAGTGACCACCAGATGCTGGGAGGCAGAAGCCTGCAACAACTACTCTCCTTGCTGTGTTAGAGGCTGGTGTCTCGTGCAGCTCTCACTGTCTGCTTGCTGTCTGTCTTCCACGTGCCGAGTGAGGCCGTCTGCCTGAGCTGCAGCTGTGATTGAGTTTTTATAGTGACCCATGAGAGTGGGTCTGGTCCTCCCTCCGCCGGCAGCAGACACGGGCAGGGGGGCTCTATCGGAAGCTGGATGAAGGGGGAGGGAATCCCCAGACGGCTGTGGGATTTAACAGCCCAGACTTGCCTGTGCTTCTTAACGAGACATAATGTTAACCCTTAATGGGCCTTGGGGAACGGAGATCCACGGTACTGGGAATTTGTTTTTTCATTTTTAAATATCTGTAGGTTGAAATACATCTGAAAACTTACAGGGAGGGTGACTAATAAGAAAGCATTATATGATTAAACAGAAGCTTTATAAATATACCTCCCACTGCGGGGTAACACAGGATAGAGCTATGGACACAGTCTGCCCCCTATTGCGGGGTGACACAGACAGAAGGGAACTGTCCGATATGGAGTCTGCCCCTCCCACTGCAGGGTGACACAGACAGAAGGGAACTGTCCGATATGGAGTCTGCCCCTCCCACTGCAGGGTGACACAGACAGAAGGGAACTGTCCGATATGGAGTCTGCCCCTCCCACTGCAGGGTGACACAGACAGAAGGGAACTGTCCGATATGGAGTCTGGCCCTCCCACTGCAGGGTGACACAGACAGAAGGGAACTGTCCGATATGGAGTCTGGCCCTCCCACTGCAGGGTGACACAGACAGAAGGGAACTGTCCGACGTGGAGTCTGCCCCTCCCACTGCAGGGTGACACAGACAGAAGGGAACTGTCCGACGTGGAGTCTGCCCCTCCCACTGCAGGGTGACAGAAGGGAACTGTCCGATATGGAGTCTGCCCCTCCCACTGCAGGGTGACACAGACAGAAGGGAACTGTCCGACATGACATCAAATCTGAAAGAAGACTCCATCGTTTCTATTGTGTCTGCAGTGCCTTTGGATTTTTTTGTTAATTGCTAATATTGTCCCACCTGTTCTCAAGCATCCATAGTGTAGACTGCAGTAGCAGAGGGCTCTGCCCTGCTTGCGTGTTGCCTGCCTTTGCCCCACGTGGTGTTTTTCACCCTGTCATTGCTGAGATACTTGGCCATTCATTGTGATTTTTGCCCTGGAATTATGTAATCATCCTCCATACCAGTAAACCCCACTGTGCTTCACACCCAGATATCCTTGTGAAGATGAGCTGGCACACATGGCCACCTGTGCAGTTTGATTGTGTAACTTTGTTAAGGTTACAGACGCACGCTGTCTTTTGTTTTTCTTCGCTTAGCCTCCTGTGCAGTATTGTGTGTCTTCAACCATGAAATAAAATACCACAAATCAAGGCCGGGGATCAGGAGGGGCTATACTGGGGGGAAATGAAGACTAAAATACTGCAATGTAACCTCTGTTACTGTACCTTTAACCCATTAAACATGTCACTGTCATTAGGTCATGTTACATGGGACTGTCCCTTTAACCCATTAAACATGTAATTGTCATTAGGTCACTTTACATGGGACTGTCCCTTTAACCCATTAAACATGTCACTGTCATTAGGTAACGTTACATGGGACTGTCCCTTTAAACCATTCAACATGTCATTTTCATTAGGTCACTTTACACGGGACTGTCCCTTTAAACCATTAAACATGTCACTGTCATTAGGTCACGTTACATGGGACTGTGCCTTTAACCCATTAAACATGTCACTGTCATTAGGTCACGTTACATGGGACTGTCCCTTTAACCCATTAAACATGTCACTGTCATTAGGTCACGTTACATGGGACTGTGCCTTTAACCCATTAAACATGTCACTGTCATTAGGTCACGTTACACGGGACTGTCCCTTTAACCCATTAAACATGTCACTGTCATTAGGTCACGTTACATGACTGTCCCTTTAAACCATTAAACATGTCACTGTCATTAGGTCACGTTACATGGGACTGTGCCTTTAACCCATTAAACATGTCACTGTCATTAGGTCACGTTACACGGGACTGTCCCTTTAACCCATTAAACATGTCACTGTCATTAGGTCATGTTACATGGGACTGTGCCTTTAACCCATTAAACATGTCACTGTCATTAGGTCACGTTACATGGGACTGTCCCTTTAACCCATTAAACATGTCACTGTCATTAGGTCACGTTACATGGGACTGTCCCTTTAACCCATTTAACACGTCATTTTCATTAGGTCACGTTACATGGGACTGTGCCTGAACACTGTCATTAGGTCCCATTGTGTATTAGTGAGTTTGTATGTTCCCAGTCACATCCATGTCCACACGCTATGGTGAAATGTATAAAGGGTTCATTTGGTGAGCCCCGTCTGCACCATACATCCCACACACTCCAGGCAATGCACTTTCTTTACCTCAGTCTGCTCTTCACTAGTGATACTGTACTAAGCACCGTCACTGTGTGTCTCCCACAGGATATCCGCAATACAGTGGGGAACATTCCCATGGAGTGGTACCAGGACTTCCCACACATCGGCTATGACCTGGAAGGGAAGAAGATATTCAAGCCCCTGACAAGTAAAGATCAGCTGGAGGCTTTTCTGGATAAAATGGAGAATCCCGATTACTGGTGAGTGTGGTCTCACTGGTGTCAGTGACGTGGTTATAGCACACTATGCAGTAATAATGTCTCTCATTGTTTTGTCTTCAGGAGAACCGTCCACGATAAGAAGACTGGGCAGGACATTAAACTAACAGACGAGCAGGTGGATCTTGTGGAAAGGTTACAGCATGGTCAATTTGGAGACCTAAACTATGACCCATATGAGGTGACTGAAGCAGGAGGGTTTAATAGAGGATGTCAGCACAACTCACTCCTCGTGTTTCCCATTGGCCCCTTCCTTGTCTGTGCCCACTGGAACCCGACCCCTTCCTTGTCTGTGCCCACTGGAACCCGACCCTTTCCTTGTCTGTGCCCACTGGAACCCGACCCCTTCCTTGTCTGTGCCCACTGGAACCCGACCCCTTCCTTGTCTGCGCCCACTGGAACCCGACCCCTTCCTTGTCTGCGCCCACTGGAACCCGACCCCTTCCTTGTCTGCGCCCACTGGAACCCGACCCCTTCCTTGTCTGCGCCCACTGGAACCCGACCCCTTCCTTGTCTGCGCCCACTGGAACCCGACCCCTTCCTTGTCTGCGCCCACTGGAACCCGACCCCTTCCTTGTCTGCGCCCCTTCTATCCCGACCCCTTCCTTGTCTGCGCCCCTTCTATCCCGACCCCTTCCTTGTCTGCGCCCCTTCTATCCCGACCCCTTCCTTGTCTGCGCCCCTTCTAACCCGACCTCTTCTGCTTATCTTTTCTTCTCAAGCCGGCTGTGGATTTCTTTACACATGAGACCATGATCCATCCAGTGACCAACCGCCCGGCTGATAAGCGAAGCTTCATACCGTCTCTGATCGAGAAGGAAAAGGTAAGAGCTATGATCACAATCCCGCCTCTAGGCAAATCTGTTTATCATGCTCCATCTTTGTGTATTTTCTGCCATGTTATTTCTGGCTGCCTCTCTCGCCCTGTCGCCGCTCTGGCTGCCTCTCTCGCCCTGTCGCCGCTCTGGCTGCCTCTCTCGCCCTGTCGCCGCTCTGGCTGCCTCTCTCGCCCTGTCGCCGCTCTGGCTGCCTCTCTCGCCCTGTCGCCGCTCTGGCTGCCTCTCTCGCCCTGTCGCCGCTCTGGCTGCCTCTCTCGCCCTGTCGCCGCTCTGGCCCTGTCGCCGCTCTGGCTGCCTCTCTCGCCCATCTGGCTTCTATTCTCCTCTATGCTGGTGCTGATATTGAACGTCTTTCCTCAGGTCTCTAAGTTGGTTCATGCTATAAAGATGGGCTGGATTCGCCCCCGGAAGCCACGTGTGGATACTCCTATTTATTTCGACCTTTGGGCAAAGGAAGATCCCAACGCAATCCTGGGGAGACACAAGATGCATGTTCCTGCTCCAAAGCGGCCACTGCCTGGCCATGAGGAATCCTATAACCCACCACCTGAATACCTAATGACCGAAGAGGAGGTGTGTTCACACAGTGCCTTACACGTCTTACACAGACCCTAGAAGAGGCAGCTACAATGTGATGTGTGTGATGTGTACTGAAGCTGCAATGTGGTGGTGTAACTGTCCCCTTAATCTTTTTTTTGTTTGTTCTTTTTCCAGCGGCTGGCATGGGAGCAGCTGGACCCCGAAGACAGGAAGTTGCCGTTTGTACCGCAGCAGTATAAATGCCTGCGTTCAGTGCCTGGTTACTCACGCTTCATACATGAGCGCTTTGAACGATGTCTGGATCTGTATCTGTGTCCACGTCAGAGAAAGATGAGAGTAAGTACCTGACCAAGTGCTCACTCAATCTATAATCCCCTCATTCTCTCCTCCCGCCTTCCCCATCCCTCCTCGTTGTCTCAGGCCATCCCCATCCCTCCTCGTTGTCTCAGGCCATCCCCATCCCTCCTCGTTGTCTCAGGCCATCCCCATCCCTCCTCGTTGTCTCCGGCCTTCCCCATCCCTCCTCGTTGTCTCCGGCCTTCCCCATCCCTCCTCGTTGTCTCCGGCCTTCCCCATCCCTCCTCGTTGTCTCAGGCCATCCCCATCCCTCCTCGTTGTCTCAGGCCTTCCCCATCCCTCCTCGTTGTCTCCGGCCTTCCCCATCCCTCCTCGTTGTCTCCGGCCTTCCCCATCCCTCCTCGTTGTCTCCGGCCTTCCCCATCCCTCCTCGTTGTCTCCGGCCTTCCCCATCCCTCCTCGTTGTCTCCGGCCTTCCCCATCCCTCCTCGTTGTCTCCGGGCCTCCCTCGCTGCCTTCGGCCATTCCCCGCCCTCTTCGCTGCCTCCCGCCTTTCCCCGCCCTCCTCGCTGCCTCCCGCCCTCCTCGCTGCCTCCCCTCGCTGCCTCCCGCCCTCCTCGCTGCCTCCCGCCCTCCTCGCTGCCTCCCCTCGCTGCCTCCCGCCATCCTCGCTGCCTCCCGTCTTTCCCTCGCCCTCCTCGCTGCCTCCCGTCTTTCCCTCGCCCTCCTCGCTGCCTCCCGTCTTTCCCTCGCCCTCCTCGCTGCCTCCCGTCTTTCCCTCGCCCTCCTCGCTGCCTCCCGTCCTTCCCTCGCTGCCTCCCGTCCTTCCCTCGCTGCCTCCCGTCCTTCCCTCGCTGCCTCCCGTCCTTCCCTCGCTGCCTCCCGTCCTTCCCTCGCTGCCTGCCGTCCTTCCCTCGCTGCCTCCCGACTTCCCTCGCTGCCTCCCGTCCTTCCCTCGCCCTCCTCGCTGCCTGCCGTCCTTCCCTCGCTGCCTGCCGTCCTTCCCTCGCTGCCTCCCGTCCTTCCCTCGCTGCCTCATGCCTTCGCACGCTGCCTCCCCTCGCCCTCCTCGCTGCCTCTGGTGCTTCCTAATCTTTCACCTATTCTTCTTGCTCTTCCTTTCCCTGCGATTTCAGGTCTTTCTCATTCCTCTATTTGTTAGAGATGATTTTCCCAGTCCTCTCATCCAATATCACCATTTCTCTCCTCCAGGTGAATGTGGATCCAGAAGATTTGATTCCTAAATTGCCTAAGCCTCGGGATCTGCAGCCGTTCCCAACCACCCAGTCTCTGGTGAGACCTATATTTTTTTTTGTTACTATTCCTACTATTTCACTCCATTTTTAGCTCGTTTCTGTTGCTTGATAAAATCTCCTATTTTTTACCCCTATATGTGTTCTACCTGCCCCAGTGCGGTGCCGTTCTAGTACCTTACTTCATTCTGTCTTTTCCTCCAGGTTTACCGTGGTCACACAGATCTTGTGCGCACTATCAGTGTGTCCCCCTCTGGGCAGTGGCTTGTGTCAGGTATGTCCTCATTGTCCATCAATGCGATATATGACTATGTGTTATTAATAAGTTATTAATCTCTTGTTACCCCCTCCCCCAGGCTCTGATGACTGCTCCGTGAAGTTCTGGGAAGTGAGTTCGGGCCGCTGCATGAAATCTATCATCTTGGACGGCGCTGTGAAGAACGTCAGCTGGAATCCAAACCCAGCTCTGATTCTAGTGGCCGCATGTGTGTCAGTATCTGTGAACCGGGCCCGTCCGAAATACACGAACACATGTGTACACCGCTTCCTCTCGTGTAATGCTGCTCTCTCCTCCCAAACAGAGAGAAATGTGTTTTCCTGCTGAATCCTGGACTTGGTGATCGCCTCCTGTGCAACGCCACAGACCAGCATGTGAGTGCATTCCAAGCGCCCGAGGAGGAGCGTCAGCAGCCCGTGAAGTGGGAGGTGCCTGAAGGAACACAGTTTGAACAGGGTCACAGACTGTCTATCCAGCATGAAAAGGTCAGGAACCTCACCCCCCTGCCATAAACAATATCCCTAATATGAGTAAAAACAAACCATTACAGATTTACAACCATTTAATTCATTTTGTCATGGTCTGTAACCTTCCCTTACTCTGATTATTGTGTGCCTCTGTCTGTAACCTTCCCTTACTCTGATTATTGTGTGCCTCTGTCTGTAACCTTCCCTTACTCTGATTATTGTGCGCCTCTGTCTGTAACCTTCCCTTACTCTGATTATTGTGTGCCTCTGTCTGTCACCTTCCCTTACTCTGATTATTGTGTGCCTCTGTCTGTAACCTTCCCTTACTCTGATTATTGTGCGCCTCTGTCTGTAACCTTCCCTTACTCTGATTATTGTGCGCCTCTGTCTGTAACCTTCTCTTACTCTGATTATTGTGCGCCTCTGTCTGTAACCTTCCCTTACTCTGATTATTGTGTGCCTCTGTCTGTAACCTTCCCTTACTCTGATTATTGTGTGCCTCTGTCTGTAACCTTCCCTTACTCTGATTATTGTGTGCCTCTGTCTGTCACCTTCCCTTACTCTGATTATTGTGTGCCTCTGTCTGTAACCTTCCCTTACTCTGATTATTGTGTGCCTCTGTCTGTCACCTTCCCTTACTCTGATTATTGTGTGCCTCTGTCTGTCACCTTCCCTTACTCTGATTATTGTGTGCCTCTGTCTGTAACCTTCCCTTACTCTGATTATTGTGTGCCTGTCTGTAACCTTCCCTTACTCTGATTATTGTGTGCCTCTGTCTGTAACCTTCCCTTACTCTGATTATTGTGTGCCTCTGTCTGTAACCTTCCCTTACTCTGATTATTGTGTGCCTCTGTCTGTAACCTTCCCTTACTCTGATTATTGTGTGCCTCTGTCTGTAACCTTCCCTTACTCTGATTATTGTGTGCCTCTGTCTGTAACCTTCCCTTACTCTGATTATTGTGTGCCTCTGTCTGTAACCTTCCCTTACTCTGATTATTGTGTGCCTCTGTCTGTAACCTTCCCTTACTCTGATTATTGTGTGCCTGTCTGTAACCTTCCCTTACTCTGATTATTGTGTGCCTGTCTGTAACCTTCCCTTACTCTGATTATTGTGTGCCTCTGTCTGTCACCTTCCCTTACTCTGATTATTGTGTGCCTGTCTGTAACCTTCCCTTACTCTGATTATTGTGCGCCTCTGTCTGTAACCTTCCCTTACTCTGATTATTGTGCGCCTCTGTCTGTAACCTTCCCTTACTCTGATTATTGTGTGCCTCTGTCTGTCACCTTCCCTTACTCTGATTATTGTGTGCCTCTGTCTGTCACCTTCCCTTACTCTGATTATTGTGTGCCTCTGTCTGTAACCTTCCCTTACTCTGATTATTGTGTGCCTCTGTCTGTCACCTTCCCTTACTCTGATTATTGTGTGCCTCTGTCTGTCACCTTCCCTTACTCTGATTATTGTGTGCCTCTGTCTGTAACCTTCCCTTACTCTGATTATTGTGTGCCTCTGTCTGTAACCTTCCCTTACTCTGATTATTGTGTGCCTCTGTCTGTAACCTTCCCTTACTCTGATTATTGTGTGCCTCTGTCTGTAACCTTCCCTTACTCTGATTATTGTGTGCCTCTGTCTGTAACCTTCCCTTACTCTGATTATTGTGTGCCTCTGTCTGTAACCTTCCCTTACTCTGATTATTGTGTGCCTCTGTCTGTAACCTTCCCTTACTCTGATTATTGTGTGCCTCTGTCTGTAACCTTCCCTTACTCTGATTATTGTGTGCCTCTGTCTGTAACCTTCCCTTACTCTGATTATTGTGTGCCTCTGTCTGTAACCTTCCCTTACTCTGATTATTGTGTGCCTCTGTCTGTAACCTTCCCTTACTCTGATTATTGTGTGCCTCTGTCTGTAACCTTCCCTTACTCTGATTATTGTGTGCCTCTGTCTGTAACCTTCCCTTACTCTGATTATTGTGTGCCTCTGTCTGTAACCTTCCCTTACTCTGATTATTGTGTGCCTCTGTCTGTAACCTTCCCTTACTCTGATTATTGTGTGCCTCTGTCTGTAACCTTCCCTTACTCTGATTATTGTGCGCCTCTGTCTGTAACCTTCCCTTACTCTGATTATTGTGCGCCTCTGTCTGTAACCTTCCCTTACTCTGATTATTGTGCGCCTCTGTCTGTAACCTTCCCTTACTCTGATTATTGTGTGCCTCTGTCTGTAACCTTCCCTTACTCTGATTATTGTGTGCCTCTGTCTGTAACCTTCTCTTACTCTGATTATTGTGTGCCTCTGTCTGTAACCTTCCCTTACTCTGATTATTGTGTGCCTCTGTCTGTAACCTTCCCTTACTCTGATTATTGTGTGCCTCTGTCTGTAACCTTCCCTTACTCTGATTATTGTGTGCCTCTGTCTGTAACCTTCCCTTACTCTGATTATTGTGTGCCTCTGTCTGTCACCTTCTCTTACTCTGATTATTGTTTGCCTCTGTCTGTCACCTTCCCTTACTCTGATTATTGTGTGCCTCTGTCTGTCACCTTCCCTTACTCTGATTATTGTGTGCCTCTGTCTGTAACCTTCCCTTACTCTGATTATTGTGTGCCTCTGTCTGTAACCTTCCCTTACTCTGATTATTGTGCGCCTCTGTCTGTAACCTTCCCTTACTCTGATTATTGTGTGCCTCTGTCTGTAACCTTCCCTTACTCTGATTATTGTGTGCCTCTGTCTGTAACCTTCCCTTACTCTGATTATTGTGTGCCTCTGTCTGTAACCTTCCCTTACTCTGATTATTATTATTATTATTATTCTTCCAGGCAGTGAAGCAGGTGACCTGGCACGCTCGAGGGGACTACTTTGCTGTTGTTCTGCCAGATAATGGGAACTCGCAGGTTCTCATCCACCAGCTGACCCGACGCCGGAGCCAGAACCCATTCCGTAAAAGCAAAGGCCAGGTGCAGAGGGTTCTTTTCCACCCCACCCGACCTTTCTTCTTTGTGGCCACTCAGCGATATGTCAGAGTGTACAACCTCCTGAAGCAGGAACTGACCAAGAAACTACTCAGCAACTGCAAGTGGGTATCCAGCATCGCAGTGCACCCTGCAGGTGAGCATGGGGGGCTAGGAGGTTTATTAAAGTGATCCGGTGTTTAGATCTCCACTGATGGATGGGCGGGCCCTCTGCCCCCAAACAGGAACATAAAGGATGACTTTTTCAGATTTGTTTAGTTCACACACTCTGAATTCAGGGGAACTGCAAACGTAAGACCAATGCAGCTGAATGGGAGAGTTTATCAACGTCTGCTCCTTTTGGTCTTACATTTGATACCCTGTCATTCCCTCTTACATGAATAAAGCTCTATATGTATATAGAGAGATGCATCTTGTCACATTGCTGACCCATGTGTATAACTAAATGATTCAAAATCTGCTGCGCAACTAATCAGCCTAATTCTTTCATTATACTGTGAACACCAATAACAAATGATCAGTACGTTGGGTCAGGATGCAGGAGAAGAGTCTCATCTCTTACGGGGATAGGACCTGTGCAGTTTCTCCCAAATGGCCATTCCAGACATAATTTTGTTTGGTGCCAATACCAGAGCTTGCCAAGGCAGTGTCCCCCACCCCCCATATTACCAGTGGTAGGAATGCTGGGTATGCTCTGTGATGGAATAATAAAGAGGCACACACAGGGCAGTCTCTAACCTCTTCCCAGGTCATTTGGAATGGTCTGTGATGGAATAATAAAGAGGCACACACAGGGCAGTCTCTAACCTCTTCCCAGGTCATTTGGAATGGTCTGTGATGGAATAATAAAGAGGCACACACAGGGCAGTCTCTAACCTCTTCCCAGGTCATTTGGAATGGTCTGTGATGGAATAATAAAGAGGCACACACAAGGCAGTCTCTAACCTCTTCCCAGGTCATTTGGAATGGTCTGTGATGGGATAATAAAGAGGCACACACAAGGCAGTCTCTAACCTCTTCCCAGGTCATTTGGAATGGTCTGTGATGGGATAATAAAGAGGCACACACAGGGCAGTCTCTAACCTCTTCCCAGGTCATTTGGAATGGTCTGTGCTTTACACATTATAACCAGGATTAACCTTCTTCCAACCAGGTGATAATCTGATTTGTGGGAGTTATGACTCTAAGCTGGCCTGGTTTGATATGGATCTCTCCACGAAACCATACAAAGTGCTCAGGTGAGAAGGGGTTTGGGTGAGGGCAAAGGGGGTGGCTGTCTCCCACTGGGGCTTCTCAGTGATCACACTCCCCGGTTATTACCCATCTGATGATTTACCCCCTGGTTATTACCCGTCCGTCTGATGATTTACCCCCCCCCCCCCCCCCCCCGGTTATTTCCCGTCTGATAGTTTACCCCCTGGTGGGTGGGGTGAGGGTTGTGTTATGTTATCTGCCCCCGGGGTAGCTCGGGATCACTCCCCCATTTGTTTTAATCCTGTTGGTCTGTCGTCCAGGCATCACAAGAAGGCTCTGCGAGCAGTCTCTTTCCATAGACAGTACCCGCTGTTTGCGTCTGGATCAGATGACGGCAGTGTCATAGTCTGCCACGGCATGGTGTACAAGTAAGTGCCACGTCTGTAGGGAGGAACATGGGAGGGTATCCAATAATTCAGGGGGCACACAAGGACAATAATAGTTGGTCCCATGATTCCTGACCTTTGACTTCTCCCCCCTCAGTGACCTCCTGCAGAACCCACTGATTGTGCCGGTTAAGGTCCTGCGTGGACATGAGATCACCCGAGATCTCGGTGTTATGGACGTGATCTTCCACCCAACACAGCCGTGGGTCTTCTCTTCCGGAGCAGACTCCACAATCCGCCTGTACACTTAATCCCACCCTAATAATGCTCCCGTGTGACTCTGCAAATTGACTTGTGTACAGCTCTGTCTGGCCGAACCCTTTCACTGCCAGGCAGGAGGAATGAGCGCCTTACCTGCAAGAAGCAGCGGCCCAATGACGTGTCTTTATATCCAGCGCTATCCTTCCATTATTACTACAGTTGCAGCCAAATACACCATTTTATAATAAAAACACAGAGGTTTCTAGTGGCCTTTTATTGGTGGGTTTTCTGAGCCTGGCTCTGGGGGACTGTGGACCCCTATACATCAGATCCATAGCCGGGCAGGAGTTATTCTCACATATTGGAGAATGTAGGTATCCAGGATCACAGCAATGCTAGGCCTCTTACTGGGATTTACAGAGTAACTGCAGATACATTCGTTATATCTAGTATGAGATTCCATAAGTATTAAATGGGCTCTGTCACCTAAACATTGCTTATACTGGGAATATAGAGAATAGAAGATCACTGTGCTGGCAGAACTGCAGCAATAAATGTGTTCTACATGCATTCAAAGTCTCCTGTTTCTGACATCACCTGGCTTTGAAATGCCAATGAGAAATGTGTAATTTGCATGTTGAGGTGATGTCAGACATGAGAAGCTGCATTTTTTCCTCCTAGTCCATTTGCTTGCCATGCTAATAATACAATGTACAGAGCATATTTATTCTCTACATTCATAGTACAAATGATTGACTTCCTTTAAAACCTTAACATGGGATGTGCAAAGCAATCACTGAGCGTAAATGTGTTTAGCTGTCAACGCCAGTGCCAATATAATTCTGGGAAATCCCAGAATAGGTGTTAACAGAAAGCAATGCGCTACCTTTATTTATTGCCCTCTAACTAAAAAATTTAAAACATTAGATATTTCTAAATTCAGAACAAATATTAGAATCTTTTTAGCGGGTTTTTCCATTAGCTTTTGTAGATTTCGCATGTGACAGCAAAAGTGTTTTATTTTTTTTTGGGGGGGGGGGGGGGGGGGGGGTGTATCCCTCCAATTGTTTTTTTATTTTTTTTTATTATATGTACAAGTTGAGTATCCTGTATACATAATGCTTGGGATCAGAAGTATTTTGGATGATGGATAACTTTCACCAATTAAATGTATTAAGCACTCATAAAATACAGTGGTATAAAAGCAAATACTGTATAGAGCAAAAATATCCCTGTTTCTGTGATGTGGCGTATCGTGGACTATAATACACAGGAGTCTGTACACAGCAGACATATAATAATACCAAGTGAATGATAACTATACTTGCAATGTGTGCATACATATATTACACAGGAGTCTGTACAGAGCAGACATATAATAATACCAAGTGAATGATAACTATACTTGCAATGTGTGCATACATATATTACACAGGAGTCTGTACAGGGCAGACATATAATAATACCAAGTGAATGATAACTATACTTGCAGTGTGTGCATACATATATTACGCAGGAGTCTGTACAGAGCAGACATATAATAATACCAAGTGAATGATAACTATACTTGCAGTGTGTGCATACATATATTACACAGGAGTCTGTACAGAGCAGACATATAATAATACCAAGTGAATGATAACTATACTTGCAATGTGTGCATACATATATTACACAGGAGTCTGTACAGAGCAGACATATAATACCAGGTGAATGCTAACTATACTTGCAGTGTGTGCATACATATATTACACAGGAGCCTGTACAGAGCAGACATGTAATAAAACCAGGTGAATGATATATGTATGCACACACTGTAGAAGTAGGAGGGGTTAATGTCAGATCTATTCAGGTAGCTGATCATACAGCTGTATGCATGGAATTAGAAGTAGGAGGAGTTCATCTCAGATTTATTCAGGTAGCCGATCATACAGCTGTACGTGTGGAATGAGAAGTAGAAGGAGTTAATGTCAGATCCGTTCGGGTAGCCGATCATACAGCTGTATGCGTGGAATGAGAAGTAGAAGGTGTTAATGTCAGATCTATTCAGGTAGCCGATCATACAGCTGTACGCGTGGAATGAGAAGTAGGAGGAGTAATTGTCAGATCCATTCGGGTAGCCGATCATACAGCTGTATGCGTGGAATGAGAAAAAGGATAATGCTCCCTGCCACAAAACAAAAATGGTTCAGGAATGGTTTGAGGAACACAACGAGTTCAAGGTGTTGACTTGTCCTCCAAATTCCCCAGATCTCATTCCATTCGAGTATCTGTGGGATGTGCCGGACAAACAAGTCCGATCCATGGAGGCCCCACCTCGCAACTTACAGGGCTTAAAGGATCTGCTGCTAACTAGTGTTGAGCGAACCCGAACCGCACTGTTCGGGTTCGTACTGAACATTACGGTTTTTGGACCCCGAACACGGACATTCCACTGTATGTTCGTGTTGGAGTTCGGCAGGGCCGGCGCCACCTGTAAGGCGACCTAGGCAGCCGCCTAGGGCGCAACTTAGCAGGGGGCGCCGGAACTGTAAAAATAAAAAACTCCACCCCCCTCCAGCCGATGCGGATTCAATAAAGTTTGTTTAAACTTTTTTTTTTAAACAAACTTTATTGAATGCAAATTGGCTGGACGAGAACACACAACACTTCCCTCACAGCCACGGACCTGCAGCACCGGGAGACAGAGCAGCAGCGAGGAGGTTAGTAAGGGGGAAGGGGGAGGAAGAGGGTGGCTAAATCCTGGCATTTTGAGTGGCATAATCCTGGCATATTGAGGGGCAAAATCCTGGCATATTGGGTGGCTAAGTCCTGGCACATTGTAGGATTATGCCCCTCTAATATGTCAGGATTATTATGCCCCTCAATATGCCAGGATTATTATGCCACTCAATATGCCAGGATTATGCCTCTTAGAGATTATTCAAATTACAGTGATTATTTTAGTGGGTGCTATACTACATATTTGTACCCTGCCCTGAGCCCAGTACCACAGAGAGTGCAGTGCACTTGCAACTGCATGTGTGCCAGGCACATGACTTTAATCCTGTTCTGTTAGCTCAGTGGACAACATCTAGGCATTTTTAAATACTGCAATTTGTTGGTGTTAAATATTACATTTGCGTCTTGCGGTGCACTTCATATCTGAGAGTCAAATAGAAGCGTCCAATACTGTGCTTACAGCGCACTTTGAAAAATTCTGGCTACCTCCTCCTCCAGCGCCGCTCCCACCTACACCGCCACAGTCAACGCCTCCCCCTCCTCCTCCAGCGCCGCTTCCACCTACACGGCCACGGTCACCACCTCCTCAACCTATGGGTCACTTAGTATAAACTGAAAGAGAATACCCTGCACTCCAACCCTCTCTCAAATGGATAATTCTGTTGATCCTCCTGGCAGCCATGCTTTAGATTTAGATTTATGTTCTTCCAAAGCTAAAATCAAAGATTCCATCTAGTGCTATTTTATGGCTCAGCTGGTTTTGTAATTTGTATGTATTTTATGTTATTTCCCTATCGATATTTGCTTGCAGGGCACTTGTCCTATCCTTACCCACATTTTACTTCCTTTTGCAGCCCTCTAGCCCTTTCCAGGACTTTTTTTTAGAGGCATTTTAGTGGCCAAAAGTTTGTGTCCCCATTGACTTCAATGGGGTTCAGGGTCAAGTTCGAGCACGGACCTGGACATTTTTTTCGAAGTTCGGCTGAACCCGCACATCCAGGTGTCCGCTCATACTGCTAACGTCTTGGTGCCAGTTACCCCAGCACACCTTCAGAGGTCTAGTGGATCCATGCCTCGACGAGTCAGGGGACCACCACAATATTGGGATGCTGGTCATAATGTTATGGCTGATCGGTGTGTGTATATACAGTATCTCCAAGACGACCACTGCCTTGCTAGAAGGTACAGGTGACTGACTGGCCAAGCATGTCTCCAGACCTAAACCCTATTGAGCATCTGTGGGGCATCCTCCACCAGCTCCGTGTTGTCGTCATGGAAGAGTACTCCAGTGGCAACCTGTGAAGGCGTGCTCCGGGCAGGCAGAACACCTGTCACTCAGGGGCACGATACACCCAATTATACCTCCAACTCCTACACAATCATAGAAACCTAGAATGTGCCAGCAACAGATAAGAACACTGAATCCTTCATTAGTCCTTATACCTATCCCATGCATGCTTAAACTCCTTCACTGTATTAACCTCTACCACTCCTACTGGAAGACTATTCCATACATCCACTACCCTCTCAGTAATGTAATACTTTCATTAGTCCCTGACCTTATCTTATATCTAGGATAGCCTTATACCTATCCCATGCATGCTTAAACTCTTTCACTGTATTAACCTCTACCACTTCTACTGGAAGACTATTCCTTACATCCACTACCCTCTCAGTAATGTAATACTTTCATTAGTCCCTGACCTTATCTTATATCTAGGATAGCCTTATACCTATCCCATGCATGCTTAAACTCCTTCACTGTATCAACCTCTACCACTTCTACTGGAAGACTATTCCATGCATCCACTACCCTCACAGTAAAGTAATACTTTCATTAGTCCCTGGCCTTATCTTATATCTAGGATAGCCTTATACCTATCCCATGCATGCTTAAACTCCTTCACTGTATCAACCTCTACCACTTCTACTGGAAGACTATTCCATGCATCCACTACCCTCACAGTAAAGTAATACTTTCATTAGTCCCTGGCCTTATCTTATATCTAGGATAGCCTTATACCTATCCCATGCATGCTTAAACTCCTTCACTGTATCAACCTCTACCACTTCTACTGGAAGACTATTCCATGCATCCACTACCCTCACAGTAAAGTAATACTTTCATTAGTCCCTGGCCTTATCTTATATCTAGGATAGCCTTATACCTATCCCATGCATGCTTAAACTCCTTCACTGTATCAACCTCTACCACTTCTACTGGAAGACTATTCCATGCATCCACTACCCTCACAGTAAAGTAATACTTTCATTAGTCCCTGGCCTTATCTTATATCTAGGATAGCCTTATACCTATCCCATGCATGCTTAAACTCCTTCACTGTATCAACCTCTACCACTTCTACTGGAAGACTATTCCATACATCCACTACCCTCACAGTAAAGTAATACTTTCATTAGTCCCTGGCCTTATCTTATATCTAGGATAGCCTTATACCTATCCCATGCATGCTTAAACTCCTTCACTGTATTAACCTCTACCACTTCTACTGGAAGACTATTCCTTACATCCACTACCCTCTCAGTAAAGTAATACTTTCATTAGTCCCTGACCTTATCTTATATCTAGGATAGCCTTATACCTATCCCATGCATGCTTAAACCCCTTCACTGTATTAACCTCTAGCACTTCTACTGGAAGACTATTCCATACATCCACTACCCTCTCAGTAATGTAATACTTTCATTAGTCCCTGGCCTTATCTTATATCTAGGATAGCCTTATACCTATCCCATGCATGCTTAAAACTTCTTCACTATATTAACCTCTACCACTTCTACTGGAAGACTATTCCATACATCCACTACCCTCTCAGTAATGTAATACTTTCATTAGTCCCTGGCCTTATCTTATATCTAGGATAGCCTTATACCTATCCCATGCATGCTTAAAACTTCTTCACTATATTAACCTCTACCACTTCTACTGGAAGACTATTCCATGCATCCACTACCCTCACAGTAAAGTAATACTTTCATTAGTCCCTGACCTTATCTTATATCTAGGATAGCCTTATACCTATCCCATGCATGCTTAAACCCCTTCACTGTATTAACCTCTAACACTTCTACTGGAAGACTATTCCATACATCCACTACCCTCTCAGTAATGTAATACTTTCATTAGTCCCTGGCCTTATCTTATATCTGGGATAGCCTTATACCTATCCCATGCATGCTTAAACTCCTTCACTGTATTAACCTCTACCAATTCTACTGGAAGACTATTCCATGCAGCCACTACCCTGTATTTCAATGTATCACATCCTCCAGGCTATCCATGTTGTATTACCCAGTTGGAGGTACAGATTGTCACAGGTATACGGTGTGCAGTTATACAGTATCAGTCAGGCAGCAGCAGGAATCAGACTGAATGCAAAACTCATTTTTATTGAAAAATAATTGCCATCAGATTGTACATCTCTCAAACCATATAAAACCCCAGCTCCAAATATACATAAACCTGTATATACACCCACCCCAGCAGTGTACCGTCACCCCCTCCCCAATCCACCTGGATTCTACAGTATGGATCTCAGTATCAGGCCCGTCCGCGAATCCTCGTCCGGTCTGACGCATTGCGTCCTTGGCTCGTTCATTGATGGAGACAATATGTGACCTCTTCCCCGACGCGCCCAACAAACCAGGAGAATCCAGCAACGTAGGGAAAACCAGTGGAGAGAAAGTTGTGGTGGGACATGGGGGTCTCAGGAAAGCAGCCAGGAGACCCCCCACTCTCACCAATTACACAAACTTAACCAAACGAGCCATGGTCTCTGCAGCTTTAACACGGACAGAGGGGACGGGGTCCTTCAGAAGGACTATGAGGGCTGTAAAATAAACAGATGGGAGTCAGATCCTGAGAGCCAGGAAAAGAGGGGCATCAGCCCCCCCCCCCCCCCCCCCCCAGCGCTCCAAGGCCAATAACGCTTAGATTGTATTCATTAAATCCCCTCTCTGCATCTAAACACCCTGAAACTGGTCACAAAAGCTTGCAATCAAGGAATAACATGGGGGGCTTAATTAAGCAGAGCTGAAAAATTCAGCTGAACTCGGCTACTTTGGCCTTAACTTTGAAAGTCCCTTCTCAATTCCCTCTCATGAATAAAGTCTGAGATCTATCCATTTTACAGGTATAGCGGTACATGTAACGGGAAGCACGCAGTGAATGACGTCTGATGGGGTTTCATAGGAATAGGACCCTTCGCTGAGCTTCCGCCCACCCCCCCACAGTCACTAATATGCCCCCATGTCTTAGTCTCCCACATTCCAGACAGACCCTCTCCTCCTCATCACTTATACCCCCTAAACCATATTTCTGCAGGAATCTCCCTCTCTCTTCCCATCCTCTACTCATGTCAAAGCACACTCCGGCTGTGTGAATCCCCCTCCCCCTATCCTCAGCTCCAACACCCTCTCAAGGCACCCTACCCCAGCCTCTCCCCGTGCTCCCCCAGACACCCTCCACCCCCTCAGCCTCTCCCCATGCTTCCCCAGACACCCTCCACCCCCTCAGCCTCTCCCCATGCTTCCCCAGACACCCTCCACCCCCTCAGCCTCTCCCCATGCTTCCCCAGGCACTCTCCATCCCCCAGCTTCTCCCCGTGCTTCCCCAGGCACTCTCCATCCCCCAGCTTCTCCCCGTGCTTCCCCAGGCACTCTCCATCCCCCAGCTTCTCCCCGTGCTCCCCCAGGCACCCTCCATCCCCCAGCTTCTCCCCGTGCTCCCCCAGGCACCCTCCATCCCCCAGCTTCTCCCCGTGCTCCCCCAGGCACCCTCCATCCCCCAGCTTCTCCCCGTGCTCCCCCAGGCACCCTCCATCCCCCAGCTTCTCCCCGTGCTCCCCCAGGCACCCTCCATCCCCCAGCTTCTCCCCATGCTCCCCCAGGCACCCTCCATCCCCCAGCTTCTCCCCGTGCTCCCCCAGGCACCCTCCATCCCCCAGGCACCCTCCATCCCCCAGCTTCTCCCCGTGCTCCCCCAGGCACCCTCCATCCCCCAGCTTCTCCCCATGCTCCCCCAGGCACCCTCCATCCCCCAGCTTCTCCCCGTGCTCCCCCAGGCACCCTCCATACCCCAGCTTCTCCCCGTGCTCCCCCAGGCACTCTCCATCCCCCAGGCACCCTCCATCCCCCAGCTTCTCCCCGTGCTCCCCCAGGCACTCTCCATCCCCCAGCTTCTCCCCGTGCTCCCCCAGGCACTCTCCATCCCCCAGCTTCTCCCCGTGCTCCCCCAGGCACTCTCCATCCCCCAGGCACCCTCCATCCCCCAGCTTCTCCCCGTGCTCCCCCAGGCACTCTCCATCCCCCAGCTTCTCCCCGTGCTCCCCCAGGCACTCTCCATCCCCCAGCTTCTCCCCGTGCTCCCACAGGCACCCTCCATCCCCCAGCTTCTCCCCGTGCTCCCCCAGGCACCCTCCATCCCCCAGCTTCTCCCCGTGCTCCCCCAGGCACCCTCCATCCCCCAGCTTCTCCCCGTGCTCCCCCAGGCACCCTCCATCCCCCGGCTTCTCCCCGTGCTCCCCCAGCCACTCTCCATCCCCCAGAGCCTCTCCCTGCTCAAACCCCAGGCATCCGCCAACCCCCAGCTTCTTTCCCGCTCTCCAGCCCCCCATCCTCTCCCTGCTCCCTCAAATACCCTAACCCCCATTCTCTCAGACACCTAACTGCCTCGCTCACCCTTGCATCTCTCCAACACCCCCTTTTCTGTAGGGGTCCCGCCACTCAGACACCCTTACATCTCTAGTGCTCTCCCAGCTCTCAAACTCCCTTGCACTTCACCTGGTCATTCCTTACTCACGTCGACAGCCTCCCCCCTCTCTCCCTGGCTGTGATCCCAGCTTCTTGCTGTGTACTCTCTGGACTCTTCAACTTCCAGTAGCTGTTTACACGGGACTCAGTGGGAAACTCTAAGAGCGTCTGCAAGTTCTACTAATGAGCTCACTGTGCTACCTCCGGCTCCCCCACCCCCCAAACTGAGCGGGGTCCCCTGAGAGGAGGAAGCAGGTTACACAGCTGTAATACTCCTTATTCTGCAACCTTCTCAGCTGATCAGAGGAAGTAAAACAAAAAAAAAAAATCAGAAACAAGCTCTCCGACAGACGGGGCGAGGAGGGCAGACAGAGACGGGGCGAGGAGGGCAGACAGAGACGGGGCGAGGAGGGCAGACAGAGACGGGGCGAGGAGGGCAGACAGAGACGGGGCGAGGAGGGCAGACAGAGACGGGGCGAGGAGGGCAGACAGAGACGGGGCGAGGAGGGCAGACAGAGACGGGGCGAGGAGGGCAGAGGAGGGCAGACAGAGACGGGGCGAGGAGGGCAGACAGAGACGGGGCGAGGAGGGCAGACAGAGACGGGGCGAGGAGGGCAGACAGAGACGGGGCGAGGAGGGCAGACAGAGACGGGGCGAGGAGGGCAGACAGAGACGGGGCGAGGAGGGCAGACAGAGACGGGGCGAGGAGGGCAGACAGAGACGGGGCGAGGAGGCCAGACAGAGACGGGGCGAGGAGGCCAGACAGAGACGGGGCGAGGAGGCCAGACAGACAGAGACGGGGCGAGGAGGCCAGACAGAGACGGGGCGAGGAGGCCAGACAGAGACGGGGCGAGGAGGCCAGACAGAGACGGGGCGAGGAGGCCAGACAGAGACGGGGCGAGGAGGCCAGACAGAGACGGGGCGAGGAGGCCAGACAGAGACGGGGCGAGGAGGCCAGACAGAGACGGGGCGAGGAGGCCAGACAGAGACGGGGCGAGGAGGCCAGACAGAGACGGGGCGAGGAGGCCAGACAGACGGGGCGAGGAGGCCAGACAGGCGGGGCGAGGAGGCCAGACAGACGGGGCGAGGAGGCCAGACAGACGGGGCGAGGAGGCCAGACAGAGACAGGGCGAGGAGGGCAGACAGACGGGGCGAGGAGGCCAGACAGACAGGGCGAGGAGGGCAGACAGAGACAGGGCGAGGAGGGCAGACAGAGACAGGGCGAGGAGGCCATACAGAGACAGGGCGAGGAGGCCAGACAGAGACTCTTAGAGACAAGGTAATATTCTCGGAAATATTACCAGTACCACGCGCTACGTCAGGGAGACAGCGGGAGCTTAGGGAGATTAATGCGTGGTTGCGAAGGTGGTGCAAGCAAGAGGGATTTGGGTTCTTGGAGCACTGGGCAGACTTTGCAGTCGGCTACAGACTCTTTGGACGGGATGGGCTGCACCTCAATGATGAGGGGGCTGCAGTATTAGGGGCGAGGATGGCTAGAGGGTTAGATGAGCTTTTAAACTAAGCTCTGGGGGGGAGGGTCAAGATCAAAAAGAAGCAATGGTAGCTAGGGTAGATTGGAAGGTGGGTCTAGCTATGGGAGAGGAGGAAAGCAGTGGTGGGGTTAACATAGACCAAAGGGAGGTCCATATAATTAAACCTGCACACATTAAGTGTTTGTCAACTAAACAGAAAATGGGTAGTAATCTCAAATGTCTTTTAGCAAATGCAAGAAGCTTGACAAACAAAATGGGTGAGCTGGAGATACTGGTAAGTGCTGAACAGTATGATTTAATCGGAATCACAGAAACGTGGTGGGATGAGACCCACGACTGGTCAGTTAATTTACAAGGTTACTCACTTTTTAGAAAGGACAGAGTAAATAGAAAAGGGGGAGGGATTTGTCTGTATGTAAATCCTAAATTAAATCCCAGTATTAAAGAAGGTGTACATGATGTAACTGGAACTGATGTGGAGACACTGTGGGTGGAGATTAGCTTAGACGCTAAAAAGAATCGCACATTACTTGTAGGTGTATGCTACAAGCCACCAAATATTAGCATTGATGGAGAAGATCAGCTTTTATTACAAATTGAAAAGGCTGCAAATATGAATGAAGTTCTAATCATGGGAGATTTTAATTACCCAGATATAGATTGGAAGTGTGGCACAACTAGTTCAGCTAGGGGCAGCAAGTTTCTGGACCTGCTTAATAACACATTTATGGCACAATTAGTAGACACCCCAACTAGAATGGATGCCTGTCTGGATTTGGTAATAACAAACAATGAGCAGCTTATCTCAAACATCCAAATAAGAGAACACTTGGGGAATAGTGACCATAATATGGTCTCATTTGAGATTAATGCAAAAAAGCAAATTGGTAAATACGCCACCAAAACACTTAATTTTAGAAGGGCCAACTTTGATGGACTAAGGGCATCGATTGAACATTTAGACTGGGAACGATTGTTTTCTGGACTAAACACAGAAGACAAGTGGAATGCCTTTAAGCACACATTACAAAAGTACACATCCCAATATATACCTTTGGGAAACAAATGCTGTAATGATAGGTAGAAGGGTTGAACTTGATGGACTTGTGTCTTTTTTCAACCTAAATTACTATGTAACTATGACAGGGCGAGGAGGCCAGACAGAGACAGGGCGAGGAGGCCAGACAGAGACAGGGCGAGGAGGCCAGACAGAGACAGGGCGAGGAGGCCAGACAGAGACAGGGCGAGGAGGCCAGACAGAGACAGGGCGAGGAGGCCAGACAGAGACGGGGCGAGGAGGCCAGACAGACGGGGCGAGGAGGCCGACAGTAGGGCAGACAGAGGAGAAGGAGAATAAGGAACTCACAGGTTACTAGATGGTCCAGGTCTATCTGCTTACACTGATCGCTCTGCATGTGCAGCACCAGGAAACCTGCAGAGCAAAAACAGCAACTCCTCATTCCAACAGTCATTAACAAATACATTCATACAAAATCCCGTATACAAACGCACACGCACGCACGCACGCACACGCACACGCACACACACACTCTCTCTCTTACCACTTCCTGCTTTGATCACAGGAATACATACTGAGAGCCGGTTAAAGGGCTACCTTAGAAATGATTGTGGACTATGCACATGTGACATCCCCACCCACATCAAGGGAAAAGAGACGCAGGTACAGCAGTACACTCAGAATATTCAAAGTGCAGGCTGGGGGTGGAGCCAACACTTGCAAAGATGCTTAGGCACAGTTACACACCCACGTGTGGGTGGAGGATAGGCACGGTTACTCCCTCAATGTGGGTGGAGCTCAGGCAGGGTTAGGACCCCAGTGTGGGTGGAGCTTAGGCACAGTTAGGCCCCCAGTGGGGGTGGAGCTTAGGCATGGTTACGCCTCCAGTGTGGGTGGAGCTAATCCTCTCTCCTTGTATGGGTGTGATTAATTACAGTAATTTATTCATTACCAGTGCACTGCCCAATGAGAAGGGGGGATAGAGAGAGTTGGAGCAGGTCTGCTGTATATACTTTTGTTTATTTAGGAGTCTGCTACGGGGGCAGAGAGGCATACAAAGCAATAGACGATATATACAAGTCCCCCTACCTCATTCCCTCAGCCACACGGACCAGATGGGGGCAGTATAAGCCTTACCAATAAACATGGGGGCCGCGGCTCGGATGTCGGGCCAGATGCTCTTGAAATAAGTGACATTTGTCTGGATGAGTCGGGAAATGACGTCTGGGTAACTCTGCAACTGGAGCAAGAGACAACTTGAGCCTGGCCACTGTACCCACCGCTTCCTCTGCACCAATCCAATGCCCTTCTGTAACCCCACCCACCCTCCGCACCAATCCAATGCCCGTCTGTAACCCCACCCATCCTCCGTACCAATCCAATGCCCGTTTGTAACCCCACCCATCCTCCGTACCAATCCAATGCCCGTCTGTAACCCCACCCACCCTCCGCACCAATCCAATGCCCGTCTGTAACCCCACCCACCCTCCGCACCAATCCAATGCCCGTCTGTAACCCCACCCACCCTCCACACCAATCCAACGCCCGTCTGTAACCCCACCCGTCCTGCGCACCAATCCAATGCCCGTCTGTAACCCCACCCGTCCTGCGTACCAATTCAATGCCCGTCTGTAACCCCACCCATCCTCCGTACCAATTCAATGCCCGTCTGTAACCCGACCCATGCTATGTACCAATCCAATGCCCGTCTGTAACCCCACTCGTCCTCCGTACCAATCCAATGCCAGTCTGTAACCCCACCCGTCCTCCGTACCAATCCAATGCCAGTCTGTAACCCCACCCGTCCTCCGTACCAATCCAATGCCCATCTGTAACCCAACCCGTCCTCCGTACCAATCCAACTCCCATCTGTAACCCCACCCATCCTCCGTACCAATCCAATGCCCGTCTGTAACCCCACCCGTCCTCCGTACCAATCCAATGCCCGTCTGTAACCCCACCCATGCTTTGTACCCCACCATTTTATTCCACGATCTTCACCATTCTCCCACCTTTACCCCCACTCTCCTCTATCCAGCTAGCTCCCTCCTCTCCTGTATTCTCTCCTTTCTCCCTCCAAACTGTGGGCTGTTGCTTACATTATGTCCTAAGTGGCCAGTTTACCCCCCGACTCGCTCCCCTTGTCACTATCCTTCATTTCCCCCTCATTGTTCAGCTTGACTTGAGTCCGTCCTCCTTCCCATCCTCACTGCGAACACGCATGTTCATCTCACCAGGTGTTTGCACACGTTATTCAGGAACTCCCCGTAGTGGAGGCCTCGATCTGGGTGGAGGTGGGCCTGAAACATTTCCGTCAGACTCTGGCTGTTCATGCTGGGTGTACATGTCTGCAGGGCAAACTTACACGCCTGAAACACACGGAAAAGCACATATCAGAAACGCGCAGGGGAGCAGCGAGCATTGGGGACAGAAACCCGGGGGAATGAGATTTACTGAATAGCCGGGAAACTCAAAAAACCATTACATCATAAAACTACTGCCCCAGGGGTGGTTTACAGGCGCTGGTAAAATGCGTCAGGATCTGCCTTATGGATCATGTGTTCTGATCATGCAGATTGGCACATGGAAATGACCGGTACCTTGACCACGTCTGGTTTGGGGTCCTGCAGGTGCAGCAGTAACGTCACCAGGCCATTCAGGATCTGTTCGAAAAACACCTCCTCTCCGTCCCCTGAGCTGAACTTGCTGAGATTCCCAAAGAGCATGATGGATGCACAGCGGAGCTCCTCTCTCTCCTTCCAAGATAAACACAGGGAGGGACAGGAATCAGACAGGGGGTACATGGTGATCTGGTACACTAAGGTACAGACGGACCAGCAGAGGAGGGACTACACCAGCATGCACAATGGGTGAACAACAAAGTGATGTCATCAGCAGGAACATTCCATTGGTTTCCATGGTGACCCTGGGGTAAAGTTCTAAAAGTGATGTCATCAGCAGGAACATTCCATTGGTTTCTATGGTGACTGCTGAACATTCCATTGGTTTCTATGGTGACTGCTGAACATTCCATTGGTTTCCAATTGACCTTTTTACAGAATCCAAATGATCAGCGGGAAGGAGAGTGACAGGGGACCAGACACTCACGTGATCGAAGAACGGGCGGATTCGGATGGCTGTGTGGATGACCAGAGAGCGCACGTCCTTGTCCTGGATGTGGGGGAGGAGCAGCGACAGGCTAGACATGGCTTCCTGTGTCACTACGTGCTCTGAGTCGTCACGGTCGTCCATGGCGTTGATCATGGAGGTGAGGAGCTGGGATCCATGTTTCCGCACCTGACACGGCAGGGACACACGTGTATTAGTTGGGTTATATAAACCCCCATGCCTACCTGATTATCGAATCCTTACCTTGTCTGGCGCTCCACATGCGATGTTCCCCAGACCGCGGACAGCCAGCATGCGCACCGTCACACAGCTATCCTTCAACCGGCTCGTCAGACTGTCCATCAGCGGCTCCAGGATAACCAGATCTCCGAGGTCGCTGCTCCGCATTAGCTGCTCAGAGGAAACAAAGAACCAACTAAGCCGCGTCCTCCCAATATCACCCCCTATAGCGCCATGGGAAACCCAGCCAGCCTCGTCACGGCCCACGCATTACAGAGACTCGAGGAATCATACGTATCCGATGCGCCAAATGACCTACAACAAACCCGACTCTTTATACATACGCTGGGGAAAATCCAGCACTGACAGGCGCTACCCCGGTGTGCTCCTATACAGAACCCTCGGACACCCCAAACCAGAGATTTATTCTGCAGCCATTCCAGATCTAGACGTTGGGGACTTTGAATTTTCCAGACTCCCAGCAGCAAATGTAACTAATGAGAAAGCTCCCCAATCCTTCCCCAATTCTGGGGCATCACCTTGGGAGCCAATGGAATGCTCCCACTTTTAGAACTGTACCCCCAAAACTCCCCAGCCCCCTTGGGCTATAAAAGGCAGGTATCAGGGAATGGGGATTTAAACTGGAAGATTACTAGCTACGGGATAAAATAACTTGTCAAAAAAGAGCGGACACTCTAATGAATGATTTGTGTGCAGGGTTGGAGGCACTGGAGGGGGATAGAGGGAGGTCAGGCTGGGCTCCGATAGACGTCTCAGCTACTTGTGTTACCAGATGGGCTTCCAGCACGGTGGAGATGGCTCGGGGCCAGGCTGGGTCCAGGGAGAGGTGTTTTGCTGGAGACGGACGGCTTTTTCCATGGAAGATCTGGCGGCTTCTCTGCAGTGTGATGCAATGTATTTCTGCCTTTTGTTATTCTGGAAAAGTCCAGACGGCAGAGAGCAGACTGTGTCTGCACATGTGTGAGATACTCACTACCACTGTATCCTGCGTCACAGGGGCCTCCCCCGAGATGCAATAACTGATTAGTAGCTGACATACAATCATACTGTCCGGCTCCGCAGAGCCCCCCGTATGCCCGCACGGCACCGCAGAGCCCCCCGTATGCCCGCACGGCACCGCAGAGCCCCCCGTATGCCCGCACGGCACCGCAGAGCCTCCCGTCTGCCCGCACGGCTCCGCAGAGCCCCCCGTCTGCCCGCACGGCTCCGCAGAGCCCCCCGTCTGCCCGCACGGCTCCGCAGAGCCCCACGTCTGCCCGCACGGCACCGCAGAGCCCCACGTCTGCCCGCACGGCTCCACAGCGCCCCCCCCCCCCGTCTGCCCGCACGGCTCCACAGCCCCCCCCCCCCGTCTGCCCGCACGGCTCCACAGCGCCCCCCCCGTCTGCCCGCACGGCTCCACAGCGCCCCCCCCCGTCTGCCCGCACGGCTCCGCAGAGCCCCCCCCCCCCCGTCTGCCCGCACGGCTCCGCAGAGCCCCCCCCCCCCGTCTGCCCGCACGGCTCCGCAGAGCCCCCCCCCCCCGTCTGCCCGCACGGCTCCGCAGAGCCCCCCCCCCCCCGGCTCCGCAGAGCCCCCCCACCCCACCCGTCTACCTTGGTGCACCTCCCATTAGAGGATTAGCAGAGCCTTGTCAGTCCCCAACCCTCTGCAGAGCACCATGGCTGTTACAGAGGCTTTGCACTGCACGTGTGGCCTGGGGAAGGTTCCTTCCAGTCCTGAGGATCACAATAACCTGGCAAAGAACCAGCAGGAGGGGGGCAGAGGGGCGCACACTGCGCCAGCACAAAACCACTGACCGCCTCTTTAAACCGCTCAAGGATGGAGAACAGGGATAGGGAGCCAAAGCCTTCCTCATCCAGCACCAAGAGCAGCCAAAAAGGGTTAACCCCTTCATATACCCTGTAAAGACACCACTATGGACAACTGCCCCTCCCACTGCAGGGCAACACACACAGAATGGATCTATGGGGACAGAGTCTGCCCCTCCCACTGCAGGGCAACACACAGACAGAATGGATCTATGGGGACAGAGTCTGCCCCTCCCACTGCAGGGCAACACACACAGAATGGATCTATGGGGTCAGTATGGGCGTGGCCTGACACAGGGTGGTTACTGTTTGGGCGTGACCTGACACGGGGTGGGTTGGTATTGGAGTCAGTATGGGTGTGGCCTGACATGGGGTTGGTTCCGTATGGGCGTGGCCTGACACGGGGTGGGTTCAGTATTGGGGTCAGTATGGGCGTGGCCTGACATGGGGTTGGTTCCGTATGGGCGTGGCCTGACACGGGGTGGGTTCAGTATTGGGTTCAGTATGGACGTGGCCTGACATGGGGTGGGTTCAGTATTGGGGTCAGTATGGGCGTGGCCTGACATGGGGTTGGTTCCGTATGGACGTGGCCTGACATGGGGTGGGTTCAGTATTGGGGTCAGTATGGGCGTGGCCTGACATGGGGTTGGTTCCATATGGACGTGGCCTGACATGGGGTGGGTTCCTCACGTGGGACTCACCTCAGCGAGGAAGGCGGTGGCAGTGATGCGCTGTCCGTCATACACAGAGCTCTGAACAGACTGCAAATTCTTTATTATGGTTGGAAGTTTGGGAGCCGCGTACTGTACCATGGCGCTGTGGGGAGAGAGACAGGTCAGCGAGGAAGGGCGACACACCGGTATAACGGGGGGCGACACATAGTGGTATAACGGGGGGGGGGGACGACGACACAACGCTATAACGGGGGAGGGGGTCGACACACACCGGTATAACTGGGGGGGGCGACACACACACACACACACCGGTATAACTGGGTGGGGGGGGGGGTTTGACACACCGGTATAACAGGGGGGAGCGACACCCACCGGCATACCTGGACACACACACACAAACCGGTACAACTGGGGGAGGGGGGGGCGACACACACACCGGTACAACTGGGGGAGGGGGGGGCGACACACACACACACACCGGTACAACTGGGGGGGGCGACACACACACACACACCGGTACAACTGGGGGAGGGGGGGGCGACACACACACCGGTACAACTGGGGGGGGGGGGGCGACACACACACCGGTACAACTGGGGGGGGGGGGCGACACACACCGGTACAACTGGGGGGGGGGGGGGCGACACACACCGGTACAACTGGGGGGGGGGGCGACACACACTGGTACAACTGGGGGGGGGGCGACACACACTGGTACAATGGGGGGGGGGGCGACACACACTGGTACAACTGGGGGGGGGGGGCGACACACACTGGTACAACTGGGGGGGGGGCGACACACACTGGTACAACTGGGGGGCGACACACACTGGTACAACCTGGGGGGGGGGCACACACACACCGGTATACCGGAGCGAGCCTCTTTCACACTTTTAGTCGCCAAGTGGTACCTCAGGATCCTGTATTACACGCTGTGAGACCCCCAGTCACTCACCTGCTCAGCGCAGACACTCCCACGTGATGTGTGTCCATCTTCTTCATGCGTTCCCAGCCTGCGTCTGCCGATACACTCAGATTCACCTCCTCGCAGCCGCCCTGAACCAGCATGAACTGCAGAGCTTCCACCGCAGAGCTGTGCACAGCAAACACAGCAATTACTGCGTGGCACACGGGTACAGACCTGCGGCCCCCCTGTATCTCAGACCCCACCACAGGCCACGGCTAAAGAATTAACTCTTTCACGGAGCAATAAACAGATCCAATTCTTTAGTCTTCATTTCCCCAAACCCCAGGTGACCCTCTCCCTCCCACGTCCTGACCCCACGTCAGAAGACTTAAACCCAATCTTTACACATCAAGGGTGGACAGGCACACGCACACGTGCAGACCCACAGCCACGTGCAGACCCACGCCCACAGCCACGCCCACAGCCACGTGCACAGATACGATTAAAATCATATGATGCAAATCATCCAAAAAGTGTGAATCAGATTACTGAGCAGGGTCTGGCGAGCAGGGGGCATCCAATGCCAGGGGCAGGAAAGCCATAGGGAGACTGTGGGAGAGTAATACCTGCAGGGGTCCAGACTGCGAGGGGACTTTGATGAACCCAGGTTCTTGGGGAGCTGAACTCCCACCATAGAGCTTATCCGGAGCAGGAGGGCTGTGAAGAGCTGGGAGTAGAGTTCATGGATGGCTGGGGATGACTCTGGGGCAGAGAGGACTTCACGGAGGGCACAGCATGCCTGGAAGAAACAAGAGCCAGGTCAGGGGCAACAGATGGAGTGGGCATCGGGGCAGCTCTGTGACGGGGCATAACGACGGCGGGGCAGCTCTGTGACGGGGCATAACGACGGCGGGGCAGCTCTGTGACGGGGCATAACGACGGCGGGGCAGCTCTGTGACGGGGCATAACGACCGCGGGGCAGCTCTGTGACGGGGCATTACGACGGCGGGGAAGCTCTGTGACGGGGCATTACGACGGCGGGGCTGCTCTGTGACGGGGCATTACGACGGCGGGGCTGCTCTGTGAAGGGCATTACGACGGCGGGGCAGCTCTGGGACGGGGCATTACGACGGCGGGGCAGCTCTGGGACGGGGCATTACGACGGCGGGGCAGCTCTGTGATGGGGCATTACGACGGCGGGGCAGCTCTGTGACGGGGCATTACGATGGCGGGGAAGCTCTGTGATGGGGCATAACGACGGCGGGGAAGCCACGCGGGGGGCGGGGTATAGCGATAGCGGGGAAGCCACGCGGGGGCGGGGTATAGCGATAGCGGGGAAGCTACGCGGGGGCGGGGTATAGCGATAGCGGGGAAGCCACGCGGGGGCGGGGTATAGCGATAGCGGGGAAGCCACGCGGGGGCGGGGTATAGCGATAGCTGGGAAGCCACGCGGGGGCGGGGTATAGCGATAGCGGGGAAGCCACGCGGGGGGCGGGGTATAGCGATAGCGGGGAAGCCACGCGGGGGGCGGGGTATAGCGATAGCGGGGAAGCTACGCGGGGGGCGGGGTATAGCGATAGCGGGGAAGCTACGTGGACCGAGCCATTTAAAGGGTGACTGTCAGGATCCGGTGGACATGGGACAGACACTTCCTGTGTGTTTGATCCATGTGGACACGACACGCTGTGGATCACTTGAGAGGAAGAAATGAGACAGACTGAGGTCTCACATTTCACAACTCAGACAGCCAGATCTCAGTTTACACAGGATAACTCCCACTCACAGCTGTGAGACCCTGATTAACCCCTCATCTGCCAGAGCTCCCCCACCATCATACACTACATACATGTGTATTACATGCCTATGATGAAGCATAGTTACCATATATTATAATCAGCGATCAGACTGGGATCTGGCAGGTCTGCGGCTGCCGCGTCGGTTACACCTCCCTGACGCAGAGCCGGTCAGGAGATTGGCGCACACAGCCAATCAGAGCAGGGGGTCATGCTCACTTATCTGATTGGGATCCGCTTGTTTATACTGGGGATCTCGTTATGTGCTGCACTATGTGACCAGAGTGGGCTGCCTGCCTCACCAGGGGGGCTGCCGCTCACAGGACAAAATGGCTGATCACAACGCCCTCCAGTTTACCCTCATATTAGGGACACTGAGTTTTTCCTTTATGCTTCTATATTAGAAACGCGAGTGGAAATAGATTACTGTCTCTTTAAAAGAAGACATTTCAGATCCGTTCAATCGCTGGATTAAATTGTAACAAAAATAAAAACAGGAAAAAGAAATAGAACATGTGGGGGGCGCGGGAGGGAGTCGGACGCTTCATAATCTCAATTAAAATCAGGTATAATAATCTGGTGGCTATAACTCCGCCCATTGCGTCACTCTCACACAGTGGTAGGTTATTAGTGCCGGTTAACTCTCTCCATCCCTTGTACGGTGAAACCCTCCTGTCCGTCTGCGAGGAGCTACAGAGGGGGGGCAACACCTGGCACCGGGGAGGGGGCACACCTGGCGCGGGGGGAGGGGCATATTTATAGCTGGGGATTATCCCCAATATGGAATAAAAGCTCAGAGTGAGGGGCAGGATGTGTTACAGCTGCAGGGTCTGGTATGAAGCCCTCCTGCAAAATAAAGGAATTGGGGGAGGGTAATGCACCCTCGCTGGACCCAAAGCCACGTCCTACACCATGTCCAGCAGCAACGTCCCCCAATGCACCGCTCCCTGACCTCCGGCAACATCCCACAATGCACCGCTGCCTGACCGCCAGCAACAATGTCCCACAATGCACCGCTCCCTGACCTCCGGCAACATCCCACAATGCACCGCTGCCTGACCGCCAGCAACAATGTCCCACAATGCACCGCTCCCTGACCTCCAGCAGCAACGTCCCACAATGCACCGCTCCCTGACCTCCAGCAGCAATGTCCCACAATGCACCGCTGCCTGACCTCCAGCAGCAACGTCCCACAATGCACCGCTGCCTGACCACCGGCAGCAACGTCCCACAATGCACCGCTGCCTGACCTCCGGCAACGTCCCACAATGCACCGCTGCCTGACCGCCAGCAACAACGTCCCACAATGCACCGCTCCCTGACCTCCGGCAACGTCCCACAATGCACCGCTGCCTGACCGCCAGCAACAACGTCCCACAATGCACCGCTGCCTGACCGCCAGCAACAACGTCCCACAATGCACCGCTGCCTGACCGCCAGCAACAACGTCCCACAATGCACCGCTGCCTGACCGCCAGCAACAACGTCCCACAATGCACCGCTGCCTGACCTCCGGCAACGTCCCACAATGCACCGCTGCCTGACCTCCAGCAGCAACATCCCACAATGCACCGCTGCCTGACCTCCAGCAGCAACGTCCCACAATGCACAGCTGCCTGACCACCGGCAACGTCCCACAATGCACCGCTGCCTGACCACCGGCAACGTCCCACAATGCACCGCTGCCTGACCGCCGGCAACGTCCCACAATGCACCGCTGCCTGACCACCGGCAACGTCCCACAATGCACCGCTGCCTGACCGCCGGCAACGTCCCACAATGCACCGCTGCCTGACCGCCGGCAACGTCCCACAATGCAAATGCACCGCTGCCTGACCTCCAGCAACGTCCCACAATGCACACCTGCCTGATATCCAGCATCGTCCCACAATGCACCGCTCCCTGACCACCAGCAACGTCCCACAATGCACCGCTGCATGATCTCCAGTTGGCAGGTATAACTTTGTCCCTCTGTGGTGGGGGAAATGTGTGACTCGCAGAGAGCACAGCTCGTGAATACTCACCGCGAGTGGCAGGAGAGTGGCCACACGTCCAGACACGGAGCTCAGCAGAGAGGTTTTAGTCTCCTTGTATGGGACGTCCCCGTTCAGCTTCCCCAAAAGCAAATCCAGCACCTGAGAGGTGAGAGGGGGGTCCGTGGACAGAGCCTTCCATAGCACGCAGGTCTCACTGATGGGACAGAGAAAGACAGCCGTGAGACAGGCCCCCCACTCCCCCCCCGACAGGCAGACAGCCGTGAGACAGGCCCCCCACTCCCCCCCGACAGGCAGACAGCCGTGAGACAGGCCCCCCACTCCCCCCCGACAGGCAGACAGCCGTGAGACAGGCCCCCCACTCCCCCCCCGACAGGCAGACAGCCGTGAGACAGGCCCCCCACTCCCCCCCGACAGGCAGACAGCCGTGAGACAGGCCCCCCACTCCCCCCCGACAGGCAGACAGCCGTGAGACAGGCCCCCCACTCCACCCCAACAGGCAGACAGCCGTGAGACAGGCCCCCCACTCCCCCCACCAGGCAGACAGCCGTGAGACAGGCCCTCCACTCCACCCCCGACAGGCAGACAGCCGTGACACAGGCCCCCCACTCCCCCCACCAGGCAGACAGCCGTGAGACAGGCCCCCCACTCCACCCCGACAGGCAGACAGCCGTGAGACAGGCCCCCCACTCCCCCCACCAGGCAGACAGCCGTGAGACAGGCCCCCCACTCCACCCCGACAGGCAGACAGCCGTGAGACAGGCCCCCCACCAGGCAGACAGCCGTGAGACAGGCCTCCCACTCCCCCCACCAGGCAGACAGACGTGAGACAGGCCCTCCACTCCCCCCCGACAGGCAGACAGCCGTGAGACAGGCCCCCCACTCCCCCCCCGACAGGCAGACAGCCGTGAGACAGGCCCCCCACTCCCCCCCCCGACAGGCAGACAGCCGTGAGACAGGCCCCCCACTCCCCCCCCCACCAGGCAGACAGACGTGAGACAGGCCCTCCACTCCCCCCCGACAGGCAGACAGCCGTGAGACAGGCCCCCCACTCCCCCCCCGACAGGCAGACAGCCGTGAGACAGGCCCCCCACTCCCCCCCCGACAGGCAGACAGCCGTGAGACAGGCCCCCCACTCCCCCCCCCCGACAGGCAGACAGCCGTGAGACAGGCCCCCCACTCCCCCCCCCCGACAGGCAGACAGCCGTGAGACAGGCCCCCCACTCCCCCCCCCGACAGGCAGACAGCCGTGAGACAGGCCCCCCACTCCCCCCCCGACAGGCAGACAGCCGTGAGACAGGCCCCCCACTCCCCCCCCCCGACAGGCAGACAGCCGTGAGACAGGCCCCCCACTCCCCCCCCCCGACAGGCAGACAGCCGTGAGACAGGCCCCCCACTCCCCCCCGACAGGCAAATAGAGCAAGAGGTGAGTATATCATGCTGTCTTACCTGTCATACGGCACCTGACTGGACAGCAGGCTGGTGACCACGGCTTCTATGTGCTGCGTGGCCAGAATGTATACCGTCTGCACGGCGGCTTTCTTCACGTGGTCCTCCTGTGACTCCTGTAGCTGGCAGTGAACACGCACAATGATCTCTGGGACCTGGGAGAGAAAGGGTTACCAGTCAACCTCCGAGCCAGTCCAGCCCCCCACCTCCCCTTACACTGCTACCTGTGTGCCCCCCCCCTACACTGCTACCTGTGCAGTCCCCCCCCTTACACTGCTACCTGTGTGCCCCCCCCCTTACACTGCTACCTGTGCAGTCCCCCCTCCTTACACTGCTACCTGTGCAGTCCCCCCTCCTTACACTGCTACCTGTGCAGTCCCCCCTCCTTACACTGCTACCTGTGCAGTCCCCCCCCTTACACTGCTACCTGTGCAGTCCCCCCTCCTTACACTGCTACCTGTGCAGTCCCCCCTCCTTACACTGCTACCTGTGCAGTCCCCCCTCCTTACACTGCTACCTGTGCAGTCCCCCCTCCTTACACTGCTACCTGTGCAGCCCCCCCTCCTTACACTGCTACCTGTGCAGCCCCCCCCCCTTACACTGCTACCTGTGCAGTCCCCCCTCCTTACACTGCTACCTGTGCAGTCCCCCCTCCTTACACTGTTACCTGTGTGGTCCCCCCCCTTACACTGTTACCGGTGTGGTCTCCCCCCCCTTACACTGTTACCTGTGTGGTCCTCCCCCCCCCTTACTTTTCTATCTGTGAAGCCACCCGCATTACTCTGCCAGCAGCGTCCCCCCCCCTCTTCCTTACACCACCGATTGTCTCTCCGGAGCCCACGCACCTTTGCCAGCAGTATTGACCCGCGGTCCTTCAGGAGAGAATTCACCATGACAGTCGCCGCTCTGGAGCAGTTGGTGTCTGGATCGGAGAGCCCCTCGAAGGTGATGAAGATGAGGCTGGTGAGCTGCTCTGGAGGAAGCCGCTTCCCAATGATCTGGGAGGGGAAGATATTGGGACAGGAGCTTTATTTACTTCTCATTCTTGCTACGTGTTCTCGTGGCCCCCTCTCACACTCACCATGGCAATATTAAAGCACGTGTGGAACAAGATGCCGGAGTCCGGGTTCTGCAAGCCACGTTTATATGATAACAGCTTCTCCACCAACTCGTCTTTATGATCCGGAGCAAACCCTGCAGCCGAGAGAAGAAAGAGTTAATAACACTGCATCTCCCAGAGATCTGGAGCTGCCAGCGGGGTCAGTGTGGCACACCTACCCTCATATCTTAGCTGAATGTAAAGGAGGTAGTAGATACAGTCCACTGTGCGCTGGCGAATGGAAGCGAGAGAGTCTGCACAACGAGTGGATAATCTCCCAATAAGAAGCCCCAGATTATGGAATGGAAGAACACACTGTATTAACAACACACAACACGGTCATTAGCACACTGTGACCCTAGGAAGGACTGACCCATAAACACCTCACTGTCATTAATACACTGTGACCCTAGGAAGGACCGACCAATAAACACCTCACTGTCATTAATACACTGTGACCCTAGGAAGGACTGACCCATAAACACCTCACTGTCATTAATACACTGTGACATTAGGAAGGACTGACCCATAAACACCTCAGTGTCGTTAGTACACTGTGACCCTAGGAAGGACTGACCCATAAACACATCACTGTCATTAATACACTGTGACCCTAGGAAGGACTGACCCATAAACACCTCACTGTCATTAATACACTGTGACCCTAGGAAGGACTGACCCATAAACACCTCACTGTCATTAATACACTGTGACCCTAGGAAGGACTGACCCATAAACACCTCACTGTCATTAGTACACTGTGACCCTAGGAAGGACTGACCCATAAACACCTCACTGTCATTAGTACACGGTGACCCTAGGAAGGACTGACCCATAAACACGTCACTGTCATTAATACACTGTGACCCTAGGAAGGACTGACCCATAAACACGTCACTGTCATTATTACACTGTGACCCTAGGAAGGACTGACCCATAAACACCTCACTGTCATTATTACACTGTGACCCTAGGAAGGACTGACCCATAAACACCTCACTGTCATTATTACACTGTGACCCTAGGAAGGACCGACCCATAAACACCTCACTGTCATTAATACACTGTGACCCTAGGAAGGACCGACCCATAAACACCTCACTGTCATTAATACACTGTGACCCTAGGAAGGACTGACCCATAAACACGTCACTGTCATTAATACACTGTGACCCTAGGAAGGACTGACCCATAAACACGTCACTGTCATTAATACACTGTGACCCTAGGAAGGACTGACCCATAAACACCTCACTGTCATTAGTACACTGTGACCCTAGGAAGGACTGACCCATAAACACCTCACTGTCATTAATACACTGTGACTCTAGGAAGGACTGACCCATAAACACCTCACTGTCATTATTACACTGTGACCCTAGGAAGGACTGACCCATAAACACCTCACTGTCATTAATACACTGTGACCCTAGGAAGGACTGACCCATAAACACGTCACTGTCATTAGTACACTGTGACCCTAGGAAGGAATGACCCATAAACACGTCACTGTCATTATTACACTGTGACCCTAGGAAGGACTGACCCATAAACACCTCACTGTCATTAATACACTGTGACCCTAGGAAGGACCGACCCATAAACACCTCACTGTCATTAATACACTGTGACCCTAGGAAGGACTGACCCATAAACACCTCACTGTCATTAATACACTGTGACCCTAGGAAGGACTGACCCATAAACACCTCACTGTCATTAGTACACTGTGACCCTAGGAAGGACTGACCCATAAACACCTCACTGTCATTAGTACACTGTGACCCTAGGAAGGACTGACCCATAAACACGTCACTGTCATTAATACACTGTGACCCTAGGAAGGACTGACCCATAAACACGTCACTGTCATTATTACACTGTGACCCTAGGAAGGACTGACCCATAAACACCTCACTGTCATTATTACACTGTGACCCTAGGAAGGACTGACCCATAAACACCTCACTGTCATTATTACACTGTGACCCTAGGAAGGACCGACCCATAAACACCTCACTGTCATTAATACACTGTGACCCTAGGAAGGACCGACCCATAAACACCTCACTGTCATTAATACACTGTGACCCTAGGAAGGACCGACCCATAAACACCTCACTGTCATTAATACACTGTGACCCTAGGAAGGACTGACCCATAAACACCTCACTGTCATTAATACACTGTGACCCTAGGAAGGACTGACCCATAAACACGTCACTGTCATTAATACACTGTGACCCTAGGAAGGACTGACCCATAAACACCTCACTGTCATTAGTACACTGTGACCCTAGGAAGGACTGACCCATAAACACCTCACTGTCATTAATACACTGTGACTCTAGGAAGGACTGACCCATAAACACCTCACTGTCATTATTACACTGTGACCCTAGGAAGGACTGACCCATAAACACCTCACTGTCATTAATACACTGTGACCCTAGGAAGGACTGACCCATAAACACATCACTGTCATTAGTACACCGTGACCCTAGGAAGGACTGACCCATAAACACATCACTGTCATTAGTACACTGTGACCCTAGGAAGGACTGACCCATAAACACCTCACTGTCATTATTACACTGTGACCCTAGGAAGGACTGACCCATAAACACCTCACTGTCATTAATACACTGTGACCCTAGGAAGGACTGACCCATAAACACCTCACTGTCATTAATACACTGTGACCCTAGGAAGGACTCACCCATAAACACCTCACTGTCATTAGTACACTATGACCCTAGGAAGGACTGACCCATAAACACCTCACTGTCATTAATACACTGTGACCCTAGGAAGGACTCACCCATAAACACCTCACTGTCATTAATACACTGTGACCCTAGGAAGGACCGACCCATAAACACATTACACTGTGACCCTAGGAAGGACCGACCCATAAACACCTCAATGTCATTAATACACTGTGACCCTAGGAAGGACTGACCCATAAACACCTCAATGTCATTAATACACTGTGACCCTAGGAAGGACTGACCCATAAACACGTCACTGTCATTAATACACTGTGACCCTAGGAAGGACTGACCCATAAACACCTCACTGTCATTAGTACACTGTGACCCTAGGAAGGACTGACCCATAAACACCTCACTGTCATTAATACACTGTGACTCTAGGAAGGACTGACCCATAAACACCTCACTGTCATTAATACACTGTGACCCTAGGAAGGACTGACCCATAAACACGTCACTGTCATTAGTACACTGTGACCCTAGGAAGGAATGACCCATAAACACGTCACTGTCATTATTACACTGTGACCCTAGGAAGGACTGACCCATAAACACCTCACTGTCATTAATACACTGTGACCCTAGGAAGGACCGACCCATAAACACCTCACTGTCATTAATACACTGTGACCCTAGGAAGGACTGACCCATAAACACCTCACTGTCATTAATACACTGTGACCCTAGGAAGGACTGGCCCATAAACACCTCACTGTCATTAGTACACTGTGACCCTAGGAAGGACTGACCCATAAACACCTCACTGTCATTAGTACACTGTGACCCTAGGAAGGACTGACCCATAAACACGTCACTGTCATTAATACACTGTGACCCTAGGAAGGACTGACCCATAAACACGTCACTGTCATTATTACACTGTGACCCTAGGAAGGACTGACCCATAAACACCTCACTGTCATTATTACACTGTGACCCTAGGAAGGACTGACCCATAAACACCTCACTGTCATTATTACACTGTGACCCTAGGAAGGACCGACCCATAAACACCTCACTGTCATTAATACACTGTGACCCTAGGAAGGACCGACCCATAAACACCTCACTGTCATTAATACACTGTGACCCTAGGAAGGACCGACCCATAAACACCTCACTGTCATTAATACACTGTGACCCTAGGAAGGACTGACCCATAAACACCTCACTGTCATTAATACACTGTGACCCTAGGAAGGACTGACCCATAAACACGTCCCTGTCATTAATACACTGTGACCCTAGGAAGGACTGACCCATAAACACCTCACTGTCATTAGTACACTGTGACCCTAGGAAGGACTGACCCATAAACACCTCACTGTCATTAATACACTGTGACTCTAGGAAGGACTGACCCATAAACACCTCACTGTCATTATTACACTGTGACCCTAGGAAGGACTGACCCATAAACACCTCACTGTCATTAATACACTGTGACCCTAGGAAGGACTGACCCATAAACACATCACTGTCATTAGTACACCGTGACCCTAGGAAGGACTGACCCATAAACACATCACTGTCATTAGTACACTGTGACCCTAGGAAGGACTGACCCATAAACACCTCACTGTCATTATTACACTGTGACCCTAGGAAGGACTGACCCATAAACACCTCACTGTCATTAATACACTGTGACCCTAGGAAGGACTCACCCATAAACACCTCACTGTCATTAGTACACTGTGACCCTAGGAAGGACTGACCCATAAACACCTCACTGTCATTAATACACTGTGACCCTAGGAAGGACTCACCCATAAACACCTCACTGTCATTAATACACTGTGACCCTAGGAAGGACCGACCCATAAACACATTACACTGTGACCCTAGGAAGGACCGACCCATAAACACCTCAATGTCATTAATACACTGTGACCCTAGGAAGGACTGACCCATAAACACCTCAATGTCATTAATACACTGTGACCCTAGGAAGGGCTGACCCATAAACACCTCACTGTCATTAGTACACTGTGACCCTAGGAAGGACTGACCCATAAACACCTCACTGTCATTAATACACTGTGACCCTAGGAAGGACTGACCCATAAACACCTCACTGTCATTAATACACTGTGACCCTAGGAAGGACTGACCCATAAACACCTCACTGTCATTAATACACTGTGACCCTAGGAAGGACTGACCCATAAACACCTCACTGTCATTATTACACTGTGACCCTAGGAAGGACTGACCCATAAACACCTCACTGTCATTATTACACTGTGACCCTAGGAAGGACTGACCCATAAACACCTCAATGTCATTAATACACTGTGACCCTAGGAAGGACTGACCCATAAACACCTCAATGTCATTAATACACTGTGACCCTAGGAAGGACTGACCCATAAACACCTCACTGTCATTAATACACTGTGACCCTAGGAAGGACTGACCCATAAACACCTCACTGTCATTAATACACTGTGACCCTAGGAAGGACTGACCCATAAACACCTCACGGTCATTATTACACTGTGACCCTAGGAAGGACTGACCCATAAACAAGTCACTGTCATTAGTACACTGTGACCCTAGGAAGGACTGACCCATAAACACGTCACTGTCATTAGTACACTGTGACCCTAGGAAGGACTGACCCATAAACCCCTCACTGTCATTAATACACTGTGACCCTAGGAAGGACTGACCCATAAACCCCTCACTGTCATTAGTACACCGTGACCCTAGGAAGGACTGACCCATAAACACCTCACTGTCATTATTACACTGTGACCCTAGGAAGGACTGACCCATAAACACCTCACTGTCATTAGTACACTGTGACCCTAGGAAGGACTGACCCATAAACACCTCACTGTCATTAGTACACTGTGACCCTAGGAAGGACTGACCCATAAACACCTCACTGTCATTAGTACACTGTGACCCTAGGAAGGACTGACCCATAAACACCTCACTGTCATTAATACACTGTGACCCTAGGAAGGACTGACCTATAAACACATCACTGTCATTAATACACTGTGACCCTAGGAAGGACTGACCCATAAACACCTCACTGTCATTATTACACTGTGACCCTAGGAAGGACTGACCCATAAACACCTCACTGTCATTAGTACACTGTGACCCTAGGAAGGACTGACCCATAAACACCTCACTGTCATTAGTACACCGTGACCCTAGGAAGGACTGACCCATAAACACCTCACTGTCATTATTACACTGTGACCCTAGGAAGGACTGACCCATAAACACGTCACTGTCATTAGTACACTGTGACCCTAGGAAGGACTGACCCATAAACACCTCACTGTCATTAGTACACTGTGACCCTAGGAAGGACTGACCCATAAACACCTCACTGTCATTAGTACACTGTGACCCTAGGAAGGACTGACCCATAAACACCTCACTGTCATTAATACACCGTGACTCTAGGAAGGACTGACCCATAAACATGTCACTGTCATTAATACACTGTGACCCTAGGAAGGACTGACCCATAAACACATCACTGTCATTAATACACTGTGACCCTAGGAAGGACTGACCTATAAACACCTCACTGTCATTAGTACACTGTGACCCTAGGAAGGACCGACCCATAAACATCTCACTGTCATTAATACACCGTGACCCTAGGAAGGACCGACCCATAAACATCTCACTGTCATTAGTACACTGTGACCCTAGGAAGGACCGACCCATAAACACATTACACTGTGACCCTAGGAAGGACCGACCCATAAACACATTACACTGTGACCCTAGGAAGGACCGACCCATAAACACATTACACTGTGACCCTAGGAAGGACTGACCCATAAATATTGATTTTCTATAACTGGAGTGAGGTCCCCTTCACTTACATTCACATTGAGTTTGTTCAAGTAACACTCCAGCAGGTCTGCACTCACATCAAGTGCTCGCTCACGTTCCTGCTCTTTGCAAGATTTGATCCAGGGACCCATTATCTAAAAAAAAAGAAACATTTAAAACATCTACTCTGTTACACCCTCACCTTTTATCATCACTAATCCATTCTCACCACTCCAAAGCATGTACACTCACCTTTTATCACCACTCACCTGAAACATTTCCTGCAGTCCGTTAGGGGTCAGGTTCCAAACCAGAAGGCTTTTCAGCATATCCTTGAGAGCCCCCAGAGTGTCTTGGTATAGAGTCTAGAGAAAGACCAACAATAGTCAGGATAGTAGGAGTAGAAATCTCGAGAAAGGAGATGAGAACCTGAGATACAGATAGAAAAAAATCTAGAGCATGTGGAGAGAGATGAACAGCAATATGGCAGAATCTAGAACAGGATGCACAGCAATATGGCAGAATCTAGAACAGGATGCACAGCAATATGGCAGAATCTAGAACAGGATGCACAGAAATATGGCAGAATCTAGAACAGGATGCATAGAAATATGGCAGAATCTAGAACAGGATGCATAGAAATATGGCAGAATCTATAACACTTGGAGGGGAGGGGGGAGAGTCTAAAACAATAACTGATAATCCAGTAACAGATCTCACTCTAGAGTAGCAGGGGGAGAGGCCTGGGTGCGATTGCCCCATGACATGTCCAGAGCTTACCTCTTTGTACAGTTCCACTGTGCCCCCGGGGGTCATTGCCGGGAGGCTGAAGACACTGCCGAGGCTGGCGTTTATTAGATCAGTCTTGATGGCATCAGTCAGCGGGGGCTCCAGCTTCCTGAACATACATTAAGGAGCAGAACGTGGTACATTCCCCTCCCCCACACATTGCACAGATTCCACAAAACGTGGCAGCGCTAAGGATACACGAGGTACATGCAAGCCACCAGAGACCGCTGCCGCAGGGCGGACTTCAACCCATCCAGTGGCTCAGAGCGAATAAAATCCTGCAAAAAAACATGGGAGGTGAGGGGGAGGCCACCAGTGGGCCCAGCCACGGCCACACGTGGAACTGTATGATCAAACGCGCACTCTCATATAACAGAGCCAAACGTTCCTTGGAATGAAGCTACACTCTCTGCTGGTTATCTTCTGTCATACGAGGCACTGACCGTGAGCTGGAAGGGGGAGTAACTAGGGTATCTTCTGTTATACGAGGCACTGACCGTGAGCTGGGAGGGGCAGTAACTAGGGTATCTTCTGTTTTATGAGGCACTGACCGTGAGCTGGAAGGGGCAGTAACCAGGGTATTTGAGTGGCCACTCACCGTGAGCTGGAAGGGGCAGTAACTAGGGTATCTGAGTGGCCACTCACCGTGAGCTGGGAGATGAGCTCAGCCTTGCGGTTGAAGTTGAAGAAGCCAGCCTGTGAGCTGTTACAGATGGCCAGGCCGATCATAGAGATGCTTCTAATGAGACACAGCTTCAGTGTGAGGTCCTGGAAGGCCAGAGAGAGACAGGACACAGCCTGGGTGAATAACACAGAGTCTAGGGAGCAGCCACTGGCCACACGGCATCAGAGAGCATTACAGGGGACACGAGGGGTCAAAGTGGCACCATATCAGGGGGTTAGATGAACATTTCTGCCCTGTAATCACAGTCTGCACAGTTAATGTATTTCTCATTAGGACGAAATAATTACACAAACTAGCTCTGGGCAGCACACAGGATCCAGGCATGTACTCCAGGGCAGTGGGTGTTACATGGCCCGGCTGCCCAGTATAGGGGGTATCACGACTGGGGTAAGGTTTGTTCTCTCCCTCGCTATCCGCCATGATTATACGTTTATATTCCATGCTCCCAGAGCCAAAACACACGCTGGAGATTTACCCTGGCGCCATAATCCCTGCGCCTGAGTGGACAAGCTATATTTACTCACATCTGACTTGGCGGAACATGGTTTATATACACACAGCATGTAGAATAAACATATAAAGGAACCAGTAGCGAACGACAGTGGCCAACTTACATGACCAGACAGGACGTGGCAGGGGAGGGTTAGCATGTGCATTACCAGACAGGACGTGGCAGGTAAGGTTTAGCGTGTGCATTACCAGACAGGACGTGGCAGGTAAGGTTTAGCATGTGCATTACCAGACAGGACGTGGCAGGTAAGGTTTAGCATGTGCATTACCAGACAGGACGTGGCAGGTAAGGTTTAGCATGTGCATTACCAGACAGGACGTGGCAGGTAAGGTTTAGCATGTGCATTACCAGACAGGACGTGGCAGGGGAGGGTTAGCGTGTGGATTACCAGACAGGACGTGGCAGGTAAGGGTTAGCGTGTGAATTACCAGACAGGACGTGGCAGGTAAGGGTTAGCGTGTGCATTACCAGACAGGACGTGGCAGGTAAGGGTTAGCGTGTGCATTACCAGACAGGACGTGGCAGGTAAGGGTTAGCGTGTGCATTACCAGACAGGACGTGGCAGGTAAGGGTTAGCGTGTACATTACCAGACAGGACGTGGCAGGTAAGGGTTAGCGTGCGCATTACCAAACAGGACGTGGCAGGTAAGGGTTAGCGTGCGCATTACCAGACAGGACGTGGCAGGTAAGGATTAGCGTGCGGATTACCAGACAGGACGTGGCAGGTAAGGGTTAGCGTGTGGATTACCAGACAGGACGTGGCAGGTAAGGGTTAGCGTGTGGATTACCAGACAGGACGTGGCAGGTAAGGGTTAGCGTGTGGATTACCAGACAGGACGTGGCAGGTAAGGTTTAGCATGTGCATTACCAGACAGGACGTGGCAGGTAAGGGTTAGCATGTCTGCAGCGTGGATTATCAAACAAGACATGGCAGGGACAAGTTGTGTGTGTATTGCATGAGATTGGACTTTGTAACACACACACACCTTGCACTGTGTGGGCGTGTGAGATCCCGGGGGGCTATGAGGGGGATTATTGCAGACAGAGAATCCGTCCAACGGAAACCATACAGAGCAAGAGGAAGTGTAAAACTTCCGAGCGGATTGTCCCCAGCCACAGGCTGTCAGACCACGTATAAACCTGGAACAGATTACACTTAATACCTGCGTATATTTACACACACACACACACACAACCATACACACACACACACACACACCATACACACACACACACTTGGTATCAGTATAACCAGTACCTGTGACAGTACATCAGCCAGTTTATCCTCTCACCCGGTTCATCTGATCAGGGTCTGAATTGTGAGGGGGTCCTTCAACAGGGGGGGCTAGTTAAGGTCTGCACTAGCTGAGAGAGACGGTCACTGATCAGACCAGGCTGTCTGTGGGGCAGTCTCTGGGTCTGATCAGTGACCTGCTTGTGAGCCGACTATATACCCCCCTGGGGGATATCCAATCGGGGGCTCCAAGCTCTAGATTTACTTACTTGGAGCTCAGTCTCTCAATCAAGACCCCTTAGGCACAATGTATACACTTTCACTGGATGTACAGGGCAGCCGGGGGGGCAGGGTGACCCCAGAAGCATATTCAGTAGGGAACCTTACAAATCCCACTCCTTATTAAAGTGTCAGTTCCGAGGGAGCTACAAACAATACAGGGAAAATATCTGTCTTGGGATCAGATACATGGATGTTTCAGGGTTACTAAAGCCACATTATTGACAGCAGAGCCCCCCATAGTGACCCCCAGCCCAATTTTTCATAGGGAGAGCGTTACTGCAGATTATAGACGGCTATACACAGACTGCGTCTCTCCTGCCTCCTAGTGGTCACAGCAGGAACCTCCCAGTGCAGACGCATTACTGTGGCGTCCATCAATCCCAGATACGGAACATGGAGAGATCTCATCTCATGACTCATTTTGCAGAGGATTTAAACAGATGTCAGACGACTCATTCACTCAGGACTGTTACAGGGATGTTGGCAGGTATGATTTTAACAAATTGAGAGAAGCGGATGTTGAAACATCGTCTTGAATAAGATTTCTTTTAAATGCCATTTTCTGGAATCGGACACCAGAATGGGTGTACAGGGAACAGGGGCAAAGTCGGTGTATAATATCATAGTAAATACCTGCACAATGGGAGTAAATCCGGCAGGTTTGGGAATATGTTTTCATCAGCACATTAGCAGTATAGCACAACCGGAAACATACAGAGAGCAGGAACAAACAGGAAAAACCAAATCCAGATCACAAACAGACGCAAAATGCTGCATATTAATGTTTGCTAAATTACCCCCTAGTTATTGCATTACAATTTTCCCCCCTAGTTATTGCATTACAATTCTCCCCCCTAGTTATTGCATTACAATTCTCCCCCCTATTTATTGCATTAGAATTCTCCCCCCTAGTTATTGCACTACAATTCTCCCCCCCTAGTTATTGCACTACAAATCTCCCCCCTATTTATTGCATTACAATTCTCCCCCCTAGTTATTGCACTACAATTCTCCCCCCTAGTTATTGCATTACAATTCTCCCCCCTAGTTATTGCATTACAATTCTCCCCCCTATTTAATGCATTACAATTCTCCCCCCTATTTAATGCATTACAATTCTCTCCCCTAGTTATTGCATTACAATTCTCCCCCCTAGTTATTGCATTACAATTCTCCCCCCTATTTATTGCATTACAATTCTCCCCCCTATTTATTGCATTACAATTCTCCCCCCTATTTAATGCATTACAAGTCTCTCCCCTATTTAATGCATTACAAGTCTCTCCCCTTTTTATTGCATTACAATTCTCTCCCCTATTTATTGCATTACAATTCTCCCCCCTAGTTATTGCATTACAATTCTCCCCCCTATTTATTGCATTACAATTCTCCCCCCTATTTATTGCATTACAATTCTCCCCCCTATTTATTGCATTACAATTCTCCCCCCTATTTATTGCATTACAATTCTCCCCCCTATTTAATGCATTACAAGTCTCTCCCCTTTTTATTGCATTACAATTCTCTCCCCTATTTATTGCATTACAATTCTCCCCCCTATTTATTGCATTACAATTCTCCCCCCTATTTATTGCATTACAATTCTCCCCCCTATTTAATGCATTACAAGTCTCTCTCCTTTTTATTGCATTACAATTCTCTCCCCTATTTATTGCATTACAATTCTCCCCCCTAGTTATTGCATTACAATTCTCCCCCCTAGTTATTGCATTACAATTCTCACCCCTAGTTATTGCATTACAATTCTCCCCCCTAGTTCTTGCATTACAATTCTCCCCCCAGTTATTGCATTACAATTCCCCCCCCCCTATTTATTGCATTACAATTCTCCCCCTAGTTATTGCATTACAATTCTCCCCCCTAGTTATTGCATTACAATTCTCCCCCCTAGTTATTGCATTACAATTCTCCCCCCTAGTTATTGCATTACAATTCTCCCCCCTAGTTCTTGCATTACAATTCTCCCCCCAGTTATTGCATTACAATTCCCCCCCCCCTATTTATTGCATTACAATTCTCCCCCTAGTTATTGCATTACAATTCTCCCCCTAGTTATTGCATTACAATTCTCCCCCCTATTTATTGCATTACAATTCTCCCCCTAGTTATTGCATTACAATTCTCCCCCCTAGTTATTGCATTACAATTCTCCCCCCCAGTTATTGCATTACAATTCTCCCCCCTAGTTATTGCATTACAATTCTCCCCCCTATTTATTGCATTAGAATTCTCCGTCACCTTTGATCTGGCCTCATAAACATCGAACAAAAACAACAAAAATCCCAAAGTGGAATAAAACATGCCGCTTTGACCCTTTTCCCCAATTCTGAGCGTTCCCTACAGACCATGCAGGGGTAAATCTGTACATCTGTCTGCTCCTCCAGTCACACACTGAAGGACCTTAAATCCCCCCCAAATACCAGGTGCCACGCCGTGGCCAAACTATAAGAGCCACATACAACAGACTGCAGATCAGCGAAATAATCATGAACACGTGTGGTAATATAACTTCTATACTAGAATGTGATATATAGAATATTAATATATATAATGAATACATATTACAGCTCTTACTGGCAGTAGTAGGGTTACCGTTATATAGTATTAGATATTATAGTTACTAGTTATCAACTGACTATCAAATTCTGCTTGAAAGACAGTGTGAGAACAAGTTCATTTGCATATCAAGTCACAGGTGATGTCATAAGCAAAAGACATTGCAGATCTATGCATCTGCTGAATTGGGGGTTCTGCATAAAGGCCATTTCTGGGGTAAAGTTCTAAAAGTGATGTAATCAGCAGGAACATTCCATTGGTTTCCACGGCGACTGCACATGAACATTCCACTGCTTTCCAGGGTGACTGCTGGACATTGCACTGGTTACCATGGTGACTGCTAGACATTGCGCTGGTTACCATGGTGACTGCTGGACATTCCATTGGTTTCCATGGTGACTGCACCACTTACATCTTTGCCCTACAATTGACCTTTGTACATAACCCTCAATGTATATATAGATTGATTGTGTAAATTCCCAGCACGAGCAATGTGTAGGATGAAGGATTGTTATCATGCTCCCCCTGCAGGTAACAGTCTGCGTCACACTCTGTACCTACCGTGCTGCTCTGTACATCCAGTCTGCGTCACACTCTGTACCTACCGTGCCCTGTACATACAGTCTGCGTCACACTCTGTACCTACCGTGCTCTGTACATACAGTCTGCGTCACACTCTGTACCTACCGTGCTCTGTACATCCAGTCTGCGTCACACTCTGTACCTACCGTGCCCTGTACATACAGTCTGCGTCACACTCTGTACCTACCGTGCTCTGCACATACAGTCTGCGTCACACTCTGTACCTACCGTGCTCTGCACATACAGTCTGCGTCACACACTGTACCTACCGTGCTCTGCACATACAGTCTGCGTCACACACTGTACCTACCGTGCTCTGCACATACAGTCTGCGTCACACACTGTACCTACCGTGCTCTGTACATACAGTCTGCGTCACACACTGTACCTACCGTGCTCTGTACATACAGTCTTCGTCACACTCTGTACCTACCGTGCTCTGTACATACAGTCTGCGTCACACTCTGTACCTACCGTGCCCTGTACATACAGTCTGCGTCACACTGTACCTAGCGTGCTCTGTACATCCAGTCTGCGTCACACTCTGTACCTAGCGTGCTCTGTACATCCAGTCTGCGTCACACTCTGTACCTACCGTGCTCTGTACATACAGTCTGCGTCACACACTGTACCTACCGTGCTCTGTACATACAGTCTGCGTCACACACGGTACCTACCGTGCTCTGTACATACAGTCTGCGTCACACACTGTACCTACCGTGCTCTGTACATACAGTCTGCGTCACACTCTGTACCTACCGTGCTCTGTACATCCAGTCTGCGTCACACTCTGTACCTACCGTGCCCTGTACATACAGTCTGCGTCACACACTGTACCTACCGTGCCCTGTACATACCGTGCTGCTCTGTACATACCGTCTGCGTCACACACTGTACCTACCGTGCTCTGTACATCCAGTCTGCGTCACACTCTGTACATACCGTGCTCTGTACATCCAGTCTGCGTCACACTCTGTACCTACCGTGCTCTGTACATACAGTCTGCGTCACACTCTGTACCTACCGTGCTGCTCTGTACCTACCGTGCTGCTCTGTACCTACCGTGCTGCTCTGTACATACCGTGCTGCTCTGTACATACCGTGCTGCTCTGTACATACCGTGCTGCTCTGTACATACCGTGCTGCTCTGTACATACCGTGCTGCTCTGTACATACCGTGCTGCTCTGTACATACCGTGCTGCTCTGTACATACCGTGCTGCTCTGTACATACCGTGCTGCTCTGTACATACCGTGCTGGACTTTGGCTGGTCCGGTGGAGAGGTTGAGTGGTACAGCGCAGCAGATTATAACCCCGCCCACTCGCAGGTTAGTGGCGAGAATCCAGAAGGTGAAAGCGTTAGTGCAGACCACTGGGGGGCGCTATCCTTCCCATTTACAGAGCACTAACCGGGCTCTCAGAGGGGTACGAGCAGCAATAGCAGAGATAGTGGGTTTATAGAGAGAAGCGGGCAGGCGGGGAATTATAGGAGCAGTCATTATGTAATTACATGTTAATGAGCCCCATGGGGACCCCGAGGGCCGGGGGCACAGAGCATAGCATGAGATATAGCAGGGGAGACTCTGCACACTGTACCTTGGATTCTACCTTTATCCCCAGAACCTAAAGGGTTAAACCAGGAGAGACTGTTAGGACCCTCAAGGGCACAGCGCACAAACTGCAGATGAGCAGGAATAAATGGGGGGCTTCGCAGCCCTGAGAGCAGGCGCTAATGTAGAGTATGTGGAGCATCTTTGTGGGGCGCAGGGAGAGGCGAATTAGGGGCGCAAGTGCCACTGGCCCAGCATAACTAGTCCCCCCCCCCCTCCCGCAGCATTAATGCACTCACCTTGGTGTGGAAATAGAGAAAGATATTACGCAGGATGTCAGACTCAATCCGCGGCAGGAGCAGCTCTGTGGGGGCGTAAACCGACACGTAGCCGTAACACAGGATTAGGGAACTCTTTATCTTCTCCAGATCGCCATCTGCCCGATCCTGGAAACACAGATTCTAATATTACCTCTCCGGGATACAGTCACAGTATAAGCAGTGTTTGGGCGATACAGTCACAGTATAAGCAGTGTTTGGGTGATACAGTCACAGTATAAGCAGTGTTTGGGTGATACAGTCACAGTATAAGCAGTGTTTGGGTGATACAGTCACAGTATAAGCAGTGTTTGGGTCATACAGTCACAGTATAAGCAGTGTTTAGGTGATACAGTCACAGTATAAGCAGTGTTTGGGTGATACAGTCACAGTATAAGCAGTGTTTGGGCGATACAGTCACAGTATAAGCAGTGTTTGGGCGATACAGTCACAGTATAAGTAGTGTTTGGGCGATACAGTCACAGTATAAGCCGTGTTTGGGTGATACAGTCACAGTATAAGCAGTGTTTGGGTGATACAGTCACAGTATAAGCAGTGTTTAGGTGATACAGTCACAGTATAAGCAGTGTTTAGGTGATACAGTCACAGTATAAGCAGTGTTTGGGTGATACAGTCACAGTATAAGCAGTGTTTGGGTGATACAGTCACAGTATAAGCAGTGTTTGGGTGATACAGTCACAGTATAAGCAGTGTTTGGGTGATACAGTCACAGTATAAGCAGTGTTTGGGTCATACAGTCACAGTATAAGCAGTGTTTAGGTGATACAGTCACAGTATAAGCAGTGTTTGGGTGATACAGTCACAGTATAAGCAGTGTTTGGGCGATACAGTCACAGTATAAGCAGTGTTTGGGCGATACAGTCACAGTATAAGTAGTGTTTGGGCGATACAGTCACAGTATAAGCCGTGTTTGGGTGATACAGTCACAGTATAAGCAGTGTTTGGGTGATACAGTCACAGTATAAGCAGTGTTTAGGTGATACAGTCACAGTATAAGCAGTGTTTAGGTGATACAGTCACAGTATAAGCAGTGTTTGGGTGATACAGTCACAGTATAAGCAGTGTTTGGGTGATACAGTCACAGTATAAGCAGTGTTTGGGTGATACAGTCACAGTATAAGCAGTGTTTGGGTGATACAGTCACAGTATAAGCAGTGTTTGGGTGACACAGTCACAGTATAAGCAGTTTGGGTGATACAGTCACAGTATAGGCGGTGTTTAGGTGATACAGTCACAGTATAAGCAGTGTTTGGGTGATACAGTCACAGTATAAGCAGTGTTTGGGTGATACAGTCACAGTATAAGCAGTGTTTGGGTGATACAGTCACAGTATAAGCAGTGTTTAGGTGATACAGTCCCAGTATAAGCAGTGTTTAGGTGGTACAGTCACAGTATAAGCAGTGTTTGGGTGATACAGTCACAGTATAAGCAGTGTTTAGGTGATACAGTCCCAGTATAAGCAGTGTTTAGGTGGTACAGTCACAGTATAAGCAGTGTTTGGGTGATACAGTCACAGTATAAGCAGTGTTTGGGTGATACAGTCACAGTATAAGCAGTGTTTGGGTGATACAGTCACAGTATAAGCAGTGTTTGGGTGATACAGTCACAGTATAAGCAGTGTTTAGGTGATACAGTCACAGTATAAGCAGTGTTTGGGTGATACAGTCACAGTATAAGCAGTGTTTAGGTGATACAGTCACAATATAAGCAGTGTTTAGGTGATACAGTCACAGTATAAGCAGTGTTTAGGTGATAGTCACAGTATAAGCAGTGTTTAGGTGATACAGTCACAATATAAGCAGTGTTTAGATGATACAGTCACAGTATAAGCAGTGTTTGGGTAATACAGTCACAGTATAAGCAGTGTTTAGGCGATACAGTCACAGTATAAGCAGTGTTTGGGTGATTCAGTCACAGTATAAGCAGTGTTTAGGCGATACAGTCACAGTATAAGCAGTGTTTAGGTGATACAGTCCCAGTATAAGCAGTGTTTGGGTGATACAGTCACAGTATAAGCAGTGTTTGGGTGATACAGTCACAGTATAAGCAGTGTTTGGGTGATACAGTCACAGTATAAGCAGTGTTTAGGTGATACAGTCACAGTATAAGCAGTGTTTGGGTGATACAGTCACAATATAAGCAGTGTTTAGATGATACAGTCACAGTATAAGCAGTGTTTAGGTGATAGTCACAGTATAAGCAGTGTTTAGGTGATACAGTCACAGTATAAGCAGTGTTTAGATGATACAGTCACAGTATAAGCAGTGTTTAGGTGATAGTCACAGTATAAGCAGTGTTTAGGTGATACAGTCACAATATAAGCAGTGTTTAGGTGATACAGTCACAGTATAAGCAGTGTTTGGGTGATACAGTCACAGTATAAACAGTGTTTGGGTGATACAGTCACAGTATAAGCAGTGTTTGGGTGATACAGTCACAGTATAAGCAGTGTTTGGGTGATACAGTCACAGTATAAGCAGTGTTTAGGTGACACAGTCACAGTATAAACAGTGTTTGGGTGATACAGTCACAGTATAAGCAGTGTTTGGGTGATACAGTCACAGTATAAGCAGTGTTTGGGTGATACAGTCACAGTATAAGCAGTGTTTGGGCGATACAGTCACAATATAAGCAGTGTTTGGGCGATACAGTCACAGTATAAGCAGTGTTTAGGTGATACAGTCACAGTATAAGCAGTGTTTAGATGATACAGTCACAGTATAAGCAGTGTTTAGGTGATAGTCACAGTATAAGCAGTGTTTAGGTGATACAGTCACAATATAAGCAGTGTTTAGATGATACAGTCACAGTATAAGCAGTGTTTAGATGATACAGTCACAGTATAAGCAGTGTTTGGGTGATACAGTCACAGTATAAGCAGTGTTTGGGTGATACAGTCACAGTATAAGCAGTGTTTGGGTGATACAGTCACAGTATAAGCAGTGTTTGGGTGACACAGTCACAGTATAAACAGTGTTTGGGTGATACAGTCACAGTATAAGCAGTGTTTAGGTGATACAGTCACAGTATAAGCAGTGTTTAGATGATACAGTCACAGTATAAGCAGTGTTTAGATGATACAGTCACAGTATAAGCAGTGTTTAGGTGATACAGTCACAGTATAAGCAGTGTTTAGGTGATACAGTCACAGTATAAGTAGTGTTTAGATAACAGACTCCTTTTAATACACACAAAATAAAGCTTTATTTTCCCATTTAATGTGTAAAACGCGTTTCCTCTCATTCAGTTCTGGAATTTATTTGTACTCTTTAATCAAAGCATGGGATGAGCAGAAAGCGTAGATGCTAATTCCCAGAGAGAGGAAGGAGCGGCCATTTTATAAACCCCAAATATCCAAGCCCTGGCAGTGTGCAGACAGTGAGCCGGCTCTGCTTTCCCCATTACACAGAGGTCTGAATATTGAATTAACATTCCCCACATCACACAGCGCAGTGAGGGGGAGCAAGCCGCCACACAAAACAAAGGAGCATCCTACTGACTGGAGGGAGCGCGGCTCCACCCAGGGGCCTGAAACTACCGCAGGCGCTATACTCGCTTTTGTCCACTATTTTATTCCTGGTCACCAAGCAGCCATCCCTCTCAATCACACTGTCTGGATAGCTAACATTTTTCGCTATTTTCCCGAATAGATCTGACACTAACTCCTCCTACTTCTCATTCCAAGCATACAGCTGTATGATCGGCTACCTGAATAGATCTGACACTAACTCCTCCTACTTCTCATTCCACGCATACAGCTGTATGATCGGCTACCTGAATAGATCTGACAGTAACTCCTCCTACTTCTCATTCCACGCATACAGCTGTATGATCGGCTACCTGAATAGATCTGACATTAACTCCTCCTACTTCTCATTCCACGCATACAGCTGTATGATCGGCTACCTGAATAGATCTGACATTAACTCCTCCTACTTCTCATTCCACGCATACAGCTGTATGATCGGCTACCTGAATAGATCTGACATTAACTCCTCCTACTTCTCATTCCACGCATACAGCTGTATGATCAGCTACCTGAATAGATCTGACACTAACTCCTCCTACTTCTCATTCCACGCATACAGCTGTATGATCAGCTACCTGAATAGATCTGACACTAACTCCTCCTACTTCTCATTCCACGCATACAGCTGTATGATCAGCTACCTGAATAGATCTGACATTATCTCCTCCTACTTCTCATTCCACGCATACAGCTGTATGATCAGCTACCTGAATAGATCTGACATTAACTCCTCCTACTTCTCATTCCACACATACAGCTGTATGATCCGCTTTCCTGAATAGATCTGACATTAACTCCTCCTACTTCTCATTCCATGCATACAGCTGTATGATCGGCTACCTGAATAGATCTGACATTAACCCCTCCTACTTCTCATTACACGCATGCAGCTGTATGATCGGCTACCTGAATAGATCTGACATTAACTCCTCCTACTTCTCATTCCACACATACAGCTGTATGATCGGCTACCTGAATAGATCTGACATTAACTCCTCCTACTTCTCATTCCACACATATAGCTGTATGATCAGCTACCTGAATAGATCTGACATTAACCCCTCCTACTTCTCATTACACGCATGCAGCTGTATGATCAGCTACCTCAATAGATCTGACATTAACTCCTCCTACTTCTCATTCCACGCATACAGCTGTATGATCAGCTACCTGAATAGATCTGACATTAACTCCTCCTACTTCTCATTCCACGCATACAGCTGTATGATCAGCTACCTGAATAGATCTGACATTAACTCCTCCTACTTCTCATTCCACGCATACAGCTGTATGATCTGCTACCTGAATAGATCTGACATTAACTCCTCCTACTTCTCATTCCATGCATACAGCTGTATGATCAGCTACCTGAATAGATCTGACATTAACTCCTCCTACTTCTCATTCCAAGCATACAGCTGTATGATCGGCTACCTGAATAGATCTGACACTAACTCCTCCTACTTCTCATTCCACGCATATAGCTGTATGATCAGCTACCTGAATAGATCTGACATTAACTCCTCCTACTTCTCATTCCACGCGTACAGCTGTATGATCGGCTACCTGAATAGATCTGACACTAACTCCTCCTACTTCTCATTCCACGCATATAGCTGTATGATCAGCTACCTGAATAGATCTGACATTAACTCCTCCTACTTCTCATTCCACACATACAGCTGTATGATCAGCTACCTGAATAGATCTGACATTAACTCCTCCTACTTCTCATTCCACGCATACAGCTGTATGATCAGCTACCTGAATAGATCTGACATTATCTCCTCCTACTTCTCATTCCACGCATACAGCTGTATGATCGGCTACCTGAATAGATCTGACATTAACTCCTCCTACTTCTCATTCCACGCATACAGCTGTATGATCAGCTACCTGAATAGATCTGACATTAACTCCTCCTACTTCTCATTCCACGCATACAGCTGTATGATCGGCTACCTGAATAGATCTGACAGTAACTCCTCCTACTTCTCATTCCACGCATACAGCTGTATGATCAGCTACCTGAATAGATCTGACCTTAACTCCTCCTACTTCTCCTTCCACGCATACAGCTGTATGATCGGCTACCGGAATAGATCTGACATTAACTCCTCCTACTTCTCATTCCACGCATACAGCTGTATGATCAGCTACCTGAATAGATCTGACATTAACTCCTCCTACTTATCATTTCACGCATACAGCTGTATGATCGGCTACCTGAATAGATCTGACCTTAACTCCTCCTACTTCTCCTTCCACGCATACAGCTGTATGATCAGCTACCTGAATAGATCTGATATTAACTCCTCCTACTTCTCATTCCACGCATACAGCTGTATGATCAGCTACCTGAATAGATCTGACATTATCTCCTCCTACTTCTCATTCCACGCATACAGCTGTATGATCAGCTACCTGAATAGATCTGACATTAACTCCTCCTACTTCTCATTCCACACATACAGCTGTATGATCCGCTTTCCTGAATAGATCTGACATTAACTCCTCCTACTTCTCATTCCATGCATACAGCTGTATGATCGGCTACCTGAATAGATCTGACATTAACCCCTCCTACTTCTCATTACACGCATGCAGCTGTATGATCGGCTACCTGAATAGATCTGACACTAACTCCTCCTACTTCTCATTCCACGCATACAGCTGTATGATCGGCTACCTGAATAGATCTGACAGTAACTCCTCCTACTTCTCATTCCACGCATACAGCTGTATGATCGGCTACCTGAATAGATCTGACATTAACTCCTCCTACTTCTCATTCCACGCATACAGCTGTATGATCGGCTACCTGAATAGATCTGACATTAACTCCTCCTACTTCTCATTCCACGCATACAGCTGTATGATCGGCTACCTGAATAGATCTGACATTAACTCCTCCTACTTCTCATTCCACGCATACAGCTGTATGATCAGCTACCTGAATAGATCTGACACTAACTCCTCCTACTTCTCATTCCACGCATACAGCTGTATGATCAGCTACCTGAATAGATCTGACACTAACTCCTCCTACTTCTCATTCCACGCATACAGCTGTATGATCGGCTACCTGAATAGATCTGACATTAACTCCTCCTACTTCTCATTCCACGCATACAGCTGTATGATCAGCTACCTGAATAGATCTGACATTAACTCCTCCTACTTCTCATTCCACGCATACAGCTGTATGATCAGCTACCTGAATAGATCTGACATTATCTCCTCCTACTTCTCATTCCACGCATACAGCTGTATGATCAGCTACCTGAATAGATCTGACATTAACTCCTCCTACTTCTCATTCCACACATACAGCTGTATGATCCGCTTTCCTGAATAGATCTGACATTAACTCCTCCTACTTCTCATTCCATGCATACAGCTGTATGATCGGCTACCTGAATAGATCTGACATTAACCCCTCCTACTTCTCATTACACGCATGCAGCTGTATGATCGGCTACCTGAATAGATCTGACATTAACTCCTCCTACTTCTCATTCCACACATACAGCTGTATGATCGGCTACCTGAATAGATCTGACATTAACTCCTCCTACTTCTCATTCCACACATATAGCTGTATGATCAGCTACCTGAATAGATCTGACATTAACCCCTCCTACTTCTCATTACACGCATGCAGCTGTATGATCAGCTACCTCAATAGATCTGACATTAACTCCTCCTACTTCTCATTCCACGCATACAGCTGTATGATCAGCTACCTGAATAGATCTGACATTAACTCCTCCTACTTCTCATTCCACGCATACAGCTGTATGATCAGCTACCTGAATAGATCTGACATTAACTCCTCCTACTTCTCATTCCACGCATACAGCTGTATGATCTGCTACCTGAATAGATCTGACATTAACTCCTCCTACTTCTCATTCCATGCATACAGCTGTATGATCAGCTACCTGAATAGATCTGACATTAACTCCTCCTACTTCTCATTCCAAGCATACAGCTGTATGATCGGCTACCTGAATAGATCTGACACTAACTCCTCCTACTTCTCATTCCACGCATATAGCTGTATGATCAGCTACCTGAATAGATCTGACATTAACTCCTCCTACTTCTCATTCCACGCATACAGCTGTATGATCGGCTACCTGAATAGATCTGACATTAACTCCTCCTACTTCTCATTCCACGCATACAGCTGTATGATCAGCTACCTGAATAGATCTGACATTAACTCCTCCTACTTCTCATTCCACGCATACAGCTGTATGATCAGCTACCTGAATAGATCTGACATTAACTCCTCCTACTTCTCATTCCACGCGTACAGCTGTATGATCGGCTACCTGAATAGATCTGACACTAACTCCTCCTACTTCTCATTCCACGCATATAGCTGTATGATCAGCTACCTGAATAGATCTGACATTAACTCCTCCTACTTCTCATTCCACACATACAGCTGTATGATCAGCTACCTGAATAGATCTGACATTAACTCCTCCTACTTCTCATTCCACGCATACAGCTGTATGATCAGCTACCTGAATAGATCTGACATTAACTCCTCCTACTTCTCATTCCACGCATACTGCTGTATGATCGGCTACCTGAATAGATCTGACCTTAACTCCTCCTACTTCTCCTTCCACGCATACAGCTGTATGATCAGCTACCTGAATAGATCTGATATTAACTCCTCCTACTTCTCATTCCACGCATACAGCTGTATGATCGGCTACCTGAATAGATCTGACATTAACTCCTCCTACTTCTCATTCCACGCATACAGCACTCCTCCTACTTCTCATTCCACGCATACAGCTGTATGATCGGCTACCTGAATAGATCTGACTAACTCCTCCTACTTCTCATTCCACGCATACAGCTGTATGATCGGCTACCTGAATAGATCTGACATTAACTCCTCCTACTTCTCATTCCACGCATACAGCTGTATGATCGGCTACCTGAATAGATCTGACTAACTCCTCCTACTTCTCATTCCACGCATACAGCTGTATGATCAGCTACCTGAATAGATCTGACACTAACTCCTCCTACTTCTCATTCCACGCATACAGCTGTATGATCAGCTACCTGAATAGATCTGACATTAACTCCTCCTACTTCTCATTCCACGCATACAGCTGTATGATCAGCTACCTGAATAGATCTGACACTAACTCCTCCTACTTCTCATTCCACGCATACAGCTGTATGATCAGCTACCTGAATAGATCTGACATTAACTCCTCCTACTTCTCATTCCACACATACAGCTGTATGATCAGCTAGCCTGAATAGATCTGACATTAACTCCTCCTACTTCACATTCCACGCATACAGCTGTATGATCAGCTACCTGAATAGATCTGACACTAACTCCTCCTACTTCTCATTCCACGCATACAGCTGTACAATCAGCTACCTGAATAGATCTGACAGTAACTCCTCCTACTTCTCATTCCACGCATACAGCTGTATGATCAGCTACCTGAATAGATCTGACATTATATAGTTATCATTCACCTGGTATTATTGTATGTGTGCTCTCTACAGACCCTGTAAACCCGATAAACATTTAGATATTTTAGAATAAATGTAAGCATTTTAAATAGCAATGTTTTAATGAAAGATTACAAATGAAGTACCTTCATTGCGCCGTCCGTGCTCCGTATATCTCTATCAGGGGGCGGACATGTTTAGAATCTTTGCTCTATATAGCTCTATCAGGGGGTGGACATGCTGTTTAGCATCTTTGCTCTGTATAGCTCTATCAGGGGGCGGACATGTTTAGAATCTTTGCTCTAAAGAGCTCTATCAGGGGCAGACATGTTGTTTAGAATCTTTGCTCTGTATAGCTCTATCAGGGGGTGGAAATGCTGTTTAGAATCTTTGCTCTGTATAGCTCTATCAGGGGGCAGACATGTTGATTAGAATCTTTGCTCTGTATAGCTCTATCAGGGGGCAGACATGTTGTTAAGAATCTTTGCTCTGTATAGCTCTATCAGGGGCGGACATGCTGGTTAGAATCTTTGCTCTGTATAGCTCTATCAGGGGGTGGACATGTTTAGAATCTTTGCTCTGTATAGCTCTATCAGGGGGTGGACATGTTTAAAATCTTTGCTCTGTATAGCTCTATCGGGACAGAAATGTTGTTTAGAATCTTTTCTTTGTATAGCTCTATCAGGGGACAGAAATGTTTAGAATCTTTGTTCTGTATAGCTCTATCAGGGGGCGGACATGTTGTTTAGAATCTTTGCTCTGTATAGCTCTATCAGGGGGTGGACATGTTTAAAATCTTTGCTCTGTATAGCTCTATCGGGACAGAAATGTTGTTTAGAATCTTTTCTTTGTATAGCTCTATCAGGGGACAGAAATGTTTAGAATCTTTGCTCTGTATAGCTCTATCAGGGGTGGACATGTTTAGAATCTTTGCTCTGTATAGCTCTATCAGGGGGGGGGGACATGTTGTTTAGAATCTTTGCTCTGTATAGCTCTATCAGGGGGTGGACCTGCTGTTTAGAATCTTTGCTCTGTATAGCTCTATCAGGGGGCAGACATGTTGTTTAGAATCTTTGCTCTGTATAGCTCTTTGGGTCAGATCTTCCTTCATCAAACCCAACATGTCTACCCTCTGATAGAGCTATATAGAACATAAGATGCTTTATTTGTATTCTTTCATTAAAGGATGTATATATACAGTGCCTGGACTGGATGAACAGACGTGTTACACACCCAGCTTACCTTAAACAGGTTGAATATTCCCACGTTCTTCTTCATAATGTCAGACTTCAGGAATTCTGACATTTTATCGAGTGTGTCATCCACATGGCGGACAGAGCAGAGTCCGAAGGCAGACGCCAGGCCCTGAGCGGGAGACACGCGTCACGATGATGTCACAGTACAGTAACGGCGGGGAGATGCGCGTCACAATGTCACAGTACAGTAACGGCGGGGAGATGCGCGTCACAATGTCACAGTACAGTAACGGCGGGGAGATGCGCGTCACAATGTCACAGTACAGTAACGGCGGGGAGATGCGCGTCACAATGTCACAGTACAGTAACGGCGGGGAGATGCGCGTCACAATGTCACAGTACAGTAACGGCGGGGAGATGCGCGTCACAATGTTACAGTACAGTAACGGCGGGGAGATGCGCGTCACAATGTCACAGTACAGTAACGGCGGGGAGATGCGCGTCACAATGTCACAGTACAGTAACGGCGGGGAGATGTGCGTCACAATGTCACAGTACAGTAACGGCGGGGAGATGCGCGTCACAATGTCACAGTACAGTAACGGCGGGGAGATGCGCGTCACAATGTCACAGTACAGTAACGGCGGGGAGATGCGCGTCACAATGTCACAGTACAGTAACGGCGGGGAGATGTGCGTCACAATGTCACAGTACAGTAACGGCGGGGAGATGCGCGTCACAATGTCACAGTACAGTAACGGCGGGGAGATGTGCGTCACAATGTCACAGTACAGTAACGGCGGGGAGATGTGCGTCACAATGTCACAGTACAGTAACGGCGGGGAGAGAAGGAGGCACGCGTCACAACACCCGGGGTTGAAGGGGGGTAATTAATATAACAGATGCAGACAGCACGGGGTTGGGGGGTAATTAATATAACAGACGCAGACAGCGCGGGGTGGAGTGGGGTAATTAATATAACAGACGCAGACAGCGCGGGGTGGAGTGGGGTAATTAATATAACAGACGCAGACAGTGTGGGGTGGAGGGAGGGTAATTAATATAACAGATGCAGACAGCACGGGGTTGGGGGGTAATTAATATAACAGACGCAGACAGCGCGGGGTCGGAGGGTAATTAATATCACAGACAGCACGGGGTCGGGGGGTAATTAATATAACAGATGCAGACAGCACGGGGTCGGGGGGTAATTAATATAACAGACGCAGGTATATAATGCAGACTTGCGTGTTACCTCCCTCTCCGTTTCCTCCTGATAACGGGCCGTCGCCAGAAGCTCCTGAAGCTGTTTTCGCACCACCTGGCGGTTTGCGCACACGCTCAGTGAGGTCCCAACGCAGCGGTACAGGAAATTCTAAGAGAGACCGTGATGGACAGTCAGAGGCGGATTATCAGACATGGCGGGTATAAGATGACTAATACACCCAGCGCTACTTCCAATGCTGCACTCCGGGGGCTAGTCTGCACCGTGTACACCCCCCACTTGTGCTTCTAATATAGTCTGAGAAGGAGATCTCTCCCTGCAGCCATGTTACATCGCGCACAGGAGGGGGGGCAACCTTGCCAGTTTGGGTTAGACGGGGGTGATCTGGTGATGGCAGCGTGATAACAGGGGGGTAAATAAGAAAAGTGGTTTATTTACAAATAATAAAAAGGCACAGACTTGTGCACACCATTAGCATGGATATTTTATCTGTGCTGTCTCCCTCTTAAGACATATCAAGCCCCGGGTGATGTCATGAAGAGGCGACCCCCCACCCTCACCCGGCACTGACCTTCTCCTGGGGCAGGCTGTTATAGTGGGGCAGCTGTCGGCTCATCTCTACGGACAGCTGACAAATCCATCCATCGTCCGCCACGGACTGCAGAGTCGCCATCAGGAACTGCGCAGTGGGAGGGGGACGGGTAAAATTACAGAATATACAACGTATTCCATCAAAGGGCAGAGCATTGTAAGGAGTAGTGATTACATGGCCGTCACCCAGCAGAGGTAGAATATGAATTGAGATGGTCAGAGTGAATAGTCTCACATGTTGGTCTGAATACACTGCCCCCTGCTGGTCCATATCTGAATGGTCTGTCTAGGCTTTTGTCCTGTCTTTTGCTGCCCTCTAGTGGTGCACAGTATTTACCTTAAGCATTTTATCTTCCCAGTCTTTTTGGACCAAGGAGTTTCCATCTGTATCTAGGGAGGAAAAGATAAGAGTCAGCTTAAATTTCATCAGTGCCCTACATTACCCCCCACCCCACCGTGCTGCGCCTTGGCCTATGGGGTTAACTCCCCCGCCCCGGGCCTTGGCCTATGGGGGTAACTCCCCCGCCCCGGGCCTTGGCCTATGGGGGTAACTCCCCCGCCCCGGGCCTTGGCCTATGGGGGTAACTCCCCCGCCCCGGGCCTTGGCCTATGGGGGTAACTCCCCCGCCCCGCGCCTTGGCCTATGGGGGTAACTCCCCCGCCCCGGGCCTTGGCCTATGGGGGTAACTCCCCCGCCCCGGGCCTTGGCCTATGGGGGTAACTCCCCCGCCCCGCGCCTTGGCCTATGGGGTAACACCCTCGCCCCACGCCTTGGACTATGGGGGTAACTCCCCCGCCCCGCGCCTTGGCCTATGGGGTAACACCCTCGCCCCGCGCCTTGGACTATGGGGGTAACTCCCCCGCCCCGGGCCTTGGCCTATGGGGGTAACTCCCCCGCCCCGCGCCTTGGCCTATGGGGTAACACCCTCGCCCCGCGCCTTGGACTATGGGGGTAACTCCCCCGCCCCGCGCCTTGGCCTATGGGGTAACACCCTCGCCCCGCGCCTTGGACTATGGGGTAACTTTCTTTCTCACCGGACTGTCACTTTGATTTATTTAAAACACTTCTTGATGTAAATCGTTTCATACGCAACATTACTGTAAAAAAATACTTTAACAGTATTGAAGGCGTCAGAAGGGTAAGTGACTCACGCCCCCAGTCGCCCACACCTGATTACGTTTCCAATACACACTCTAATGTACTGGACATTTCCACAAATTTGTCACATGCCTCCCTTGATATGACTAATATGTCTCAACCTTCAGAAGCTGAATTATGCAATACATACGAAGACAATGACATGTTTACTTTTGCCGATAAATGTACTTTAAACACATTACAAGATCTTATGTTAGAACAACCCCTAGACACCACTGAGAACACACCCAGGATAGACACCCAATTACATATTAAATCTAATTTTTATCCTACGAAGAGTAGAACCCCAGAGACAGATATGTTTCAGAAAAAAGTAGAAAGAGACCTCCTCGAATTGTCTCAAAATCGTAAAACTCTAAGACACAATTTAACACTCTCTCAAAAACAAGCCTTAACAGGATTGCAACACAATCATAATATCATCATTAAGGAGGCTGACAAAGGCGGCTCAGTTGTAATCCTTAACAAACATGATTATCTACAGGAGGTCAATAGACAGATCGATAATACAAATACCTATACTAAACTCTCATCAGACCCTACACAACATTTTCTAAATGACCTCAGAGACCTGTTAGATACAGGCGAATTTTTGGGTATTCTAAATGAAAAAGAAGTTCACTTCTTATATAAAGAGGATCCTATTGTCCCCATCTTCTACTACCTACCCAAAATTCATAAGAGCCTTACAAACCCCCCAGGCCGCCCCATTATCTCGAGCATTGGCAGTCTAGGTGAGGGTTTATCGACTTGGCTGGATCTACACTTACAACCACTGGTTACACAACAAAAAAGCTTCCTAAGAGACACCAAGGATGTTTTAATACATCTTAAAAATCTTACATGGCAGCCACACTATATCTGGGTCACAATGGATGTTTGTTCATTATACTCTTGCATACCACACAATTGTGGGCTCATAGCTCTAAATTACATCTTGAACAAATATAGTGAATATACACAAGAACTTAAAGATTTCATATCGCAAACTACTGAATTTTTACTTTCCCATAACTATTTCATGTTTAACAAACGCTACTATTTACAACGTGAAGGTACAGCCATGGGCTCGAAATTTGCCCCCTCATATGCCAACACTTATATGGCTGCGTTTGAAGATCAATTCATATTTAATCAAGATAACCACTCTCGTAAATATATCGCCTGGTACGGGCGATATATCGACGATTTGTTGTTTGTCTGGACGGCTTCCACTACACAGTTAGAAAACTTTTTTTCATACCTTAACAACAATCATTTAAACCTACGGTTTACTATGACTCACTCCAGCAGTAATATCAATTTCCTCGATCTCACATTACAAGCAGGACAAGAGAATAACTCATATACTATAGAAACCTGCTCCTATAGAAAATCCACCTCAGGCAATTCAGTTCTACATGCCAGTAGTTGTCACAAAAAAAGTGTTATCAAAAACATCCCTGTGGGACTTTATCACTTTAAGACGCAATTGTTCAAATACATCCATTTTTGATAAAAAATGTACAGACCTTAGTCAAAGACTCCTACAGAGGGGATACAAACGCTGGATGATTAAAAGGGCCATTCATATAGCCCGCACACACAATAGAGTTTCCCTATTACAACAGAACACTAACAAGCGAAAGGATGAGAACCCACCTCCATTTTTTACTACATCACACAGTACGGAATTTCCACAAGTGATCAATATAATTAAACAAAATCTTCCCATCCTGACAGCCAATGAATCCTACAACAATATACTATCTATGGGAGTAAGATTCTCAGCTTCCAGATCCAACACACTTAGGGATTTACTTTCACCAAGTCTCTTCCAGTCTGATACATCTAACATTTCTCACACAAATAGAGGTACTTGGCTCAATGCCATTGGCACTTTTCCATGTGGCAACAAAATCTGTAGGACCTGCCGACACGTCACTAAAAAACAAAACATTATTTCATATACAAATGGAAAAATTTTTCACACCAGTGAATACACAAACTGCAACACGAAAAATGTCATTTACATTTTATCGTGTACCAATTGCAAAAAACAGTATGTCGGTAGAACTAGCAGACCTTTAAAGTGCCGCATTAGGGATAACCTTAACGACATTGACAACAAATCCAACACCACGGTAGCACGACATTTTACAGCCTGCAAATCCAATGTCCTGCAACATTTTAAAGTCTCAGTTATAGATGTTATTTCCAAGGGACAAAGAGGAGGAGACACACACACAAACGCCTATGTCGTCAAGAGGTATATTGGATTTTTCACATAGGCACCAGACAACCTTTGGGCAGGAATGCAGAATATGACATCTCCTGCTTCTTCCAAAACTAATGTCACTGTTGCCTCCCATACACCACACACCTCTTTTTCTCCCACACACTCCTCTGTTCCCTTTGTCCTCTTGCCTACTTAATTCATTATATATCAAGTCCCTTTATTCTTATTTGTCGTCTTGCTTTTCAGATTTTCTACAAGACTTCCAGCATTCCATTTAAATTGAATTTGTACTTTTTCTGCAAAGTAACGAATGCAGGACGATGCTACCTCAACAATAACTGCTAGAAATTCATTATATGTTATCATCTTTCTTGTCCATTCTTATTTTACCAATAAATTATGTATACTATATCATATAACTTTTTTTATCCTCAACTTTATTCCCTTTTTCTTATTGTTATCTCAGGGTAGTTTTTTTCTTATCCTGTAGCACCTTCCTGCATTTTTTCAATTGCGGACTACTGTCTTAGCTTAGATTTATATTGTCTCATTACATATATTTGTTTTTATTATTACATTGTGTATACTTATTCATATACTTAGTCAAAATAATGTTTTGTATAATTATACTATCCACTCACTACCACTTTGCCACCTAGTTTTAGAGTTTTTTATGTATTACACTATATATTTTATCAATATACTGCAAAGATCTGTCATTTTTCGTTTATAATATGTTTTTTTCAACATGCTGTGTTGTGTCAATCTTAATCACCGCTGACCTTTCACACGATTGGTTCAATTTTGTATTTAAACTAGCCACATATGTCAGCACTTTAGCCTATGATTAAGTGCCATTCAGGCACGAAACGCGTAAGGCGACCTGTCTGCCTTTCCATGTCCTACGTCTCCATGTTTTCCTGCATTTTTACTGAATAAATCAAAAAAAAATTTCTACCATCACTTCATGGATGTTCCTTTTGTCTAAAACTGGTGAGTGCTCGAATCAACCTCTTTATCCTGCTACTTTACCTGCTGAGTCCACAACATATTCAGAGCACCACCTGACGCAGGAATTACACCCACACTCCTGCGGGTGGAGCCGGCTATCCCCTTATGGGGAACTCCTTTCTTCTATATACTATGGGGTAACTCCCTTGCCCTGTGCCAGCTGGCACTGTACCTTCCAGCTGTTGGAGCAGCTCGGGGATCTCCTGTGCCCAGCACTGGTCCACGGTGGGGTGAATGTTAATCTGCATCACATTCAGGAGCCGCAGAGCGGCCACGCTCCTCTCATCGCCCAGCTCCAGCATGGCGGACACCACCTGAAACGGGACACAGCGTTATGCAGCACGGCAGAGAGCCACGCAGGCATCACTGGACACATACACGCTACATGCACATTAATATGTTTATATGACACACATTACCAACTCCTTACAGTATCACCACCTGAGATAAAGCAGCACTGACTCCAGAATTATTCATATACTACTACTACTACTACTACTACTACTACTACTACTACTACTACCACCACCACCACCACCACCACTATCATAATACTACTAGTAGTAATAATAAATACTTATAATAATGCTAGTAGCAGTAATTCTACTAATAGTAGCAATAATACTAATAATAATAATACTTCTAATCATAATACTAATAGTAACAATACTGCTAATACTACTAATAGTCATAATAATAATAATAATAATAGTAGTAATAATAATAATACGTTTTAATGTTGTTACTACTAATACTAGTAGTAATAATAAAATACTAATATTAATACTAATGGTAATACTAGTAAAACAATAATAATATTATTATTATTATTATTATTATTATTAATAATAATAATAGCAGCAATACCAGTAATACCACTACTAATACTTCCAATATTAGTAGTAATACTACTAATATTAATAATACTAATAGTATAAATAATACTAGTAGTAATAATAATACCAATAGCAATACAAATACCAATAATAGTAATACTATTAATAGTCATATCAGTAATATTAATAATACTAATACTACTAATACTGCTAATACTACTAGTAATACTGCTAATACTAATAATCATACTTAATAAAAATAATGCTTGTAGCAGTAATACTAATAATAGAAGTTATAATACTATAAACACTACTATTAATAATACTATTAGTGATACTATAACTAATATTAATAACAATAATAGTAATACCAGTGATATTAATACCAATAAGAATACTACTAATACTAACAGTAGAAATAATAATACAAATACAACTATTAGTATTAATAAAAAATATTAATACTACAAGTAATATTAATACCAATAATAGTAACACTACTAGTCATACTTCTAGTAATAATAGTAACACTACTATAGAAACATAGAATGTGTCGGCAGATAAGAACCAGTCTGCCCATATAGTCTGCACAATTTTTCTAAATACTTTCATTAGTCCCTGACCTTATCTTATATCTAGGATAGCCTTATACCTATACCATGCATGCTTAAACTCCTTCACTGTATTAACCTCTACCACTTCTACTGGAAGACTATTCCATACATCCACTACCCTCTCAGTAATGTAATACTTTCATTAGTCCTTGGCCTTATCTTATATCTAGGATAGCCTTATACCTATACCATGCATGCTTAAACTCCTTCACTGTATTAACCTCTACCACTTCTACTGGAAGACTATTCCATACATCCACTACCCTCTCAGTAATGTAATACTTTCATTAGTCCCTGACCTTATCTTATATCTAGGATAGCCTTATACCTATCCCATGTGTGCTTAAACTCCTTCACTGTATTAACCTCTACCCCTTCTACTGGAAGGCTATTCCATACATCCACTACCCTCTCAGTAATGTAATACTTTCATTAGTCCCTGGCCTTATCTTATATCTAGGATAGCCTTATACCTATCCCACGCATGCTTAAACTCCTTCACTGTATTAACCTCTACCACTTCTACTGGAAGACTATTCCATACATCCACTACCCTCTCAGTAAAGTAATACTTTCATTAGTCCCTGACCTTATCTTATATCTAGGATTGCCTTATACCTAACCCATGCATGCCTAAACTCCTTCACTGTATTAACCTCTACCACTTCTACTGGAAGACTATTCCATGCATCCACCACCCTCTCAGTAATGTAATACTTTCATTAGTCCCTGACCTTATTTTATATCTAGGATTGCCTTATACCTAACCCATGCATGCCTAAACTCCTTCACTGTATTAACCTCTACCACTTCTACTGGAAGACTATTCCATGCATCCACCACCCTCTCAGTAATGTAATACTTTCATTAGTCCCTGGCCTTATTTTATATCTAGGATAGCCTTATACCTATCCCATGCATGTTTAAACTCCTTCAATGTATTAACCTCTACCACTTCTACTGGAAGGCTATTTCAGTCATCCACTACCCTCTCAGTAAAGTAATACTTCCTGATATTACATTTAAATCTTTGCCCCTCTAATTAAAGACTATGTCCTCTAGTTGTGGTAGTTTTTCTTCCTTTAAATATCCTCTCCTCTGTTACTGTGTTGATTCCCTTTATGTATATAAATGTTTCTATCATATCCCCCCTGTTACGTCTTTCCTCCAAGCTATACATTTTAAGATGCTTTAACCTTTCCTGGTAAGTTTTATCCTTCAACCCATGAACCAGTTTAGTAGCCCTTCTCTGAACTCTCTCCAAAGTATCAATATCCTTCTGGAGATACGGTCTCCAGTACTGCGTACAATACTCCAAGTGAGGTCTCACCAGCGCTCTGTACAATACTCCAAGTGAGGTCTCACCAGTGCTCTGTACAATACTCCAAGTGAGGTCTCACCAGTGCTCTGTACAATACCCCAAGTGAGGTCTCACCAGAGCTCTGTACAATACTCCAAGTGAGGTCTCACCAGCGCTCTGTACAATACTCCAAGTGAGGTCTCACCAGCGCTCTGTACAATACTCCAAGTGAGGTCTCACCAGTGCTCTGTACAATACTCCAAGTGAGGTCTCACCAGGGCTCTGTACAATACTCCAAGTGAGGTCTCACCAGTGCTCTGTACAATACTCCAAGTGAGGTCTCACCAGCGCTCTGTACAATGGCATGAGCAATTCCCTCTTTCTACTGCTAATACCTCTCCCTATACAGCCAAGCATTCTGGTAATACCTCTCCCTATACAGCCAACCATTTCCTGCTGCTCTATTGCATTGCCTATTGTCACACCCCATGAACATCAACCCTGCTGCAAATCTTTGTATCATCAGCAAAAAGACAGAACTTACCAACAAGACCTTCTGCAATATCACTAATAACAATATTATAGAGAATGGGTCCAAGTACAGATCCCTGAGGTACCCCACTAGTAACAAGACCTTCTGCAATATCACTAATAACAATATTATAGAGAATGGGTCCAAGTACAGACCCCTGAGGTACCCCACTAGTAACAAGACCTTCTGCAATATCACTAATAACAATATTATAGAGAATGGGTCAAAGTACCCCTGAGGTACCCCACTAGTAACAAGACCTTCTGCAGTATCACTAATAACAATATTATAGAGAATGGGTCAAAGTACCCCTGAGGTACCCCACTAGTAACAAGACCTTCTGCAGTATCACTAATAACAATATTATAGAGAATGGGTCCAAGTACCCCTGAGGTACCCCACTAGTAACAAGACCTTCTGCAATATCACTAATAACAATATTATAGAGAATGGGTCCAAGTACAGACCCCTGAGGTACCCCACTAGTAAAAAGACCTTCTGCAATATCACTAATAACAATATTATAGAGAATGGGTCAAAGTACCCCTGAGGTACCCCACTAGTAACAAGACCTTCTGCAGTATCACTAATAACAATATTATAGAGAATGGGTCCAAATACCCCTGAGGTACCCCACTAGTAACAAGACCTTCTGCAATATCACTAATAACAATATTATTGAGAATGGGTCCAAGTACAGACCCCTGAGGTACCCCACTAGTAACAAGACCTTCTGCAATATCACTCATAACAATATTATAGAGAATGGGTCCAAGTACAGCTCCCTGAGGTACCCCACTAGTAACAAGACCTTCTGCAATATCACTAATAACAATATTATAGAGAATGGGTCCAAGTACAGCTCCCTGAGGTACCCCACTAGTAACAAGACCTTCTGCAATATCACTAATAACAATATTATAGAGAATGGGTCCAAGTACAGACCCCTGAGGTACCCCACTAGTAACAAGACCTTCTGCAATATCACTAATAACAATATTATAGAGAATGGATCCAAGTACAGACCCCTGAGGTACCCCACTAGTAACAAGACCTTCTGCAATATCACTAATAACAATATTATAGAGAATGGGTCCAAGTACAGAACCCTGAGGTACCCCACTAGTAACAAGACCTTCTGCAATATCACTAATAACAATATTATAGAGAATGGGTCCAAGTACAGCTCCCTGAGGTACCCCACTAGTACAAGACCTTCTGCAATATCACTAATAACAATATTATAGAGAATGGGTCAAAGTACCCCTGAGGTACCCCACTAGTAACAAGACCTTCTGCAATATCGCTAATAACAATATTATAGAGAATGGGTCCAAGTACAGCTCCCTGAGGTACCCCACTAGTAACAAGACCTTCTGCAATATCACTAATAACAATATTATAGAGAATGGGTCCAAGTACAGACCCCTGAGGTACCCCACTAGTAACAAGACCTTCTGCAATATCACTAATAACAATATTATAGAGAATGGGTCCAAGTACAGATCCCTGAGGTACCCCACTAGTAACAAGACCTTCTGCAATATCACTAATAACAATATTATAGAGAATGGGTCCAAGTACAGATCCCTGAGGTACCCCACTAGTAACAAGACCTTCTGCAATATCGCTAATAACAATATTATAGAGAATGGGTCCAAGTACAGATCCCTGAGGTACCCCACTAGTAACAAGACCTTCTGCAATATCACTAATAACAATATTATAGAGAATGGGTCCAAGTACAGCTCCCTGAGGTACCCCACTAGTAACAAGACCCTCTGCAATATCGCTAATAACAATATTATAGAGAATGGGTCCAAGTACAGATCCCTGAGGTACCCCACTAGTAACAAGACCTCCTGCAATATCACTAATAACAATAATTTAGATAATGGGTCCAAGTACAGACCCCTGAGGTATCCCACTAGTAACAAGACCTTGCATCCAATATACTCCATTGACTACAACCCTCTGTTGCCTCGCACTCAGCCATTGTCTAATCCATTCTACCATTTTGAAATCCAAACTTAAAGATTTCAGTTTATTGATAAGCCTTCTATGTGCGACAGTGTCAAAAGCCTTACTGAAATCTAGGTAACAATGTCTACTGCACCACCCTGATCTATTATTTTAGTTACCCAATCAAAAAAATCAATAAGATTAGTTTGGCATGATCTCCCTGAAGTAAACCCATGCTGTCTCTGATCTTGAAATCCAAGCGACTTTAGATGTTCAACAATCCTATTCTTTAACAAGGTTTCCATTATTTTCCCCACTACTGAAGTAAGACTTACTGGTCTATAGTTGCCCGCCTCCTCCCTACTACCTTTCTTGTGAATGGGCACAACATTAGCTAATTTTCAATCTTCTGGAACTACTCCCGTTAACAATGATTGGTTAAATAAATCTGTTAACGGTTTTGCTAGTACACCACTAAGTTCTTTTAATAACTTTGGATGTATCCCATCAGGTCCCATCGACTTATTTGTCTTTACTTTAGACAGCTGAAGTAAAACCTCTTCCTCTGTAAACTTACATGCATCAAAAGACTCATTAGTCTTTTTCCCTAAATGAGGTCCCTTACCCTCATTTTCATTTGTAAAAACTGAACAAAAATATTCATTAAGGCAGTCTGCTAAGCCTTTATCCTCTTCTACATAGCATCCTTCTTTTGTTTTTAATCTACTCCTATTATAATAATAATATTAATAGCAATAATAGTACAACTACAAGTAATAATAATAGTAACACTACTAGTAATAATAATACTAATATTAATACTAATAATATGAATACCAATAATAGTAACGCTACTAGTAATAATAATACTAATATTAATACCAATAATAGTAACACTACTAGTAATAATAATACTAATAATATGAATACCAATAATAGTAACGCTACTAGTAATAATAATACTAATAATATGAATACCAATAATAGTAACACTACTAGTAACACTACTACTAATATGAATACCAATAATAGTAACACTACTAGTAATAATACCAATATTAATACCAATAATAACACTACTACTAATAGTAACACTACTAGTAATAATACCAATATTAATACCAATAATAGTAACACTACTACTAATAGTAACACTACTAGTAATAATAATACCAATAATTAACTACAAGTAATAATAATACTTATAATATTAATACCAATAATAGTAACACTACTAGTTGCAATAATAGTAACACTACTAGTAATACTAATACTAATATGAATACCAATAACAGTAACACTACTAATAATAATAGTAACACTACTAGTAATAATAATACCAATAATAAACTACTAGTAATAATAATACTTATAATATTAATACCAATAATAGTAACACTACTAGTAGTAATAATAGTAACACTACAAATAATAATAATACTAATAATATTAATACCAATAATAGTAACACTAATAGTAATAAAATTAGTAACACTAACAGTAATAATAATACTAATATGAATACCAATACTACTACTAATAATTATACTAATATTAATACCAATAATAGTAACACTACTAGTAGTAATAATAGTAACACTACTAGTAATAATAATACTAATATTAATACCAATAATAGTAACACTAATAGTAATAAAATTAGTAACACTAACAGTAATAATACTAATAATATGAATACCAATAATAGTAACACTACTAGTAATAATACCAATAATAGTAACACTACTAGTAACACTACTACTAATAATATTAATACCAATAATAGTAACACTACTAGTAATAATAATACTAATAATATTAATACCAATAATAGTAACACTACTAGTAATAATAATACTAATAATATTAATACCAATAATAGTAACACTACTAGTAATAATAATACTAATAATATTAATACCAATAATAGTAACACTACTAGTAATAATAATACTAATAATATTAATACCAATAATAGTAACACTACTAGTAATAATAATACTAATAATATTAATACCAATAATAGTAACACTACTAGTAATAATAATACTAATAATATTAATACCAATAATAGTAACACTACTAGTAATAATAATACTAATAATATTAATACCAATAATAGTAACACTACTAGTAATAATAATACTAATAATATTAATACCAATAATAGTAACACTAGTAATATTATTATTTTGGGATCCCAGAGCAGCACACACACGCACACATGCACCTTATCGCAGTAGAGACTCATTATCATTGCAGCACATAAACCGACGTCTACACAGGGCTTTATACAGGAATTGACAGGTGAATTTCAAACATAAGGCCAACATAGCCGATTTGGAATAATTCTGCCATTCAGCTAAATGGAATATCTCTGCTAGTTTGACCTTAGAGGTGCTCAACCCCTCTAACATGCCTCTACAGGGCAGGGACATAATGGGGGCGGGCTTCAGCAGGTGAGCTGTGATTGGCTAATCACCAGAGAAATGGAGGCGGGTCTGCAAACTGCCAATATTTACTCACCAACAGACGGGTGAACAGAGCATGGGGGGTCGGCAGGTTCACTGCGAAAAGAAACACACACAGTGAGTGCTGGGGCCCTGAGACCAGCCACACAGCCGGCGGGGGCGGCAGCCACACAGACAGGCAGCCCGGCGGGGGCGGCAGCCACACAGACAGGCAGCCCGGCGGGGGCGGCAGCCACACAGACAGGCAGCCCGGCGGGGGCGGCAGCCACACAGACAGGCAGCCACGCAGACAGGCAGCCCGGCGGGGGCGGCAGCCACACAGACAGGCAGCACGGCAGCCACGCAGACAGGCAGCCCGGCAGCCACGCAGACAGGCAGCCCGGCGGGGGCGGCAGCCACACAGACAGGCAGCCCGGCGGGGGCGGCAGCCACACAGACAGGCAGCCACGCAGACAGGCAGCCCGGCGGGGGCGGCAGCCACACAGACAGGCAGCCCGGCAGCCACGCAGACAGGCAGCCCGGCGGGGGCGGCAGCCACACAGACAGGCAGCCCGGCAGCCACGCAGACAGGCAGCCCGGCGGGGGCGGCAGCCACACAGACAGGCAGCCCGGCGGGGGCTGCAGACTGAAAAAGGCAAACAGACAGAAGACAAACAGTTGGAGCAGCAGGGGGTAGACTGCTCAGGGGGTACAGGCAGGCGGCACAGATCTCACCATTCAGGTTGTAGTTGAGGAGAAAGGCTTCCACTCCTTCCTCCTGCTTCTTGCGGCCCAGCTGTACCAGACTCTTACACAGGGGGGTCAGGGCGTTTGTAAACTGAATGGGAACCACAAACTCCAGAAGGTATGGCCAGAGAACCTGCAGAGGAAAGTGTTACACATAGTGTCACCGCAGTGCCAGGGAGGACTATCATCTGAACCCGCAGCCTGGGGTCAGCACGTCACATGATTTCCCAGCCAGGGAAACATGGCAGAGCCACCTCAGGGGTCTCCTGTCCTGGGTAGAAGCCCGCATAGGGATCGCTCCAGATGGGCTTAATGACACGGTCTCAGCCAGCCACTTCCAGGAGAGAGACACACAGAAGACCTTCCCGGTGCCATAAAGAGTTACTTCACCCTTTCCATAGAAATCACTTCTGCATTGTAAGGAAGCTTACTATTCAGCCCACTAGAGAAGGTAGTGGATGTATGGAATAGTCTTCCAGTAGAAGTGGTAGAGGTTAATACAGTGAATGAGTTTAAGCATGCATGGGATAGGTATAAGGCTATCCTAGATATAAGATAAGGCCAGGGACTAATGAAAGTATTACATTACTGAGAGGGTAGTGGATGTATGGAATAGTCTTCCAGTAGAAGTGGTAGAGGTTAATACAGTGAAGGAGTTTAAGCATGCGTGGGATAGGTATAAGGCTATCCTAGATATAAGATAAGGTCAGGGACTAATGAAAGTATTACATTACTGAGAGGGTAGTGGATGTATGGAATAGTCTTCCAGTAGAAGTGGTAGAGGTTAATACAGTGAAGGAGTATAAGCATGCGTGGGATAGGTATAAGGCTATCCTAGATATAAGATAAGGTCAGGGACTAATGAAAGTATTACATTACTGAGAGGGTAGTGGATGTATGGAATAGTCTTCCAGTAGAAGTGGTAGAGGGTAATACAGTGAAGGAGTTTAAGCATGCGTGGGATAGGTATAAGGCTATCCTAGATATAAGATAAGGTCAGGGACTAATGAAAGTATTACATTACTGAGAGGGTAGTGGATGTATGGAATAGTCTTCCAGTAGAAGTGGTAGAGGTTAATACAGTGAAGGAGTATAAGCATGCGTGGGATAGGTATAAGGCTATCCTAGATATAAGATAAGGTCAGGGACTAATGAAAGTATTACATTACTGAGAGGGTAGTGGATGTATGGAATAGTCTTCCAGTAGAAGTGGTAGAGGTTAATACAGTGAAGGAGTTTAAGCATGCATGGGATAGGTATAAGGCTATCCTAGATATAAGATAAGGTCAGGGACTAATGAAAGTATTACTTTACTAATAGGGTAGTGCATGCATGGAATAGTCTTCTAGTAGAAGCGGTAGAGGTTAATACAGTGAAGGAGTTTAAGCATGCATGGGATAGGTATAAGGCTATCCTAGATATAAGATAAGGTCAGGGACTAATGAAAGTATTACATTACTGAGAGGGTAGTGGATGTATGGAATAGTCTTCCAGTAGAAGTGGTAGAGGTTAATACAGTGAAGGAGTTTAAGCATGCGTGGGATAGGTATAAGGCTATCCTAGATATAAGATAAGGCCAGGGATTAATGATAGTATTACATTACTGAGAGGGTAGTGGATACTTGGAATAGTCTTCCAGTAGAAGTGGTAGAGGTTAATACAGTGAAGCAGTTTAAGCATGCATGGGATAGGTATAAGGCTATCCTAGATATAAGATAAGGCCAGGGACTAATGAAAGTATTACATTACTGAGAGGGTAGTGGATGCATGGAATAGTCTTCCAGTAGAAGTGGTACAGGTTAATACAGTGAAGGAGTTTAAGCATGCATGAGATAGGTATAAGGCTATCCTAGATATATGATAAGTCCAGAACTAATGAAAGTATTACTTTACTAATAGGGTAGTGCATGCATGGAATAGTCTTCTAGTAGAAGCGGTAGAGGTTAATACAGTGAAGGAGTTTAAGCATGCATGGGATAGGTATAAGGCTATCCTAGATATAAGATAAGGTCAGGGACTAATGAAAGTATTACATTACTGAGAGGGTAGTGGATGTATGGAATAGTCTTCCAGTAGAAGTGGTAGAGGTTAATACAGTGAAGGAGTTTAAGCATGCGTGGGATAGGTATAAGGCTATCCTAGATATAAGATAAGGCCAGGGATTAATGATAGTATTACATTACTGAGAGGGTAGTGGATACATGGAATAGTCTTCCAGTAGAAGTGGTAGAGGTTAATACAGTGAAGCAGTTTAAGCATGCATGGGATAGGTATAAGGCTATCCTAGATATAAGATAAGGCCAGGGACTAATGAAAGTATTACATTACTGAGAGGGTAGTGGATGCATGGAATAGTCTTCCAGTAGAAGTGGTACAGGTTAATACAGTGAAGGAGTTTAAGCATGCATGAGATAGGTATAAGGCTATCCTAGATATATGATAAGTCCAGAACTAATGAAAGTATTACTTTACTAATAGGGTAGTGCATGCATGGAATAGTCTTCTAGTAGAAGCGGTAGAGGTTAATACAGTGAAGGAGTTTAAGCATGCATGGGATAGGTATAAGGCTATCCTAGATATAAGATAAGGTCAGGGACTAATAAAAGTATTACATTACTGAGAGGGTAGTGGATGCATGGAATAGTCTTCCAGTAGAAGTGGTACAGGTTAATACAGTGAAGGAGTTTAAGCATGCATGGGATAGGTATAAGGCTATCCTAGATATAAGATAAGGTCAGGGACTAATGAAAGTATTACATTACTGAGAGGGTAGTGGATGTATGGAATAGTCTTCCAGTAGAAGTTGTAGAGGTTAATACAGTGAAGGAGTTTAAGCATGCGTGGGATAGGTATAAGGCTATCCTAGATATAAGATAAGGCCAGGGATTAATGATAGTATTACATTACTGAGAGGGTAGTGGATACATGGAATAGTCTTCCAGTAGAAGTGGTAGAGGTTAATACAGTGAAGGAGTTTAAGCATGCATGGGATAGGTATAAGGCTATCCTAAATATAAGATAAGGTCAGCGACTAATGAAAGTATTACATTACTGAGAGGGTAGTGGATGTATGGAATAGTCTTCCAGTAGAAGTGGTAGAGGTTAATACAGTGAAGGAGTTTAAGCATGCATGGGATAGGTATAAGGCTATCCTAGATATAAGGTAAGGTCAGGGACAAATGAAAGTATTACATTACTGAGAGGGTAGTGGATGTATGGAATAGTCTTCCAGTAGAAGTGGTAGAGGTTAATACAGTGAGGGAGTTTAAGCATGCATGGGATAGGTATAAGGCTATCCTAGATATAAGATAAGGTCAGGGACTAATGATAGTATTACATTACTGAGAGGTAGTGGATGTATGGAATAGTCTTCCAGTAGAAGTGGTAGAGGTTAATACAGTGAAGGAGTTTAAGCATGCGTGGGATAGGTATAAGGCTCTCCTAGATATAAGATAAGGCCAGGGACTAATGAAAGTATTACTTTACTGAGAGGTAGTGGATGTATGGAATAGTCTTCCAGTAGAAGTGGTAGAGGTTAATACAGTGAAGGAGTTTAAGCATGCATGGGATTATTTAAGGCTATCCTAGATATAAGATAAGGTCAGGGACTAATGAAAGTATTACTTTACTGAGAGTGTAGTGGATGTATGGAATGGTCTTCCAGTAGAAGTGGTAGAGGTTAATACAGTGAAGGAGTTTAAGCATGCATGGGATAGGTATAAGGCTATCCTAGATATAAGATAAGGCCAGGGATTAATGATAGTATTACATTACTGAGAGGGTAGTGGATACATGGAATAGTCTTCCAGTAGAAGTGGTAGAGGTTAATACAGTGAAGGAGTTTAAGCATGCATGGGATAAGTATAAGGCTATCCTAAATATAAGATAAGGTCAGCGACTAATGAAAGTATTACATTACTGAGAGGGTAGTGGATGTATGGAATAGTCTTCCAGTAGAAGTGGTAGAGGTTAATACAGTGAAGGAGTTTAAGCATGCATGGGATAGGTATAAGGCTATCCTAGATATAAGGTAAGGTCAGGGACAAATGAAAGTATTACATTACTGAGAGGGTAGTGGATGTATGGAATAGTCTTCCAGTAGAAGTGGTAGAGGTTAATACAGTGAGGGAGTTTAAGCATGCATGGGATAGGTATAAGGCTATCCTAGATATAAGATAAGGTCAGGGACTAATGATAGTATTACATTACTGAGAGGTAGTGGATGTATGGAATAGTCTTCCAGTAGAAGTGGTAGAGGTTAATACAGTGAAGGAGTTTAAGCATGCGTGGGATAGGTATAAGGCTCTCCTAGATATAAGATAAGGCCAGGGACTAATGAAAGTATTACTTTACTGAGAGGTAGTGGATGTATGGAATAGTCTTCCAGTAGAAGTGGTAGAGGTTAATACAGTGAAGGAGTTTAAGCATGCATGGGATTATTTAAGGCTATCCTAGATATAAGATAAGGTCAGGGACTAATGAAAGTATTACTTTACTGAGAGTGTAGTGGATGTATGGAATGGTCTTCCAGTAGAAGTGGTAGAGGTTAATACAGTGAAGGAGTTTAAGCATGCATGGGATAGGTATAAGGCTATCCTAGATATAAGATAAGGTCAGGGACTAATGAAAGTATTACATTACTGAGAGGGTAGTGGATGCATGGAATAGTCTTCCAGTAGAAGTGGTAGAGATTAATACAGTGAAGGAGTTTAAGCATGCATGGGATAGGTATAAGGCTATCCTAGATATAAGATAAGGCCAGGGACTAATGAAAGTATTACATTACAGAGAGGGTAGTGGATGCATGGAATAGTCTTCCAGTAGTAGTGGTAGAGGTTAATACAGTGAAGGAGTTTAAGCATGCATGGGATAGGTATAAGGCTATCCTAGATATAAGATAAGGCCAGGGACTAATGAAAGTATTACTTTACTGAGAGGGTAGTGGATGTATGGAATAGTCTTCCAGTAGAAGTGGTAGAGGTTAATACAGTGAAGCAGTTTAAGCATGCATGGGATAGGTATAAGGCTATCCTAGATATAAGATAAGGTCAGGGACTAATGACAGTATTACATTACTGAGAGGGTAGTGGATGTATGGAATAGTCTTCCAGTAGAAGTGGTAGAGGTTAATACAGTGAAGCAGTTTAAGCATGCATGGGATAGGTATAAGGCTATCCTAGATATAAGATAAGGCCAGGGACTAATGAAAGTATTACATTACTGAGAGGGTAGTGGATGCATGGAATAGTCTTCCAGTAGAAGTGGTACAGGTTAATACAGTGAAGGAGTTTAAGCATGCATGAGATAGGTATAAGGCTATCCTAGATATAAGATAAGGCCAGGGACTAATGAAAGTATTACATTACTGAGAGGGTAGTGGATGTATGGAATAGTCTTCCAGTAGAAGTGGTAGAGGTTAATACAGTGAAGCAGTTTAAGCATGCATGGGATAGGTATAAGGCTATCCTAGATATAAGATAAGGCCAGGGACTAATGAAAGTATTACATTACTGAGAGGGTATTGGATGTATGGAATAGTCTTCCAGTAGAAGTGGTAGAGGTTAATACAGTGAAGGAGTTTAAGCATGCGTGGGATAGGTATAAGGCTATCCTAGATATAAGATAAGGCCAGGGACTAATGAAAGTATTACATTACTGAGAGGGTGGTGGATGCATGGAATAGTCTTCCAGTAGAAGTGGTAGAGGTTAATACAGTGAAGCAGTTTAAGCATGCATGGGATAGGTATAAGGCTATCCTAGATATAAGATAAGGCCAGGGACTAATGAAAGTATTACATTACTGAGAGGGTAGTGGATGTATGGAATAGTCTTCCAGTAGAAGTGGTAGAGGTTAATACAGTGAAGGAGTTTAAGCATGCGTGGGATAGGTATAAGGCTATCCTAGATATAAGATAAGGCCAGGGACTAATGAAAGTATTACATTACTGAGAGGGTAGTGGATGCATGGAATAGTCTTCCAGTAGAAGTGGTAGAGGTTAATACAGTGAAGCAGTTTAAGCATGCATGGGATAGGTATAAGGCTATCCTAGATATAAGATAAGGTCAGGGACTAATGACAGTATTACATTACTGAGAGGGTAGTGGATGCATGGAATAGTCTTCCAGTAGAAGTGGTAGAGGTTAATACAGTGAAGCAGTTTAAGCATGCATGGGATAGGTATAAGGCTATCCTAGATATAAGATAAGGCCAGGGACTAATGAAAGTATTACATTACTGAGAGGGTAGTGGATGTATGGAATAGTCTTCCAGTAGAAGTGGTAGAGGTTAATACAGTGAAGGAGTTTAAGCATGCGTGGGATAGGTATAAGGCTATCCTAGATATAAGATAAGGCCAGGGACTAATGAAAGTATTATGTTACTGAGAGGGTAGTTGATGTATGGAATAGTCTTCCAGTAGAAGTGGTAGAGGTTAATACAGTGAAGGAGTTTAAGCATGCGTGAGATAGGTATATGGCGATCCTAGATATAAGATAAGGCCAGGGACTAATGAAAGTATTATGTTACTGAGAGGGTAGTTGATGTATGGAATAGTCTTCCAGTAGAAGTGGTAGAGGTTAATACAGTGAAGGAGTTTAAGCATGCGTGAGATAGGTATATGGCGATCCTAGATATAAGATAAGGCCAGGGACTAATGAAAGTATTACATTACTGAGAGGGTAGTGGATGCATGGAATAGTCTTCCAGTAGAAGTGGTAGAGGTTAATACAGTGAAGGAGTTTAAGCATGCATGGGATAGGTATAAGGCTATCCTAGATATAAGATAAGGCCAGGGACTAATGAAAGTATTACATTACTGAGAGGGTAGTGGATGCATGGAATAGTCTTCCAGTAGAAGTGGTAGAGGTTAATACAGTGAAGGAGTTTAAGCCTGTATGGGATAGGTATAAGGCTATCCTAGATATAAGATAACGCCAGGGACTAATGAAAGTATTACATTACTGAGAGGGTAGTGGATGTATGGAATAGCCTTCCAGTAGAAGTGGTAGAGGTTAATACAGTAAAGGAGTTTAAGCATGCATGGGATAGGTATAAGGCTATCCTAGATATAAGATAAGGCCAGCAACTAATGAAAGTATTACTATACTGAGAGGGTAGTGGATGTATGGAATAGTCTTCCAGTAGAAGTGCTAGAGGTTAATACAGTGAAGGAGTTTAAGCATGCATGGGATAGGTATAAGGCTATCCTAGATATAAGATAAGGCCAGGGACTAATGAAAGTATTACATTACTGAGAGGGTAGTGGATGCATGGAATAGTCTTCCAGTAGAAGTGGTAGAGGTTAATACAGTGAAGGAGTTTAAGCATGTATGGGATAGGTATAAGGCTATCCTAGATATAAGATAACGCCAGGGACTAATGAAAGTATTACATTACTGAGAGGGTAGTGGATGTATGGAATAGTCTTCCAGTAGAAGTGGTAGAGGTTAATACAGTGAAGGAGTTTAAGCATGCATGGGATAGGTAGAAGGCTATCCTAGATATAAGATAAGGTCAGGGACTAATGAAAGTATTACTTTACTGAGAGGGTAGTGGATGTATGGAATAGTCTTCCAGTAGAGGTGGTAGAGGTTAATACAGTGAAGGAGTTTAAGCATGCATGGGATAGGTATAAGGCTATCCTAGATATAAGATAAGGCCAGGGACTAATGAAAGTATTACATTACTGAGAGGGTAGTGGATGTATGGAATAGTCTTCCAATAGAAGTGGTAGAGGTTAATACAGTGAAGGAGTTTAAGCATGCATGGGATAGGTATAAGGCTATCCTAGATATAAGAAAAGGCCAGGGACTAATGAAAGTATTACATTACTGAGAGGGTAGTGGATGCATGGAATAGCCTTCCAGTAGAAGTGGTAGAGGTTAATACAGTGAAGGAGTTTAAGCATGCATGGGATAGGTATAAGGCTATCCTAGATATAAGATAAGGCCAGGGACTAATGAAAGTATTACATTACTGAGAGGGTAGTGGATGACTGGAATAGTCTTCCAGTAGAAGTGGTAGAGGTTAATACAGTGAAGGAGTTTAAGCATGCGTGGGATAGGTATAAGGCTATCCTATATATAAGATAAGGTCAGGGACTAATGAAAGTATTACTTTACTGAGAGGGTAGTGGATGTATGGAATAGTCTTCCAGTAGAAGTGGTAGAGGTTAATTAGATGGGCTGACTGGTTTTTATCGGTCGGTGACACAGTCTGTGTTTATTCTCTACTCTCCGTGTCTGCAGACTGTTCTTGCAGGGAGCAGGTTCTGAGGACAGTGGCTCCTGGTCAGTACTCACACTGGTCAGCCGATCCACCGTGGTGCTGATCAGATACAGGGTGCTGATGCTGATCCGTCTCACGTTCTCCTCAGTCACCTCCTCCGTGTCAGAGTTCTGCTTGCGGGTCTGGGGAGAGAGCAGAGTAAACATGTAATAGTTGAGTTCCTGCTGAGCTTGTGGATTGAGTGGCAGTGTGCTCCTTACCGTGTGCTCTGTGGACAAGCAGCACAGTCTGATAATATACTCCAACATCACCTCCCCCCCTGGCTGCTCCAGGAATCCATGATGGGCCATGGTGCTGATCAGCTGGACCATCGCCCGTCTAACCTGCAGAAGTAGAAAGAGTGGGTCATCCACAAAATGCACAGGGGAGCGGGGCGTGTCATGGGGGAGACCACGTGCCACAAAATGCACAGGTGAGCCGGGCGTGTCATGGGGGAGACCACGTGCCACAAAATGCACAGGGGAGCAGGGCGTGTCATGGGGGAGACCACGTGCCACAAAATGCACAGGGGAGCGGGGCGTGTCATGGGGGAGACCACGTGCCACAAAATGCACAGGGGAGCGGGGCGTGTCACAGGGGAGACCACGTGCCACAAAATGCACAGGGGAGCGGGGCGTGTCACAGGGGAGACTACGTGCCAAAAAAATGCACAGGGGAGCGGGGCGTGTCACAGGGGAGACCGCGTGCCAAAAAATGCACAGGGGAGCGGGGCGTGTCACAGGGGAGACCGCGTGCCAAAAAATGCACAGGGGAGCGGGGCGTGTCAGAGACCGCGTGCCAAAAAATGCACAGGGGAGCGGGGCGTGTCAGACCGCGTGCCACAAAATGCACAGGGGAGCGGGGCGTGTCAGAGACCGCGTGCCACAAAATGCACAGGGGAGCGGGGCGTGTCACAGGGGAGACTACGTGCCAAAAAATGCACAGGGGAGCGGGGCGTACTTAACACAACTGTCTACGCACAGCCCACTCGTTTGTTCAGGGTCCACATAGAGCAGGGGACGCCACGCCCGCATGGTGTGAGTCTGCATGGCGCGCGGTGGGGGGGGGGGGGGGGGGGCTGTCTGCATGGAGCGGGGGGGGGGTCAGAGGATAAACTGGTTACTGGAATGCAGTATTAAGAGATACAAATATCCACAATTCCCTCTCTCCAGAATCCAGCCCCTAGTTATCCTGAGTCAGCCCACTCACTCACCCTGTTACTTGGGTCTTGCAGAGGGGGCATCACAGCTGCCACAATCACGGGTTTATTGACTTCCATGTACGAAGCTGGGAAAACAGAGAGTCACCAAGTCAGACCACAGGAGACCCCTGGGGACCACCCTCTCCCCGACATTCTCTAACTCGCTAAACACTCAACCGACCACACTAGGAGCGGCGTGCCGACAGCGGGAGAGCACTCAGTCTAGGAGCGGCGTGCCGACAGCGGGAGAGCACTCAGTCTAGGAGCGGCGTGCCGACAGCGGGAGAGCACTCAGTCTAGGAGCGGCGTGCCGACAGCGGGAGAGCACTCAGTCTAGGAGCGGCGTGCCGACAGCGGGAGAGCACTCAGTCTAGGAGCGGCGTGCCGACAGCGGGAGAGCACTCAGTCTAGGAGCGGCGTGCCGACAGCGGGAGAGCACTCAGTCTAGGAGCGGCGTGCCGACAGCGGGAGAGCACTCAGTCTAGGAGCGGCGTGCCGACAGCGGGAGAGCACTCAGTCTAGGAGCGGCGTGCCGACAGCGGGAGAGCACTCAGTCTAGGAGCGGCGTGCCGACAGCGGGAGAGCACTCAGTCTAGGAGCGGCGTGCCGACAGCGGGAGAGCACTCAGTCTAGGAGCGGCGTGCCGACAGCGGGAGAGCACTCAGTCTAGGAGCGGCGTGCAGACAGCGGGAGAGCACTCAGTCTAGGAGCGGCGTGCCGACAGCGGGAGAGCACTCAGTCTAGGAGCGGCGTGCCGACAGCGGGAGAGCACTCAGTCTAGGAGCGGCGTGCAGACAGCGGGAGAGCACTCAGTCTAGGAGCGGCGTGCCGACAGCGCGAGAGCACTCAGTCTAGGAGCGGCGTGCCGACAGCGCGAGAGCACTCAGTCTAGGAGCGGCGTGCCGACAGCGGGAGAGCACTCAGTCTAGGAGCGGCGTGCCGACAGCGCGAGAGCACTCAGTCTAGGAGCGGCGTGCCGACAGCGCGAGAGCACTCAGTCTAGGAGCGGCGTGCCGACAGCGGGAGAGCACTCAGTCTAGGAGCGGCGTGCCGACAGCGGGAGAGCACTCAGTCTAGGAGCGGCGTGCCGACAGCGGGAGAGCACTCAGTCTAGGAGCGGCGTGCCGACAGCGGGAGAGCACTCAGTCTAGGAGCGGCGTGCAGACAGCGGGAGAGCACTCAGTCTAGGAGCGGCGTGCCGACAGCGGGAGAGCACTCAGTCTAGGAGCGGCGTGCCGACAGCGGGAGAGCACTCAGTCTAGGAGCGGCGTGCCGACAGCGGGAGAGCACTCAGTCTAGGAGCGGCGTGCCGACAGCGGGAGAGCACTCAGTCTAGGAGCGGCGTGCCGACAGCGGGAGAGCACTCAGTCTAGGAGCGGCGTGCCGACAGCGGGAGAGCACTCAGTCTAGGAGCGGCGTGCAGACAGCGGGAGAGCACTCAGTCTAGGAGCGGCGTGCCGACAGCGGGAGAGCACTCAGTCTAGGAGCGGCGTGCCGACAGCGGGAGAGCACTCAGTCTAGGAGCGGCGTGCCGACAGCGGGAGAGCACTCAGTCTAGGAGCGGCGTGCCGACAGCGGGAGAGCACTCAGTCTAGGAGCGGCGTGCAGACAGCGGGAGAGCACTCAGTCTAGGAGCGGCGTGCAGACAGCGGGAGAGCACTCAGTCTAGGAGCGGCGTGCCGACAGCGGGAGAGCACTCAGTCTAGGAGCGGCGTGCCGACAGCGCGAGAGCACTCAGTCTAGGAGCGGCGTGCCGACAGCGGGAGAGCACTCAGTCTAGGAGCGGCGTGCCGACAGCGGGAGAGCACTCAGTCTAGGAGCGGCGTGCAGACAGCGGGAGAGCACTCAGTCTAGGAGCGGCGTGCCGACAGCGGGAGAGCACTCAGTCTAGGAGCGGCCCGCTGACAGAGAGGGGGGGTATAAGGTCAGTTGTCACTTACCAGATGAGTTAATGACTTGTTTCAGGATGAGCAGGGTCCCCACTCGCACTTTGGGGTTACTGGTCTCCAATTTGGGCAGCAGGAAGGCGAGGAGATGATCTGGAAAACGGGAAGCTGGGAGCAGGAGAGGAAGAATGATGCCACAGAACAGCACTGCGCAGAGCACAACGCAGAGCATCTCACTGTACTGGGCATGTAGCGCAAGGGCTGGTATAAATCTAAAGCTCTATAGGGGGCGGACATGTTGTTTAGAATCTTTACTCTGTATAGCTCTATCAGGGGGCGGACATGTTTAGAATTTTTGCTCTGTATAGCTCTATCAGGGGGCAGACATGTTTAGAAACTTTGCTCTGTATAGCTTTATCAGGGGCGGACATGTTGGTTAGAATCTTTGCTCTGTATAGCTCGATCAGGGGGCAGACATGTTGTTTAGAATCTATGCTCTGTATAGCTCTATCGGGGGTGGACATGTTTAGAATTTTTGCTCTGTATATCTCTATCAGGGTTGGACATATTTGGTATCTTTGCTCTGTATATCTCTATCAGGGTTGGACATATTTGGTATCTTTGCTCTGTATATCTCTATCAGGGGCGGACATATATGGTATCTTTGCTCTGTATAGCTCTATCAGGGCTGGACATATTTGGTATCTTTGCTATATTGTTTGGATAATGGAATTCTGGATAAGGGATATTGAACCTGTAATAGCACCAGATATTCAGTTTAGCACAGACCCTGCACATCACCCTGCTGTATCGCGACTGATAAAGCACAGTTGGGATCTTACCCAATACAGTAAAACATCTGAGGACCTCGTTCTGATTCTTGAGCAGCAGCTGATTGGAGGAATCCAGCGTGGAGCAGATCTAGGAGACAAGATGGAGATTGGCGTCATATTGCCTGACGTATGTAACTGGTACAAGCTTTACTCTCCTACACCATGTTATTATTCCCTAAATTGAAATACACATGGCAGACGGCGACTGCACACACCTCCACGCGGCATTATCACCTTGGCATAGATTCAATGGTCACTGGCGTCTCACGCTAATGACATCATCTTGTAGATTGATTTGCAAATTAACTACCCCCAATGGGAAGCCACAAGGTGATGTCATAAACAGGAGACAGCACATACGGAGAGCGATGTTATACGCCGTGTAATCCGTGTCTCACCTGGGAATGCAAGGCCGCAAGTATCGAGTCCATCTGAGTCTCCAGAGAGCGACTCTCACTATACACACAGCTCTCCAGGATCTGACACAGGCTCTGACAACAGAAACACACAGCATGAGGGGGGATCGCCCGCCAGGAGAGGGGGGAAAGGCAGGCTAGAGGGCGAGGGAGGGGGACAGACAGGCTAGAGGGGGACAGACAGGCTAGAGGGACGAGAGATTGACAGACAGACAGGCTAGAGGGACGAGAGATTGACAGACAGACAGGCTAGAGGGCGAGAGAGAGACGGACAGACAGACAGGCTAGAGGGCGAGAGAGAGACGGACAGACACACAGGCTAGAGGGCGAGAGAGAGACGGACAGACAGACAGGCTAGAGGGCGAGAGAGAGACGGACAGACAGACAGGCTAGAGGGCGAGAGAGAGACGGACAGACAGACAGGCTAGAGGGCGAGAGAGAGACGGACAGACAGACAGGCTAGAGGGCGAGAGAGAGACGGACAGACAGACAGGCTAGAGGGCGGGAGAGGGGGACAGACAGGCTAGAGGGCGGGAGAGGGGGACAGACAGGCTAGAGGGCGGGAGAGGGGGACAGACAGGCTAGAGGGCGGGAGAGGGGGACAGACAGGCTAGAGGGCGGGAGAGGGGGACAGACAGGCTAGAGGGCGGGAGAGGGGGACAGACAGGCTAGAGGGCGAGAGAGGGGGACAGACAGGCTAGAGGGCGAGAGAGGGGGACAGACAGGCTAGAGGGCAAGAGAGGGGGACAGACAGGCTAGAGGGCGAGAGAGGGGGACAGACAGGCTAGAGGGCGAGAGAGGGGGACAGACAGGCTAGAGGGCGAGAGAGGGGGACAGACAGGCTAGAGGGCGAGAGAGGGGGACAGACAGGCTAGAGGGCGAGAGAGGGGGACAGACAGGCTAGAGGGCGAGAGAGGGGGACAGACAGGCTAGAGGGCGAGAGAGACAGACAGGCTAGACGGACGAGGGAGGGGGACAGACAGGCTAGAGGGACGAGAGACTGACAGAAAGACAGGCTAGAGGGCGAGAGAGAGACGGACAGACAGACAGGCTAGAGGGCGAGAGAGACGGACAGACAGACAGGCTAGAGGGCGAGAGAGACGGACAGACAGACAGGCTAGAGGGCATGAGAGACGGACAGACAGACAGGCTAGAGGGCGAGAGAGAGACGGACAGACAGACAGTCTAAAGGGCGAGGGAGGGGGACAGACAGGCCAGAGGGCGAGAGAGGGGGACAGACAGGCCAGAGGGCGAGAGAGGGGGACAGACAGACTGCTCTTTGTCCCACTGCCTTCCTACCCTCAACCTTCTCACACCTGCCTTCGAGAGGGAGGGCAAGAAAGGGGGACAGACAAGCTAGAGGGCGAGGGCGAGAGTGGGGGGAAAGGCAGGCGGGGGGTGAGGGTAGGAAGGCAGGTGGGGGGTGAGGGTAGGAAGGCAGGCGGGCGGGGTGAGGGTAGGAAGGCAGGCGGGCGGGGTGAGGGTAGGAAGGCAGGCGGGTGGGGTGAGGGTAGGAAGGCAGGCGGGAGAGGGTGAGGGTAGGAAGGCAGGCGGGAGAGGGTGAGGGTAGGAAGGCAGGTGGGAGAGGGTGAGGGTAGGAAGGCAGGTGGGAGAGGGTGAGGGTAGGAAGGCAGGTGGGAGAGGGTGAGGGTAGGAAGGCAGTGGGACAAAGAGCAGTATTGTATTAAGATTTTGTGCTGCTCTAGATCTGACTGTACTCATACACCCACTGCAACCCTCATCTGTCACACCCCACCCTCCCCGGTTCCACCCCTCTTTGCATTACCTTTACACTATAGATATACCACCAACAATGGTAGACCTGGCTCTGCTGCCATTGCTTTAGCCTGCTGCCTCAGCCTCACCCCTCCAGTCTGCTGCCTCCCCCCTCCAGTCTGTCACCCTTGGCCAAAATACAACACTGCACCAGAGATAGTGGGTGAGGTGGACCGGTAATGGGGAATATGATTAAATAAATTAAATCTCATTGTTCTGACTGTAGAATTCCCAATCTACGCAGTCTCCATGCCAGTTTATAGTCCATCTATGGACACTGCACACAAGGAGATCCCTGAACTCAACCCTGCAAGTGATACATCAAGACATGCTCTTACCTTGGTAACATAGAAAGCCTCCACATGTTTCTTATACAGAGACAAGATACCAGGGATTAGGCGGGGGAGATGCTCCTCTAACTTCTCATTAGGCAACAAGTAACTCATCGGTCCAAGAGCTTCAACTACCGCCAGCCTGACCTGCCGGAGAGGACAACAAGACCAGGAGAAGCCGGGTTATTACCAGAGCCAGCCTGACCTGCAGGAGAGGACAACAAGACCAGGAGAAGCCGGGTTATTACCAGAGCCAGCCTGACCTGCAGGAGAGGACAACGAGACCAGGGGAAGCCAGGTTATTACCAGGTCTACTGAGCCAGCCTGACCTGCAGGAGAGCCGGAGACCAGGAGAAGCCAGGTTATTACCAGAGCCAGCCTGACCTGCAGGAGAGGACAACGAGACCAGGAGAAGCCAGGTTATTACCAGAGCCAGCCTGACCTGCAGGAGAGGACAACAAGGCCAGGAGAAGCCAGGTTATTAACAGAGCCAGCCTGACCTGCAGGAGAGGACAACGAGACCAGGAGAAGCCAGGTTATTACCAGAGCCAGCCTGACCTGCAGGAGAGGACAACAAGGCCAGGAGAAGCCAGGTTATTAACAGAGCCAGCCTGACCTGCAGGAGAGGACAACGAGACCAGGAGAAGCCAGGTTATTACCAGAGCCAGCCTGACCTGCAGGAGAGGACAACGAGACCAGGAGAAGCCAGGTTATTACCAGGTCTACTGAGCCAGCCTGACCTGCAGAAGAGGACAACGAGACCAGGGGAAGCCAGGTTATTACCAGGTCTACTGAGCCAGCCTGACCTGCAGGAGAGCCGGAGACCAGGAGAAGCCAGGTTATTACCAGAGCCAGCCTGACCTGCAGGAGAGGACAACGAGACCAGGAGAAGCCAGGTTATTACCAGAGCCAGCCTGACCTGCAGGAGAGGACAACAAGGCCAGGAGAAGCCAGGTTATTAACAGAGCCAGCCTGACCTGCAGGAGAGGACAACGAGACCAGGAGAAGCCAGGTTATTACCAGAGCCAGCCTGACCTGCAGGAGAGGACAACAAGGCCAGGAGAGGACAACAAGGCCAGGAGAAGCCAGGTTATTAACAGAGCCAGCCTGACCTGCAGGAGAGGACAACGAGACCAGGAGAAGCCAGGTTATTACCAGAGCCAGCCTGACCTGCAGGAGAGGACAACGAGACCAGGAGAAGCCAGGTTATTACCAGAGCCAGCCTGACCTGCAGGAGAGGACAACGAGACCAGGAGAAGCCAGGTTATTACCAGGTCTACTGAGCCAGCCTGACCTGCAGAAGAGGACAACGAGACCAGGGGAAGCCAGCTTATTACCAGGTCTACTGAGCCAGCCTGACCTGCAGGAGAGCCGGAGACCAGGAGAAGCCAGGTTATTACCAGAGCCAGCCTGACCTGCAGGAGAGGACAACAAGGCCAGGAGAAGCCAGGTTATTAGCCGAGCCAGCCTGACCTGGAGGAGAGGACAACGGGACCAGGAGAAGCCAGGTTATTACCAGAGCCAGCCTGACCTGCAGGAGAGGACAACGAGACCAGGAGAAGCCAGGTTATTAGCCGAGCCAGCCTGACCTGCAGGAGAGGACAACGGGACCACGAAAAGCCAGGTTATTACCAGAGCCAGCCTGACTTGCAGGAGAGGACAACAAGACCAGGAGAAGCCAGGTTATTAGCCGAGCCAGCCTGACCTGGAGGAGAGGACAACGAGACCAGGAGAAGCCAGGTTATTACCAGAGCCAGCCTGACCTGCAGGAGAGGACAACGGGACCACGAGAAGCCAGGTTATTACCAGGTATACTGAGCCAGCCTGACCTGCAGGAGAGGACAACGAGACCAGGAGAAGCCAGGTTATTACCAGAGCCAGCCTGACCTGCAGGACAGGACAGCAAGACCAGGAGAAGCAAGTTTATTACCAGAGCCAGCATGACCTGCAGGAGAGGACAACGAGACCAGGAGAAGCCAGGTTATTACCAGAGCCAGCCTGACCTGCAGGAGAGGACAACGAGATCAGGAGAAGCCAGGTTATTACCAGAGCCAGCCTGACCTGCAGGAGAGGACAACGAGACCAGGAGAAGCCAGGTTATTACCAGAGCCAGTCTGACCTGCAGGAGAGGACAACGAGATCAGGAGAAGCCAGGTTAATACCAGAGCCAGTCTGACCTGCAGGAGAGAACAACGAGACCAGGAGACACCAGGTTATTACCAGGTCTACTGAGCCAGCCTGACATGCAGGAGAGGACAATAAGACCTGGAGAAACCAGGTTATTATCAGAGCCAGCCTGACCTGCAGGAGAGGACAATGAGACAAGGAGAAGCCAGGTTATTACCAGAGTAAGCCTGGCCTTTCAGGAGAGGACAATGAGACCAGGAGAAGCCAGGTCATTACCAGAGCCAGCCTGGCCTGCAGGAGAGGACAACGAGACCAGGAGAAGCCAGGTTATTACCAGGTCTACTGAGCCAGTCTGACCTGCAGGAGAGGACAGCAAGACCAGGAGAAGCAAGTTTATTACCAGAGCCAGCCTGACCTGCAGGAGAGGACAACGAGACCAGGAGAAGACAGGTTATTACCAGAGTCAGCCTGACCTGCAGGAGAGGACAACAAGACCAGAAGAAGCCAGGTTATTACCAGAGCCAGCCTGACCTGCAGGAGAGGACAATGAGACCAGGAGAAGCCAGGTTATTACCAGGTCTACTGAGACAGCTTGACCTGCAGGAGAGGACAACGAGACCAGGGGAAGCCAGGTTATTACCAGGTCTACTGAGCCAGCCTGACCTGCAGGAGAGCCGGAGACCAGGAGAAGCCAGGTTATTACCAGAGCCAGCCTGACCTGCAGGAGAGGACAACAAGGCCAGGAGAAGCCAGGTTATTAACAGAGCCAGCCTGACCTGCAGGAGAGGACAACGAGACCAGGAGAAGCCAGGTTATTACCAGAGCCAGCCTGACCTGCAGGAGAGGACAACGAGACCAGGAGAAGCCAGGTTATTACCAGGTCTACTGAGCCAGCCTGACCTGCAGAAGAGGACAACGAGACCAGGGGAAGCCAGCTTATTACCAGGTCTACTGAGCCAGCCTGACCTGCAGAAGAGGACAACGAGACCAGGGGAAGCCAGCTTATTACCAGGTCTACTGAGCCAGCCTGACCTGCAGGAGAGCCGGAGACCAGGAGAAGCCAGGTTATTACCAGAGCCAGCCTGACCTGCAGGAGAGGACAACAAGGCCAGGAGAAGCCAGGTTATTAGCCGAGCCAGCCTGACCTGGAGGAGAGGACAACGGGACCAGGAGAAGCCAGGTTATTACCAGAGCCAGCCTGACCTGCAGGAGAGGACAACGAGACCAGGAGAAGCCAGGTTATTAGCCGAGCCAGCCTGACCTGGAGGAGAGGACAACGAGACCAGGAGAAGCCAGGTTATTACCAGAGCCAGCCTGACCTGCAGGAGAGGACAACGGGACCAGGAGAAGCCAGGTTATTAGCCGAGCCAGCCTGACCTGGAGGAGAGGACAACGAGACCAGGAGAAGCCAGGTTATTACCAGAGCCAGCCTGACCTGGAGGAGAGGACAACGAGACCAGGAGAAGCCAGGTTATTAGAAGAGCCAGCCTGACCTGCAGGAGAGGACAACGGGACCACGAGAAGCCAGGTTATTACCAGGTATACTGAGCCAGCCTGACCTGCAGGAGAGGACAACGAGACCAGGAGAAGCCAGGTTATTACCAGGTCTACTGAGCCAGCCTGACCTGCAGGAGAGCCGGAGACCAGGAGAAGCCAGGTTATTACCAGGTCTACTGAGCCAGCCTGACCTGCAGGAGAGCCGGAGACCAGGAGAAGCCAGGTTATTACCAGAGCCAGCCTGACCTGCAGGAGAGGACAACGAGACCAGGAGAAGCAAGTTTATTACCAGAGCCAGCCTGACCTGCAGGAGAGGACAACGAGACCAGGAGAAGCTAGGTTATTACCAGAGCCAGCCTGACCTGCAGGAGAGGACAACGAGACCAGGAGAAGCCAGGTTATTACCAGGTCTACTGAGCCAGCCTGACCTGCAGGAGAGCCGGAGACCAGGAGAAGCCAGGTTATTACCAGGTCTACTGAGCCAGCCTGACCTGCAGGAGAGCCGGAGACCAGGAGAAGCCAGGTTATTACCAGAGCCAGCCTGACCTGCAGGAGAGGACAACAAGACCAGGAGAAGCAAGTTTATTACCAGAGCCAGCCTGACCTGCAGGACAGGACAGCAAGACCAGGAGAAGCAAGTTTATTACCAGAGCCAGCATGACCTGCAGGAGAGGACAACAAGACCAGGAGAAGCCAGGTTATTACCAGAGCCAGCCTGACCTGCAGGAGAGGACAACGAGACCAGGAGAAGCCAGGTTATTACCAGAGCCAGCCTGACCTGCAGGAGAGGACAACGAGACCAGGAGAAGCCAGGTTATTACCAGAGCCAGCCTGACCTGCAGGAGAGGACAACGAGACCAGGAGAAGCTAGGTTATTACCAGAGCCAGTCTGACCTGCAGGAGAGGACAACGAGATCAGGAGAAGCCAGGTTAATACCAGAGCCAGTCTGACCTGCAGGAGAGAACAACGAGACCAGGAGACACCAGGTTATTACCAGGTCTACTGAGCCAGCCTGACCTGCAGGAGAGGACAAAAAGACCTGGAGAAACCAGGTTATTATCAGAGCCAGCCTGACCTGCAGGAGAGGACAATGAGACAAGGAGAAGCCAGGTCATTACCAGAGTAAGCCTGGCCTGCAGGAGAGGACAACAAGATCAGGAGAAGCCAGGTCATTACCAGAGCCAGCCTGGCCTGCAGGAGAGGACAACGAGACCAGGAGAAGCCAGGTTATTACCAGGTCTACTGAGCCAGTCTGACCTGCAGGAGAGGACAGCAAGACCAGGAGAAGCAAGTTTATTACCAGAGCCAGCCTGACCTGCAGGAGAGGACAACGAGACCAGGAGAAGACAGGTTATTACCAGAGTCAGCCTGACCTGCAGGAGAGGACAACAAGACCAGAAGAAGCCAGGTTATTACCAGAGCCAGCCTGACCTGCAGGAGAGGACAATGAGACCAGGAGAAGCCAGGTTATTACCAGGTCTACTGAGACAGCTTGACCTGCAGGAGAGGACAAAGAGACCAGGAGAAGCCAGGTTATTACCTGGTCTACTGAGCCAGCCTGACCTGCAGGAGACCAGGAGAAGCCAGGGTATTACCAGAGCCAGCCTGACCTGCAGGAGAGGACAACGAGACCAGGAGAAGCCAGGTTATTACCAGAGCCAGCCTGACCTGCAGGAGAGGACAGCAAGACCAGGAGAAGCCAGGTTATTACCAGAGCCAGCATGACCTGGAGGAGAGGACAACGAGACCAGGAGAAGCCAGTTTATTACCAGAGCCAGCCTGACCTGCAGGAGAGGACAACGAGACCAGGAGAAGCCAGGTTATTACCAGCTCTACTGAGCCAGCCTGACCTGCAGGAGAGCAGGAGACCAGGAGAAGCCAGGGTATTACCAGAGCCAGTCTGACCTGCAGGAGAGGACAACGAGACCAGGAGAAGCCAGGTTATTACCAGAGCCAGCCTGACCTGCAGGAGAGGACAACAGGACCACGAGAAGCCAGGTTATTACCAGAGTCAGCCTGACCTGCAGGAGAGAACAACAAGACCAGAAGAAGCCAGGTTATTACCAGAGCCAGCCTGACCTGCAGGAGAGCCGGAGACCAGGAGAAGCCAGGTTATTACCAGAGCCAGCCTGACCTGCAGGAGAGGACAACAAGGCCAGGAGAAGCCAGGTTATTAGCCGAGCCAGCCTGACCTGGAGGAGAGGACAACGGGACCAGGAGAAGCCAGGTTATTACCAGAGCCAGCCTGACCTGCAGGAGAGGACAACGAGACCAGGAGAAGCCAGGTTATTAGCCGAGCCAGCCTGACCTGCAGGAGAGGACAACGGGACCACGAAAAGCCAGGTTATTACCAGAGCCAGCCTGACTTGCAGGAGAGGACAACAAGACCAGGAGAAGCCAGGTTATTAGCCGAGCCAGCCTGACCTGGAGGAGAGGACAACGAGACCAGGAGAAGCCAGGTTATTACCAGAGCCAGCCTGACCTGCAGGAGAGGACAACGGGACCACGAGAAGCCAGGTTATTACCAGGTATACTGAGCCAGCCTGACCTGCAGGAGAGGACAACGAGACCAGGAGAAGCCAGGTTATTACCAGAGCCAGCCTGACCTGCAGGACAGGACAGCAAGACAAGGAGAAGCAAGTTTATTACCAGAGCCAGCATGACCTGCAGGAGAGGACAACGAGACCAGGAGAAGCCAGGTTATTACCAGAGCCAGCCTGACCTGCAGGAGAGGACAACGAGACCAGGAGAAGCCAGGTTATTACCAGAGCCAGCCTGACCTGCAGGAGAGGACAACGAGACCAGGAGAAGCCAGGTTATTACCAGAGCCAGTCTGACCTGCAGGAGAGGACAACGAGATCAGGAGAAGCCAGGTTAATACCAGAGCCAGTCTGACCTGCAGGAGAGAACAACGAGACCAGGAGAAGCCAGGTCATTACCAGAGCCAGCCTGGCCTGCAGGAGAGGACAACGAGACCAGGAGAAGCCAGGTTATTACCAGGTCTACTGAGCCAGTCTGACCTGCAGGAGAGGACAGCAAGACCAGGAGAAGCAAGTTTATTACCAGAGCCAGCCTGACCTGCAGGAGAGGACGAGACCAGGAGAAGACAGGTTATTACCAGAGTCAGCCTGACCTGCAGGAGAGGACAACAAGACCAGAAGAAGCCAGGTTATTACCAGAGCCAGCCTGACCTGCAGGAGAGGACAATGAGACCAGGAGAAGCCAGGTTATTACCAGGTCTACTGAGACAGCTTGACCTGCAGGAGAGGACAACGAGACCAGGGGAAACCAGGTTATTATCAGAGCCAGCCTGACCTGCAGGAGAGGACAATGAGACAAGGAGAAGCCAGGTTATTACCAGAGTAAGCCTGGCCTTTCAGGAGAGGACAACAAGACCAGGAGAAGCCAGGTCATTACCAGAGCCAGCCTGGCCTGCAGGAGAGGACAACGAGACCAGGAGAAGCCAGGTTATTACCAGGTCTACTGAGCCAGTCTGACCTGCAGGAGAGGACAGCAAGACCAGGAGAAGCAAGTTTATTACCAGAGCCAGCCTGACCTGCAGGAGAGGACGAGACCAGGAGAAGACAGGTTATTACCAGAGTCAGCCTGACCTGCAGGAGAGGACAACAAGACCAGAAGAAGCCAGGTTATTACCAGAGCCAGCCTGACCTGCAGGAGAGGACAATGAGACCAGGAGAAGCCAGGTTATTACCAGGTCTACTGAGACAGCTTGACCTGCAGGAGAGGACAACGAGACCAGGGGAAGCCAGGTTATTACCAGGTCTACTGAGCCAGCCTGACCTGCAGGAGAGCCGGAGACCAGGAGAAGCCAGGTTATTACCAGAGCCAGCCTGACCTGCAGGAGAGGACAACAGGGCCAGGAGAAGCCAGGTTATTAACAGAGCCAGCCTGACCTGCAGGAGAGGACAACGAGACCAGGAGAAGCCAGGTTATTACCAGAGCCAGCCTGACCTGCAGGAGAGGACAACGAGACCAGGAGAAGCCAGGTTATTACCAGGTCTACTGAGCCAGCCTGACCTGCAGAAGAGGACAACGAGACCAGGGGAAGCCAGCTTATTACCAGGTCTACTGAGCCAGCCTGACCTGCAGAAGAGGACAACGAGACCAGGGGAAGCCAGCTTATTACCAGGTCTACTGAGCCAGCCTGACCTGCAGGAGAGCCGGAGACCAGGAGAAGCCAGGTTATTACCAGAGCCAGCCTGACCTGCAGGAGAGGACAACAAGGCCAGGAGAAGCCAGGTTATTAGCCGAGCCAGCCTGACCTGGAGGAGAGGACAACGGGACCAGGAGAAGCCAGGTTATTACCAGAGCCAGCCTGACCTGCAGGAGAGGACAATGAGACCAGGAGAAGCCAGGTTATTAGCCGAGCCAGCCTGACCTGGAGGAGAGGACAACGAGACCAGGAGAAGCCAGGTTATTACCAGAGCCAGCCTGACCTGCAGGAGAGGACAACGGGACCAGGAGAAGCCAGGTTATTAGCCGAGCCAGCCTGACCTGGAGGAGAGGACAACGAGACCAGGAGAAGCCAGGTTATTACCAGAGCCAGCCTGACTTGCAGGAGAGGACAACAAGACCAGGAGAAGCCAGGTTATTAGCCGAGCCAGCCTGACCTGGAGGAGAGGACAACGAGACCAGGAGAAGCCAGGTTATTAGAAGAGCCAGCCTGACCTGCAGGAGAGGACAACGGGACCACGAGAAGCCAGGTTATTACCAGGTATACTGAGCCAGCCTGACCTGCAGGAGAGGACAAAGAGACCAGGAGAAGCCAGGTTATTACCAGGTCTACTGAGCCAGCCTGACCTGCAGGAGAGCCGGAGACCAGGAGAAGCCAGGTTATTACCAGGTCTACTGAGCCAGCCTGACCTGCAGGAGAGCCGGAGACCAGGAGAAGCCAGGTTATTACCAGAGCCAGCCTGACCTGCAGGAGAGGACAACGAGACCAGGAGAAGCAAGTTTATTACCAGAGCCAGCCTGACCTGCAGGAGAGGACAACGAGACCAGGAGAAGCTAGGTTATTACCAGAGCCAGCCTGACCTGCAGGAGAGGACAACGAGACCAGGAGAAGCCAGGTTATTACCAGGTCTACTGAGCCAGCCTGACCTGCAGGAGAGCCGGAGACCAGGAGAAGCCAGGTTATTACCAGGTCTACTGAGCCAGCCTGACCTGCAGGAGAGCCGGAGACCAGGAGAAGCCAGGTTATTACCAGAGCCAGCCTGACCTGCAGGAGAGGACAACAAGACCAGGAGAAGCAAGTTTATTACCAGAGCCAGCCTGACCTGCAGGACAGGACAGCAAGACCAGGAGAAGCAAGTTTATTACCAGAGCCAGCATGACCTGCAGGAGAGGACAACAAGACCAGGAGAAGCCAGGTTATTACCAGAGCCAGCCTGACCTGCAGGAGAGGACAACGAGACCAGGAGAAGCCAGGTTATTACCAGAGCCAGCCTGACCTGCAGGAGAGGACAACGAGACCAGGAGAAGCTAGGTTATTACCAGAGCCAGTCTGACTTGCAGGAGAGGACAACGAGATCAGGAGAAGCCAGGTTAATACCAGAGCCAGTCTGACCTGCAGGAGAGAACAACGAGACCAGGAGACACCAGGTTATTACCAGGTCTACTGAGCCAGACTGACCTGCAGGAGAGGACAATAAGACCTGGAGAAACCAGGTTATTATCAGAGCCAGCCTGACCTGCAGGAGAGGACAATGAGACAAGGAGAAGCCAGGTCATTACCAGAGTAAGCCTGGCCTGCAGGAGAGGACAACAAGACCAGGAGAAGCCAGGTCATTACCAGAGCCAGCCTGGCCTGCAGGAGAGGACAACGAGACCAGGAGAAGCCAGGTTATTACCAGGTCTACTGAGCCAGTCTGACCTGCAGGAGAGGACAGCAAGACCAGGAGAAGCCAGGTTATTACCAGAGCCAGCCTGACTTGCAGGAGAGGACAACAAGACCAGGAGAAGCCAGGTTATTAGCCGAGCCAGCCTGACCTGGAGGAGAGGACAACGAGACCAGGAGAAGCCAGGTTATTAGAAGAGCCAGCCTGACCTGCAGGAGAGGACAACGGGACCACGAGAAGCCAGGTTATTACCAGGTATACTGAGCCAGCCTGACCTGCAGGAGAGGACAAAGAGACCAGGAGAAGCCAGGTTATTACCAGGTCTACTGAGCCAGCCTGACCTGCAGGAGAGCCGGAGACCAGGAGAAGCCAGGTTATTACCAGGTCTACTGAGCCAGCCTGACCTGCAGGAGAGCCGGAGACCAGGAGAAGCCAGGTTATTACCAGAGCCAGCCTGACCTGCAGGAGAGGACAACGAGACCAGGAGAAGCAAGTTTATTACCAGAGCCAGCCTGACCTGCAGGAGAGGACAACGAGACCAGGAGAAGCTAGGTTATTACCAGAGCCAGCCTGACCTGCAGGAGAGGACAACGAGACCAGGAGAAGCCAGGTTATTACCAGGTCTACTGAGCCAGCCTGACCTGCAGGAGAGCCGGAGACCAGGAGAAGCCAGGTTATTACCAGGTCTACTGAGCCAGCCTGACCTGCAGGAGAGCCGGAGACCAGGAGAAGCCAGGTTATTACCAGAGCCAGCCTGACCTGCAGGAGAGGACAACAAGACCAGGAGAAGCAAGTTTATTACCAGAGCCAGCCTGACCTGCAGGACAGGACAGCAAGACCAGGAGAAGCAAGTTTATTACCAGAGCCAGCATGACCTGCAGGAGAGGACAACAAGACCAGGAGAAGCCAGGTTATTACCAGAGCCAGCCTGACCTGCAGGAGAGGACAACGAGACCAGGAGAAGCCAGGTTATTACCAGAGCCAGCCTGACCTGCAGGAGAGGACAACGAGACCTGGAGAAGCTAGGTTATTACCAGAGCCAGCCTGACCTGCAGGAGAGGACAACGAGACCAGGAGAAGCCAGGTTATTACCAGGTCTACTGAGCCAGCCTGACCTGCAGAAGAGGACAACGAGACCAGGAGACACCAGGTTATTACCAGGTCTACTGAGCCAGCCTGACCTGCAGGAGAGGACAACAAGACCAGGAGAAGCCAGGTTATTACCAGAGCCAGCCTGACCTGCAGGAGAGGACAGCAAGACCAGGAGAAGCCAGGTTATTACCAGAGCCAGCCTGACCTGGAGGAGAGGACAACGAGACCAGGAGAAGCCAGTTTATTACCAGAGCCAGCCTGACCTGCAGGAGAGGACAACGAGACCAGGAGAAGCCAGGTTATTACCAGCTCTACTGAGCCAGCCTGACCTGCAGGAGAGCAGGAGACCAGGAGAAGCCAGGGTATTACCAGAGCCAGTCTGACCTGCAGGAGAGGACAACGAGACCAGGAGAAGCCAGGTTATTACCAGAGCCAGCCTGACCTGCAGGAGAGGACAACAGGACCACGAGAAGCCAGGTTATTACCAGAGTCAGCCTGACCTGCAGGAGAGAACAACAAGACCAGAAGAAGCCAGGTTATTACCAGAGCCAGCCTGACCTGCAGGAGAGGACAATGAGACCAGGAGAAGCCAGGTTATTACCAGCTCTACTGAGCCAGCCTGACCTGCAGGAGAGGACAACGAGACCAGGAGAAGCAAGGTTATTACCAGAGCCAGCCTGACCTCCAGGAGAGGACAACGAGACCAGGAGAAGCCAGGTTATTACCAGAGCCAGCCGGACCTGCAGGAGAGGACAACGAGACCAGGAGAAGCTAGGTTATTACCAGAGCCAGCCTGACCTGCAGGAGAGGACAACGAGACCAGGAGAAGCCAGGTTATTACCAGCTCTACTGAGCCAGCCTGACCTGCAGGAGAGGACAACGAGACCAGGAGAAGCAAGGTTATTACCAGAGCCTGCCTGACCTGCAGGAGAGGACAACGAGACCAGGAGAAGTCAGGTTATTACCAGAGCCAGCCTGACCTCCAGGAGAGGACAACAAGACCAGGAAATGCCAGGTTATTACCAGAGCCAGCCTGACCTGCAGAAGAGGACAACGAGACCAGGAGAAGCCAGGTTATTACCTGGTCTACTGAGCCAGCCTGACCTGCAGGAGACCAGGAGAAGCCAGGGTATTACCAGAGCCAGCCTGACCTGCAGGAGAGGACAACGAGACCAGGAGAAGCCAGGTTATTACCAGAGCCAGCCTGACCTGCAGGAGAGGACAGCAAGACCAGGAGAAGCCAGGTTATTACCAGAGCCAGCCTGATCTGGAGGAGAGGACAACGAGACCAGGAGAAGCCAGTTTATTACCAGAGCCAGCCTGACCTGCAGGAGAGGACAACGAGACCAGGAGAAGCTAGGTTATTACCAGAGCCAGTCTGACCTGCAGGAGAGGACAACGAGACCAGGAGAAGCCAGGTTATTACCAGCTCTACTGAGCCAGCCTGACCTGCAGGAGAGCAGGAGACCAGGAGAAGCCAGGGTAATGCCAGAGCCAGTCTGACCTGCAGGAGAGGACAACGAGACCAGGAGAAGCCAGGTTATTACCAGAGCCAGCCTGACCTGCAGGAGAGGACAACGGGACCACGAGAAGCCAGGTTATTACCAGGTATACTGAGCCAGCCTGACCTGCAGGAGAGGACAACGAGACCAGGAGAAGCCAGGTTATTACCAGGTCTACTGAGCCAGCCTGACCTGCAGGAGAGCCGGAGACCAGGAGAAGCCAGGTTATTACCAGAGCCCGCCTGACTTGCAGGAGAGGACAACAAGGCCAGGAGAAGCCAGGTTATTACCAGAGCCAGCCTGACCTGCAGGAGAGGACAACGAGACCAGGAGAAGTCAGGTTATTACCAGAGTCAGCCTGACCTCCAGGAGAGGACAACAAGACCAGGAGAAGCCAGGTTATTACCTGGTCTACTGAGTTAGCCTGACCTGCAGGAGACCAGGAGAAGCCAGGGTATTACCAGAGCCAGCCTGACCTGCAGGAGAGGACAACGAGACCAGGAGAAGCCAGGTTATTACCAGAGCCAGCCTGACCTGCAGGAGAGGACAGCAAGACCAGGAGAAGCCAGGTTATTACCAGAGCCAGCCTGACCTGGAGGAGAGGACAACGAGACCAGGAGAAGCCAGTTTATTACCAGAGCCAGCCTGACCTGCAGGAGAGGACAACGAGACCAGGAGAAGCCAGGTTATTACCAGAGCCAGCCTGACCTGCAGGAGAGGACAACAGGACCACGAGAAGCCAGGTTATTACCAGAGTCAGCCTGACCTGCAGGAGAGAACAACAAGACCAGAAGAAGCCAGGTTATTACCAGAGCCAGCCTGACCTGCAGGAGAGGACAATGAGACCAGGAGAAGCCAGGTTATTACCAGCTCTACTGAGCCAGCCTGACCTGCAGGAGAGGACAACGAGACCAGGAGAAGCAAGGTTATTACCAGAGCCAGCCTGACCTGCAGGAGAGGACAACGAGACCAGGAGAAGTCAGGTTATTACCAGAGCCAGCCTGACCTCCAGGAGAGGACAACGAGACCAGGAGAAGCCAGGTTATTACCAGAGCCAGCCGGACCTGCAGGAGAGGACAACGAGACCAGGAGAAGCTAGGTTATTACCAGAGCCAGCCTGACCTGCAGGAGAGGACAACGAGACCAGGAGAAGCCAGGTTATTACCAGCTCTACTGAGCCAGCCTGACCTGCAGGAGAGGACAACGAGACCAGGAGAAGCAAGGTTATTACCAGAGCCAGCCTGACCTGCAGGAGAGGACAACGAGACCAGGAGAAGTCAGGTTATTACCAGAGCCAGCCTGACCTCCAGGAGAGGACAACAAGACCAGGAAATGCCAGGTTATTACCAGAGCCAGCCTGACCTGCAGAAGAGGACAACGAGACCAGGAGAAGCCAGGTTATTACCTGGTCTACTGAGCCAGCCTGACCTGCAGGAGACCAGGAGAAGCCAGGGTATTACCAGAGCCAGCCTGACCTGCAGGAGAGGACAACGAGACCAGGAGAAGCCAGGTTATTACCAGAGCCAGCCTGACCTGCAGGAGAGGACAGCAAGACCAGGAGAAGCCAGGTTATTACCAGAGCCAGCCTGATCTGGAGGAGAGGACAACGAGACCAGGAGAAGCCAGTTTATTACCAGAGCCAGCCTGACCTGCAGGAGAGGACAACGAGACCAGGAGAAGCTAGGTTATTACCAGAGCCAGTCTGACCTGCAGGAGAGGACAACGAGACCAGGAGAAGCCAGGTTATTACCAGCTCTACTGAGCCAGCCTGACCTGCAGGAGAGCAGGAGACCAGGAGAAGCCAGGGTAATGCCAGAGCCAGTCTGACCTGCAGGAGAGGACAACGAGACCAGGAGAAGCCAGGTTATTACCAGAGCCAGCCTGACCTGCAGGAGAGGACAACGGGACCACGAGAAGCCAGGTTATTACCAGGTATACTGAGCCAGCCTGACCTGCAGGAGAGGACAACGAGACCAGGAGAAGCCAGGTTATTACCAGGTCTACTGAGCCAGCCTGACCTGCAGGAGAGCCGGAGACCAGGAGAAGCCAGGTTATTACCAGAGCCCGCCTGACTTGCAGGAGAGGACAACAAGGCCAGGAGAAGCCAGGTTATTACCAGAGCCAGCCTGACCTGCAGGAGAGGACAACAAGACCAGGAGAAGCCAGGTTATTACCAGAGCCAGCCTGACCTGCAGGAGAGGACAACGAGACCAGGAGAAGCCAGGTTATTAGCCGAGCCAGCCTGACCTGCAGGAGATGACAGCAAGACCAGGAGAAGCAAGTTTATTACCAGAGCCAGCCTGACCTGCAGGAGAGGACAACGAGACCAGGAGAAGCCAGGTTATTACCAGAGCCAGCCTGACCTGCAGGAGAGGACAGCAAGACCAGGAGAAGCAAGTTTATTACCAGAGTCCGTCTGACCTGCAGGAGAGGACAACAAGACCTGGAGAAACCAGGTCATTACCAGAGCCAGCCTGACCTGCAGGAGAGGACAACAAGACCAGGAGAAGCCAGGTTATTACCAGAGCCAGCCTGACCTGCAGGAGAGGACAACGAGACCAGAAGAAGCCAGGTTATTACCAGAGCCAGCCTGACCTGCAGGAGAGGACAATGAGACCAGGAGAAGCCAGGTTATTACCAGGTCTACTGAGCCAGCCTGACCTGCAGGAGAGGACAACGAGACCAGGAGAAGCCAGGTTATTACCTGGTCTACTGAGCCAGCCTGACCTGCAGGAGACCAGGAGCAGCCAGGTTATTACCAGAGCCAGCCTGACCTGCAGGAGAGGACAACGAGACCAGGAGAAGCCAGGTTATTACCAGAGCCAGCCTGACCTCCAGGAGAGGACCACGAGACCAGGAGAAGCCAGGTTATTAAAAGAGCCAGCCTGACCTGCAGGAGAGAACAACAAGACCAGGAGAAGCCAGGTTATTACCTGGTCTACTGAGCCAGCCTGACCAGCAGGAGACCAGGAGAAGCCAGGGTATTACCAGAGCCAGTCTGACCTGCAGGAGAGGACAACAAGACCAGGAGAAGCCAGGTTATTACCAGAGCCAGCCTGACCTGCAGGAGAGGACAACGAGACCAGGAGAAGCCAGGTTATTATCAGAGGCAGCCTGACCTGCAGGAGAGGACAACGAGACCAGGAGAAGCCAGGTTATTACCAGAGCCAGCCTGACCTTCAGGAGAGGACAACGAGAAAAGGAGAAGCCAGGTTATTACCAGAGCCAGCCTGACCTGCAGGAGAGGACAACGAGACCAGGAAAAGACAGGTTATTACCAGAGCCAGCCTGACCTGCAGGAGAGGACAACGAGACCAGGAAAAGACAGGTTATTACCAGAGCCAGCCTGACCTGCAGGAGAGGACAATTAGACCAGGAGAAGCCAGGTTATTTCCAGGTCTACTGAGCCAGCCTGACCTGCAGGAGACGACAACGAGACCAGGAGAAGCCAGGTTATTACCTGGTCTACTGAGCCAGCCTGACCTGCAGGAGAGCAGGAGAAGCCAGGTTATTACCTGGTCTACTGAGCCAGCCTGACCTGCAGGAGAGCAGGAGACCAGGAGAAGCCAGGGTATTACCAGAGCCAGTCTGACCTGCAGGAGAGGACAACGAGACCAGGAGAAGCCAGGTTATTACCAGAGCCAGCCTGACCTGCAGGAGAGGACAACGAGACCAGGAGAAGCCAGGTTATTACCAGAGCCAGCCTGACCTGCAGGAGAGGACTACGAGACCAGGAGAAGCTAGGTTATTACCAGAGCCAGCCTGACCTGCAGGAGAGGACAACGAGACCAGGAGAAGCCAGGTTATTACCAGCTCTACTGAGCCAGCCTGACCTGCAGGAGAGGACAGCAAGACCAGGAGAAGCCAGGTTATTACCAGAGCCAGCCTGACCTGCAGGAGAGGACAACGAGACCATGAGAAGCCAGGTTATTACCAGGTCTACTGAGCCAGCCTGACCTGCAGGAGAGCAGGAGACCAGGAGAAGCCAGGTTATTACCAGGGCCAGCCTGACCTGCAGGAGAGGACAACAAGGCCAGGAGAAGCCAGGTTATTACCAGAGCCAGCCTGACCTGCAGGAGAGGACAACAAGGCCAGGAGAAGCCAGGTTATTACCAGAGCCAGTCTGACCTGCAGGAGAGGACAACGAGACCAGGAGAATTACCATGTCTACTGAGCCAGCCTGACCTGCAGGACAGTACAATGAGATGATGTTACAGTCTGCTACATGTTCCACTTTTTAAATGATTACATTTGGGAAGAAAACCCCCACACTCTCTGTAGCAGTTACGGTGCTTGCTTCCCCACGCAGCGCTGAATAGGACCCCCATACCTTGCTTTCCCTGTTCTGCAACCAGCTATTGAAGAGGACATCATATGCATTGAAGATGTCACTGGAGAAGGTGTCCTTCCTTACGGTGGGATCCGGGGCCTTGTCCAGATTAGCAAGGTATTCCTGTATACTCTCACTGAAATGCTGCAGTGCTGGAAAAAAAAAAAAAAAAGAACCAAAATGACGGCCAGCAGAGCATCTCCCCGTCACAGCCAGCAGAGCATCTCCCCGTCACAGCCAGCAGAGCATCTCCCCGTCAGAGCATCTCCCCATCACAGCCAGCAGAGCATCTCCCCGTCAGAGCATCTCCCCATCACAGCCAGCAGAGCATCTCCCCGTCACAGCATCTCCCCGTCACAGCCAGCAGAGCATCTCCCCGTCACAGCCAGCAGAGCATCTCCCCGTCACAGCCAGCAGAGCATCTCCCCGTCACAGCCAGCAGAGCATCTCCCCGTCACGGCATCTCTCAGTCAGAGCCAGCAGAGCATCTCCCCAGCAGAGCATCTCCCCGTCACAGCCAGCAGAGCATCTCCCCAGCAGAGCATCTCCTCCCCCATGCACTCATTGGGAATGGTGTACATGTAACCAAATAAAAACCGTCCCTCAAATCTCCCACAGGACCCCACCCAGCCAACCTCCCCCTACCCTCCCACATAGACCCCTCCTTTCTAACCCACTTACCCACACAGAAGACGGCTTTCATGGGGTCCTGCTTCGCCATTCCCAGCATTGGCAGCATGGTCCCCAGAATGGAGTTCAGGAATGGCACCATCCCGAACACTGACAACAGAAAAACTACCGGTCACAACATGAACAATAAAGGGGGGTATTCCCACGGGCTGGGGGTTAGATGGTAATGCTGGTATAAGGGAGAGCCGTGGGTCAGGCCTGAGAGATAGAAAGAGGCTCATTCCCCTAACTGGAACACTCCACACTGCAAAAAGAAACTCACAGGACAAAACCACAAAGTAATAAATGTAGATGGTATAAAAAGAAATACTTTTAAAAATAAAGAGCCCTCTTTGCTCTGTATAGCTCTATCAGGGGCGGACATGTTGTTTAGAATCTTTGCTCTGTATAGCTCTATCAGTGGGCAGACATGTTGTTTAGAATCTTTGCTCTGTATAGCTGTATCAGGGGCAGACATTTTGTTTAGAATCTTTGCTCTGTATAGCTCTATCAGGGGGAGGACATGTTGTTTAGAATCTTTGCTCTGTATAGCTCTATCAGGGGCGGACATGTTGTTTAGAATCTTTGCTCTGTATAGCTCTATCAGGGGCGGACATGTTGTTTAGAATCTTTGCTCTGTATAGCTCTATCGTGGCAGACATATTGTTTAGCATCTTTGCTCTGTATAGCTCTATCAGGGGGCGGACATGTTGTTTAGAATCTTTGCTCTGTATAGCTCTATCAGGGGCAGACATGTTTGGAATCTTTGCTCTGTATAGCTCTATCAGGGGCGGCCATGTTGTTTAGAATCTTTGCTCTGTATGGCTCTATCAGGGGCGGACATGTTGGTTAGAATCTTTGCTCTGTATAGCTCTATCAGGGGGCGGACATGTTGTTTAGAATCTTTGCTCTGTATAGCTCTATCAGGGGCGGACATGTTGTTTAGAATATTTGCTCTGTATAGCTGTATCAGGGGCAGACATGTTGTTTAGAATCTTTGCTCTGTATAGCTCTATCAGGGGGAGGACATGTTGTTTAGAATCTTTGCTCTGTATAGCTCTATCAGGGGCGGACATGTTGTTTAGAATCTTTGCTCTGTATAGCTCTATCAGGGGCGGACATGTTGTTTAGAATCTTTGCTCTGTATAGCTCTATCAGGGGCGGACATGTTGTTTAGAATCTTTGCTCTGTATAGCTCTATCGTGGCAGACATATTGTTTAGAATCTTTGCTCTGTATAGCTCTATCAGGGGGCGGACATGTTGTTTAGAATCTTTGCTCTGTATAGCTCTATCAGGGGCAGACATGTTTGGAATCTTTGCTCTGTATAGCTCTATCAGGGGCGGCCATGTTGTTTAGAATCTTTGCTCTGTATAGCGCTATCAGGGGGCGGACATGTTGTTTAGAATCTTTGCTCTATATAGCGCTATCAGGGGGCGGACATGTTGTTTAGAATCTTTGCTCTGTATAGCTCTATCAGGGGCGGACATGTTGTTTAGAATCTTTGCTCTGTATAGCTCTATCAGGGGTGGACATGTTGTTTAGAATCTTTGCTCTGTATAGCTCTATCAGGGGGTGGACATGTTTAGAATCTTTGCTCTGTATAGCTCTATCAGGGGCGGACATGTTGTTTAGAATCTTTGCTCTATATAGCGCTATCGGGGCGGACATGTTGTTTAGAATCTTTGCTCTGTATAGCTCTATCAGGGGCGGACATGTTGTTTAGAATCTTTGCTCTGTATAGCTCTATCAGGGGCGGACATGTTGTTTAGAATCTTTGCTCTATATAGCGCTATCAGGGGGCGGACATGTTGTTTAGAATCTTTGCTCTGTATAGCTCTATCAGGGGCGGACATGTTGTTTAGAATCTTTGCTCTGTATAGCGCTATCAGGGGGCGGACATGTTGTTTAGAATCTTTGCTCTGTATAGCTCTATCAGGGGCGGACATGTTGGTTAGAATCTTTGCTCTGTATAGCTCTATCAGGGGGTGGACATGTTGTTTAGAATCTTTGCTCTGTATAGCTCTATCAGGGGGCGGACATGTTGTTTAGAATCTTTGCTCTGTATAGCTCTATCAGGGGTGGACATGTTGGTTAGAATCTTTGCTCTGTATAGCTCTATCAGGGGTGGACATGTTGGTTAGAATCTTTGCTCTGTATAGCTCTATCAGGGGGTGGACATGTTGTTTAGGATCTTTGCTCTGTATTGCTCTATCAGGGAGGCGGACATGTTGTTTAGAATCTTTGCTCTGTATAGCTCTATCAGGGGATGGACATGTTGTTTAGAATCTTTGCTCTGTATAGCTCTATCAGGGGTGGACATGTTGGTTAGAATCTTTGCTCTGTATAGCTCTATCAGGGGGTGGACATGTTGTTTAGGATCTTTGCTCTGTATAGCTCTATCAGGGGGGCGGACATGTTGTTTAGAATCTTTGCTCTGTATAGCTCTATCAGGGGGTGGACATGTTGTTTAGAATCTTTGCTCTGTATAGCTCTATCAGGGGTGGACATGTTATTTAGAATCTTTGCTCTGTATAGCTCTATCAGGGGCAGACATGTTGTTAAGAATCTTTGCTCTCTATAGCTCTATCAGGGGGCGACATGTTTAGAATCTTTGCTCTGTATAGCTCTATCAGGGGGAGGACATGTTGTTTAGAATCTTTGCTCTGTATAGCTCTATCAGGGGCAGACATGTTGTTTAGAATCTTTGCTCTGTATAGCTCTATCAGGGGGTGGACATGTTGTTTAGAATCTTTGCTCTGTATAGCTCTATCAGGGGCAGACATGTTGTTTAGAATCTTTGCTCTGTATAGCTCTATCAGGGGGTGGACATGTTGTTTAGAATCTTTGCTCTGTATAGCTCTATCAGGGGTGGACATGTTGTTTAGAATCTTTGCTCTGTATAGCTCTATCAGGGATGGACATGTTGTTTAGAATCTTTGCTCTGTATAGCTCTATCAGGGGGCGGACATGTTGTTTAGAATCTTTGCTCTGTATAGCTCTATCAGAGGGCGGACATGTTCTATCAGAGCGCAGACATCCCCTGCTGCTAGAGAGGGGGATCCAGGTCCCCTGCAGCTCTGCTGGGGACCTGGATCCATGTCTTATAATCTGACCTCAATTTGAGGTCAGATTATAAGAGACCTCAATTATAAGACGAGGGGGATTTTTCAGAGCATTTGCTCTGAAAAAAACCTCGTCTTATAATCGAGCAAATACGGTATTTTGTCCTCTAAGCCCTCCAATGTAGGCTGAATTTACTAACCTGGCGTCAGTATCCAGCTCTAACCTCAGCTCTCCTCTCAGGATCTGTCAGTAGATAGGAATTCTTTTATTGAGGACTAGGGACATCTATTACCCGTTGCTCCCCATTTCTTCCTATAAGGGGTAGGGCGAGTGCTGGGATATACTAGAAGAATACCTCTGACCTTTAATATATCTGATTATCCTATTCTTCTTTTTCTTGATTTGTATATGTTTCTTATTATGATTTCTTGCTCTCTGTGTTGGAGCCGTCCATTGGACTTCTTTTGTGTACACCCTCATCTTATTAACCAATGCCTGGCATGTCATGCCATCTCTATCACAGAGATCCCGCTAAAGACACAGCACGCTCTCCGTACAGACAGGTTCCTCCATCTTACCGTTGGCGACAGACAGGTTGGCGAGCGTCTGCAGGATGAAGAAGTGAGGGAGGATACCGGGCTGGAATTTGCCAAGGATTTCCTCCATTACGTTATTAATGAAACTCCTCCCGATGGCCACCATGACATTACTGGCTGCTTGCTGCCAATCAAACACAACGTCCTGGGAGGAGACAGAGAAAACCCATAGCACTGCGCGTATATATTACACAGGTACATCAAAAGGGGGCGGCGACCAAAGGGCACGCTTTCCAAAAGGGGGCGGCGACCAAAGGGCACGCTTTCCAAAAGGGGGCGGCGACCAAAGGGCACGCTTTCCAAAAGGGGGCGGAGACCAAAGGGCACGCTTTCCAAAAGGGGGCGGAGACCAAAGGGCACTCTTTTCCAAAAGGGGAAGACCAAAGGGCACGCTTTCCAAAAGGGGGCGGAGACCAAAGGGCACTCTTTCCAAAAGGGGGCGGAGACCAAAGGGCACGCTTTCCAAAAGGGGGCGGAGACCAAAGGGCACGCTTTCCAAAAGGGGGCGGAGACCAAAGGGCACTCTTTTCCAAAAGGGGGCGGAGACCAAAGGGCACTCTTTTCCAAAAGGGGGCGGAGACCAAAGGGCACTCTTTTCCAAAAGGGGCGGAGATAATTCCCTCTGTTCTAAAATGGAGGAGATCGTGTTCTATTATAATATGGAAGCGGCAGAGATAATGAAGGCATTTGAATATAAAAGAGTCGGTGATAATGAGGCCCTATAATATAAAAGGTATGACGATACAGGGGGCAGGTAAACATTTGGTTTGTGTGGGGTGCCACCCTACAAGGTTTACTGTGGAAAGTAAAGCGGATATGATTAAGAGAAAGGGTTTGCACTTGGATAGCTGGATAGAGAGCTGGCATCTGAATAAAGTGCAGAGAGTTGCGGTTAATGATCGTAATCTGGAGCTCGGGGCTCTGTCCACTCACCTTAGACTTGGTCATCTCACTGGACGCCAGCACGATGACCATCTTGGCCGTCTCCTTGCTCAGGGTTTGCAGGCTGTTCTTCACCACGGTTTCCATTGCCCTGAGGATGATGGTCCGATGTACGAAGGAAAGCTAAACACACAGAATGGTTTAGACAGAGTACCTGCGCCGCTGACTAGGTGTGCGATACACCGTCTGAGAAAGCAAAGGAAATCTCACCTCAAACTGATTAATAACAGATAATAAATGGCACCATTTAGTCACGAGAGAGAATTGAAGGGAATTGAAAAGGGAAATTCAAAGTTAACGCCAAAAATAGAGTTTTCAGTATAGCTAACTACCAGGCCCTAAAACCCCCAGGCCGTAAACCCCACCAGACCCTGAAACCACCAGACTATAAAACCTCCAGATCCTCAAACCCCCCAGATCCTCAAACCCCCCAGACCCTGAAACCACCAGATTTTAAAACCACCAGTTTTTAAAACCACCAGACCCTAAAACCACCAGACCCTAAAACCACCAGACCCTAAAACCACCAGACCCTAAAACCACCAGACCCTAAAACCACCAGACCCTAAAACCACCAGACCCTAAAACCTCCAGACCCTAAAACCCCCAGACCCTAAAAACCACCAGATCCTGAAACCCACCAGATCCTGAAACCCACCAGATCCTAAAAACCACCAGAACCTGAAACCCACCAGATCCTAACACCACCAGACCGTAAAAACCACCAGATCCTGAAACCACCAGATCCTGAAACCCACCAGATCCTAAAACCACCAGACCCTAAAACCACCAGACCCTAAAACCACCAGATCCTAAAACCAAAAGGTCTCTACATAACAAGAAGACTGTTTCACCTCGAACATAACATTTATACTCTGCGGAGCATGCGTCCTGGATGAGCAGCAGCGACTCTTAATGCTCTTTATGATGACATCACATCAGATTTGTCCCCGCCCCCTGTACCTTATCGTGTTGCCGCAGATACGTATCACATGACTCCAGCACGTCCTTGGGGGCGCTCTCCCCCATGAAGCACAGCGAGCTGTAAATTTGCTCCTGCACCTCGGGGTCTTTGTCTGTGGAGGCGTCCATAAGGGTAATGGAGAGCCCTGTGTGGAGGGGACAGGAGCCTCTGGTTAATTCAGGGATTATGCACACAATGTGCCAACGGGGGTTAATACTGATGCCTTGATTACTTTACTGAGAGGGTAGTGGATGTATGGAATAGCCTTCCAGTAGAAGTGGTAGAGGTTAATACAGTGAAGGAGTGTAAGCATGCATCGGATAGGTATAAGGCTATCCTAGATATAAGATAAGGCCAGGGACTAATGAAAGTATTACATTACTGAGAGGGTAGTGGATGCATGGAATAGTCATCCAGTAGAATTGGTAGAGGTTAATACAGTGAAGGAGTTTAAGCATGCATGGGATAGGTATAAGGCTATCCTAGATATAAGATAAGGTCAGGGACTAATGAAAGTATTACATTACTGAGAGGGTAGTGGATGTATGGAATAGTCTTCCAGTAGAAGTGGTAGAGGTTAATACAGTGAAGGAGTGTAAGCATGCATCGGATAGGTATAAGGCTATCCTAGATATAAGATAAGGCCAGGGACTAATGAAAGTATTACATTACTGAGAGGGTAGTGGATGCATGGAATAGTCATCCAGTAGAATTGGTAGAGGTTAATACAGTGAAGGAGTTTAAGCATGCATGGGATAGGTATTAGGCTATTCTAGATATAAGATAAGGCCAGGGACTAATGAAAGTATTACATTACTGAGAGGGTAGTGGATGTATGGAATAGTCTTCCAGTAGAAGTGGTAGAGATTAATATAGTGAAGGAGTTTAAGCATGCATGGGATAGGTATAAGGCTATCCTAGATATAAGATAAGGCCAGGGACTAATGAAAGTATTACATTACTGAGAGGGTAGTGGATGTATGGAATAGTCTTTCAGTAGAAGTGGTAGAGGTTAATACAGTGAAGGAGTTTAAGCATGCATGAGATAGGTATAAGGCTATCCTAGATATAAGATAAGGTCAGGGACTAATGAAAGTATTACATTACTGAGAGGGTAGTGGATGCATGGAATAGTCTTCCAGTAGAAGTGGTAGAGGTTAAAACAGTGAAGGAGTTTAAGCATGCATGGGATAGGTATAAGGATATCCTAGATATAAGATAAGGCCAGGGACTAATGAAAGTATTACATTACTGGGAGGGTAGTGGATGTATGGAATAGCCTTCCTGTAGAAGTGGTAGAGGTTAATACAGTGAAGGAGTTTAAGCATGCATGGGATAGGTATAAGGCTATCCTAGATATAAGATAAGGTCAGTGACTAATGAAAGTATTACATTACTGAGAGGGTAGTGGATGCATGGAATAGTCTTCCAGTAGAAGTGGTAGAGGTTAAAACAGTGAAGGAGTTTAAGCATGCATGGGATAGGTATAAGGATATCCTAGATATAAGATAAGGCCAGGGACTAATGAAAGTATTACATTACTGGGAGGGTAGTGGATGTATGGAATAGCCTTCCTGTAGAAGTGGTAGAGGTTAATACAGTGAAGGAGTGTAGCATGCATGGGATAGGTATAAGGCTATCCTAGATATAAGATAAGGCCAGGGACTAATGAAAGTATTACTTAATGAGAGGGTAGTGGATGCATGGAATAGTCTTCCAGTAGAAGTGGTAGAGGTTAATACAGTGAAGGAGTTTAAGCATGTATGGGATAGGTATAAGGCTATCCTAGATATAAGATAACGCCAGGGACTAATGAAAGTATTACATTACTGAGAGGGTAGTGGATGTATGGAATAGTCTTCCAGGAGAAGTGGTAGAGGTTAATACAGTGAAGGAGTTTAAGCATGCATGGGATAGGTATAAGGCTATCCTAGATATAAGATAAGGCCAGGGACTAATGAAAGTATTACATTACTGAGAGGGTAGTGGATGTATGGAATTGTCTTACAGTAGAAGTGGTAGAGGTTAATACAGTGAAGGAGTTTAAGCATGCGTGGGATAGGTATAAGGCTATCCTAGATATAAGATAAGGTCAGGGACTAATGATAGTATTACATTACTGAGAGGGTAGTGGATGCATGGAATAGTCTTCCAGGAGAAGTGGTAGAGGTTAATACAGTGAAGGAGTTTAAGCATGCATGGGATAGGTATAAGGCTATCCTAGATATAAGATAAGGCCAGGGACTAATGAAAGTATTACATTACTGAGAGGGTAGTGGTTGTATGGAATAGTCTTCCAGTAGAAGTGGTAGAGGTTAATACAGTGAAGGAGTTTAAGCATGCATGGGATAGGTATAAGGCTATCCTAGATATAAGATAAGGCCAGGGACTAATGAAAGTATTACATTACTGAGAGGGTAGTGGATGCATGGAATAGTCTTCCAGTAGAAGTGGTAGAGGTTAATACATTGAAGGAGTTTAAGCATGCATGGGATAAGTATAAGGCTATCCTAGATATAAGATAAGGCCAGGGACTAATGAAAGTATTACATTACTGAGAGGGTAGTGGATGTATGGAATAGTCTTTCAGTAGAAGTGGTAGAGGTTAATACAGTGAAGGAGTTTAAGCATGCATGGGATAGGTATAAGGCTATCCTAGATATAAGATAAGGTCAGGGACTAATGATAGTATTACTTTACTGAGAGGGTAGTGGATGTATGGAATAGTCTTCCAGTAGAAGTGGTAGAGGTTAATACAGTGAAGCAGTTTATGTTCTGCGCCGGACGTTATAGCTGGTAATGTGGACAGGATGAGGAGATCCAGGATAGACCAGGATGGAGTTACATGTTATAAAGTTACCACTCACGTTTCACCGTGGACACAGCCATGTTTTGATGCGTCAGTGGGGCAGAGTCAGGTGCGTCTGGGGCAGACAGAGCTACAGACCCTTCTCTGAGCGGAGGGAGAACAGCAGGAGGTTTAGAAGAAGACTACATCCCACTGGCCCCTCCCATAGCGCCAAGCGTGTGCCAGCCTCACTCCGCTTCTCCCGGGACTCTTGGTAATCAGGAACACTTATATCAGCCAAGTGCTGGTCAGTCTCTACCAGTCTCATTCAGCCATCAAGGCCGGGATGCTCTGCAGAGAGAGAGAGGGAAGGTCAAGATGCTCTGCAGAGAGAGAGAGGGAAGGTCAGGAAGCTCTGCAGAGAGAGAGAGAGGGAAGGTCAGGAAGCTCTGCAGAGAGAGAGAGAAGGTCGGTCAGGAAGCTCTGCAGAGAGAGAGAGAAGGTCGGGATGCTCTGCAGAGAGAGAGAGAAGGTCGGGATGCTCTGCAGTGAGAGAGAGAAGGTCGGGATGCTCTGCAGAGAGAGAGAGAAGGTCGGGATGCTCTGCAGAGAGAGAGAGAAGGTCGGGATGCTCTGCAGAGAGAGAGAGAAGGTCGGGATGCTCTGCAGAGAGAGAGAGAAGGTCGGGATGCTCTGCAGAGAGAGAGAGAAGGTCGGGATGCTCTGCAGAGAGAGAGAGAAGGTCGGGATGCTCTGCAGAGAGAGAGAGAAGGTCGGGATGCTCTGCAGTATATAGAGAGAAGGTCGGGATGCTCTGCAGTATATAGAGAGAAGGTCGGGATGCTCTGCAGTATATAGAGAGAAGGTCGGGATGCTCTGCAGAGAGAGAGAGAAGGTCGGGATGCTCTGCAGTATATAGAGAGGAGGTCGGGATGCTCTGCAGTATATAGAGAGGAGGTCGGGATGCTCTGCAGTATATAGAGAGGAGGTCGGGATGCTCTGCAGTATATAGAGAGGCGGTCGGGATGCTCTGCAGTATATAGAGAGGAGGTCGGGATGCTCTGCAGTATATAGAGAGGAGGTCGGGATGCTCTGCAGTATATAGAGAGGCGGTCGGGATGCTCTGCAGTATATAGAGAGGCGGTCGGGATGCTCTGCAGTATATAGAGAGGCGGTCGGGATGCTCTGCAGTATATAGAGGCGGTCGGGATGCTCTGCAGTATATAGAGAGGAGGTCGGGATGCTCTGCAGTATATAGAGAGGAGGTCGGGATGCTCTGCAGTATATAGAGAGGAGGTCGGGATGCTCTGCAGTATATAGAGAGGAGGTCGGGATGCTCTGCAGTATATAGAGAGGAGGTCGGGATGCTCTGCAGTATATAGAGAGGAGGTCAGGATGCTCTGCAGTATATAGAGAGAAGGTCGGGATGCTCTGCAGTATATAGAGAGAAGGTCGGGATGCTCTGCAGTATATAGAGAGAAGGTCTGGATGCTCTGCAGTATATAGAGAGAAGGTCGGGATGCTCTGCAGTATATAGAGAGAAGGTCGGGATGCTCTGCAGTATATAGAGAGAGAAGGTCGGGATGCTCTGCAGTATATATAGAGAGAAGGTCGGGATGCTCTGCAGTATATAGAGAGAAGGTCGGGATGCTCTGCAGTATATAGAGAGAAGGTCGGGATGCTCTGCAGTATATATAGAGAGAAGGTCGGGATGCTCTGCAGTATATAGAGAGAAGGTCGGGATGCTCTGCAGTATATAGAGAGAGAAGGTCGGGATGCTCTGCAGTATATAGAGAGAAGGTCGGGATGCTCTGCAGTATATAGAGAGAGAAGGTCGGGATGCTCTGCAGTATATATAGAGAGAAGGTCGGGATGCTCTGCAGGTCGGGATGCTCTGCAGTATATATAGAGAGAAGGTCGAGATGCTCTGCAGTATATAGAGAGGAGGTCGGGATGCTCTGCAGTATATATAGAGAGAAGGTCGGGATGCTCTGCAGTATATAGAGAGGAGGTCGGGATGCTCTGCAGTATATAGAGAGGAGGTCGGGATGCTCTGCAGTATATAGAGAGGAGGTCGGGATGCTCTGCAGTATATAGAGAGAAGGTCGGGATGCTCTGCAGTATATAGAGAGAAGGTCGAGATGCTCTGCAGTATATAGAGAGGAGGTCGGGATGCTCTGCAGTATATAGAGAGAAGGTCGGGATGCTCTGCAGTATATAGAGAGAAGGTCGGGATGCTCTGCAGTATATAGAGAGGAGGTCGGGATGCTCTGCAGTATATAGAGAGGAGGTCGGGATGCTTTGCAGTATATATAGAGAGAAGGTCGGGATGCTCTGCAGTATATAGAGAGGAGGTCGGGATGCTTTGCAGTATATATAGAGAGAAGGTCAGGATGCTCTGCAGTATATAGAGAGGAGGTCGGGATGCTCTGCAGTATATAGAGAGAAGGTCGGGATGCTCTGCAGTATATAGAGAGAAGGTCGGGATGCTCTGCAGTATATAGAGAGAAGGTCGGGATGCTCTGCAGTATATAGAGAGAAGGTCGGGATGCTCTGCAGAGAGAGAGAGAAGGTCGGGATGCTCTGCAGAGAGAGAGAGAAGGTCGGGATGCTCTGCAGAGAGAGAGAGAAGGTCGGGATGCTCTGCAGTATATAGAGAGAGAAGGTCGGGATGCTCTGCAGTATATAGAGAGAAGGTCGGGATGCTCTGCAGTATATAGAGAGAGAAGGTCGGGATGCTCTGCAGTATATAGAGAGGAGGTCGGGATGCTCTGCAGGTCGGGATGCTCTGCAGTATATAGAGAGGAGGTCGGGATGCTCTGCAGGTCGGGATGCTCTGCAGTATATAGAGAGAAGGTCGGGATGCTCTGCAGTATATAGAGAGGAGGTCGGGATGCTCTGCAGTATATAGAGAGAAGGTCGGGATGCTCTGCAGTATATAGAGAGAAGGTCGGGATGCTCTGCAGTATATAGAGAGAAGGTCGGGATGCTCTGCAGTATATAGAGAGAAGGTCGGGATGCTCTGCAGTATATAGAGAGAAGGTCGGGATGCTCTGCAGTATATAGAGAGGAGGTCGGGATGCTTTGCAGTATATAGAGAGGAGGTCGGGATGCTTTGCAGTATATAGAGAGGAGGTCGGGATGCTCTGCAGTATATAGAGAGAAGGTCGGGATGCTCTGCAGTATATAGAGAGAAGGTCGGGATGCTCTGCAGTATATAGAGAGGAGGTCGGGATGCTCTGCAGTATATAGAGAGGAGGTCGGGATGCTTTGCAGTATATATAGAGAGAAGGTCGGGATGCTCTGCAGTATATAGAGAGGAGGTCGGGATGCTTTGCAGTATATATAGAGAGAAGGTCAGGATGCTCTGCAGTATATAGAGAGGAGGTCGGGATGCTCTGCAGTATATAGAGAGAAGGTCGGGATGCTCTGCAGTATATAGAGAGAAGGTCGGGATGCTCTGCAGTATATAGAGAGAAGGTCGGGATGCTCTGCAGAGAGAGAGAGAAGGTCGGGATGCTCTGCAGAGAGAGAGAGAAGGTCGGGATGCTCTGCAGAGAGAGAGAGAAGGTCGGGATGCTCTGCAGTATATAGAGAGAGAAGGTCGGGATGCTCTGCAGTATATAGAGAGAAGGTCGGGATGCTCTGCAGTATATAGAGAGAGAAGGTCGGGATGCTCTGCAGTATATAGAGAGGAGGTCGGGATGCTCTGCAGGTCGGGATGCTCTGCAGTATATAGAGAGGAGGTCGGGATGCTCTGCAGGTCGGGATGCTCTGCAGTATATAGAGAGAAGGTCGGGATGCTCTGCAGTATATAGAGAGGAGGTCGGGATGCTCTGCAGTATATAGAGAGAAGGTCGGGATGCTCTGCAGTATATAGAGAGAAGGTCGGGATGCTCTGCAGTATATAGAGAGAAGGTCGGGATGCTCTGCAGTATATAGAGAGAAGGTCGGGATGCTCTGCAGTATATAGAGAGAAGGTCGGGATGCTCTGCAGTATATAGAGAGGAGGTCGGGATGCTTTGCAGTATATAGAGAGGAGGTCGGGATGCTCTGCAGGTCGGGATGCTTTGCAGTATATAGAGAGGAGGTCGGGATGCTCTGCAGTATATAGAGAGGAGGTCGGGATGCTCTGCAGTATATAGAGAGAAGGTCGGGATGCTCTGCAGTATATAGAGAGAAGGTCAGGATGCTCTGCAGGTCGGGATGCTCTGCAGTATATAGAGAGAAGGTCGGGATGCTCTGCAGTATATATAGAGAGAAGGTCGGGATGCTCTGCAGTATATAGAGAGAAGGTCGGGATGCTCTGCAGTATATAGAGAGAAGGTCGGGATGCTCTGCAGTATATAGAGAGGAGGTCGGGATGCTTTGCAGTATATAGAGAGGAGGTCGGGATGCTCTGCAGGTCGGGATGCTTTGCAGTATATAGAGAGGAGGTCGGGATGCTCTGCAGTATATAGAGAGGAGGTCGGGATGCTCTGCAGTATATAGAGAGAAGGTCGGGATGCTCTGCAGGTCGGGATGCTCTGCAGTATATAGAGAGAAGGTCGGGATGCTCTGCAGGTCGGGATGCTCTGCAGTATATAGAGAGAAGGTCGGGATGCTCTGCAGTATATAGAGAGAAGGTCAGGATGCTCTGCAGTATATAGAGAGAAGGTCGGGATGCTCTGCAGTATATAGAGAGAAGGTCGGGATGCTCTGCAGTATATAGAGAGAAGGGATCCTTTGATATCAGCTTCCTGTGAACTAATCACAGTGAGGGGGAAGTAGAGATAAGACACATACAGAGAACTAGTACTGCTGAATGCAGATTAGATACCTTTATATGCGTCATACAGCACCAACATGCGCCGCACTACCCGTACCACCCTGCGACCCATTGCCCCATGCCACCCTGACCCCCACAGCCCCATGCCACTCTGTGCCCCACTGCTCTTTGCCACCTTGCGCCCCATGCCACCGTGTGCCCCACAGCCCCGTGCCACCTTGCGCCCCATGCCACCCTGTACCCCACAGCCCCGTACCATCTTGCGCCCCATGCCACCCTGTGCCCCACAGCTCCGTGCCACCCTGCGCCCCACTACCCCGTGCCACCCTGCGACCCATTGCCCCATGCCACCCTGCGCTCCACTGCCCCGTGCCACCCTGCGCTCCACTGCTCCGTGCCACCCTGCGCTCCACTGCCCCGTGCCACACTGCGCCCCACTGCTCCGTGCCACCCTGCGCCCCACTGCCCCGTGCCACCCTGCGCCCCCCTGCCCCGTGCCACCCTGCGCTCCACTGCTCCGTGCCACCCTGCGCCCCACTGCCCCGTGCCACCCTGCGCCCCACTGCCCCGTGCCACCCTGCGCCCCACTGCTCCGTGCCACCCTGCGCCCCACTGCCCCGTGCCACCCTGCGCCCCACTGCCCCGTGCCACCCTGCGCCCCACTGCTCCGTGCCACCCTGCGCCCCACTGCTCCGTGCCACCCTGCGCCCCACTGCTCCGTGCCACCTTGCGCCCCACTGCCATGACAGCTGTCCCAGCATCATACAGACATGCTCTGTCCCCTATGTGTCATACAGTGCCATCTTGCCCCAGTCACCCTAATCCCATGCTGAACACAACGTATCCCATGAAGAAAGGGAAGAGGAATCATGTGCTGTTTATTTATCCTAATTGAGTAATCAGCAGACTCCCATCTGACACGCAGGAGGATCTGCCAGGAATTAAAGGGCCAGACACTATTAGCACTGCACTCAATACTCCCAGACTCCATCAAACACACGCATAAGGAGTGGCCATGATCTGAGAGAACATCAGCCATGTTCAGTGGAGAGAGTACAGCTGTACACTCAGAATCTACAACATTGGTCCAGGGGGTGGAGCATGCTCTGGGGATTGCTGAAAGGAACAGTGCACCTTTTTTAACCCTTGCTTCTTTGAAGGAAGTGGATAAAAGGGATGTGTGTGAACAAAATGTGCAGAAAAAACAGTGATACTTGCCATCAACTTGAATGCAGCCCCCTATCGACCTCTCGCACGATGACCCGACCCTCCGCCCCCCCAGATACAGATAATCAGGAAGGCGCAGGAGCAAGATGAACCTTAATAGAATATAAATATAAAACACTGATAGTATAATATAGTAAGCAATGTGATCTGAATAACTGGCAGGTATTGGAGCATTCAGGAATGGCTGCACACACATGGGCATCACCAGATGGACCCTGGACCCCCGCTAGAGTAGCACTTACAGAGTGCATGATGACAAAGCAGAAACAGAGCCCAACTCGATAGAAGGCAGCGACAGCGTGAGGACACAATGTAATAAATACAGAAACCCAACGCGTTTCACTGTCACAGGTTCATCAGGAGAAAGAATGTACATGAGAAGGAACCAAGGGTTCAAATAAAACATGTCCCGGGACATTGAAGCAAAGCCGACGAGTATCTTAATAGAAACACGCGTGTGACACACAGTCGCGCGCTGACAATAAGAGAGGGGGCTCAGCCTGCTGAATGTGAGGGTCTTGTTTTTGCATGGGATCAGTAGGTGGGGGGGGTGTAGTTAAGGTCCTCCCTCCTGATCCCATGTCTCTACGCTAGAAGCGAGAAATGGTCGCCGACCAGACGGCTGGCTGCTTCCTATGGAATCATGTCAGCTGCCAGTCACATGTTAAACTGACATGTAAAGTACACGCCACTTCATCCTCACTACAGGACCAACTCACATTTCACGTGTGCGTTTATATTAGTATCACAAGTGATATAAAGATTACTGCCCCTATAACACCAAGCCAGCCACAACCTGTGTTTGTACTACACACACACACAGGATTACAGTATGGGGGGTTTATGACGCACACAGGGTTACCTTAGAGGGGGATATGTCCCACACAGGGGTTACCTTAGAGGGGGATATGTCCCACACAGGGGTTACCTTAGAGGGGGATATGTCCCACACAGGGGTTACCTTAGAGGGGGATATGTCCCACACAGGGGTTACCTTAGAGGGGGATATGTCCCACACAGGGGTTACCTTAGAGGGGGATATGTCCCACACAGGGGTTACCTTAGAGGGGGATATGTCCCACACAGGGGTTACCTTAGAGGGGGATATGTCCCACACAGGGGTTACCTTAGAGGGGGATATGTCCCACACAGGGGTTACCTTAGAGGGGGATATGTCCCACACAGGGGTTACCTTAAGGGGGGATATGTCCCACACAGGGGTTACCTTAAGGGGGGATATGTCCCACACAGGGGTTACCTTAGAGGGGGATATGTCCCACACAGGGGTTACCTTAGAGGGGGATATGTCCCACACAGGGGTTACCTTAGAGGGGGATATGTCCCACACAGGGGTTACCTTAGAGGGGGATATGTCCCACACAGGGGTTACCTTAGAGGGGGATATGTCCCACACAGGGGTTACCTTAGAGGGGGATATGTCCCACACAGGGGTTACCTTAGAGGGGGATATGTCCCACACAGGGTTACCTTAAAGGGGGATATGTCACACACAGGGTTACCTTAGAGTGGGATATGTCCTACACAGGGTTGCATTAGAGGGGGTATGACACACATAGGGTCATACTATAGGGGGGTATGGGTCATATTATAGGGGGGTATGGGATATATTATAGGGGGTATGGGTTATATTATAGGAGGGTATGGGTCCCATTATAGGGGGGCATGGGTCATATTATAGGGGGGCATGGGTCATATTATAGGGGGGTATGGGTCATATTATAGGGGGGTATGGGTCATATTATAGGGGGGTATGGGTCATATTATAGGGGGGTATGGGTCATATTATAGGGGGGTATGGGTCATATTATAGGGGGGTATGGGTTATATTATAGGGGGTATGGGTTATATTATAGGGGGTATGGGTTATATTATAGGGGGTATGGGTTATATTATAGGGGGTATGGGTTATATTATAGGGGGTATGGGTTATATTATAGGGGTATGGGTTATTTTATAGGGGTATGGGTTATGTTATAGGGGTATGGGTTATGTTATAGGGGTATGGGTTATGTTATAGGGGTATGGGTTATGTTATAGGGGTATGGGTTATATTATAGGGGTATGGGCTATATTATATGGGGTATGGGTTATATTATAGGGGTATGGGTTATATTATAGGGGTATGGGTTATATTATAGGGGTATGGGTTATATTATAGGGGGTATGGGTTATATTATAGGGGGGTATGGGTTATATTATAGGGGGTATGGGTTATATTATAGGGGGTATGGGTTATATTATAGGGGGTATGGGTTATATTATAGGGGGTATGGGTTATATTTTAGGGGGTATGGGTTATATTATAGGGGGTATGGGTTATATTATAGGGGGTATGGGTTATATTATAGGGGGTATGGGTTATATTTTAGGGGGTATGGGTTATATTATAGGGGGTATGGGTTATATTATAGGGGGTATGGGTTATATTATAGGGGTATGGGTTATATTATAGGGGTATGGGTTATATTATAGGGGTATGGGTTATATTATAGGGGTATGGGTTATATTATAGGGGGTATGGGTTATATTATAGGGGGTATGGGTTATATTATAGGGGTATGGGTTATATTATAGGGGTATGGGTTATATTATAGGGGTATGGGTTATATTATAGGGGGTATGGGCTATATTATAGGGGGGTATGGGTTACATTATAGGGGGTATGGGTTATATTATAGGGGGTATGGGTTATATTATAGGGGGTATGGGTTATATTATAGGGGGTATGGGTTATATTATAGGGGGTATGGGTTATATTATAGGGGGTATGGGTTAAATTATAGGGGGTATGGGTTAGATTATAGGGGGTATGGGTTAGATTATAGGGGGTATGGGTTATATTATAGGGGGTATGGGTTATATTATAGGGGGTATGGGTTATATTATAGGGGGTATGGGTTATATTATAGGGGGTATGGGTTATATTATAGGGGGTATGGGTTATATTATAGGGGGTATGGGTTATATTATAGGGGGTATGGGTTAGATTATAGGGGGTATGGGTTATATTATAGGGGGTATGGGTTATATTATAGGGGGTATGGGTTATATTATAGGGGGTATGGGTTATATTATAGGGGGTATGGGTTATATTATAGGGGGTATGGGTTATATTATAGGGGGTATGGGTTATATTATAGGGGGTATGGGTTATATTATAGGGGTATGGGTTATATTATAGGGGTATGGGTTATATTGTAGGGGGTATGGGTTATATTATAGGGGGTATGGGTTATGTTATAGGGGTATGGGTTATATTATAGGGGTATGGGTTATATTATAGGGGGTATGGGTTATATTATAGGGGGTATGGGTTATATTATAGGGGTATGGGTTATATTATAGGGGGTATGGGTTATATTATAGGGGGTATGGGTTATATTATAGGGGTATGGGTTATATTATAGGGGGTATGGGTTATATTATAGGGGGTATGGGTTATATTATAGGGGGTATGGGTTATATTATAGGGGGTATGGGTTATATTATAGGGGGTATGGGTTATATTATAGGGGGTATGGGTTATATTATAGGGGTATGGGTTATATTATAGGGGTATGGGTTATATTATAGGGGTATGGGTTATATTATAGGGGGTATGGGTTATATTATAGGGGTATGGGTTATATTATAGGGGGTATGGGTTATATTATAGGGGTATGGGTTATATTATAGGGGGTATGGGTTATATTATAGGGGGTATGGGTTATATTATAGGGGTATGGGTTATATTATAGGGGGTATGGGTTATATTATAGGGGGTATGGGTTATATTATAGGGGGTATGGGTTATATTATAGGGGGTATGGGTTATATTATAGGGGGTATGGGTTATATTATAGGGGGTATGGGTTATATTATAGGGGGTATGGGTTATATTATAGGGGGTATGGGTTATATTATAGGGGGTATGGGTTATATTATAGGGGGTATGGGTTATATTATAGGGGGTATGGGTTATGGTATGGGTTATATTATAGGGGGTATGGGTTATATTATAGGGGGTATGGGTTATATTATAGGGGGTATGGGTTATATTATAGGGGGTATGGGTTATATTATAGGGGGTATGGGTTATATTATAGGGGGTATGGGTTATATTATAGGGGGTATGGGTTATATTATAGGGGGTATGGGTTATATTATAGGGGGTATGGGTTATATTATAGGGGGTATGGGTTATATTATAGGGGGTATGGGTTATATTATAGGGGGTATGGGTTATGGTATGGGTTATATTATAGGGGGTATGGGTTATATTATAGGGGGTATGGGTTATATTATAGGGGGTATGGGTTATATTATAGGGGGTATGGGTTATATTATAGGGGGTATGGGTTATATTATAGGGGGTATGGGTTATATTATAGGGGGTATGGGTTATATTATAGGGGGGTACCTCTACCTCTGCTTCTCTCACCTGTTCCCGGTTTGACAGCTTCTCGCACAACTCACGTGACTTAAAGGGAGTCGGAGCTGATTGGTGTATAAGTAACAGTGGGCGTGGTTAGCTGATCTCATCACTGAAGCACGAGACGCTGCTCGAGGCGTTGTGTTTAGCAGTCATGTGACGAGCTCCACCCTCTGAACATGTCGCCATATCCGCCGAGGACCCGTATAAATTACCATTACATCAACATATCGCCATGCTGTTGGTGGGATAATTTCATAGAAGACCAGTGTTACACAAAGTCGCCATGTTGTTGGTGGGATACAGCGACACATACATTACGTGGTCCGCCATGTTGTTGGTGGGCTTTTTTACAACCATTATACAGTGCACACATAGTGACACCGCCCCTAGCGGCAACTGCAGAGACTGGTATTATACACACTGCCCCCTTCTGGCAGAGACTGGTATTATACACACTGCCCCCTTCTGGCAGAGACTGGTATTATATACACTGCCCCCTTCTGGCAGAGACTGGTATTATATACACTGCCCCCTTCTGGCAGAGACTGGTATTATACACACTGCCCCCTTCAGGCAGAGACTGGTATTATATACACTGCCCCCTTCTGGCAGAGACTGGTATTATACACACTGCCCCCTTCTGGCAGAGACTGGTATTATATACACTGCCCCCTTCTGGCAGAGACTGGTATTATATACACTGCCCCCTTCTGGCAGAGACTGGTATTATACACACTGCCCCCTTCTGGCAGAGACTGGTATTATACACACTGCCCCCTTCTGGCAGAGACTGGTATTATACACACTGCCCCCTTCTGACAGACTGGTATTATACACACTGCCCCCTTCTGGTAGAGACTGGTATTATACACACTGCCCCCTTCTGGCAGAGACTGGTATTATACACACTGCCCCCTTCTGGCAGAGACTGGTATTATACACACTGCCCCCTTCTGACAGACTGGTATTATACACACTGCCCCCTTCTGGTAGAGACTGGTATTATACACACTGCCCCCTTCTGGCAGAGACTGGTATTATACACACTGCCCCCTTCTGGCAGAGACTGGTATTATACACACTGCCCCCTTCTGACAGAGACTGGTATTATATACACTGCCCCCTTCTGACAGAGACTGGTATTATATACACTGCCCCCTTCTGGCAGAGACTGGTATTATATACACTGCCCCCTTCTGGCAGAGACTGGTATTATATACACTGCCCCCTTCTGGTAGAGACTGGTATTATATACACTGCCCCCTTCTGGCAGAGACTGGTATTATACACACTGCCCCCTTCTGGCAGAGACTGGTATTATATACACTGCCCCCTTCTGACAGAGACTGGTATTATATACACTGCCCCCTTCTGACAGAGACTGGTATTATATACACTGCCCCCTTCTGGCAGAGACTGGTATTATACACACTGCCCCCTTCTGACAGACTGGTATTATACACACTGCCCCCTTCTGGCAGAGACTGGTATTATATACACTGCCCCCTTCTGGCAGAGACTGGTATTATATACACTGCCCCCTTCTGGCAGAGACTGGTATTATACACACTGCCACCTTCTGGTAGAGACTGGTATTATACACACTGCCCCCTTCTGGCAGAGACTGGTATTATATATACTGCCCCCTTCTGGCAGAGACTGGTATTATACACACTGCCCCCTTCTGGCAGAGACTGGTATTAGACACACTGCCCCCTTCTGGCAGAGACTGGTATTATATACACTGCCCCCTTCTGGCATAGACTGGTATTATACACACTGCCCCCTTCTGGCAGAGACTGGTATTATACACACTTCCCCCTTCTGGCAGACTGGTATTATATACACTGCCCCCTTCTGACAGACTGGTATTATATACACTGCCCCCTTCTGGCAGAGACTGGTATTATACACACTGCCCCCTTCTGGCAGAGACTGGTATTATACACACTGCCCCTTCTGACAGAGACTGGTATTATATACACTGCCACCTTCTGGCAGAGACTGGTATTATACACACTGCCCCCTTCTGGCAGAGACTGGTATTATACACACTGCCCCCTTCTGGCAGAGACTGGTATTATACACACTGCCCCCTTCTGGCAGAGACTGGTATTATACACACTGCCCCCTTCTGACAGACTGGTATTATACACACTGCCCCCTTCTGGTAGAGACTGGTATTATACACACTGCCCCCTTCTGGCAGAGACTGGTATTATACACACTGCCCCCTTCTGACAGAGACTGGTATTATATACACTGCCCCCTTCTGACAGAGACTGGTATTATATACACTGCCCCCTTCTGACAGAGACTGGTATTATATACACTGCCCCCTTCTGACAGAGACTGGTATTATATACACTGCCCCCTTCTGGCAGAGACTGGTATTATACACACTGCCCCCTTCTGACAGACTGGTATTATACACACTGCCCCCTTCTGGCAGAGACTGGTATTATATACACTGCCCCCTTCTGGCAGAGACTGGTATTATACACACTGCCCCCTTCTGGTAGAGACTGGTATTATACACACTGCCCCCTTCTGGCAGAGACTGGTATTATATATACTGCCCCCTTCTGGCAGAGACTGGTATTATACACACTGCCCCCTTCTGGCAGAGACTGGTATTAGACACACTGCCCCCTTCTGGTAGAGACTGGTATTATACACACTGCCCCCTTCTGGCAGAGACTGGTATTATATATACTGCCCCCTTCTGGCAGAGACTGGTATTATACACACTGCCCCCTTCTGGCAGAGACTGGTATTAGACACACTGCCCCCTTCTGGCAGAGACTGGTATTATATACACTGCCCCCTTCTGGCATAGACTGGTATTATACACACTGCCCCCTTCTGGCAGAGACTGGTATTATACACACTTCCCCCTTCTGGCAGACTGGTATTATATACACTGCCCCCTTCTGACAGACTGGTATTATATACACTGCCCCCTTCTGGCAGAGACTGGTATTATACACACTGCCCCCTTCTGGCAGAGACTGGTATTATACACACTGCCCCTTCTGACAGAGACTGGTATTATACACACTGCCCCCTTCTGGCAGAGACTGGTATTATACACACTGCCCCCTTCTGGCAGAGACTGGTATTATACACACTTCCCCCTTCTGGCAGAGACTGGTATTATATACACTGCCCCCTTCTGGCAGAGACTGGTATTATATACACTGCCCCCTTCTGGCAGAGACTGGTATTATATACACTGCCCCCTTCTGGCAGAGACTGGTATTATACACACTGCCCCCTTCTGACAGAGACTGGTATTATATACACTGCCCCCTTCTGGCAGACTGGTATTATACACACTGCCCCCTTCTGGCAGAGACTGGTATTATATACACTGCCCCCTTCTGGCAGAGACTGGTATTATACACACTGCCCCCTTCTGGCAGAGACTGGTATTATACACACTGCCCCCTTCTGGCAGAGACTGGTATTATATACACTGCCCCCTTCTGGCAGAGACTGGTATTATACACACTGCCCCCTTCTGACAGAGACTGGTATTATACACACTGCCCCCTTCTGGCAGAGACTGGTATTATACACACTGCCCCCTTCTGGCAGAGACTGGTATTATACACACTGCCCCCTTCTGACAGAGACTGGTATTATACACACTTCCCCCTTCTGACAGACTGGTATTATACACACTGCCCCCTTCTGGTAGAGACAGGTATTATACACACTGCCCCCTTCTGGCAGAGACTGGTATTATATACACTGCCCCCTTCTGGCAGAGACTGGTATTATACACACTGCCCCCTTCTGGCAGAGACTGGTATTATACACACTGCCCCCTTCTGGCAGAGACTGGTATTATACACACTGCCCCCTTCTGGCAGAGACTGGTATTATACACACTGCCCCCTTCTGACAGAGACTGGTATTATACACACTGCCCCTTTCTGGCAGAGACTGGTATTATACACACTGCCCCCTTCTGGCAGAGACTGGTATTATATACACTGCCCCCTTCTGGCAGAGACTGGTATTATATACACTGCCCCCTTCTGGCAGAGACTGGTATTATACACACTGCCCCCTTCTGGCAGAGACTGGTATTATATATACTGCCCACTTCTGGCAGAGACTGGTATTATATACACTGCCCCCTTCTGACAGAGACTGGTATTATATACACTGCCCCCTTCTGGCAGAGACTGGTATTATATACACTGCCCCCTTCTGGCAGAGACTGGTATTATACACACTGCCCCCTTCTGGCAGAGACTGGTATTATATACACTGCCCCCTTCTGGCAGAGACTGGTATTATACACACTGCCCCCTTCTGACAGAGACTGGTATTATACACACTGCCCCCTTCTGGCAGAGACTGGTATTATATACACTGCCCCCTTCTGGCAGAGACTGGTATTATATACACTGCCCCCTTCTGGCAGAGACTGGTATTATACACACTGCCCCCTTCTGGCAGAGACTGGTATTATACACACTGCCCCCTTCTGGCAGAGACTGGTATTATACACACTGCCCCCTTCTGGCAGAGACTGGTATTATACACACTGCCCCCTTCTGGCAGACTGGTATTATACACACTGCCCCCTTCTGGCAGAGACTGGTATTATACACACTGCCCCCTTCTGGCAGAGACTGGTATTATACACACTGCCCCCTTCTGGCAGAGATTGGTATTATACACACTGCCCCCTTCTGGCAGAGACTGGTATTATATATACTGCCCCCTTCTGGCAGAGACTGGTATTATACACACTGCCCCCTTCTGGCAGAGACTGGTATTAGACACACTGCCCCCTTCTGGCAGAGACTGGTATTATATACACTGCCCCCTTCTGGCATAGACTGGTATTATACACACTGCCCCCTTCTGGCAGAGACTGGTATTATACACACTTCCCCCTTCTGGCAGACTGGTATTATATACACTGCCCCCTTCTGACAGACTGGTATTATATACACTGCCCCCTTCTGGCAGAGACTGGTATTATACACACTGCCCCCTTCTGGCAGAGACTGGTATTATACACACTGCCCCTTCTGACAGAGACTGGTATTATATACACTGCCACCTTCTGGCAGAGACTGGTATTATACACACTGCCCCCTTCTGGCAGAGACTGGTATTATACACACTGCCCCCTTCTGGCAGAGACTGGTATTATACACACTGCCCCCTTCTGGCAGAGACTGGTATTATACACACTGCCCCCTTCTGACAGACTGGTATTATACACACTGCCCCCTTCTGGTAGAGACTGGTATTATACACACTGCCCCCTTCTGGCAGAGACTGGTATTATACACACTGCCCCCTTCTGACAGAGACTTGTATTATATACACTGCCCCCTTCTGACAGAGACTGGTATTATATACACTGCCCCCTTCTGACAGAGACTGGTATTATATACACTGCCCCCTTCTGACAGAGACTGGTATTATATACACTGCCCCCTTCTGGCAGAGACTGGTATTATACACACTGCCCCCTTCTGACAGACTGGTATTATACACACTGCCCCCTTCTGGCAGAGACTGGTATTATATACACTGCCCCCTTCTGGCAGAGACTGGTATTATACACACTGCCCCCTTCTGGTAGAGACTGGTATTATACACACTGCCCCCTTCTGGCAGAGACTGGTATTATATATACTGCCCCCTTCTGGCAGAGACTGGTATTATACACACTGCCCCCTTCTGGCAGAGACTGGTATTAGACACACTGCCCCCTTCTGGTAGAGACTGGTATTATACACACTGCCCCCTTCTGGCAGAGACTGGTATTATATATACTGCCCCCTTCTGGCAGAGACTGGTATTATACACACTGCCCCCTTCTGGCAGAGACTGGTATTAGACACACTGCCCCCTTCTGGCAGAGACTGGTATTATATACACTGCCCCCTTCTGGCATAGACTGGTATTATACACACTGCCCCCTTCTGGCAGAGACTGGTATTATACACACTTCCCCCTTCTGGCAGACTGGTATTATATACACTGCCCCCTTCTGACAGACTGGTATTATATACACTGCCCCCTTCTGGCAGAGACTGGTATTATACACACTGCCCCCTTCTGGCAGAGACTGGTATTATACACACTGCCCCTTCTGACAGAGACTGGTATTATACACACTGCCCCCTTCTGGCAGAGACTGGTATTATACACACTGCCCCCTTCTGGCAGAGACTGGTATTATACACACTTCCCCCTTCTGGCAGAGACTGGTATTATATACACTGCCCCCTTCTGGCAGAGACTGGTATTATATACACTGCCCCCTTCTGGCAGAGACTGGTATTATATACACTGCCCCCTTCTGGCAGAGACTGGTATTATACACACTGCCCCCTTCTGACAGAGACTGGTATTATATACACTGCCCCCTTCTGGCAGACTGGTATTATACACACTGCCCCCTTCTGGCAGAGACTGGTATTATATACACTGCCCCCTTCTGGCAGAGACTGGTATTATACACACTGCCCCCTTCTGGCAGAGACTGGTATTATACACACTGCCCCCTTCTGGCAGAGACTGGTATTATATACACTGCCCCCTTCTGGCAGAGACTGGTATTATACACACTGCCCCCTTCTGACAGAGACTGGTATTATACACACTGCCCCCTTCTGGCAGAGACTGGTATTATACACACTGCCCCCTTCTGGCAGAGACTGGTATTATACACACTGCCCCCTTCTACCAGAGACTGGTATTATACACACTTCCCCCTTCTGACAGACTGGTATTATACACACTGCCCCCTTCTGGTAGAGACAGGTATTATACACACTGCCCCCTTCTGGCAGAGACTGGTATTATATACACTGCCCCCTTCTGGCAGAGACTGGTATTATACACACTGCCCCCTTCTGGCAGAGACTGGTATTATACACACTGCCCCCTTCTGACAGAGACTGGTATTATACACACTGCCCCTTTCTGGCAGAGACTGGTATTATACACACTGCCCCCTTCTGGCAGAGACTGGTATTATATACACTGCCCCCTTCTGGCAGAGACTGGTATTATATACACTGCCCCCTTCTGGCAGAGACTGGTATTATACACACTGCCCCCTTCTGGCAGAGACTGGTATTATATATACTGTCCCCTTCTGGCAGAGACTGGTATTATATATACTGCCCACTTCTGGCAGAGACTGGTATTATATACACTGCCCCCTTCTGACAGAGACTGGTATTATATACACTGCCCCCTTCTGGCAGAGACTGGTATTATATACACTGCCCCCTTCTGGCAGAGACTGGTATTATACACACTGCCCCCTTCTGACAGAGACTGGTATTATACACACTGCCCCCTTCTGGCAGAGACTGGTATTATATACACTGCCCCCTTCTGGCAGAGACTGGTATTATATACACTGCCCCCTTCTGGCAGAGACTGGTATTATACACACTGCCCCCTTCTGGCAGAGACTGGTATTATACACACTGCCCCCTTCTGGCAGAGACTGGTATTATACACACTGCCCCCTTCTGGCAGAGACTGGTATTATACACACTGCCCCCTTCTGGCAGACTGGTATTATACACACTGCCCCCTTCTGGCAGAGACTGGTATTATACACACTGCCCCCTTCTGGCAGAGACTGGTATTATACACACTGCCCCCTTCTGGCAGAGATTGGTATTATACACACTGCCCCCTTCTGGCAGAGACTGGTATTATATACACTGCCCCCTTCTGGCAGAGACTGGTATTATACACACTGCCCCCTTCTGGCAGAGACTGGTATTATACACACTGCCCCCTTCTGACAGAGACTGGTATTATATACACTGCCCCCTTCTGACAGAGACTGGTATTATATACACTGCCCCCTTCTGACAGAGACTGGTATTATATACACTGCCCCCTTCTGGCAGAGACTGGTATTATATACACTGCCCCCTTCTGACAGAGACTGGTATTATATACACTGCCCCCTTCTGGCAGAGACTGGTATTATACACACTGCCCCCTTCTGGCAGAGACTGGTATTATACACACTGCCCCTTTCTGGCAGAGACTGGTATTATATACACTTCCCCCTTCTGGCAGAGACTGGTATTATACACACTGCCCCCTTCTGGCAGAGACTGGTATTATATACACTGCCCCCTTCTGACAGACTGGTATTATACACACTGCCCCCTTCTGGTAGAGACTGGTATTATACACACTGCCCCCTTCTGGCAGAGACTGGTATTATATACACTGCCCCCTTCTGGCAGAGACTGGTATTATACACACTGCCCCCTTCTGGCAGAGACTGGTATTAAACACACTGCCCTCCTCTGGCAGAGACTGGTATTATATACACTGCCCCCTTCTGGCAGAGACTGGTATTATACACACTGCCCCCTTCTGGCAGAGACTGGTATTATACACACTGCCCCCTTCTGGCAGAGACTGGTATTATATACACTGCCCCCTTCTGGCAGAGACTGGTATTATATACACTGCCCCCTTCTGGCAGAGACTGGTATTATACACACTGCCCCCTTCTGGCAGAGACTGGTATTATACACACTGCCCCCTTCTGGCAGAGACTGGTATTAAACACACTGCCCTCCTCTGGCAGAGACTGGTATTATATACACTGCCCCCTTCTGGCAGAGACTGGTATTATACACACTGCCCCCTTCTGGCAGAGACTGGTATTATACACACTGCCCCCTTCTGGCAGAGACTGGTATTATACACACTGCCCCCTTCTGGCAGAGACTGGTATTATATACACTGCCCCCTTCTGGCAGAGACTGGTATTATACACACTGCCCCCTTCTGACAGACTGGTATTATACACACTGCCCCCTTCTGGCAGAGACTGGTATTATACACACTGCCCCCTTCTAGCTGAGACTGGTATTATACACACTGCCCCCTTCTGGCAGAGACTGGTATTATACACACTGCCCCCTTCTGACAGAGACTGGTATTATACACACTGCCCCCTTCTGGCAGAGACTGGTATTATACACACTGCCCCCTTCTGGCAGAGACTGGTATTATACACACTGCCCCCTTCTGGCAGAGACTGGTATTATACACACTGCCCCCTTCTGGCAGAGACTGGTATTATATACACTGCCCCCTTCTGGCAGAGACTGGTATTATACACACTGCCCCCTTCTGACAGAATGGTATTATATACACTGCCCCCTTCTGACAGAGACTGGTATTATACACACTGCCCCCTTCTGGCAGAGACTGGTATTATACACACTGCCCCCTTCTGGCAGAGACTGGTATTAAACACACTGCCCTCCTCTGGCAGAGACTGGTATTATATACACTGCCCCCTTCTGGCAGAGACTGGTATTATACACACTGCCCCCTTCTAGCAGAGACTGGTATTATATACACTGCCCCCTTCTGGCAGAGACTGGTATTATACACACTGCCCCCTTCTGGCAGAGACTGGTATTAAACACACTGCCCTCCTCTGGCAGAGACTGGTATTATATACACTGCCCCCTTCTGGCAGAGACTGGTATTATATACACTGCCCCCTTCTGGCAGAGACTGGTATTATACACACTGCCCCCTTCTGGCAGAGACTGGTATTATACACACTGCCCCCTTCTGGCAGAGACTGGTATTATACACACTGCCCCCTTCTGGCAGACTGGTATTATACACACTGCCCCCTTCTGGCAGAGACTGGTATTATACACACTGCCCCCTTCTGGCAGAGACTGGTATTATATACACTGCCCCCTTCTGGCAGAGACTGGTATTATACACACTGCCCCCTTCTGGCAGAGACTGGTATTATACACACTGCCCCCTTCTGACAGAGACTGGTATTATATACACTGCCCCCTTCTGACAGAGACTGGTATTATATACACTGCCCCCTTCTGACAGAGACTGGTATTATATACACTGCCCCCTTCTGGCAGAGACTGGTATTATATACACTGCCCCCTTCTGACAGAGACTGGTATTATATACACTGCCCCCTTCTGGCAGAGACTGGTATTATATACACTGCCCCCTTCTGGCAGAGACTGGTATTATACACACTGCCCCTTTCTGGCAGAGACTGGTATTATATACACTTCCCCCTTCTGGCAGAGACTGGTATTATACACACTGCCCCCTTCTGGCAGAGACTGGTATTATATACACTGCCCCCTTCTGACAGACTGGTATTATACACACTGCCCCCTTCTGGTAGAGACTGGTATTATACACACTGCCCCCTTCTGGCAGAGACTGGTATTATATACACTGCCCCCTTCTGGCAGAGACTGGTATTATACACACTGCCCCCTTCTGGCAGAGACTGGTATTAAACACACTGCCCTCCTCTGGCAGAGACTGGTATTATATACACTGCCCCCTTCTGGCAGAGACTGGTATTATACACACTGCCCCCTTCTGGCAGAGACTGGTATTATACACACTGCCCCCTTCTGGCAGAGACTGGTATTATATACACTGCCCCCTTCTGGCAGAGACTGGTATTATATACACTGCCCCCTTCTGGCAGAGACTGGTATTATACACACTGCCCCCTTCTGGCAGAGACTGGTATTATACACACTGCCCCCTTCTGGCAGAGACTGGTATTAAACACACTGCCCTCCTCTGGCAGAGACTGGTATTATATACACTGCCCCCTTCTGGCAGAGACTGGTATTATACACACTGCCCCCTTCTGGCAGAGACTGGTATTATACACACTGCCCCCTTCTGGCAGAGACTGGTATTATACACACTGCCCCCTTCTGGCAGAGACTGGTATTATATACACTGCCCCCTTCTGGCAGAGACTGGTATTATACACACTGCCCCCTTCTGACAGACTGGTATTATACACACTGCCCCCTTCTGGCAGAGACTGGTATTATACACACTGCCCCCTTCTAGCTGAGACTGGTATTATACACACTGCCCCCTTCTGGCAGAGACTGGTATTATACACACTGCCCCCTTCTGACAGAGACTGGTATTATACACACTGCCCCCTTCTGGCAGAGACTGGTATTATACACACTGCCCCCTTCTGGCAGAGACTGGTATTATACACACTGCCCCCTTCTGGCAGAGACTGGTATTATACACACTGCCCCCTTCTGGCAGAGACTGGTATTATATACACTGCCCCCTTCTGGCAGAGACTGGTATTATACACACTGCCCCTTTCTGACAGACTGGTATTATATACACTGCCCCCTTCTGACAGAGACTGGTATTTTACACACTGCCCCCTTCTGGCAGAGACTGGTATTATACACACTGCCCCCTTCTGGCAGAGACTGGTATTAAACACACTGCCCTCCTCTGGCAGAGACTGGTATTATATACACTGCCCCCTTCTGGCAGAGACTGGTATTATACACACTGCCCCCTTCTAGCAGAGACTGGTATTATACACACTGCCCCCTTCTGGCAGAGACTGGTATTATACACACTGCCCCCTTCTGACAGAGACTGGTATTATACACACTGCCCCCTTCTGGCAGAGACTGGTATTATACACACTGCCCCCTTCTGGCAGAGACTGGTATTATACACACTGCCACCTTCTGGCAGAGACTGGTATTATACACATTGCCCCCTTCTGGCAGAGACTGGTATTATACACACTTCCCCCTTCTGACAGACTGGTATTATACACACTGCCCCCTTCTGGCAGAGACTGGTATTATACACACTGCCCCCTTCTGGCAGAGACTGGTATTATACACACTGCCCCCTTCTGGCAGAGACTGGTATTATACACACTGCCCCCTTCTGGCAGAGACTGGTATTATACACACTGCCCCCTTCTGGCAGAGACTGGTATTATATACACTGCCCCCTTCTGACAGAGACTGGTATTATATACACTGCCCCCTTCTGGCAGAGACTGGTATTATACACACTGCCCCCTTCTGGCAGAGACTGGTATTATACACACTGCCCCTTCTGACAGAGACTGGTATTATATACACTGCCCCCTTCTGGCAGAGACTGGTATTATATACACTGCCCCCTTCTGGCAGAGACTGGTATTATACACTGCCCCGTTCTGGCAGAGACTGGTATTATACACACTGCCCCCTTCTGGCAGAGACTGGTATTATATACACTGCCCCCTTCTGGCAGAGACTGGTATTATATACACTGCCCCCTTCTGGCAGAGACTGGTATTATACACACTGCCCCCTTCTGGCAGAGACTGGTATTATACACACTGCCCCCTTCTGGCAGAGACTGGTATTATACACACTGCCCCCTTCTGGCAGAGACTGGTATTATATACACTGCCCCCTTCTGGCATAGACTGGTATTATACACACTGCCCCCTTCTGGCAGAGACTGGTATTATATACACTGCCCCCTTCTGGCAGAGACTGGTATTATATACACTGCCCCCTTCTGGCAGAGACTGGTATTATACACACTGCCCCCTTCTGGCAGAGACTGGTATTATACACACTGCCCCCTTCTGGCAGAGACTGGTATTATACACACTTCCCCCTTCTGACAGACTGGTATTATATACACTGCCCCCTTCTGGCAGAGACTGGTATTATACACACTGCCCCTTTCTGGCAGAGACTGGTATTATATACACTGCCCCCTTCTGGCAGAGACTGGTATTATACACACTGCCCCCTTCTGGCAGAGACTGGTATTATACACACTGCCCCCTTCTGGCAGAGACTGGTATTATATACACTGCCCCCTTCTGGCAGAGACTGGTATTATACACACTGCCCCTTTCTGGTAGAGACTGGTATTATATACACTTCCCCCTTCTGGCAGAGACTGGTATTATACACACTGCCCCCTTCTGGCAGAGACTGGTATTATATACACTGCCCCCTTCTGGCAGAGACTGGTATTATATACACTGCCCCCTTCTGGCAGAGACTGGTATTATACACACTGCCCCCTTCTGGCAGAGACTGGTATTATACACACTGCCCCCTTCTGGCAGAGACTGGTATTATATACACTGCCCCCTTCTGGCAGAGACTGGTATTATACACACTGCCCCCTTCTGGCACAGACCGGCACATGACACTATATACCGATAATAATAATAATAAACGCTGTGTGATCCATCTCACACTGCCCCCTTCTGGCACAGACCGGCACATGACACTATATACCGATAATAATAATATACGCTGTGTGATCCATCTCACACTGCCCCCTTCTGGCAGAGACCGGCACATGAAACTATATACCGATAATAATAATAATATACGCTGTGTGATCCATCTCACACTGCCCCCTTCTGGCACAGACCGGTACATGACACTATATACCGATAATAATAATAATATACACTGTGTGATCATCTCACACTGCCCCCTTCTGGCACAGACCGGTACATGACATTATATACCGATAATAATAATAATATACGCTGTGTGATCCATCTCACACTGCCCCCTTTTGGCAGAGACCGGCACATGACACTATATACCGATAATAATAATATACACTGTGTGATCCATCTCACACTGCCCCCTTCTGGCAGAGACTGGTATTATACACACTGCCCCCTTCTGGCAGAGACTGGTATTATATACACTGCCCCCTTCTGGCAGAGACTGGTATTATACACACTGCCAACTTCTGGCAGAGACTGGTATTATACACACTGCCCCCTTCTGGCAGAGACTGATATTATATACACTGCCCCCTTCTGGCAGAGACTGGTATTATACACACTGCCCCCTTCTGGCACAGACCGGCACATGACACTATATACCGATAATAATAATAATAAACGCTGTGTGATCCATCTCACACTGCCCCCTTCTGGCACAGACCGGCACATGACACTATATACCAATAATAATAATATACGCTGTGTGATCCATCTCACACTGCCCCCTTCTGGCACAGACCGGTACATGACACTATATACCGATAATAATAATAATATATGCTGTGTGATCCATCTCACACTGCCCCCTTCTGGCACAGACCGGCACATGACACTATATACTGATTATAATAATAATATACACTGTGTGATCCATCTCACACTGCCCCCTTCTGGCACAGACCGGCACATGACAGTATATACCGATAATAATAATAATATACGCTGTGTGATCCATCTCACACTGCCCCCTTCTGGCACAGACCGGCACATGACACTATATACTGATTATAATAATAATATACACTGTTTGATCCATCTCACACTGCCCCCTTCTGGCACAGACCGGCACATGACACTATATACCGATAATAATAATAATATACACTGTGTGATCCATCTCACACTGCCCCCTTCTGGCACAGACCGGTACATGACACTATATACTGATAATAAGAATAATATCCGATGTGTGATCCATCTCACACTGCCCCCTTCTGGCACAGACCGGCACATGACACTATATACCGATAATAATAATAATATACGCTGTGTGATCCATCTCACACTGCCCCCTTCTGGCACAGACCGGCACATGACACTATATACTGATTATAATAATAATATACACTGTTTGATCCATCTCACACTGCCCCCTTCTGGCACAGACCGGCACATGACACTATATACCGATAATAATAATAATATACACTGTGTGATCCATCTCACACTGCCCCCTTCTGGCACAGACCGGCACATGACACTATATACTGATTATAATAATAATATACACTGTTTGATCCATCTCACACTGCCCCCTTCTGGCACAGACCGGCACATGACACTATATACCGATAATAATAATAATATACACTGTGTGATCCATCTCACACTGCCCCCTTCTGGCACAGACCGGCACATGACACTATATACCGATAATAATAATATAAGCTGTGTGATCCATCTCACACTGCCCCCTTCTGGCACAGACCGGTACATGACACTATATACTGATAATAATAATAATATCCGATGTGTGATCCATCTCACACTGCCCCCTTCTGGCACAGACCGGCACATGACACTATATACTGATTATAATAATAATATACACTGTTTGATCCATCTCACACTGCCCCCTTCTGGCACAGACCGGCACATGACACTATATACCGATAATAATAATAATATACACTGTGTGATCCATCTCACACTGCCCCCTTCTGGCACAGACCGGCACATGACACTATATACCGATAATAATAATATAAGCTGTGTGATCCATCTCACAATGCCCCCTTCTGGCACAGACCGGTACATGACACTATATACTGATAATAATAATAATATCCGATGTGTGATCCATCTCACACTGCCCCCTTCTGGCACAGACCGGCACATGACACTATATACCGATAATAATAATATACGCTGTGTGATCCATCTCACACTGCCCCCTTCTGGCAGAGACCGGCACATGAAACTATATACCGATAATAATAATAATATACACTGTGTGATCCATCTCACACTGCCCCCTTCTGGCACAGACCGGTACATGACACTATATACCGATAATAATAATAATATACGCTGTGTGATCCATCTCACACTGCCCCCTTCTGGCACAGACCGGCACATGACACTATATACTGATTATAATAATAATATACGCTGTGTGATCCATCTCACACTGCCCCCTTCTGGCACAGACCGGCACATGACACTATATACTGATTATAATAATAATATACACTGTTTGATCCATCTCACACTGCCCCCTTCTGGCACAGACCGGCACATGACACTATATACTGATAATAATAATAATATACGCTGTGTAATCCATCTCACACTGCCCCATTCTGGCACAGACCGGCACATGACACTATATACTGATAATAATAATAATATACACTGTGTGATCCATCTCACACTGCCCCCTTCTGGCACAGACCGGCACATGACACTATATACTGATAATAATAATAATATACACTGTGTGATCCATCTCACACTGCCCCCTTCTGGCACAGACCGGCACATGACACTATATACTGATAATAATAATAATATACGCTGTGTGATCCATCTCACACTGCCCCCTTCTGGCACAGACCGGTACATGACACTATATACCGATAATAATAATATACGCTGTGTGATCCATCTCACACTGCCCCCTTCTGGCACAGACCGGCACATGACACTATATACTGATAATAATAATAATATACGCTGTGTGATCCATCTCACACTGCCCCCTTCTGGCAGAGACCGGCACATGACACTATATACCTATAATAATAATATACACTGTGTGATCCATCTCACACTGCCCCCTTCTGGCAGAGACCGGTACATGACACTATATACCGATAATAATAATAATATACACTGTGTGATCCATCTCACACTGCCCCCTTCTGGCACAGACCGGCACATGACACTATATACCGATAATAATACTAATATACATTGTGTGATCCATCTCACACTGCCCCCTTCTGGCACAGACCGGTGCATGACACTATATACCGATAATAATAATATACGCTGTGTGATCCATCTCACACTGCCCCCTTCTGGCACAGACCGGCACATGACACTATATACCGATAATAATAATATACGCTGTGTGATCCATCTCACACTGCCCCCTTCTGGCACAGACCGGCACATGACACTATATACTGATAATAATAATATACACTGTGTGATCCATCTCACACTGCCCCCTTCTGGCACAGACCGGCACATGACACTATATACTGATAATAATAATAATATACGCTGTGTGATCCATCTCACACTGCCCCCTTCTGGCACAGACCGGTACATGACACTATATACCGATAATAATAATATACGCTGTGTGATCCATCTCACACTGCCCCCTTCTGGCACAGACCGGCACATGACACTATATACTGATAATAATAATAATATACGCTGTGTGATCCATCTCAAACTGCCCCCTTCTGGCACAAACCGGCACATGACACTATATACCGATAATAATAATAATATACACTGTGTGATCCATCCCACACTGCCCCCTTCTGGCACAGACCGGCACATGACACTATATACTGATAATAATAATAATATACGCTGTGTAATCCATCTCACACTGCCCCCTTCTGGCACAGACCGGCACATGACACTATATACTGATAATAATAATAATATACACTGTGTGATCCATCTCACACTGCCCCCTTCTGGCACAGACCGGCACATGACACTATATACTGATAATAATAATAATATACACTGTGTGATCCATCTCACACTGCCCCCTTCTGGCACAGACCGGCACATGACACTATATACTGATAATAATAATAATATACACTGTGTGATCCATCTCACACTGCCCCCTTCTGGCACAGACCGGTACATGACACTATATACCGATAATAATAATAATATACGCTGTGTGATCCATCTCACACTGCCCCCTTCTGGCAGAGACCGGTACATGACACTATATACCGATAATAATAATAATATACACTGTGTGATCCATCTCACACTGCCCCCTTCAGGCACAGACCGGCACATGACACTATATACCGATAATAATACTAATATACATTGTGTGATCCATCTCACACTGCCCCCTTCTGGCACAGACCGGTACATGACACTATATACCGATAATAATAATATACGCTGTGTGATCCATCTCACACTGCCCCCTTCTGGCACAGACCGGCACATGACACTATATACCGATAATAATAATATACGCTGTGTGATCCATCTCACACTGCCCCCTTCTGGCACAGACCGGCACATGACACTATATACTGATAATAATAATATACACTGTGTGATCAATCTCACACTGCCCCCTTCTGGCACAGACCGGCACATGACACTATATACCGATAATAATAATAATATACGCTGTGTGATCCATCTCACACTGCCCCCTTCTGGCACAGACCGGTACATGACACTATATACCGATAATAATAATAATATACGCTGTGTGATCCATCTCACACTGCCCCCTTCTGGCACAGACCGGCACATGACACTATATACCGATAATAATAATAATATACGCTGTGTGATCCATCTCACACTGCCCCCTTCTGGCACAGACCGGCACATGACACTATATACCGATAATAATAATAATATACGCTGTGTGATCCATCTCACACTGCCCCCTTCTGGCACAGACCGGCACATGACACTATATACTGATAATAATAATAATATACGCTGTGTGATCCATCTCACACTGCCCCCTTCTGGCACAGACGGGTACATGACACTATATACCGATAATAATAATAATATACGCTGTGTGATCCATCTCACACTGCCCCCTTCTGGCACAGACCGGCACATGACACTATATACCGATAATAATAATAATATACACTGTGTGATCCATCTCACACTGCCCCCTTCTGGCACAGACCGGCACATGACACTATATACTGATAATAATAATAATATACACTGTGTGATCCATCTCACACTGCCCCCTTCTGGCACAGACCGGTACATGACACTATATACCGATAATAATAATAATATACGCTGTGTGATCCATCTCACACTGCCCCCTTCTGGCACAGAACGGCACATGACACTATATACTGATAATAATAATATACGCTGTGTGATCATCTCACACTGCCCCCTTCTGGCACAGACCGGCACATGACACTATATACTGATAATAATAATAATATACACTGTGTGATCCATCTCACACTGCCCTCTTCTGGCACAGACCGGCACATGACACTATATACCGATAATAATAATATACGCTGTGTGATCCATCTCACACTGCCCCCTTCTGGCACAGACCGGTACATGACACTATATACTGATAATAATAATAATATACGCTGTGTGATCCATCTCACACTGCCCCCTTCTGGCACAGACCGGCACATGACACTATATACTGATAATAATAATAATATACGCTGTGTGATCCATCTCACACTGCCCCCTTCTGGCACAGACCGGCACATGACACTATATACTGATAATAATAATAATAATATACGCTGTGTGATCCATCTCACACTGCCCCCTTCTGGCACAGACCGGCACATGACACTATATACCGATAATAATAATATACACTGTGTGATCCATCTCACACTGCCCCCTTCTGGCACAGACCGGTACATGACACTATATACCGATAATAATAATATACGCTGTGTGATCCATCTCACACTGCCCCCTTCTGGCACAGACCGGTACATGACACTATATACCGATAATAATAATAATATACGCTGTGTGATCCATCTCACACTGCCCCCTTCTGGCACAGACCGGTACATGACACTATATACCGATAATAATAATATACGCTGTGTGATCCATCTCACACTGCCCCCTTCTGGCACAGACCGGCACATGACACAATATACTGATAATAATAATAATATACGCTGTGTGATCCATCTCACACTGCCCCCTTCTGGCACAGACCGGTACATGACACTATATACCGATAATAATAATATACGCTGTATGATCCATCTCACACTGCCCCCTTCTGGCACAGATCGGTACATGACACTATATACTGATAATAATAATATACGCTGTGTGATCCATCTCACACTGCCCCCTTCTGGCACAGACCGGTACATGACACTATATACCGATAATAATAATATACGCTGTGTGATCCATCTCACACTGCCCCCTTCTGGCACAGACCAGTACATGACACTATATACTGATAATAATAATAATATACGCTGTGTGATCCATCTCACACTGCCCCCTTCTGGCACAGACCGGTACATGACACTATATACCGATAATAATAATAATATACGCTGTGTGATCCATCTCAAACTGCCCCCTTCTGGCACAGACCGGCACATGAAACTATATACCGATAATAATAATAATATACACTGTGTGATCCATCTCACACTGCCCCCTTCTGGCACAGACCGGTACATGACACTATATACTGATAATAATAATAATATACGCTGTGTGATCCATCTCACACTGCCCCCTTCTGGCACAGACCGGTACATGACACTATATACCGATAATAATAATATACGCTGTGTGATCCATCTCACACTGCCCCCTTCTGGCACAGACCGGTACATGACACTATATACCGATAATAATAATATACGCTGTGTGATCCATCTCACACTGCCCCCTTCTGGCACAGACCGGCACATGACACTATATACTGATAATAATAATAATATACACTGTGTGATCCATCTCACACTGCCCCCTTCTGGCACAGACCGGTACATGACACTATATACCGATAATAATAATAATATACGCTGTGTGATCCATCTCACACTGCCCCCTTCTGGCACAGAACGGCACATGACACTATATACTGATAATAATAATATACGCTGTGTGATCATCTCACACTGCCCCCTTCTGGCACAGACCGGCACATGACACTATATACTGATAATAATAATATACACTGTGTGATCCATCTCACACTGCCCTCTTCTGGCACAGACCGGCACATGACACTATATACCGATAATAATAATAATATACGCTGTGTGATCCATCTCAAACTGCCCCCTTCTGGCACAGACCGGCACATGACACTATATACTGATAATAATAATAATATACACTGTGTGATCCATCTCACACTGCCCCCTTCTGGCACAGACCGGCACATGACACTATATACCGATAATAATAATAATATACGCTGTGTGATCCATCTCACACTGCCCCCTTCTGGCACAGACCGGCACATGACACTATATACCGATAATAATAATAATATACACTGTGTGATCCATCTCACACTGCCCCCTTCTGGCACAGACCGGCACATGACACTATATACCGATAATAATAATAATATACGCTGTGTGATCCATCTCACACTGCCCCCTTCTGGCACAGACCGGCACATGACACTATATACCGATAATAATAATAATATACGCTGTGTGATCCATCTCACACTGCCCCCTTCTGGCACAGACCGGTACATGACACTATATACCGATAATAATAATATACACTGTGTGATCATCTCACACTGCCCCCTTCTGGCACAGACCGGCACATGACACTATATACTGATAATAATAATAATATACACTGTGTGATCCATCTCACACTGCCCCCTTCTGGCACAGACCGGCACATGACACTATATACCGATAATAATAATAATATACGCTGTGTGATCCATCTCACACTGCCCCCTTCTGGCACAGACCGGTACATGACACTATATACCGATAATAATAATATACGCTGTGTGATCCATCTCACACTGCCCCCTTCTGGCACAGACCGGCACATGACACTATATACCGATAATAATAATAATATACGCTGTGTGATCCATCTCACACTGCCCCCTTCTGGCACAGACCGGCACATGACACTATATACCGATAATAATAATATACGCTGTGTGATCCATCTCACACTGCCCCCTTCTGGCACAGACCGGCACATGACACTATATACCGATAATAATAATAATATACGCTGTGTGATCCATCTCACACTGCCCCCTTCTGGCACAGACCAGTACATGACACTATATACTGATAATAATAATAATATACGCTGTGTGATCCATCTCACACTGCCCCCTTCTGGCACAGACCGGTACATGACACTATATACCGATAATAATAATAATATACGCTGTGTGATCCATCTCAAACTGCCCCCTTCTGGCACAGACCGGCACATGAAACTATATACCGATAATAATAATAATATACACTGTGTGATCCATCTCACACTGCCCCCTTCTGGCACAGACCGGTACATGACACTATATACTGATAATAATAATAATATACGCTGTGTGATCATTCTCACACTGCCCCCTTCTGGCACAGACCGGTACATGACACTATATACCGATAATAATAATATACGCTGTGTGATCCATCTCACACTGCCCCCTTCTGGCACAGACCGGCACATGACACTATATACTGATAATAATAATAATATACGCTGTGTGATCCATCTCACACTGCCCCCTTCTGGCACAGACCGGTACATGACACTATATACCGATAATAATAATATACACTGTGTGATCCATCTCACACTGCCCCCTTCTGGCACAGACCGGTACATGACACTATATACTGATAATAATAATAATATACGCTGTGTGATCATTCTCACACTGCCCCCTTCTGGCACAGACCGGTACATGACACTATATACTGATAATAATAATAATATACGCTGTGTGATCCATCTCACACTGCCCCCTTCTGGCACAGACCGGCACATGACACTATATACTGATAATAATAATAATATACGCTGTGTGATCCATCTCACACTGCCCCCTTCTGGCACAGACCGGTACATGACACTATATACCGATAATAATAATATACACTGTGTGATCCATCTCACACTGCCCCCTTCTGGCACAGACCGGTACATGACACTATATACTGATAATAATAATAATATACACTGTGTGATCCATCTCACACTGCCCCCTTCTGGCACAGAACGGCACATGACACTATATACTGATAATAATAATATACACTGTGTGATCCATCTCACACTGCCCCCTTCTGGCACAGACCGGCACATGACACTATATACTGATAATAATAATAATATACGCTGTGTGATCCATCTCACACTGCCCCCTTCTGGCACAGACCGGTACATGACACTATATACTGATAATAATAATAATATACACTGTGTGATCCATCTCACACTGCCCCCTTCTGGCACAGAACGGCACATGACACTATATACTGATAATAATAATATACACTGTGTGATCCATCTCACACTGCCCCCTTCTGGCACAGACCGGTACATGACACTATATACTGATAATAATAATAATATACACTGTGTGATCCATCTCACACTGCCCCCTTCTGGCACAGACCGGTACATGACACTATATACCGATAATAATAATATACACTGTGTGATCCATCTCACACTGCCCCCTTCTGGCACAGACCGGTACATGACACTATATACTGATAATAATAATAATATACACTGTGTGATCCATCTCACACTGCCCCCTTCTGGCACAGAACGGCACATGACACTATATACTGATAATAATAATATACACTGTGTGATCCATCTCACACTGCCCCCTTCTGGCACAGACCGGCACATGACACTATATACTGATAATAATAATAATATACGCTGTGTGATCCATCTCACACTGCCCCCTTCTGGCACAGACCGGTACATGACACTATATACTGATAATAATAATAATATACACTGTGTGATCCATCTCACACTGCCCCCTTCTGGCACAGAACGGCACATGACACTATATACTGATAATAATAATATACACTGTGTGATCCATCTCACACTGCCCCCTTCTGGCACAGACCGGTACATGACACTATATACTGATAATAATAATAATATACACTGTGTGATCCATCTCACACTGCCCCCTTCTGGCACAGACCGGTACATGACACTATATACTGATAATAATAATAATATACGCTGTGTGATCATCTCACACTGCCCCATTCTGGCACAGACCGGCACATGACACTATATACTGATAATAATAATATACACTGTGTGATCCATCTCACACTGCCCCCTTCTGGCACAGACCGGCACATGACACTATATACTGATAATAATAATAATATACGCTGTGTAATCCATCTCACACTGCCCCCTTCTGGCACAGACCGGCACATGACACTATATACTGATAATAATAATAATATACACTGTGTGATCCATCTCACACTGCCCCCTTCTGGCACAGACCGGTACATGACACTATATACTGATAATAATAATAATATACGCTGTGTGATCATCTCACACTGCCCCCTTCTGGCACAGACCGGCACATGACACTATATACCTATAATAATAATATACACTGTGTGATCATCTCACACTGCCCCCTTCTGGCACAGACCGGCACATGACACTATATACTGATAATAATAATAATATACGCTGTGTGATCCATCTCACACTGCCCCCTTCTGGCACAGACCGGCACATGACACTATATACCTATAATAATAATATACACTGTGTGATCCATCTCACACTGCCCCCTTCTGGCACAGACCGGTATTGTGCGTGTCCGGCAGGGATTGTTGCTGATAAAGTTGGCTTTGAAGCTGAGCTTGCGGCCTGCTCGTCTCTCTGAAGCCTCGGTGTGGAGTGCTTTTCTCCCGGATATGCGGGTCCCGGGCTGTCACCGGGTATCCCGCGGGCGGAGGAGGCAGGAGCCCGGGTGAGACACGGCCCTCATTGGGCTAAACAGACTCCCGGCTGCAGCGGAGATGGGGGGAAAGGGGGCTGTCAGGGAGATAGATAAGGGGGTCTGTCAGGGAGATAGATAAGGGGAGATAGATAAGGGGGTCTGTCAGAGAGGTAGGTGGGCAGAGAGGGCTGTCAGGGAGATAGATAAGGGGGTCTGTCAGAGAGGTAGGTGGGCAGAGGGGGCTGTCAGGGAGATAGATAAGGGGGTCTGTCAGGGAGATAGATAAGGGGGTCTGTCAGGGAGATAGGGGGGCTGTCAGAGAGGTAGGTGGGCAGAGGGGGCTGTCAGGGAGGTAGGGGGGCTGTCAGGGAGATAGATAAGGGGGTCTGTCAGGGAGATAGATAAGGGGGTCTGTCAGGGAGATAGGGGGGCTGTCAGAGAGGTAGGTGGGCAGAGGGGGCTGTCAGGGAGGTAGGGGGTCTGTCAGGGAGATAGATAAGGGGGTCTGTCAGGGAGATAGATAAGGGGTTCTGTCAGGGAGATAGATAAGGGGGTCTGTCAGGGAGATAGGGGGGCTGTCAGAGAGGTAGGTGGGCAGAGGGGGCTGTCAGGGAGGTAGGTGGGCAGACGGGGCTGTCAGGGAGGTAGGTGGGCAGAGAGGAATGTCAGGGAGGTCGGTGGGCAGAGGGGGCTTTCAGGGAGATAGGGGGCTTTCAGGTAGGTAGGGAGATAGGGGGGCTGTTAGGGAGGGTGGTGGGCAGAGGGGTCTGTCAGAGAGATAGCGGGGCTGTTAGGGAGGTTGGTGGGCAGAGGGGTCTGTCAGAGAGATAGGGGGGCTGTTAGGGAGGGTGGTGGGCAGAGGGGTCTGTCAGAGAGATAGCGGGGCTGTTAGGGAGGTTGGTGGGCAGAGGGGTCTGTCAGAGAGATAGCGGGGCTGTTAGGGAGGTTGGTGGGCAGAGGGGTCTGTCAGAGAGATAGGGGGGCTGTTAGGGAGGGTGGTGGGCAGAGGGGTCTGTCAGAGAGATAGCGGGGCTGTTAGGGAGGTTGGTGGGCAGAGGGGTCTGTCAGAGAGATAGCGGGGCTGTTAGGGAGGTTGGTGGGCAGAGGGGTCTGTCAAAGAGATAGCGGGGCTGTTAGGGAGGTTGGTGGGCAGAGGGGTCTGTCAGAGAGATAGGGGGGCTGTTAGGGAGGGTGGTGGGCAGAGGGGTCTGTCAGAGAGATAGGGGGGCTGTTAGGGAGGGTGGTGGGCAGAGGGGTCTGTCAGGGAGATAGGGGGCTGTCAGGGAGGTAGGTGGGAAGAGGGGTCTGTCAGGGAGATAGGGGGCTGTCAGGGAGGTAGGTGGGCAGAGGGGGCTGTCAGGGAGGTAGGGGGGCTGTCAGGGAGATAGATAAGGGGGTCTGTCAGGGAGATAGATAAGGGGGTCTGTCAGGGAGATAGGGGGGCTGTCAGAGAGGTAGGTGGGCAGAGGGGGCTGTCAGGGAGGTAGGGGGGCTGTCAGGGAGATAGATAAGGGGGTCTGTCAGGGAGATAGATAAGGGGGTCTGTCAGGGAGATAGGGGGGCTGTCAGAGAGGTAGGTGGGCAGAGGGGGCTGTCAGGGAGGTAGGGGGGCTGTCAGGGAGGTAGGTGGGCAGAGGGGGCTGTCAGGGAGGTAGGTGGGCAGACGGGGCTGTCAGGGAGGTAGGTGGGCAGAGAGGAATGTCAGGGAGGTCGGTGGGCAGAGGGGGCTTTCAGGGAGATAGGGGGCTTTCAGGTAGGTAGGGAGATAGGGGGGCTGTTAGGGAGGGTGGTGGGCAGAGGGGTCTGTCAGAGAGATAGCGGGGCTGTTAGGGAGGTTGGTGGGCAGAGGGGTCTGTCAGAGAGATAGCGGGGCTGTTAGGGAGGTTGGTGGGCAGAGGGGTCTGTCAGAGAGATAGGGGGGCTGTTAGGGAGGGTGGTGGGCAGAGGGGTCTGTCAGAGAGATAGGGGGGCTGTTAGGGAGGGTGGTGGGCAGAGGGGTCTGTCAGGGAGATAGGGGTCTGTCAGGGAGGTAGGTGGGAAGAGGGGTCTGTCAGGGAGATAGGGGGCTGTCAGGGAGGTAGGTGGGAAGAGGGGGCTGTCAGGGAGATAGGGGGGCTGTCAGGGAGGTTGGTGGGAAGAGGAGTCTGTCAGGGAGATAGGGGGGCTGTCAGGGAGGTAGGTGGGAAGAGGGGTCTGTCAGGGAGATAGGGGGGCTGTCAGGGAGGTAGGTGGGAAGAGGGGTCTGTCAGGGAGATAGGGGGGCTGTCAGGGAGGTAGGTGGGAAGAGGGGTCTGTCAGGGAGATAGGGGGGCTGTCAGGGAGGTAGGTGGGAAGAGTGGTCTGTCAGGGAGATAGGGGGGCTGTCAGGGAGGTAGGTGGGAAGAGGGGTCTGTCAGGGAGATAGGGGGGCTGTCAGGGAGGTAGGTGGGAAGAGGGGTCTGTCAGGGAGATAGGGGGGCTGTCAGGGAGGTAGGTGGGAAGAGGGGTCTGTCAGGGAGATAAGGGGGCTGTCAGGGAGGTAGGTGGGAAGAGGGGTCTGTCAGGGAGATAGGGGGGCTGTCAGGGAGGTAGGTGGGAAGAGGGGTCTGTCAGGGAGATAGGGGGGCTGTCAGGGAGGTAGGTGGGAAGAGGGGTCTGTCAGGGAGATAGGGGGGCTGTCAGGGAGGTAGGTGGGAAGAGGCTTCTGTCAGGGAGATAGGGGGGCTGTCAGGGAGGTAGGTGGGAAGAGGGGTCTGTCAGGGAGATAGGGGGGCTGTCAGGGAGGTAGGTGGGAAGAGGGGTCTGTCAGGGAGATAGGGGGGCTGTCAGGGAGGCTGCTGGGCAGAGGGGTCTGTCAGGGAGATAGGGGGGCTGTCAGGGAGGCTGCTGGGCAGAGGGGTCTGTCAGGGAGATAGGGGGGCTGTCAGGGAGGCTGCTGGGCAGAGGGGTCTGTCAGGGAGATAGGGGGGCTGTCAGGGAGGCTGGTGGGCAGAGGGGGCTGTCAGGGAGATAGGGGGGCTGTCAGGGAGGCTGGTGGGCAGAGGGGGCTGTCAGGGAGATAGGGGGGCTGTCAGGGAGGCTGGTGGGCAGAGGGGGATGTCAGGGAGATAGGGGGGCTGTCAGGGAGGCTGGTGGGCAGAGGGGGCTGTCAGGGAGATAGGGGGGCTGTCAGGGAGGCTGGTGGGCAGAGGGGGCTGTCAGGGAGATAGGGGGGCTGTCAGGGAGGCTGGTGGGCAGAGGGGGCTGTCAGGGAGATAGGGGGGCTGTCAGGGAGGCTGGTGGGCAGAGGGGGCTGTCAGGGAGATAGGGGGGCTGTCAGGGAGGCTGGTGGGCAGAGGGGGCTGTCAGGGAGATAGGGGGGCTGTCAGGGAGGCTGGTGGGCAGAGGGGGCTGTCAGGGAGATAGGGGGGCTGTCAGGGAGGCTGGTGGGCAGAGGGGGCTGTCAGGGAGATAGGGGGGCTGTCAGGGAGGCTGGTGGGCAGAGGGGGCTGTCAGGGAGATAGGGGGGCTGTCAGGGAGGCTGGTGGGCAGAGGGGGCTGTCAGGGAGATAGGGGGGCTGTCAGGGAGGCTGGTGGGCAGAGGGGGCTGTCAGGGAGATAGGGGGGCTGTCAGGGAGGCTGGTGGGCAGAGGGGGCTGTCAGGGAGATAGGGGGGCTGTCAGGGAGGCTGGTGGGCAGAGGGGGTCTGTCAGGGAGATAGGGGGGCTGTCAGGGAGGCTGGTGGGCAGAGGGGGCTGTCAGGGAGATAGGGGGGCTGTCAGGGAGATAGGGGGGCTGTCAGGGAGGCTGGTGGGCAGAGGGGGCTGTCAGGGAGATAGGGGGGCTGTCAGGGAGGCTGGTGGGCAGAGGGGGCTGTCAGGGAGATAGGGGGGCTGTCAGGGAGGCTGGTGGGCAGAGGGGTCTGTCAGGGAGATAGAGGGGCTGTCAGGGAGGTAGGCGGGCAGAGGGGGCTGTCAGGGAGATAGATCGGTCTGTCAAGGAGGTAGGCAGACAGAGGGGGTTCTGTGAAGGAGCTTAGCGGGCAGAGGGGGTCTGTCAGGGAGCTTAGCGGTCAGAGGGGGTCTGTCAGGGAGCTTAGCGGGCAGAGGGGGTCTGTCAGGGAGCTTAGCAGGCAGCGGGGGTCTGTTAAAGAGATTAGCAGACAGCTGGGGTCTGTCAGGGAAATTAGCGGGCAGGGGGGGTCTGTGTGGAGCTTAGCAGGCAGAGGGCATCTGTGTGGGAGCTTATCGGGCAGAGGGGGTCTGCCAAGGAGCTTAGCGGGCAAAGGGGGTCTTTTAAGGAGATTAGCGGACAGAGGGGGTTTGTCAAGGAGATTAGCAGGCAGCGGGCATCTGTGTGGGAGCTTAGCAGGCAGAGGGGGCTGTCAGAAATATAGGTGGGCTGTTAGGAAGGTCTGTGAAGAATATAAAGAATAATGAAGTGCTAATGCTGCTTTGTCCCCTCTCCCACAGGAGGTCCACACCTTCCCGTACAGACTCTGCAGCCACCAAGCGGCACATTGTGGAGGAAGAGGGGTTAGTGCACTTTGCGATGGTCCCAAGTCTATGAGCATTAGGCTGCAGGATGCTTGGTTTGGTTCTGTCTGTAACTGTCTGGATCTTCTGCCACCCAAACGTGTTTCTGATTCTCCCTTCTCCCCACAGGGCACCGGCTCTGAAATTATTCCTGTCGGAGGATGCTGTCACTGCTCGTTTACAGCAGCTCAGTCTGGACAATGATCACAGCTACGGGAGCAGCGGCTTCCCAAAGACCGTCCCCAAACCTCCCCTACAGCACGATGTTGGGTAATTGGTTGTATACGGAGCCCTATTAGCAGAATGTTTTGCTGCATAAGGAGAGGTATTATCAGAATGCTTGGTTGTATAGGGAGAGGTATTAGTAGAATGCTTGGTTGTATAGGGAGAGGTATTAGTAGAATGCTTGGTTGTATAGGGAGAGGTATTAGCAGAATGCTGGGTTGTATAGGGAGAAGTATTAGGAGAATGCTTGGTTGTATAGGGAGAGGTATTAGCAGAATTCTTGGTTGTATAGGGAGAGGTATTAGCAGAATTCTTGGTTGTATAGGGAGAGGTATTAGCAGAATGCTTGGTTGGAGAGGTATTAGCAGAATGCTTGGTTGGATAGGGAGAGGTATTAGCAGAATGCTTGGCTGTATAGGGAGAGGTATTAGCAGAATGTTTGGTTGCATAGGGAGTGGCATTAGCAGAATGCTTGGTTGCATAGGGAGAGGTATTAGCAGAATGCTTGGTTGTATAGGGAGAGGTATTAGCAGAATGCTTGGTTGGAGAGGGAGAGGTATTAGCAGAATGCTTGGTTGTATAGGGAGAGGTATTAGCAGAATGCTTGGTTGGAGAGGTATTGGCAGAATGCTTGGTTGGATAGGGAGAGGTATTAGCCGAATGCTTGGTTGTATAGGGAGAGGTATTAACAGAATGCTGGGTTGTATAGGGAGAGGTATTAGCAGAATGTTTTGCTGCATAAGGAGAGGTATTAGCAGAATGCTTGGTTGTATAGGGAGAGGTATTAGTAGAATGCTTGGTTGTATATGGAGAGGTATTAGTAGAATGCTTTGTTGTATAGGGAGAGGTATTAGCCGAATGCTTGGTTGTATAGGGAGAGGTATTAGCAGACTGCTGGGTTGTATAGGGAGAAGTATTAGCAGAATGCTTGGTTGTATAGGGAGAGGTATTAGCAGAATGCTTGGTTGTATAGGGAGAGGTATTAGCAGAATGTTTGGTTGCATAGGGAGTGGTATTAGCAGAATGCTTGGTTGCATAGGGAGAGGTATTAGCAGAATGCTTGGTTGTATAGGGAGAGGTATTAGCAGAATGCTTGGTTGGAGAGGTATTAGCAGAATGCTTGGTTGTATAGGGAGAGGTATTAGCAGAATGCTTGGTTGTATAGGGAGAGGTATTAGCAGAATGCTTGGTTGTATAGGGAGTGGTATGAGCAGAATGCTTGATTGTATAGGGAGAGGTATTAGCAGAATGCTTAGTTGAATAGGGAGATGTATTAGCAGAATGCTTGGTTGAATAGAGAGAGGTATTAATAGAATGCTTGGTTGCATAGGGAGAGGTATTAGCAGAATGCTTGGTTGTATAGGGAGAGGTATTAGCAGAATTCTTGGTTGTATAGGGAGAGGTAATAGCAGTAGAAAGAGGGAAGTGCTCATGCCATTGTACAGAGCACCGGTGAGACCTCACTTGGAGTATTGTACAGAGCGCTGGTGAGACCTCACTTGGAGTATTGTACAGAGCACTGGTGAGACCTCACTTGGAGTAGGGAGAGGTATTAGCAGAATGTTTGGTTGCATAGGGAGTGGTATTAGCAGAATGCTTGGTTGCATAGGGAGAGGTATTAGCAGAATGCTTGGTTGTTTAGGGAGAGGTATTAGCAGAATGCTTGGTTGGAGAGTTATTAGCAGAATGCTTGGTTGGAGAGGTATTAGCAGAATGCTTGGTTGGAGAGGTATTAGCAGAATGCTTGGCTGTATAGGGAGAGGAATTAGCAGAATGTTTTGCTGCATAAGGAGAGGTATTAGCAGAATGCTTGGTTGTTTAGGGAGAGGTATTAGTAGAATGCTTGGTTGTATAGGGAGAGGTATTAGTAGAATGCTTTGTTGTATAGGGAGAAGTATTAGCAGAATGCTTGGTTGTATAGGGAGAGGTATTGGCAGAATGCTTGGTTGTATAGGGAGAGGTATTAGCAGAGTGTTTGGTTGCATAGGGAGTGGTATTAGCAGAATGCTTGGTTGCATAGGGAGAGGAATTAGCAGAATGCTTGCTTGTATAGGGAGAGGTATTAGCAGAATGCTTGGTTGGAGAGGTATTAGCAGAATGCTTGGTTGGAGAGGTATTAGCAGAATGCTTGGTTGTATAGGGAGAGGTATTAGCAGAATGCTTGGTTGTATAGGGAGAGGTATGAGCAGAATGCTTGATTGTATAGGGAGAGGTGTTAGCAGAATGCTTAGTTGAATAGGGAGAGGTATTAGCAGAATTCTTGGTTGTATAGGGAGAGGTATTAGCAGAATGCTTGGTTGAATAGAGAGAGGTATTAATAGAATGCTTGGTTGCATAGGGAGAGGTATTAGCAGAATTCTTGGTTGTATAGGGAGAGGTATTAGCAGCATGCTTGGTTGAATAGAGAGAGGTATTAATAGAATGCTTGGTTGTATAGGGAGAGGTATTAGCAGAATTCTTGGTTGTATAGGGAGAGGTAATAGCAGTAGAAAGAGGGAAGTGCTCATGCCATTGTACAGAGCACTGGTGAGACCTCACTTGGAGTATTGTACAGAGCACTGGTGAGACCTCACTTGGAGTATTGTACAGAGCACTAGTGAGACCTCACTTGGAGTATTGTACAGAACACTGGTAAGACCTCACTTGGAGTATTGTACAGAGCACTGGTGAGACCTCACTTGGAGTATTGTACAGAGCGCTGGTGAGACCTCACTTGAAGTATTGTACAGAGCGCTGGTGAGACCTCACTTGGAGTATTGTACAGAGCACTAGTGAGACCTCACTTGGAGTATTGTACAGAACACTGGTAAGACCTCACTTGGAGTATTGTACAGAGCACTGGTGAGACCTCATTTGGAGTATTGTACAGAACACTGGTAAGACCTCACTTGGAGTATTATACAGAGCGCTGGTGAGACCTCACTTGGAGTATTGTACAGAGCGCTGGTGAGACCTCACTTGGAGTATTGTACAGAGCACTGGTGAGACCTCACTTGGAGTATTGTACAGAGCACTGGTGAGACCTCACTTGGAGTATTGTACAGAGCACTGGTGAGACCTCATTTGGAGTATTGTACAGAGCACTGGTGAGACCTCATTTGGAGTATTGTACAGAGCACTGGTGAGACCTCACTTGGAGTATTGTACGCAGTAATGGAGACCGTATCTCCAGAAGGATATTGATACTTTGGAGAGAGTTCAGAGAAGGGCTACTAAACTGGTTCATGGGTTGAAGGATAAAACTTACCAGGAAAGGTTAAGGGAATACTAAACATTATATTTCTTCTAATATAAGCACAAGTAAAATGTTCCTAGTCTGAGGATGAACTGGTAGATACTTGTGATAGTACTGTTGATAGCTCTAGCTTGGAATAAACACGTAACGGGATATGATCGAAACATTTTAAATACAGAAAGGGAATCGGGAGGAGAGTTTAGCTACAAAAAGAAAAACTAACCCAGCAAGAGGGCAGAGACTGGTGCCCAAAATTCATCTTCCAAATATTACTGCATGTTAATGTGCTTTAATAGGACTTGTATGTCTTACATTTTGCATTAAAATATAAAATACTTACAGCTACATGAAATCAGGACAGCCCCACTAGCTGAGTAAGTCTGGTACATTTTGAGCTCTATGTTGGCCCTGCATATATTTATATAATGTTACCAAATCCCCTCTGAGACGCCTTTTTCCTAACATATCAATGCAACTTTTTTAGTCTCTCTTCATAACCAAGATCCTCCAATTGATGTTGTAGCCCTGCTTTGTCCCATAATGTCCTTTTTAAGGTCCGGTGCCCAGAACTGCACTGCATATTTAAGGTGAACACATCAAAGTGAACCACTTCAGAGTAGAAATCCGTGTCCTGTGTGAGGCCTATCGCTGCCTTATTTATCACCTTTTGTGCTGCAGATCCAGTGACAGTGATACAGAGGGTCTGGAGGATGGGGCTGGCAGTGTTATTGTGGACCAAGGGGAGTTCTGCATGTCCAGCTCTAAGGTTCTCAGCGTCTCTCCCTTGCTAGAGGACACCATGCGAGACTGCAGGCCTGGAAGCATCCTACCCGAGAGGCTTCTTAACTCGCTGTGAGTAAAGCTGTGCCATCATTTGCCTATGCCATCAGCTTGCACTCATTCACAGTCACAGTATAAGCAGTGTTTGGGTGATACAGTCACAGTATAAGCAGTGTTTAGGTGATACAGTCACTGTATAAGCAGTGTTTAGGTGATACAGTCACAGTATAAGCAGTGTTAAGGTGATACAGTCACAGTATAAGCAGTGTTTAGGTGTTAGTCACAGTATAAGCAGTGTTAAGGTGACACAGTCACAGTATAAGCAGTGTTTGGGTGATACAGTCACAGTATAACCAGTGTTTGGGTGATACAGTCACAGTATAAGCAGTGTTTGGGTGATACAGTCACAGTATAAGCAGTGTTTAGCTGATACAGTCACAGTATAAGCAGTGTTTGGGTGATACAGTCACAGTACAAGCAGTGTTTGGGTGATAGTCACAGTATAAACAGTGTTTGGGTGATATAGTCACAGTATGAGCAGTGTTTAGGTGATACAGTCACAGTATAAGCAGTGTTTGGGTGATACAGTCACAGTATAAGCAGTGTTTAGCTGATACAGTCACAGTATAAGCCGTGTTTAGCTGATACAGTCACAGTATAAGCAGTGTTTGGGTGATACAGTACCAGTATGAGCAGTGTTTAGGTGATACAGTCACAGTATAAGCGGCGTTTAGGTGATACAGTCACAGTATAAGCAGCGTTTAGGTGATGCAGTCACAGTATAAGCGGTGTTTAGGCAATACAGTCACAGTATAAGCAGTGTTTAGGTGATACAGTCACAGTATAAGCAGTGTTTGGGTGATACAGTCACAATATAAGCACTGTTTAGGTGATACAGTCACAGTATAAGCAGTGTTTAGGTGATACAGTCACAGTATAAGCAGTGTTTAGGTGATACAGTCACAGTATAAGCAGTGTTTGGGTGATACAGTCACAGTATAAGCAGTGTTTGGGTGATACAGTCACAGTATAAGCAGTGTTTAGGTGATACAGTCACAGTATAAGCAGTGTTTGGGTGATACAGTCACAGTATAAGCAGTGTTTGGGTGATACAGTCACAGTATAAGCAGTGTTTGGGTGATACAGTCACAGTATAAGCAGTGTTTAGATGATACAGTCACAGTATAAGCAGTGTTTAGATGATACAGTCACAGTATAAGCAGTGTTTAGGTGATACAGTCACAGTATAAGCAGTGTTTGGGTGATACAGTCACAGTATAAGCAGTGTTTGGGTGATACAGTCACAGTATAAGCAGTGTTTGGGTGATACAGTCACAGTATAAGCAGTGTTTGAGTGATACAGTCACAGTATAAGCAGTGTTTAGGTGATACAGTCACAATATAAGCAGTGTTTGGGTGATACAGTCACAGTATAAGCAGTGTTTGGGCGATACAGTCACAGTATAAGCAGTGTTTGGGTGATACAGTCACAGTATAAGCAGTGTTTGGGTGATACAGTCACACTATAAGCAGTGTTTGGGTGATACAGTCACAGTATAATCAGTGTTTAGGTGATACAGTCACAGTATAAGCAGTGTTTGGATGATACAGTCACAGTATAAGCAGTGTTTGGATGATACAGTCACAGTATAAGCAGTGTTTGGGTGATACAGTCACAGTATAAGCAGTGTTTGGGTGATACAGTCACAGTATAATCAGTGTTTAGGTGATACAGTCACAGTATAAGCAGTGTTTAGGTGATACAGTCACAGTATAAGCAGTGTTTAGGTGATACAGTCACAGTATAAGCAGTGTTTGGATGATACAGTCACAGTATAAGCAGTGTTTGGATGATACAGTCACAGTATAAGCAGTGTTTGGGTGATACAGTCACAGTATAAGCAGTGTTTGGGTGATACAGTCACACTATAAGCAGTGTTTGGGTGATACAGTCACAGTATAAGCAGTGTTTGGGTGATACAGTCACAGTATAATCAGTGTTTAGGTGATACAGTCACAGTATAAGCAGTGTTTGGGTGATACAGTCACAGTATAAGCAGTGTTTGGGTGACACAGTCACAGTATAAGCAGTGTTTGGGTGATACAGTCACAGTATAAGCAGTGTTTGGGTGATACAGTCACAGTATAATCAGTGTTTAGGTGATACAGTCACAGTATAAGCAGTGTTTAGGTGATACAGTCACAGTATAAGCAGTGTTTAGGTGATACAGTCACAGTATAAGCAGTGTTTAGCTGATACTTAGTGGATTACTAAGCATTGTGTCCTCTGCTGTACATTCCACACACTGCACTGTTACCAGCTGCCCCTCTCTCCACAGATCCTCCCCCTGCATGGAGCTCGTTCTCTGGTCTCCACCAACCAGTCAAATCCAGAAACTCCTGCGATCTTTTACCGGACTTCTAGAAACGTCTCCAGACCACCTGTCCTGGGCCCGACGAGAGCACGTGGACCACATGGAACTGTGAGCGGCAGGAACTGCAAAGGGTGATAGACTGAGACCCCTAGGAGTCTATACCGTGCGCCGTGTACCTTCCATTAAATTATTTACATTCTTTAAATTATGTTTACAGACAGAAAACTTATTATAAAACTTCGGGCATTCCTCCCACTGCAGGGTGACACAGACAGAAGGGAGCTATGGGACACAGAGTCTGCCCCTCCCACTGCAGGGCGACACAGACAGAAGGGAGCTATGGGACACTGAGTCTGCCCCTCCCACTGCAAGGTGACATGACGTCTGCTCCTCCCACTGCAGGGTGACACAGACAGAAGGGAGCTATGGGACACAGTCTGCCCCTCCCACTGCAAGGTGACATGACTTCTGCTCCTCCCACTGCAGGGCGACACAGACAGAAGGGAGTTATGGGACACTGAGTCTGCCCCTCCCACTGCAAGGTGACATGACGTCTGCTCCTCCCACTGCAGGGTGACACAGACAGAAGGGAGCTATGGGACACAGTCTGCCCCTCCCACTGCAGGGTGACACAGACAGAAGGGAGCTATGGGACACAGAGTCTGCCCCTGCCACTGTAGGGCGACACAGACCGAAGGGAGCTATGGGACACGGAGTCTGCCCCTCCCACTGCAAGGTGACCTGACGTCTGCTCCTCCCACTGCAGGGTGACACAAACAGAAGGGAGCTATGGGACACTGAGTCTGCCCCTCCCACTGCAGGGTGACATACAGAAGGAAGCTATGGGATACGTGTCTGCCCCTCCCACTGCAGGGTGACACAGACAGAACGGAGTTGTGTGGGACACGGAGTCTGCCCCTCCCACTGCAGGGTGACACAGACAGAAGGGAGCTATGGGACACAGAATCTGCCCCTCCCACTGCAAGGTGACATGACTTCTGCTCCTCCCACTGCAGGGCGACACAGACAGAAGGGAGCTATGGGACACTGAGTCTGCCCCTCCCACTGCAAGGTGACATGACGTCTGCTCCTCCCACTGCAGGGTGACACAGACAGAAGGGAGCTATGGGACACAGAGTCTGCCCCTCCCACTGCAGGGTGACACAGACAGAAGGGAGCTATGGGACACAGAGTCTGCCCCTCCCACTGTAGGGCGACACAGACCGAAGGGAGCTATGGGACACGGAGTCTGCCCCTCCCACTGCAAGGTGACCTGACGTCTGCTCCTCCCACTGCAGGGTGACACAGACAGAAGGGAGCTATGGGACACTGAGTCTGCCCCTCCCACTGCAGGGTGACATACAGAAGGAAGCTATGGGATACGTGTCTGCCCCTCCCACTGCAGGGTGACACAGACAGAACGGAGTTGTGTGGGACACGGAGTCTGCCCCTCCCACTGCAAAATGACACAGAGTCTGCCCCTCCCACTGCAGGGTGACATAGAAGGGAGCTGTGTGGGACACGGAGTCTGCCCCTCCCACTGCAGGGTGACATAGAAAGGAGCTGTGTGGGACATGGTGTCCGCCCCTCCCACTGCAGGGTGAGACAGACAGTATGGGGTGTGCCCATAATGGACTGATTTGTCCCAGACGTTTCCATTGTATGTTGTTTTGTTGTTAGTGATACTGCGTCGACCTGTTTTATGTGAATATCCTGCATATTGTATAAAAAGGTTTCAAACAGATTTGTTTCTCGTGTTGTCAGTATTCACTGCAGGGTGACAGTGCCCGCTCTCTGCCAGTGAGGATGCCCAGTGCCCGCTCTCTGCCAGTGAGGATGCCCAGTGCCCGCTCTCTGCCAGTGAGGATACCCAGTGCCCTCTCTCTGTCAGTGAGGATACCCAGTGCCCGATCTCTCTGCAAGAGAGGATGCCCAGTGCCCGCTCTCTGCCAGTGAGGATGCCCAGTGCCCGCTCTCTGCCAGTGAGGATACCCCGTGCCCGCTCTCTGCCAGTGAGGATACCCTGTGCCCGCTCTCTGCCAGTGAGGATGCCCGGTGCCCGCGCTCTGCCAGTGAGGATACCCCGTGCCCGCTCTCTGCCAGTGAGGATACCCCGTGCCCGCTCTCTGCCAGTGAGGATGCCCAGTGCCCGCTCTCTGACAGTGAGGATACCCAGTGCCCGCCCTCTGCCAGTGAGGATACCCAGGGCCCTCTCTGCCAGTGAGGATGCCCAGGGCCCGCTCTCTGCCAGTGAGGATACCCCGTGCCCTCTCTCTGTCAGTGAGGAGACCCCGTGCCCTCTCTCTGCCAGTGAGGATACCCAGTGCTCTCTCTCTGCCAGTGAGGATACCCCGTGCCCTCTCTCTGCCAGTGAGGATACCCAGTGCCCTCTCTCTGCCAGTGAGGATACCCCGTGCCCTCTCTCGGTCAGTGAGGATACCCATTGCCCTCTCTCTGCCAGTGAGGATACCCTGTGCCCTCTCTCTGCCAGTGAGGATACCCAGTGCCCTCTCTCTGCCAGTGAGGATACCCAGTGCCCTCTCTCTGCCAGTGAGGATGCCCAGTGCCCGCTCTCTGCCAGTGAGGATACCCTGTGCCCTCTCTCTGTCAGTGAGGATACTCAGTGCCCTCTCTCTGCCAGTGAGGATACCCAGTGCCCTCTCTCTGCCAGTGTCGAATACCCAGTGCCCTCCCTCTGCCAGTGAGGATACCCCGTGCCCTCTCTCTGTCAGTGAGGATACTCAGTGCCCTCTCTCTGCCAGTGAGGATACCCAGTGCCCTCTCTCTGCCAGTGAGGATGCCCAGTGCCCGCTCTCTGTCAGTGAGGATACCCCTGCCCTCTCTCTGTCAGTGAGGATACCCAGTGCCCTCTCTCTGCCAGTGTGGAATACCCAGTGCCCTCTCTCTGCCAGTGAGGATACCCAGTGCCCTCTCTGCAAGTGAGGATACCCAGAGCCCTCTCTCTGCCAGTGAGGATTCCCCATGCCCTCTCTCTGCCAGTGAGGATGCCCAGTACCCTCTCTCTGCCAGTGAGGATTCCCCGTGCCCACTCTCTGCCAGTGAGGATTCCCCGTGCCCTCTCGCTGCCAGTGAGGATACCCAGTACCTTCTCTCTGCCAGTGAGGATGCCCAGTACCCTCTCTCTGCCAGTGAGGATGCCCAGTTCCCCCCTCTCCCAGTGTGGAACACCCAGTACCCTCTTACTGCCAGTGAGGATGTCCAGTACCTTCTCTCTGCCAGTGAGGATGCCCAGTACCCTCTCTCTGCCAGTGAGGATGCCCAGTTCCCCCCTCTGCCATTGAGGATACCCCGTGCCTTATCGCTGCCAGTGAGGATGCCCAGTGCCTGCTCTCTGCCAGTGAGGATTCCCCGTGCCCTCTCTCTGCCAGTGAGGATTCCCCGTGCCCTCTCGCTGCCAGTGAGGATACCCAGTGCCCTCTCTCTGCCAGTGAGGATGCCTAGTGCCCGCTCTCTGCCAGTGAGGATTCCCCGTGCCCGCTCTCTGCCAGTGAGGATACCCAGTACCCTCTTTCTGCCAGTGAGGATGCCCAGTGCCCTCTCTCTGCCAGTGAGGATACCCCGTGCCCTCTCTCGGCCAGTGAGGATACCCCGTGCCCTCTCTCGGCCAGTGAGGATACCCCGTGCCCTCTCTCGGCCAGTGAGGATGCCCAGTGCCCTCTCTCGGCCAGTGAGGATGCCCAGTGCCCTCTCTCGGCCAGTGAGGATGCCCAGTGCCCTCTCTCGGCCAGTGAGGATGCCCAGTGCCCTCTCTCTGCCAGTGAGGATGCCCAGTGCCCTCTCTCTGCCAGTAAGGAATACCCAGTGCCCTCTCTCTGCCAGTGAGGATGCCTCGTGCCTGCTCTCTGCTAGTGAGGATGCCCAGTGCCCTCTCTCTGCCAGTGTGGAATACCCAGTGCCCTCTCTCTGCCAGTGAGGATACCCAGTGCCCTCCCTCTGCCAGTGAGGAAACCCTGTGCCCTCTCTACCAGTGAGGAAACCCTCTGCCCTCTCTGCCAGTGTGGATACCCAGTGCCCTCTCTCTGCCAGTGTGGAATACCCAGTGCCCTCTCTGCCAGTGAGGATGCCCAGTGCCCTCTCTCTGCCAGTGATGATACCCCGTGCCCTCTCTCTGCCAGTGAGGATGCCCCACACCCTCCCTCTGCCAGTGAGGATGCTCAGTGCCCTCCCTCTGCCAGTGAGGATGCCCAGTGCCCTCTCTCTGCCAGTAAGGAATACCCAGTGCCCTCTCTCTGCCAGTGAGGAATACCCAGTGCCCTCTCTCTGCCAGTGAGGATACCCAGTGCCCTCTCTGCCAGTGAGGATACCCAGTGCCCTCTCTGCCAGTGAGGATGCCCAGTGCCCTCTCTGCCAGTGAGGATGCCCAGTGCCCTCTCTGCCAGTGAGGATGCCCAGTGCCCTCTCTGCCAGTGAGGATGCCCAGTGCCCTCTCTCTGCCAGTGAGGATGCCCTGTGCCCTCTCTCTGCCAGTGTGGATATCCAGTGCCCTCTCTCTGCCAGTGAGGATACCCAGTGCCCTCTCTCTGCCAGTGAGGAGACCCAGTGCCCTCTCTCTGCCAGTGAGGATGCCCAGTACCCTCTCTCTGCCAGTGTGGAATACCCAGTGCCCTCTCTCTGCTATTAAGGAATACCCAGTGCCCTCTCTCTGCCAGTGAGGATGCCCAGTGCCCTCTCGCTGCCAGTAAGGAATACCCAGTGCCCTCTCTCTGCCAGTGAGGAATACCCAGTGCCCTCTCTCTGCCAGTGAGGAATACCCAGTGCCCTCTCTCTGCCAGTGAGGATGCCCAGTGCCCTCCCTGCCAGTGAGGATGCCCAGTGCCCTCTCTGCCAGTGAGGATGCCCTGTGCCCCCTCTCTGCCAGTGTGGATATCCAGTGCCCTCTTTGCCAGTGAGGAATACCCAGTGCCCTCTCTCTGCCAGTGAGGATACCCAGTGCCCTCTCTGCCAGTGAGGATACCCAGTGCCCTCTCTGCCAGTGAGGATACCCAGTGCCCTCTCTGCCAGTGAGGATGCCCAGTGCCCTCTCTGCCAGTGAGGATGCCCAGTTCCCTCTCTGCCAGTGAGGATGCCCAGTTCCCTCTCTGCCAGTGATGATGCCCAGTGCCCTCTCTGCCAGTGAGGATGCCCTGTGCCCCCTCTCTGCCAGTGTGGATATCCAGTGCCCTCTCTCAATACAAGTCTTCACTGGTAAATGTTTATACTAGTATATTACACAGAGTTAATTAGTTCAAGAAATAAAAAGGATAAAGGAATATACAAGAGGATAAGTGGGAGGAAAAAATGATAAAGGGGGCAGTATGCATAGAGATAGTGGGCAGTGTAATACAGGGGGCAGTATGGATCAAGATAGTGGGCAGTGTAATACAGGGGGCAGTATGGATAGAGCATGGGCGGGCTTATACTGGGGGCAGTATGGATAGAGCATGGGTGGGGTTATACAGGGGGCACTATGAATAGAGAGTGGGGTAATACAGGGGGCAGTATGGATAGAGCATGGGCGGGGTTATACAGGGGGCAGTATGAATAGAGAGCAGGGTAATACAGGGGGCAGTATGGATAGAGCATGGGCGTGGTAATACAGGGGGCAGTAAAAAAAAAACCTGGGTAATACAGGGGGCAGTATGGATAGAGAGAGTGGGCAGGTTAATACAGGGGGCAATATTAATAGAGAGTGGGGTAATATAGGGGACAGTATGGATAGAGAGGGGGCAGGTTAATAAAGGAGCAGTATGTATAGAGTGTGGGCAAGTTAATATAGGGAGCAGTATGTATAGAGTGTGGGCAAGTTAATATAGGGAGCAGTGTATGGATAGAGAGCGGGCTAATACAGATGGCAGTATGGATAGAGTTGGTGGGCGGTGTAATACAGGGGGCAGTATGTATAGAGAGTGGGCAGGTTAATATGGGGCAGTGTAATACAGGGGGGCAGTATGAATAGAGATAGTGGGCAGGTTAATACAGAGGGCAGTAGGGATAGAGAGCGGGCTAATACAGAGGGCATTATGGATATATATAGTGGGCGGTGTAATACAGGGGGCAGTATGTATAGAGAGTGGGCAGGTTAATATAGGGGACAGTAGGGATAGAGAGCGGGCTAATACAGATGGCATTATGGATAGATATAGTGGGCAGTGTAATACAGGGGGGCAGTATGAATAGAGATAGTGGGGAGTGTAATACAGGGGCAGTATGTATAGAGAGTGGGCAGGTTAATATAGTGGGCAGTATGTATAGAGAGTGGGCAGGTTAATATAGGGGGCAGTATGTATAGAGAGTGGGCAGGTTAATATAGGGGGCAGTATGTATAGAGAGTGGGCAGGTTATTATGTGGGAAGTATGGATAGAGACTGGGCTAATACAGAGGGCAGTATGGATAGAGTTGGTGGGCGGTGCAATATAGGGGGCAGTATGTATAGAGAGTGGGCAGGTTAATACAGAGCGCAGTATGTATAGAGTGCAGTGTAATGCAAGGGGCAGTATGTATAGAGAGATGTCAGGTTAATATGGGGGCAGTATGTATAGAGAGATGTCAGGTTAATATGGGGGCAGTATGTATAGAGAGTGGGTAGGTTAATAAAGGGGGCAGTATGGATAGGTAATGGGAAGGTTAATATGGGGCAATATGGATAGAGCACAGGGCAGCAAAACATTGACTATTTGAAAGCTCAGGACAAATATTGGAATCTAATTAGCAGGTTTTGTTAATTTAACATTTGTAGAATAAGTAGATTTTTCATGTAAAAGTTAGGTTTTTTTTCAATCTTTCCTCATATTTTATTATCGTGTTATATGATGTGATGAAAATACTGATATCTAAATCTAAAGAAAGCCCTTCTCATGTCAATAAAGACAATACATTATATGTGTGGGTACAGTAAATGAGAAAAATTACAGCTAAACACAAACACCACAGAAATGTTAAAACTGCCATTGTCATGACGGGTAAAAGGTCCTGTCAGCAAGGGCTTAAATCTTTATTATTTTCTCTTGGCATTCAAATTCGTTATGTGCTATGAGCCAGTCAGTAGTATGGCACTTGGTGCTCGCTTAGCATGTGTGAGCTTGTCACATTGATACCTTCTTCCTTTATTTATTTCCAGTTATTAGACGTTCTTCCTGTCTCTTGGCATCCGAGATCTTTGCTTGCCGCAAGTCAGTCACTAGAGTTACATGTTAGATTGCACGTTGAGGCTTAGCTTACATGGTAGAGAGCTTGCTTAATAGGACTGATATCTGCACTCTCCAGTTTCAAACATTTTTTTCTCTCTTGGCCTCTGAGATGTACATTTATCGTGAGCCAAAGGGAAGCGAGCGCACTGATAGAGTGCTCGCTTAGCATGTGAGAGGGAGCCTAGTTTAAGTGATAGAGCGCTCGCTTAGCATGTGAGAGGGAGCATAGTTTAAGTGATAGAGCGCTCGCTTAGCATGTGAGAGGGAGCATAGTTTAAGTGATAGAGCACTCGCTTAGCATGTGAGAGGGAGCATAGTTTAAGTGATAGAGCACTCGCTTAGCATGTGAGAGGGAGCATAGTTTAAGTGATAGAGCGCTCGCTTAGCATGTGAGAGGGAGCCTAGTTTAAGTGATAGAGCGCTCGCTTAGCATGTGAGAGGGAGCCTAGTTTAAGTGATAGAGCGCTCGCTTAGCATGTGAGAGGGAGCCTAGTTTAAGTGATAGAGCGCTCGCTTAGCATGTGAGAGGGAGCATAGTTTAAGTGATAGAGCGCTCGCTTAGCATGTGAGAGGGAGCATAGTTTAAGTGATAGAGCGCTCGCTTAGCATGTGAGAGGGAGCATAGTTTAAGTGATAAAGTGCTCGCTTATTTATGGGACAGATACAGCCTTTTTTTCTGTGTGTCTTTTTCCCCTTGTGTGTTCCTCAGCCCTCCAGATAAGCAAGCAGCTGTTAAAACTCTGGGCATCATGATGGGCACTTAGTTTAGGTTAGAGAGAGAGAGAGAGCACAAACAGGAACAGCATCCTGCAGCTTATAATCTTCAGGTCTAAAATCTTGTTCTTTTCTCTGTGCCTCTGAGATCTCTATTTATCATGAGGAATCTGCCTCCGGAACTAGCGTGGCCACGGGCAGAGGAATCCTGCACTAGCGTGCTCACCTAGCATGCCACGGGCAGAAGCATCCTGCACTAGCGTGCTCACCTAGCATGCCACGGGCAGAGGCATCTGCACTAGCGTGCTCACCTAGCATGCCACGGGCAGAGGCATCCTGCACTAGCGTGCTCACCTAGCATGCCACGGGCAGAGGCATCCTGCACTAGCGTGCTCACCTAGCATGCCACGGGCAGAAGCATCCTGCACTAGCGTGCTCACCTAGCATGCCACGGGCAGAGGCATCTGCACTAGCGTGCTCACCTAGCATGCCACGGGCAGAGGCATCCTGCACTAGCGTGCTCACCTAGCATGCCACGGGCAGAGGCATCCTGCACTAGCGTGCTCACCTAGCATGCCACGGGCAGAGACATCCTGCACTAGCGTGCTCACCTAGCATGCCACGGGCAGAGGCATCCTGCACTAGCGTGCTCACCTAGCATGCCACGGGCAGAGACATCCTGCACTAGCGTGCTCACCTAGCATGCCACGGGCAGAGGCATCCTGCACTAGCGTGCTCACCTAGCATGCCACGGGCAGAGGCATCCTGCACTAGCGTGCTCACCTAGCATGCCACGGGCAGAGGCATCCTGCACTAGCGTGCTCACCTAGCATGCCACGGGCAGAGGCATCCTGCACTAGCGTGCTCACCTAGCATGCCATGGGCAGAGGCATCCTGCACTTTATTCAAGATCTCCATTTCCCATGAGCTGGTTGCTAGCATGGGAGAGGGAGATTAGCTCACATGGTTGAGTGGTTACTTAGCATTGTATAGGGCAGTATAGATATAGAGCTGTATCCAAATGGGGGAGGGTAATGCATGTATGGGGCAGTATGGCTTATGGCGGGTTTAGGAGCCAGTTATTTGGTTTAGGAGTCGGCTCGCGGGTTTAGGAGCCAGTTATTTGGTTTAGGAGTCGGCTCGCGGGTTTAGGAGCCAGTTCTTTGGTTTAGGAGCCAGTTATTTGGTTTAGGAGTCGGCTCGCGGGTTTAGGAGCCAGTTATTTGGTTTAGGAGTCGGCTCGTGGGTTTAGGAGCCAGTTATTTGGTTTAGGAGTCGCCTCGCGGGTTAAGGAGCCAGTTATTTGGTTTAGGAGTCGGCTCGCGGGTTTAGGAGCCAGTTATTTGGTTTAGGAGTCGGCTCGCGGGTTTAGGAGTCGGCTCGCGGGTTTAGGAGCCAGTTATTTGGTTTAGGAGTCGGCTCGCGGGTTTAGGAGCCAGTTATTTGGTTTAGGAGTCGGCTCGCGGGTTTAGGAGTCGGCTCGCGGGTTTAGGAGCCAGTTATTTGGTTTAGGAGTCGGCTCGCGGGTTTAGGAGCCAGTTATTTGGTTTAGGAGTCGGCTCGCGGGTTTAGGAGCCAGTTATTTGGTTTAGGAGCCAGTTATTTGGTTTAGGAGTCGCCTCGCGGGTTTAGGAGCCAGTTATTTGGTTTAGGAGTCGTCTCGCGGGTTTAGGAGCCAGTTATTTGGTTTAGGAGTCGGCTCGCGGGTTTAGGAGCCAGTTTGGTTTAGGAGTCGGCTCGCGGGTTTAGGAGCCAGTTATTTGGTTTAGTAGTCGGCTCGCGGGTTAAGGAGCCAGTTATTTGGTTTAGGAGTCGGCTCGCGGGTTTAGGAGCCAGTTATTTGGTTTAGGAGTCGCCTCGCGGGTTAAGGAGCCAGTTATTTGGTTTAGGAGTCGGCTCGCGGCTTTAGGAGCCAGTTATTTGGTTTAGGAGTAGCCTCGCGGGTTAAGGAGACAGTTATTTGGTTTAGGAGTCGGCTCGCGGGTTTAGGAGCCAGTTATTTGGTTTAGGAGCCAGTTATTTGGTTTAGGAGTCGGCCTGTGGGTTTAGGAGCCAGTTATTTGGTTTAGGAGTCGCCTCGCGGGTTTAGGAGCCAGTTATTTGGTTTAGGAGTCGGCTCGCGGGTTTAGGAGCCAGTTATTTGGTTTAGGAGTCGCCCCGCGGGTTTAGGAGCCAGTTATTTGGTTTAGGAGTCGGCTCGCGGGTTTAGGAGCCAGTTATTTGGTTTAGGAGCCAGTTATTTGGTTTAGGAGCCAGTTATTTGGTTTAGGAGTCGGCCTGTGGGTTTAGGAGCCAGTTATTTGGTTTAGGAGTCGCCTCACGGGTTTAGGAGCCAGTTATTTGGTTTAGGAGTCGGCCCGTGGGTTTAGGAGCCAGTTATTTGGTTTAGGAGTCGGCCCGTGGGTTTAGGAGCCAGTTATTTGGTTTAGGAGTCGGCCCGTGGGTTTAGGAGCCAGTTATTTGGTTTAGGAGGCGGCTCGCGGGTTTAGGAGCCAGTTATTTGGTTTAGGAGTCGCCTCGCGGGTTTAGGAGCCAGTTATTTGGTTTAGGAGTCGGCTCGCGGGTTAAGGAGCCAGTTATTTGGTTTAGGAGTCGCCTCGTGGGTTTAGGAGCCAGTTATTTGGTTTAGGAGTCGGCTCGCGGGTTTAGAAGCCAGTTATTTGGTTTAGGAGTCGCCCCGCGGGTTTAGGAGCCAGTTATTTGGTTTAGGAGTCGGCTCGCGGGTTTAGGAGCCAGTTATTTGGTTTAGGAGTCGGCTCGCGGGTTAAGGAGCCAGTTATTTGGTTTAGGAGTCGGCTCGCGGGTTTAGAAGCCAGTTATTTGGTTTAGGAGTCGCCTCGCGGGTTTAGGAGCCAGTTATTTGGTTTAGGAGTCGCCTCGCGGGTTTAGGAGCCAGTTATTTGGTTTAGGAGTCGGCTCGCGGGTTTAGGAGCCAGTTATTTGGTTTAGGAGTTGCCTCGCGGGTTTAGGAGGCAGTTATTTGGTTTAGGAGTCGGCTCGCGGGTTTAGAAGCCAGTTATTTGGTTTAGGAGTCGCCTCGCGGGTTTAGGAGCCAGTAATTTGGTTTAGGAGTCGGCTCGCGGGTTTAGGAGCCAGTTATTTGGTTTAGGAGTCGGCTCGCGGGTTTAGGAGCCAGTTATTTGGTTTAGGAGTCGGCTCGCGGGTTTAGGAACCAGTTATTTGGTTTAGGAGCCAGTTATTTGGTTTAGGAGTCGGCTCGCGGGTTTAGGAGCCAGTTATTTGGTTTAGGAGTCGGCTCGCGGGTTTAGGAGCCAGTTATTTGGTTTAGGAGTCGGCTCGCGGGTTTAGGAGCCAGTTATTTGGTTTAGGAGCCAGTTATTTGGTTTAGGAGTCGGCTCGCGGGTTTAGGAGCCAGTTATTTGGTTTAGGAGTCGGCTCGCGGGTTTAGGAGCCAGTTATTTGGTTTAGGAGTCGGCTCGCGGGTTTAGGAGCCAGTTATTTGGTTTAGTAGTCGCCTCGCGGGTTAAGGAGCCAGTTATTTGGTTTAGGAGTCGGCCCGTGGGTTTAGGAGCCAGTTATTTGGTTTAGGAGCCAGTTATTTGGTTTAGGAGTCGGCCCGTGGGTTTAGGAGCCAGTTATTTGGTTTAGGAGCCAGTTATTTGGTTTAGGAGCCAGTTATTTGGTTTAGGAGTCGGCCCGTGGGTTTAGGAGCCAGTTATTTGGTTTAGGAGCCAGTTATTTGGTTTAGGAGCCAGTTATTTGGTTTAGGAGGCGGCTCACGGGTTAAGGAGCCAGTTATTTGTATCTGCTCATATGACTGGACACAGAGAGGTGACACTCATTACGTATAATATTGAGCCAGATATGAACCATTCCAGCATACAAAGGGTTTATTGTAAGACTATTATAATGTGTATCGTCCTACCCGCTGAAGGCATCGGAAAGGGTTAAATATTGCATGCGGGGTAAAATAGCACCACGCTGGAGGGTAATAATTAACTACTGTGTGAGTTATTGCTTGAGCCGAGCTCAGCCATTCAGGAAAGAGTTAACATCATTAACACTGGCAATTCATGGGTTAATACAATCTTTTCAGTAAGTTTCCAATCGTTGCACGGCCTCCGGCTCCTAAGCGTTAACACCAAGCCAAGCTCAGCAAGGCCTCTGAGGTTAAAGGGTTAATATGCCAGGTTGTGCTAGGCTTTAGGGGTTAATGCTATTCCAAGCTCCTCCCACTGCGCATTTACGCATGCAGATGTAGAGTCACTGGTCAAGTTTTCGGGAGGCTGGACCCAACTCCACCTTACAGACCCGCTGGGCGAACTTCAATGAGCAGACCGTCTCGCCCACATTCCCCTCCAACGGTGAAACCTGCAACAAAGGAGAGGGTCTGTGTAATCACCATCAATGCTGGATTTAAACTGACCCCACGGGAACTAGACCACAGTATGCGCTGATCCCAGAGCTCCACTGTGAGGAGCTCCATCACAAATAGATGGTAACCCCAAAACCTTAACAAAGAAGCACACAGGCCAACTGAAAGGGTGCCAAGTAATGCAGGGGCAGTATGGATAGAGAGCGGGATAGTTACATGGGGCAGTATGGATAGAGAACGGGATAGTTACATGGGGTAGTATGGATAGAGAACGGGATAGTTACATGGGGCAGTATGATTAGAGAGCGGGATAGTTACATGAGACAGTATGGTTAGGGAGCTGGGCATGTTCATGGGGCAGTATGGACACAGAGCAGGGTATTTACATGGAGCACTATGGATAGAGAGCGGGGTAGTTACATGGGGCAGTATGGATAGAGAGCGGGGTAGTTACATGAGACAGTATGGTTAGGGAGCTGAGCATGTACAAGGGGAGGTACGTATAGAGAGCAGGGTATTTACATGAGGCAGTATGGATAGAGAGCAGGAGGAGGTAATAGAGGGGCAGTATGGATAGAGAGCAGGATATTTACAGGAGGCAGTATGGATAGAGTGGGGTATTTAAAGGTGCAGTATGGATAGAAAGCGGTGTATTTACATGGGGTAGTATGGACACAGAGCAGGGTATTTAAAGGGGGCAGTATGGATAGAAAGCGGTGTATTTACATGGGGTAGTATGGACACAGAGCAGGGTATTTAAAGGGGGCAGTATGTATAGACAATGGGGTAGTTACAAGAGGCAGCTCCTCCCAGCATGCATCTCTAAACAACTGTTCCTCCCAACATGCACCCCTATATACAGTGGATATAAAAAGTCTACACACCCTTGTTAAAATGTCAGGTTTCTGTGCTGTAAAAAAAATGAGACAAAGATAAATCATTTCAGAACTTTTTCCACCTTTAATGTGACCTATGAACTGTACAACTCAATTGAAAAACAAACTGAAATCTTTAAGGTAGAGGAAAGAAAAAATATAAAAATAAAATAATGTGGTTGCATAAGTGTGCACACCCTCTTATAACTGGGGATGTAGCTGTGTTCAGAATTAAGCAATCACATTCCAAATCATGTTAAATAGGAGTCAGCATACACCTGCCATCATTTAAAGTGCCTCTGATTAACCCCAAATAAAGTTCAGCTGCTCTAGTTGGTCTTTCCTGAAATTTTCTTAGTCGCTTTCCACAGCAAAAGCCATGGTCCACAGAGAGCTTCCAAAGCATCAGAGGGATCTCATTGTTAGAAGGCATCAGTCTGGAGACGGGTACAAAAGAATTCCCAAGGCATTAGATATACCATGGAACACAGTGAGGACAGTCATCATCAAGTGGAGAAAATATGGAACAACAGTGACATTACCAAGAACTGGAGCTCCCTCCAAAATTGATGAAAAGACAAGAAGAAAACTGGTCTGGGAGGCTACCAAGAGGCCTACAGCAACATTAAAGGAGCTGCAGGAATATCTGGCAAGTACTGGCTGTGTGGTACATGTGACAACAATCTCCTGTATTCTTCATATGTCTGGGCTATGGGGTAGAGTGGCAAGACGAAAGCCTTTTCTTACGAAGAAAAACATCCAAGCCAGGCTACATTTTGCAAAAACACATCTGAAGTCTCCCAAAAGCATGTGGGAAAAGGTGTTATGGTCTGATGAAACCATGGTTGAACTTTTTGGCCATAATTCCAAAAGATATGTTTGGTGCAAAAACAACACTGCACATCACCAAAAGAACACCATACCCACAGTGAAGCATGGTGGTGGCAGCATCATGCTTTGGGTCTGGTTTTCTTCAGCTGGAACTGGGGCCTTAGTTAAGATAGAGGGAATTATGAACAGTTCCAAATACCAGTCAATATTGGCACAAAACCTTCAGGCTTCTGCTAGAAAGCTGAACATGAAGAGGAACTTCATCTTTCAGCATGACAACGACCCAAAGCATATTAACAAAGCAATAGCTTCACCAGAAGAAGATTCAAGTTTTGGAATGGCCCAGCCAGAGTCCAGACCTGAATCCGATTGGAAATCTGTGGGGTGATCTGAAGAGGGCTGTGCACAGGAGATGCCCTCGCAATCTGACAGATTTGGAGTGTTTTTGCAAAGAAGAGTGGCCAAATCTTGCCAAGTCAAAATGTGCCATGCTGATAGACTCATACCCAAAAAGACTGAGTGCTGTAATAAAATCAAAAGGTGCTTCAACAAAGTATTAGTTTAAGGGTGTGCACACTTATGCCACCACATTATTTTATTTTTATATTTTTCTTCCCTCTACCTAAAAGATTTCAGTTTGTTTTTCAATTGTTTTGTACAGTTTATAGGTCACATTAAAGGTGGAAAAAGTTCTGAAATGATTTATCTTTGTCTCATTTTTTTACAGGACAGAAACCTGACATTTTAACAGGTGTGTAGACTTTTTATATCCACTGTACCTGAAAATGCATCCTTATACATCTGCTCCTCATAGCATGCATCCCTATGCACCTGGTGATAGGTGGGTACACACTTTGGGGCCACCAGCAGCACCATTTATTCAGTGCGGCTGGACTTCTGTCACAGGGTGCCCAGGACTAGCTCACTCAGGATGTCAGCCAAGCCATTGTATTTCCCAGGTTGAGATTGTCTCCTGTCCGTCACACTGCAGTCTCTCAGGAGGTGTTAAGGAATGTTATGTTTTGTTGCACTATGTGAAATAACCAGTTCCTGGTTAATATGTGTTAAATGTATTCTTGTCATTGTGTCAAATTCCCCATTGTCTTTATGTAAGTCATTCAGTGTCCTGGTGTAAAGTGATGTCTTTTAATTAGGAAGTTACTTTATCTGAGTGTACTCTGTATGTATCTGAACTTGACACTGGTTCTGCCTGGTGAATTAGAGCAGCTACCTACAGCACTGGTTCTGTCTGGTGAATTAGAGCAGCTACCTACAGCACTGCTTCTGTCTGGTGAATTAGAGCAGCTACCTACAGCACTGGTTCTGTCTGGTGAATTAGAGCAGCTACCTACAGCACTGGTTCTGCCTGGTGAATTAGAGCAGCTACCTACAGCACTGGTTCTGTCTGGTGTATTAGAGCAGTTACCTACAGTACTGGTTCTGTCTGGTGAATTAGAGCAGCTACCTACAGCACTGGTTCTGTCTGGTGAATTAGAGCAGCTACCTACAGCGCTGGTTGTGTCTGGTGAATTAGAGCAGCTACCTACAGCACTGGTTCTGTCTGGTGAATTAGAGCAGCTACCTACAGCACTGGTTCTGTCTGGTGAATTAGAGCAGCTACCTACAGCACTGGTTCTGTCTGGTGAATTAGAGCAGCTACCTACAGCACTGGTTCTGTCTGGTGAATTGGAGCAGCTACCTACAGCACTGGTCCTGTCTGGTGAATTAGAGCAGCTACCTACAGCACTGGTCCTGTCTGATGAATTAGAGCAGCTACCTACAGCACTGGTTCTGTCTGGGGAATTAGAGCAGCTACCTACAGCACTGGTTGTGTCTGGTGAATTAGAGCAGCTACCTATCGCACTGGTTCTGCCTGGTGAATTAGAGCAGCTACCTACAGCACTGGTTCTGTCTGGTGAATTAGAGCAGCTACCTACAGCACTGGTTCTGTCTGGGGAATTAGAGCAGCTACCTACAGCACTGGTTCTGCCTGGTGAATTAGAGCAGCTACCTACAGCACTGGTTCTGTCTGGTGAATTAGAGCAGCTACCTACAGCACTGGTTCTGCCTGGTGAATTAGAGCAGCTACCTACAGCACTGGTTCTGTCTGGTGAATTAGAGCAGCTACCTACAGCACTGGTTCTGCCTGGTGAATTAGAGCAGCTACCTACAGCACTGGTCCTGTCTGGTGAATTAGAGCAGTTACCTACAGCACTGGTCCTGTCTGGTGAATTAGAGCAGCTACCTACAGCACTGGTTCTGTCTGGTGAATTAGAGCAGTTACCTACAGCGCTGGTTCTGTCTGGTGAATTAGAGCAGCTACCTACAGCGCTGGTTCTGTCTGGTGAATTAGAGCAGCTACCTACAGCGCTGGTTCTGTCTGGTGAATTAGAGCAGCTACCTACAGCACTGGTCCTGTCTGATGAATTAGAGCAGCTACCTACAGCACTGGTCCTGTCTGATGAATTAGAGCAGCTACCTACAGCACTGGTTCTGTCTGGTGAATTAGAGCAGCTACCTACAGCACTGGTTCTGCCTGATGAATTAGAGCAGCTACCTACAGCACTGGTCCTGTCTGATGAATTAGAGCAGCTACCTACAGCACTGGTTCTGTCTGGTGAATTAGAGCAGCTACCTACAGCACTGGTTCTGCCTGATGAATTAGAGCAGCTACCTACAGCACTAGTTCTGTCTGGTGAATTAAGGTGGCTATCGCAGCAAGAAAGCAGAGCTTTGACAGAGGTACCCACCTGGGGTACCGTCACACCTCTGTTTCTCCCAGCATGCAATTCTGTATGTCGCAGTATGCACCTCTATAAGGTTCTTCTCTCCCAGCATGCACCTCTGTGCGGCTCTTGTCTCCCAGCATGCAGCTGTGTATGGCTCTTCTCTCCCAGAATGCACCTCTGTATCTCCCAGCATACACGTCTATATGACCCTGCATGCACCTTTGTATGGCTTCTCTCTCCCAGCATGCACCTCTGTGCAGCTCTTGTCTCCCAGCATGCAGCTGTGTATGGCTCTTCTCTCCCAGCATGCACCTCTATATCTTCCAGCATGCACCTCTGTGTTGCTCTTCTCTCTCAGCATGCGCTGCACTCTCCCCCACAGGTCATACCTGCACCATCATGATTGTCTTGTTCCCTTTGCCCAGAGAGTCCTGTAGCAGGTATGTGAGTTTGGAGTTCCTGAAGGGTACATGGCCTTGCTTGGATCTTAGTGCCTGAATCACCTCCCCCAGAGCCAAAAGGGACTTGTTAATATTCTGAGCCTCCTTGAGCCTCTCCCCCTCCGCCCCAGACTTGCACACACGCTCCGACCCGGCCAGATCTACCAAGTTCAGCTTCCCTGTGGACAGAGACATAATGGATGCTTCCACCAAGACCACCCCAGGAACCAAACACACAACACACTGGTCGGGGACAGTAGGGGGATAGATTACCTGTGGTCGGGGACAGTAGGGGGATAGATTACCTGTGGTCGGGGACAGTAGGGGGATAGATTACCTGTGGTCGGGGACAGTAGGGGGATAGATTATCTGTGGTCGGGGACAGTAGGGGAATAGATTACCTATGGTCGGGGACAGTAGGGGGATAGATTACCTGTGGTCGGGGACAGTAGGGGGATAGATTACCTGTGGTCGGGGACAGTAGGGGGATAGATTACCTGTGGTCGGGGACAGTAGGGGGATAGATTACCTGTGGTCGGGGACAGTAGGGGGATAGATTACCTGTGGTCGGGGACAGTAGGGGGATAGATTATCTGTGGTTGGGGACAGTAGGGGAATAGATTACCTATGGTCGGGGACAGTAGGGGGATAGATTACCTGTGGTCGGGGTCAGTAGGGGGATAGGTTATCTGTGGTCGGGGACAGTAGGGGGATAGGTTACCTGTGGTCAGGGACAGTAGGGGGATAGGTTACCTGTGGTCAGGGACAGTAGGGGGATAGGTTACCTGTGGTCGGGGACAGCAGGGGGATAGATTACCTGTGGTCGGGGACAGTAGGGGGATAGATTACCTGTGGTCGGGGACAGTAGGGGGATAAACTGCCTGTGGTCTGGGGCAGTATGGGTGGGGATTGTCAGGTTACCCTTGGTCAGGTACAGTGGGGGATAGATTACCTGTGGCCAGAGCACAATGGGAATAGATTACCTGTGGTCGGGGACATGGGGCTTGGGATAGTCAGATTACCTGTGGTCAGGCACAGTGGCGATAGATTACCTCTCATCGGGGTTAGTATGGGGGATTTGTTATCTGTTGCCTGGGTTAGTGGGGGATATTCAGGTTACCTGTGGTCACGGCCCCCGTGGCTTGATCTCTCCCACTAATAGTGATAGTGAGCAGGGCATGTGAGCGGGAGCTCCTCTCGTTCATGTTAGTGCAGAAAGTGGCCCGGTTCTTTTTTCCCAGAGAAAGAAGCTGGTGGGATGAAACAGAGCAGTGATGGGTCCTAGCATTATCACCGATCCGTATCTGTAAAGTGTTTTATTACCACTCCCTGGGGCTTGTGTGCTATCCTTCCATGTAAATACCCCAGTGTTTGTAAAAGTATATCTCTGAGATAAAGGCCCCTGGTTACTGTGCCCCTTGTCTAAGCACCATGACATCCATGTAATAAGGCACAGTCAGGAGCTTGTTTTCGTACCTTTGTGATGTGCCGGAAGCTGCTGACCGTGGTGCTGGTCAGTCCTGGGACATGGAGCTGACCACTCCCATCCGGATTCAACTTAACATCCAATTTATCCTGGGGGTCTTTGGAGAGAAGGTCCCTGTAAAACATGTTTCAAAGATTATTATCTCAATAAAATTCCCTGCAGAATCGTATTATATTATAATCAATCATTGTTTTGTTTGTCCCCCCATATAGTTGGAAGTCTATGCAGTAACTGTTTGGGTTAATTTGCCTCCGTGAAACACTGCCTTGTGCATTATTTATTTACAAATGCTGTCGAATTGCTCCTTTCCTATTTCTCCTCCGACATGGACTCTCCCAGGACGTCCCACTGAATGGTGAGCTGAAAGTAATGGGGAGAATCTGGCAAATCAGAGTTACTATCATTTAATGATTACACACCCCCCTTGGCTCCTGAGAATGCTGAGGTTGGTGGACTCTGATCGCAGTTAGTAATTCCCTACTGCTTTCCAGCAGGTCAATAGACTCTCACCTGATGATCTCGTTATAGATCTCCACCATGCTTAGACTCACGCTGTAATCCCACAAGCCGCTCCTGGCCTCCATCTCTTTGTATAGAGCCTGCACAGCTTGCTGGTTAATCCCTGGATTCTCTGATGTTCCCTGAAACCCAAGAGCATCTGGCATTAGATGGCCCGTACATCGACGTAACACACTCGGACTGGTCCGTCAATAACCACCTCCAGGCACCTGCTGCCCAGTGAGACCAGCTTAGTGACTGTGAGACCTCACTTGGAATATTGTACAGAGCTCTGGTGAGATCTCACTTGGAGTATTGTACAAAGCGCTGGTGAGACCTCACTTGGAGTATTGTACAGAGCTCTGGTGAGACCTCACTTGGAGTATTATACAGAGCGCTGGTGAGACCTCACTTGGAGTATTGTACAGAGCGCTGGTGAGACCTCACTTGGAGTATTGTACAGAGCGCTGGTGAGACCTCACTTGGAGTATTGTACAGAGCGCTGGTGAGACCTCACTTGGAGTATTGTACAGAGCACTGGTGAGACCTCACTTGGAATATTGTACAGAGCTCTGGTGAGACCTCACTTGGAGTATTGTACAGAGCACTGGTGAGACCTCACTTGGAGTATTGTACAGAGCTCTGGTGAGACCTCACTTGGAGTATTGTACAGAGCACTGGTGAGACCTCACTTGGAGTATTGTACAGAGCGCTGGTGAGACCTCACTTGGAGTATTGTACAGAGCGCTGGTGAGTCCTCACTTGGAGTATTGTACAGAGCTCTGGTGAGAACTCACTTGGAGTATTGTACAGAGCACTGGTGAGACCTCACTTTGGAGTATTGTACAGAGCTCTGGGGAGACCTCACTTGGAGTATTGTACAGAGCACTGGTGAGACCTCACTTGGAGTATTGTACAGAGCTCTGGTGACACCTCACTTGGAGTATTGTACAGAGCACTGGTGAGACCTACCTTGGAGTATGGTACAGAGCACTGGTGAGAGGGTAGTGGATGCATGGAATAGTCTTCCAGTAGAAGTGGTAAAGGTTAATATAGTGAAGGAGTTTAAGCATGCGTGGGATAGGTATAAGGCTATCCTAGATATAAGATAAAGCCAGGCACTAATGAAAGTAATACTTTACTGAGAGGGTAGTGGATGCATGGAATAGCCTTCCAGTAGATGCGGTGAGGTTAATACAGTGAAGGAGTTTAAGAATGCATGGGATAGGTATAAGGCTATCCTAGATATAAGATAAGGTCAGGGACTAATGGAAGTATTACTTTACTGAGAGGGTAGTGGATGTATGGAATAGACTTCCAGTAGAAGTGGTAGGAGTTGAAGGAGTTTAAGCATGCGTGGGATAGGTATAAGGCTATCCTAGATATAAGATAAGGCCAGGGACTAATGAAAGGATTACTTTACTGAGAGCGTAGTGGATGCATGGAATAGTCTTCAAGCAGAAATGTTAGAGGTTAATAAGTACGTTTTAAGCAAGCCTGAGAAGGGCATAAGTCTAAACTAGATAAGGGCAATATTCAGATTATTGGGCAGACTAGAGGTTTCTTATCTGCCAGTGGCACAGTCTATGGTTCTATGTTACAGGCTGTCTGGAGTATATGTTCAGTTACAAGCCCCCCACACATCTCAGGATATCTGGATCTCTGAGCATTATCCGAGGAGTTACTCCACAGAGATGGCCCTCCCACTGGGGGGCTTTTCCATTAGCTCAGGGGATCGTGGGTGGCTCACTTAGAAACAGTATTCATAGTTGGATGGTTGGTGAGGAGAGCCCACACTCGATAAGAAGAGTGCACACTCACCTCCATGGTGTAAGTCTTTCCTGAGCCAGTCTGCCCATAAGCGAAGATACAGACGTTGTATCCATTAATACAGGACATGACCACAGGTTCGATCTCCAGGAAAACCTAAACAGCAAAAGTACATTACATCGGCCTGGATATAACGTTATATGTATTATACTATGCACTGAGTATAGTGTATATCAAAAGCATTAGTACACTAGTAACCTAGGAAGGACTGACCCATAAACATGTCACTGTCATTAGTACACTGTGACCCTAGGAAGGACTGACCCATAAACATGTCACTGTCATTAGTACACTGTGACCCTAGGAAGGACTGACCCATAAACATGTCACTGTCATTAATACACTGTGACCCTAGGAAGGACTGACCCATAAACATGTCACTTTCATTAATACACTGTGACCCTAGGAAGGACTGACCCATAAACACCTCACTGTAATTAGTACACTGTGACCCTAGGAAGGACTGACCCATAAACATGTCACTGTCATTAATACACTGTGACCCTAGGAAGGACTGACCCATAAACATGTCACTGTCATTAATACACTGTGACCCTAGGAAGGACTGACCCATAAACATGTCACTGTCATTAATACACTGTGACTCTTGGAAGGACTGACCCATAAACATGTCACTGTCATTAATACCCTGTGACCCTAGGAAGGACTGACCCATAAACACCTCACTGTCATTATTACACTGTGACCATAGGAAGGACTGACCCATAAACACCTCACTGTCATTATTACACTGTGACCATAGGAAGGACTGACCCATAAACACCTCACTGTCATTATTACACTGTGACCATAGGAAGGACTGACCCATAAACATCTCACTGTCATTAGTACACTGTGACCCTAGGAAGGACTGACCCATAAACACCTCACTGTCATTAGTACACTGTGACCATAGGAAGGACTGACCCATAAACACCTCACTGTCATTAGTACACTGTGACCCTAGGAAGGACTGACCCATAAACACCTCACTGTCATTAGTACACCGTGACCCTAGGAAGGACTGACCCATAAACACCTCACTGTCATTAGTACACTGTGACCATAGGAAGGACCGACCCATAAACATCTCACTGTCATTAATACACTGTGATCCTAGGAAGGACTGACCCATAAACACGTCACTGTCATTAGTACACTGTGACCCTAGGAAGGACTGACACATAAACACGTCACTGTCATTAGTACACTGTGACCCTAGGAAGGACTTACCCATAAACACCTCACTGTCATTAATACACTGTGACCCTAGGAAGGACTGACCCATAAACACCTCACTGTCATTATTACACTGTGACCCTAGGAAGGACTGACCCATAAACACCTCACTGTCATTAGTACACTGTGACCCTAGGAAGGACTGACCCATAAACACCTCACTGTCATTAATACACTGTGACCCTAGGAAGGACTGACACATAAACACGTCACTGTCATTAGTACACTGTGACCCTAGGAAGGACTGACCCATAAACACCTCACTGTCATTATTACACTGTGACCCTAGGAAGGACTGACCCATAAACACCTCACTGTCATTATTACACTGTGACCCTAGGAAGGACTGACCCATAAACATCTCACTGTCATTATGACACTGTGACCCTAGGAAGGACTGACCCATAAACACCTCACTGTCATTATTACACTGTGACCATAGGAAGGACTGACCCATAAACACCTCACTGTCATTATTACACTGTGACCATAGTAAGGTCTGACCCATAAACACCTCATTGTCATTATTACACTGTGACCATAGGAAGGACTGACCCATAAACACCTCACTGTCATTATTACACTGTGACCATAGGAAGGACTGACCCATAAACACCTCACTGTCATTAGTACACTGTGACCCTAGGAAGGACTGACCCATAAACACCTCACTGTCATTAGTACACCGTGACCCTAGGAAGGACTGACCCATAAACACGTCACTGTCATTAGTACACGGTGACCCTAGGAAGGACTGACCCATAAACACCTCACTGTCATTATTACACTGTGACCCTAGGAAGGACTGACCCATAAACACCTCACTGTCATTATTACACTGTGACCCTAGGAAGGACTGACCCATAAACATCTCACTGTCATTATTACACTGTGACCCTAGGAAGGACTGACCCATAAACACCTCACTGTCATTATTACACTGTGACCATAGGAAGGACTGACCCATAAACACCTCACTGTCATTATTACACTGTGACCATAGGAAGGACTGACCCATAAACACCTCACTGTCATTATTACACTGTGACCATAGGAAGGACTGACCCATAAACATCTCACTGTCATTAGTACACTGTGACCCTAGGAAGGACTGACCCATAAACACCTCACTGTCATTAGTACACTGTGACCCTAGGAAGGACTGACCCATAAACACCTCACTGTCATTAGTACACCGTGACCCTAGGAAGGACTGACCCATAAACACCTCACTGTCATTAGTACACTGTGACCATAGGAAGGACCGACCCATAAACATCTCACTGTCATTAATACACTGTGATCCTAGGAAGGACTGACCCATAAACACGTCACTGTCATTAGTACACTGTGACCCTAGGAAGGACTGACACATAAACACGTCACTGTCATTAGTACACTGTGACCCTAGGAAGGACTGACCCATAAACACCTCACTGTCATTAATACACTGTGACCCTAGGAAGGACTGACCCATAAACACCTCACAGTCATTATTACACTGTGACCCTAGGAAGGACTGACCCATAAACACCTCACTGTCATTAGTACACTGTGACCCTAGGAAGGACTGACCCATAAACACCTCACTGTCATTAATACACTGTGACCCTAGGAAGGACTGACACATAAACACGTCACTGTCATTAGTACACTGTGACCCTAGGAAGGACTGACCCATAAACACCTCACTGTCATTATTACACTGTGACCCTAGGAAGGACTGACCCATAAACACCTCACTGTCATTATTACACTGTGACCCTAGGAAGGACTGACCCATAAACATCTCACTGTCATTATGACACTGTGACCCTAGGAAGGACTGACCCATAAACACCTCACTGTCATTATTACACTGTGACCATAGGAAGGACTGACCCATAAACACCTCACTGTCATTATTACACTGTGACCATAGTAAGGTCTGACCCATAAACACCTCACTGTCATTATTACACTGTGACCATAGGAAGGACTGACCCATAAACACCTCACTGTCATTAGTACACTGTGACCCTAGGAAGGACTGACCCATAAACACCTCACTGTCATTAGTACACCGTGACCCTAGGAAGGACTGACCCATAAACACCTCACTGTCATTAGTACACTGTGACCATAGGAAGGACCGACCCATAAACATCTCACTGTCATTAGTACACTGTGACCCTAGGAAGGACTGACCCATAAACACCTCACTGTCATTAGTACACTGTGACCATAGGAAGGACCGACCCATAAACATCTCACTGTCATTAGTACACTGTGACCCTAGGAAGGACTGACCCATAAACACCTCACTGTCATTAGTACACTGTGACCATAGGAAGGACTGACCCATAAACACGTCACTGTCATTAGTACACTGTGACCCTAGGAAGGACTGACCCATAAACACCTCACTGTCATTATTACACTGTGACCCTAGGAAGGACTGACCCATAAACACCTCACTGTCATTAATACACTGTGACCCTAGGAAGGACTGACCCATAAACACCTCACTGTCATTAGTACACTGTGACCCTAGGAAGGACTGACCCATAAACACCTCACTGTCATTAGTACACTGTGACCCTAGGAAGGACTGACCCATAAACACCTCACTGTCATTAGTACACTGTGACCCTAGGAAGGACTGACCCATAAACACCTCACTGTCATTATTACACTGTGACCCTAGGAAGGACTGACCCATAAACACCTCACTGTCATTAGTACGCTGTGACCCTAGGAAGGACTGACCCATAAACACCTCACTGTCATTAGTACGCTGTGACCCTAGGAAGGACTGACCCATAAACACCTCACTGTCATTAGTACACTGTGACCCTAGGAAGGACTGACCCATAAACACCTCACTGTCATTAATACACTGTGACCCTAGGAAGGACTGACCCATAAACACCTCACTGTCATTAATACACTGTGACCCTAGGAAGGACTGACCCATAAACACCTCACTGTCATTAGTACACTGTGACCCTAGGAAGGACTGACCCATAAACACCTCAATGTCATTAATACACTGTGACCCTAGGAAGGACTGACCCATAAACACCTCACTGTCATTATTACACTGTGACCCTAGGAAGGACTGACCCATAAACACCTCACTGTCATTAATACACTGTGACCCTAGGAAGGACTGACCCATAAACACCTCACTGGCATTAATACACTGTGACCCTAGGAAGGACTGACCCATAAACACCTCACTGTCATTAGTACACTGTGACCCTAGGAAGGACTGACCCATAAACACCTCACTGTCATTAGTACACTGTGACCCTAGGAAGGACTGACCCATAAACACTTCACTGTCATTAGTACACTGTGACCCTAGGAAGGACTGACCCATAAACACCTCACTGTCATTATTACACTGTGACCCTAGGAAGGACTGACCCATAAACACCTCACTGTCATTAGTACACTGTGACCCTAGGAAGGACTGACCCATAAACACCTCACTGTCATTAGTACACTGTGACCCTAGGAAGGACTGACCCATAAACACCTCACTGTCATTAATACACTGTGACCCTAGGAAGGACTGACCCATAAACACCTCACTGTCATTAATACACTGTGACCCTAGGAAGGACTGACCCATAAACACCTCACTGTCATTAGTACACTGTGACCCTAGGAAGGACTGACCCATAAACACCTCAATGTCATTAATACATTGTGACCCTAGGAAGGACTGACCCATAAACACCTCACTGTCATTAGTACACTGTGACCCTAGGAAGGACTGACCCATAAACACCTCACTGTCATTAATACACTGTGACCCTAGGAAGGACTGACCCATAAACACCTCACTGTCATTATTACACTGTGACCCTAGGAAGGACTGATCCATAAACACGTCACTGTCATTAATACACTGTGACCCTAGGAAGGACTGACCCATAAACACCTCACTGTCATTAATACACTGTGACCTTAGGAAGGACTGACCCATAAACACCTCACTGTCATTAATACACTGTGACCCTAGGAAGGACTGACCCATAAACACCTCACTGTCATTATTACACTGTGACCATAGGAAGGACTGACCCATAAACACCTCACTTTCATTATTACACTGTGACCATATGAAGGACTGACCCATAAACACCTCACTGTCATTATTACACTGTGACCATAGGAAGGACTGACCCATAAACACCTCACTGTCATTATTACACTGTGACCATAGGAAGGACTGACCCATAAACACCTCACTGTCATTAGTACACTGTGACCCTAGGAAGGACTGACCCATAAACACCTCACTGTCATTAGTACACCGTGACCCTAGGAAGGACTGACCCATAAACACCTCACTGTCATTAGTACACTGTGACCATAGGAAGGACCGACCCATAAACATCTCACTGTCATTAGTACACTGTGACCCTAGGAAGGACTGACCCATAAACACCTCACTGTCATTATTACACTGTGACCCTAGGAAGGACTGACCCATAAACATCTCACTGTCATTAGTACACTGTGACCCTAGGAAGGACTGACCCATAAACACCTCACTGTCATTAGTACACTGTGACCATAGGAAGGACTGACCCATAAACACGTCACTGTCATTAGTACACTGTGACCCTAGGAAGGACTGACCCATAAACACCTCACTGTCATTATTACACTGTGACCCTAGGAAGGACTGACCCATAAACACCTCACTGTCATTAGTACACTGTGACCCTAGGAAGGACTGACCCATAAACACCTCACTGTCATTAATACACTGTGACCCTAGGAAGGACTGACCCATAAACACCTCACTGTCATTAATACACTGTGACCCTAGGAAGGACTGACCCATAAACACCTCACTGTCATTAGTACACTGTGACCCTAGGAAGGACTGACCCATAAACACCTCACTGTCATTAGTACACTGTGACCCTAGGAAGGACTGACCCATAAACACCTCACTGTCATTAGTACACTGTGACCCTAGGAAGGACTGACCCATAAACACCTCACTGTCATTCTTACACTGTGACCCTAGGAAGGACTGACCCATAAACACCTCACTGTCATTAGTACACTGTGACCCTAGGAAGGACTGACCCATAAACACCTCACTGTCATTAGTACACTGTGACCCTAGGAAGGACTGACCCATAAACACCTCACTGTCATTAATACACTGTGACCCTAGGAAGGACTGACCCATAAACACCTCACTGTCATTAATACACTGTGACCCTAGGAAGGACTGACCCATAAACACCTCACTGTCATTAGTACACTGTGACCCTAGGAAGGACTGACCCATAAACACCTCAATGTCATTAATACACTGTGACCCTAGGAAGGACTGACCCATAAACACCTCACTGTCATTAGTACACTGTGACCCTAGGAAGGACTGACCCATAAACACCTCACTGTCATTAATACACTGTGACCCTAGGAAGGACTGACCCATAAACACCTCACTGTCATTATTACACTGTGACCCTAGGAAGGACTGACCCATAAACACCTCACTGTCATTAATACACTGTGACCCTAGGAAGGACTGACCCATAAACACCTCACTGTCATTAATACACTGTGACCCTAGGAAGGACTGACCCATAAACACCTCACTGTCATTAGTACACTGTGACCCTAGGAAGGACTGACCCATAAACACCTCACTGTCATTAGTACACTGTGACCCTAGGAAGGACTGACCCATAAACACCTCACTGTCATTAGTACACTGTGACCCTAGGAAGGACTGACCCATAAACACGTCACTGTCATTAGTACACTGTGACCCTAGGAAGGACTGACCCATAAACACGTCACTGTCATTAGTACACTGTGACCCTAGGAAGGACTGACCCATAAACACGTCACTGTCATTAGTACACTGTGACCCTAGGAAGGACTGACCCATAAACACCTCACTGTCATTAGTACACTGTGACCCTAGGAAGGACTGACCCATAAACACCTCACTGTCATTAATACACTGTGACCCTAGGAAGGACTGACCCATAAACACCTCACTGTCATTAATACACTGTGACCCTAGGAAGGACTGACCCATAAACACCTCACTGTCATTAGTACACTGTGACTCTAGGAAGGACTGACCCATAAACACGTCACTGTCATTAGTACACTGTGACTCTAGGAAGGACTGACCCATAAACACGTCACTGTCATTAGTACACTGTGACCCTAGGAAGGACTGACCCATAAACACGTCACTGTCATTAGTACACTGTGACCCTAGGAAGGACTGACCCATAAACACGTCACTGTCATTAGTACACTGTGACCCTAGGAAGGACTGACCCATAAACACCTCACTGTGATTAGTACATTTGTAGTTTTTCTGTGATGTCCATTGTAGGGTTTGTTTATTAGGTTGTTTCGGGGGGTTCTTGACACCTCCTTAGTGTGCTGAGCAGGTCGCTCACCTCCTCCTGAGTGGCCTTTGGCAAGAAGACTTTATCTAGTTGGAAGGTCCTCTCTTTGCCCTTGTACAGCACAGAGAGTCTGGTGTCATCACTCTCATCTGTGGTTATGGGGGTGCCCTGTGCCCCCTCTTCTCTCTCACCGCTGTCTGTTGGGGGTCTCACTCTGCACAGCACTCGAATGTTTCCTGGCAGAAGACACATAGCCGTGTCATCATAGGGGACACAGGTTCACTAGCCCAGGAGCCTCAGGACAAATCATCCTGCACAGCAATGCATTGGGGCCCTGTACCATGTATAGTGTTTCCCATGTGTAACACACTCACCCTTTATCTCAACCAGCTGGGTGTGGTATCTCTTGCGCAGTTGCACCTCTCGCTGGTATTTTTGGAGCAAATCCCTGTTGGCTTCAGAGACATCAGTGACTGCGGAGCACAGCTACAGAAACAGAGACGTCGCTAACATCACTCTGTCATCAATACACTCACCACTACCGCCACCATTACCTATCTCCCCAGTATTACCTGTCTCCCCAGTATTACCTGCTCCCCAATATTATCTGTCTCCCCCAGTATTACCTGCTCCCCAATATTATCTGTCTCCCCAGTATTACCTGCTCCCCAGTATTACCTGCTCCCCAATATTATCTGTCTCCCCCAGTATTATCTGTCTCCCCAGTATTACCTGCTCCCCAATATTATCTGTCTCCCCCAGTATTACCTGCTCCCCAATATTATCTGTCTCCCCAGTATTACCTGCTCCCCAGTATTACCTGCTCCCCAATATTATCTGTCTCCCCCAGTATTATCTGTCTCCCCAGTATTACCTGCTCCCCAATATTATCTGTCTCCCCCAGTATTACCTGCTCCCCAATATTATCTGTCTCCCCAGTATTACCTGCTCCCCAGTATTACCTGCTCCCCAATATTATCTGTCTCCCCCAGTATTATCTGTCTCCCCAGTATTACCTGCTCCCCAATATTATCTGTCTCCCCCAGTATTATCTGTCTCCCCAGTATTACCTGCTCCCCAGTATTATCTGCTCCCCAGTATTACCTGCTCCCCAATATTATCTGTCTCCCCCAGTATTATCTGTCTCCCCAGTATTACCTGCTCCCCAATATTATCTGTCTCCCCCAGTATTATCTGTCTCCCCAGTATTACCTGCTCCCCAATATTATCTGTCTCCCCCAGTATTACCTGCTCCCCAATATTATCTGTCTCACCAGTATTACCTGCTCCCCAATATTACCTGTCTCCCCAGTATTACCTGCTCCCCTAGTATTACCTGCTCCCCAATATTATCTGTCTCACCAGTATTACCTGCTCCCCTAGTATTACCTGCTCCCCAATATTATCTGTCTCCCCCAGTATTACCTGTCTCCCCAGTATTACCTGCTCCCCAATATTATCTGTCTCCCCCAGTATTACCTGCTCCCCAATATTATCTGTCTCCCCCAGTATTACCTGCTCCCCAATATTATCTGTCTCCCTCAGTATTACGTGTCTCCCCAGTATTACCTGCTCCCCAATATTATCTGTCTCCCCAGTATTACCTGCTCCCCAATATTATCTGTCTCCCCCAGTATTACCTGTCTCCCCAGTATTACCTGCTCCCCAATATTATCTGTCTCACCAGTATTACCTGCTCCCCAATATTACCTGTCTCCCCAGTATTACCTGCTCCCCTAGTATTACCTGCTCCCCAATATTATCTTTCTCACCAGTATTACCTGCTCCCCTAGTATTACCTGCTCCCCAATATTATCTGTCTCCCCCAGTATTACCTGTCTCCCCAGTATTACCTGCTCCCCAATATTATCTGTCTCCCCCAGTATTACCTGTCTCCCCAGTATTACCTGCTCCCCAATATTATCTGTCTCCCCCAGTATTACCTGTCTCCCCAGTATTACCTGCTCCCCAGTATTATCTGCTCCCCAGTATTACCTGCTCCCCAATATTATCTGTCTCCCCCAGTATTATCTGTCTCCCCAGTATTACCTGCTCCCCAATATTATCTGTCTCCCCCAGTATTATCTGTCTCCCCAGTATTACCTGCTCCCCAGTATTATCTGCTCCCCAGTATTACCTGCTCCCCAATATTATCTGTCTCCCCCAGTATTATCTGTCTCCCCAGTATTACCTGCTCCCCAATATTATCTGTCTCCCCCAGTATTATCTGTCTCCCCAGTATTACCTGCTCCCCAATATTATCTGTCTCCCCCAGTATTACCTGCTCCCCAATATTATCTGTCTCACCAGTATTACCTGCTCCCCAATATTACCTGTCTCCCCAGTATTACCTGCTCCCCTAGTATTACCTGCTCCCCAATATTATCTGTCTCACCAGTATTACCTGCTCCCCTAGTATTACCTGCTCCCCAATATTATCTGTCTCCCCCAGTATTACCTGTCTCCCCAGTATTACCTGCTCCCCAATATTATCTGTCTCCCCCAGTATTACCTGCTCCCCAATATTATCTGTCTCCCCCAGTATTACCTGCTCCCCAATATTATCTGTCTCCCTCAGTATTACGTGTCTCCCCAGTATTACCTGCTCCCCAATATTATCTGTCTCCCCAGTATTACCTGCTCCCCAATATTATCTGTCTCCCCCAGTATTACCTGTCTCCCCAGTATTACCTGCTCCCCAATATTATCTGTCTCACCAGTATTACCTGCTCCCCAATATTACCTGTCTCCCCAGTATTACCTGCTCCCCTAGTATTACCTGCTCCCCAATATTATCTTTCTCACCAGTATTACCTGCTCCCCTAGTATTACCTGCTCCCCAATATTATCTGTCTCCCCCAGTATTACCTGTCTCCCCAGTATTACCTGCTCCCCAATATTATCTGTCTCCCCCAGTATTACCTGTCTCCCCAGTATTACCTGCTCCCCAATATTATCTGTCTCCCCCAGTATTACCTGTCTCCCCAGTATTACCTGTCTTCCCAGTATTACCTGCTCCCCAATATTATCTGTCTCACCAGTATTACCTGCTCCCCTAGTATTACCTGCTCCCCAATATTATCTGTCTCACCAGTATTACCTGCTCCCCTAGTATTACCTGCTCCCCAATATTATCTGTCTCCCCCAGTATTACCTGTCTCCCCAGTATTACCTGCTCCCCAATATTATCTGTCTCCCCCAGTATTACCTGCTCCCCAATATTATCTGTCTCCCCCAGTATTACCTGCTCCCCAATATTATCTGTCTCCCTCAGTATTACGTGTCTCCCCAGTATTACCTGCTCCCCAATATTATCTGTCTCCCCAGTATTACCTGCTCCCCAATATTATCTGTCTCCCTCAGTATTACCTGCTCCCCAATATTATCTGTCTCCCCCAGTATTACCTGTCTCCCCAGTATTACCTGCTCCCCAATATTATCTGTCTCCCCCAGTATTACCTGTCTCCCCAGTATTACCTGCTCCCCAATATTATCTGTCTCCCCCAGTATTACCTGTCTCCCCAGTATTACCTGTCTTCCCAGTATTACCTGCTCCCCAATATTATCTGTCTCACCAGTATTACCTGCTCCCCTAGTATTACCTGCTCCCCAATATTATCTGTCTCCCCCAGTATTACCTGTCTCCCCAGTATTACCTGCTCCCCAATATTATCTGTCTCCCCCAGTATTACCTGTCTCCCCAGTATTACCTGCTCCCCAATATTATCTGTCTCCCCCAGTATTACCTGTCTCCCCAGTATTACCTGTCTCCCCTAGTATTACCTGTCTCCCCAGTATTACCTGTCTCCCCAGTATTACCTGTCTCACCAGTATTACCTGCTCACCCAGTATTACCTGTCTCCCCAGTATTACCTGTCTCACCAGTATTACCTGTCTCCCCAGTATTACCTGTCTCACCAGTATTACCTGTCTCCCCAGTATTACCTGTCTCACCAGTATTACCTGTCTCCCCAGTATTACCTGTCTCACCAGTATTACCTGCTCCCCAGTATTACCTGTCTCCCCAGTATTACCTACTCCCAGTATTACCTGCTCCCCAGTATTACCTGTCTCCCCAGTATTACCTGTCTCCCCAGTATTACCTGCACCCAGTATTACCTGCTCCCCATTATTACCTGTCTCCCGAGTATTTTCCTGTCTCCCCAGTACTACCTGCCTCCCCAGTATTACCTGTCTCCCCCAGTATTACCTGTCTCCCCAGTATTACCTTCTCCCCAGTATTACCTGCTCCCCAGTATTACCTACCCCCCAGTATTACCTGTCTCCCTTAGTATTGCCTGTCTCCCTCAGTATTACCTACCCCCCAGTATTACCTACCCTCCAGTATAACCTGTCTCCACAGTATTACCTGTCTCCCCCTGTATTACCTATCCCCCAGTATTACCTACCCCCCAGTATTACCTGTCTCCCCAGTATTACCTTCTCCCCAGTATTACCTGCTACACATTATTACCTACCCTCCAGTATTACCTGTCTCCCCCAGTATTACCTACCCCCCAGTATTACCTTCTCCCTAGTATTACCTACCCCCCAGTATTATCTGTCTCCCCCAGTATTACCTGTCTCCCCAGTATTACCTGCTCCCCAATATTATCTGTCTCCCCCAGTATTACCTGTCTCCCCAGTATTACCTGTCTCCCCAGTATTACCTGCTCCCCAATATTATCTGTCTCACCAGTATTACCTGCTCCCCTAGTATTACCTGCTCCCCAATATTATCTGTCTCCCCCAGTATTACCTGTCTCCCCAGTATTACCTGCTCCCCAATATTATCTGTCTCCCCCAGTATTACCTGTCTCCCCAGTATTACCTGCTCCCCAATATTATCTGTCTCCCCCAGTATTACCTGTCTCCCCAGTATTACCTGTCTCCCCTAGTATTACCTGTCTCCCCAGTATTACCTGTCTCCCCAGTATTACCTGTCTCACCAGTATTACCTGCTCACCCAGTATTACCTGTCTCCCCAGTATTACCTGTCTCACCAGTATTACCTGTCTCCCCAGTATTACCTGTCTCACCAGTATTACCTGTCTCCCCAGTATTACCTGTCTCACCAGTATTACCTGTCTCCCCAGTATTACCTGTCTCACCAGTATTACCTGCTCCCCAGTATTACCTGTCTCCCCAGTATTACCTACTCCCAGTATTACCTGCTCCCCAGTATTACCTGTCTCCCCAGTATTACCTGTCTCCCCAGTATTACCTGCACCCAGTATTACCTGCTCCCCATTATTACCTGTCTCCCGAGTATTTTCCTGTCTCCCCAGTACTACCTGCCTCCCCAGTATTACCTGTCTCCCCCAGTATTACCTGTCTCCCCAGTATTACCTTCTCCCCAGTATTACCTGCTCCCCAGTATTACCTACCCCCCAGTATTACCTGTCTCCCTTAGTATTGCCTGTCTCCCTCAGTATTACCTACCCCCCAGTATTACCTACCCTCCAGTATAACCTGTCTCCACAGTATTACCTGTCTCCCCCAGTATTACCTATCCCCCAGTATTACCTACCCCCCAGTATTACCTGTCTCCCCAGTATTACCTTCTCCCCAGTATTACCTGCTACACATTATTACCTACCCTCCAGTATTACCTGTCTCCCCCAGTATTACCTACCCCCCAGTATTACCTTCTCCCTAGTATTACCTACCCCCCAGTATTACCTGTCTCCCCCAGTATTACCTACCCCCCAGTATTACCTACCCCCCAGTATTACCTGCTTCCCAGTATTACCTGTCTCCCCAGTATTACCTACCCCCCGTATTACCTGCTCCCCATTATTACCTACCCCCCAGTATTACCTGTCTACCCAGTATTACCTGCTCCCCATTATTACCTTCTCCCCAGTATTCCCTGCTCCCCAGTATTACCTACCCCCCAGTATTACCTGTCTCTTTTAGTATTGCCTGTCTCACTCAGTATTACCTACCTCCCAGTATTACCTGTCTCCCCAGTATTACCTACCCCCCAGTATTACCTACCCCCCAGTATTACCTGTCTCCCCCAGTATTACCTACCCCCCAGTATTACCTACCCCCCAGTATTACCTACCCCCCAGTATTACCTGCTCCCCAGTATTACCTGTTTCCCCAGTATTTACCTGTCTCCCCAGCATTACCTACTCCCCAGTATTTCCTGTCTTCCCAGTATTACCTGCCTCCCCAGTATTACCTGTCTCCCCCAGTATTACCTGCTCCCCAGTATTACCTACCCCCCAGTATTACCTGCTCCCCATTATTACCTGTTTCCCCAGTATTTACCTGTCTCCCCAGTATTACCTACCCCCCAGTATTACCTACCCCCCAGTATTACCTGTCTCCCCCAGTATTACCTACTACCCAGTATTACCTGCTCCCCATTATTACCTGTTTCCCCAGTATTTACCTGTCTCCCCAGTATTACCTACTCCCCAGTATTTCCTGTCTTCCCAGTATTACCTGCCTCCCCAGTATTACCTGTCTCCCCCAGTATTACCTGTCTCCCCAGTATTACCTTCTCCCCAGTATTACCTTCTCCCCAGTATTACCTGCTCCCCAGTATTACCTACTCCCCAGTATTACCTGTCTCCCCAGTATTACCTTCTCCCCAGTATTACCTACCCCCCAGTATTACCTGTCTCCCTCAGTATTACCTTCTCCCCAGTATTACCTACTCCCCAGTATTACCTGTCTCCCTCAGTATTACCTTCTCCCCAGTATTACCTACTCCCCAGTATTACCTGTCTCCCTCAGTATTACCTTCTCCCCAGTATTACCTACCCCCCAGTATTACCTGTCTCCCCAGTATTACCTGTCTCCCTCAGTATTACCTGTCTCCCTCAGTATTACCTGTCTCCCCAGTATTACCTGTCTCCCTCAGTATTACCTGTCTCCCTCAGTATTACCTGTCTCCCTCAGTATTACCTGTCTCTCTCAGTATTACCTGTCTCCCCAGTATTACCTGTCTCCCTCAGTATTACCTGTCTCTCTCAGTATTACCTGTCTCTCTCAGTATTACCTGTCTCCCTCAGTATTACCTGTCTCTCTCAGTATTACATGTCTCCCTCAGTATTACCTGTCTCCCTCAGTATTACCTGTCTCTCTCAGTATTACATGTCTCTCTCAGTATTACCTGTCTCTCTCAGTATTACCTGTCTCTCTCAGTATTACCTGTCTCCCTCAGTATTACCTGTCTCCCTCAGTATTACCTGTCTCTCTCAGTATTACCTGTCTCCCTCAGTATTACCTGTCTCCCTCAGTATTACCTGTCTCTCTCAGTATTACATGTCTCCCTCAGTATTACCTGTCTCCTCAGTATTACATGTCTCTCTCAGTATTACATGTCTCCCTCAGTATTACCTGTCTCCCTCAGTATTACCTGTCTCTCTCGGTATTACCTGTCTCCCTCAGTATTACCTGTCTCCCTCAGTATTACCTGTCTCTCTCAGTATTACCTGTCTCCCTCAGTATTACCTGTCTCTCTCAGAATTACCTGTCTCCCTCAGTATTACCTGTCTCCCTCAGTATTACCTCTCTCTCTCAGTATTACCTGTCTCCCTCAGTATTACCTGTCTCTCTCAGTATTACCTGTCTCCCTCAGTATTACCTGTCTCCCTCAGTATTACCTGTCTCCCTCAGTATTACCTGTCTCCCTCAGTATTACCTGTCTCTCTCAGTATTAGCTGTCTCCCTCAGTATTACCTGTCTCTCTCAGTATTACCTGTCTCCCTCAGTATTACCTGTCTCCCTCAGTATTACCTGTCTCTCTCAGTATTACATGTCTCCCTCAGTATTACCTGTCTCTCTCAGTATTACCTGTCTCCCTCAGTATTACCTGTCTCTCTCAGTATTACATGTCTCCCTCAGTATTACCTGTCTCCTCAGTATTACATGTCTCCCTCAGTATTACCTGTCTCTCTCAGTATTACCTGTCTCCCTCAGTATTACCTGTCTCTCTCGGTATTACCTGTCTCCCTCAGTATTACCTGTCTCCCTCAGTATTACCTGTCTCTCTCAGTATTACCTGTCTCCCTCAGTATTACCTGTCTCTCTCAGTATTACCTGTCTCCCTCAGTATTACCTGTCTCCCTCAGTATTACCTGTCTCTCTCAGTATTACCTGTCTCCCTCAGTATTACCTGTCTCTCTCAGTATTACCTGTCTCCCTTAGTATTACCTGTCTCCCTCAGTATTACCTGTCTCCCTCAGTATTACCTGTCTCTCTCAGTATTACATGTCTCCCTCAGTATTACCTGTCTCTCTCAGTATTACCTGTCTCCCTCAGTATTACCTGTCTCTCTCAGTATTACCTGTCTCCCCAGTATTACCTGTCTCCCTCAGTATTACCTGTCTCCCTCAGTATTACCTGTCTCTCTCAGTATTACCTGTCTCTCTCAGTATTACATGTCTCCCTCAGTATTACCTGTCTCTCTCAGTATTACCTGTCTCCCTCAGTATTACCTGTCTCTCTCAGTATTACCTGTCTCCCCAGTATTACCTGTCTCCCTCAGTATTACCTGTCTCCCTCAGTATTACCTGTCTCTCTCAGTATTACCTGTCTCCCTCAGTATTACCTGTCTCCCTCAGTATTACCTGTCTCCCAAGTATTACCTGTCTCCCTCAGTATTACCTGTCTCCCTTAGTATTACCTGTCTCCCTCAGTATTACCTGTCTCTCTCAGTATTACCTGTCTCTCTCAGTATTACCTGTCTCTCTCAGTATTACATGTCTCCCTCAGTATTACCTGTCTCCCTCAGTATTACCTGTCTCTCTCAGTATTACCTGTCTCCCTCAGTATTACCTGTCTCTCTCAGTATTACATGTCTCCCTCAGTATTACCTGTCTCCCTCAGTATTACCTGTCTCCCTCAGTATTACCTGTCTCCCTCAGTATTACCTGTCTCTCTCGGTATTACCTGTCTCCCTCAGTATTACCTGTCTCTCTCAGTATTACCTGTCTCTCTCAGTATTACCTGTCTCTCTCAGTATTACCTGTCTCCCTCAGTATTACCTTCTCCCCAGTATTACCTACCCCCCAGTATTACCTGTCTCTCTCAGTATTACATGTCTCCCTCAGTATTACCTGTCTCCCTCAGTATTACCTGTCTCTCTCAGTATTACCTGTCTCTCTCAGTATTACCTGTCTCTCTCAGTATTACCTGTCTCCCTCAGTATTACCTGTCTCCCTCAGTATTACCTTCTCCCCAGTATTACCTACCCCCCAGTATTACCTGTCTCTCTCAGTATTACATGTCTCCCTCAGTATTACCTGTCTCCCTTAGTATTACCTGTCTCTCTCAGTATTACCTGTCTCCCTCAGTATTACCTGTCTCTCTCAGTATTACCTGTCTCCCTCAGTATTACCTGTCTCCCTCAGTATTACCTTCTCCCCAGTATTACCTACCCCCCAGTATTACCTGTCTCTCTCAGTATTACATTTCTCCCTCAGTATTACCTGTCTCCCTCAGTATTACCTGTCTCTCTCAGTATTACCTGTCTCCCTCAGTATTACCTGTCTCTCTCAGTATTACCTGTCTCCCCCAGTATTACCTGTCTCCCTCAGTATTACCTGTCTCTCTCAGTATTACCTGTCTCCCTCAGTATTACCTGTCTCCCTCAGTATTACCTGTCTCCCTCAGTATTACCTGTCTCCCTCAGTATTACCTGTCTCCCCAGTATTACCTGTCTCCCTCAGTATTACCTGTCTCCCTCAGTATTACCTGTCTCTCTCAGTATTACCTGTCTCCCCAGTATTACCTGTCTCCCTCAGTATTACCTGTCTCACCAGTATTACCTGTCTCCCTCAGTATTACCTGTCTCTCTCAGTATTACCTATCTCCCCAGTATTACCTGTCTCTCTCAGTATTACATGTCTCTCTCAGTATTACCTGTCTCCCTCAGTATTACCTGTCTCCCTCAGTATTACCTGTCTCACCAGTATTACCTGTCTCCCTCAGTATTACCTGTCTCCCTCAGTATTACCTGTCTCTCTCAGTATTACATGTCTCCCTCAGTATTACCTGTCTCCCTCAGTATTACCTGTCTCACTCAGTATTACCTGTCTCCCTCAGTATTACCTGTCTCACCAGTATTACCTGTCTCCCTCAGTATTACCTGTCTCCCTCAGTATTACCTGTCTCTCTCAGTATTACATGTCTCCCTCAGTATTACCTGTCTCCCTCAGTATTACCTGTCTCCCACAGTATTACCTGTCTCTCTCAGTATTACCTGTCTCTCTCAGTATTACCTGTCTCCCTCAGTATTACCTGTCTCCCTCAGTATTACCTCTCTCTCTCAGTATTACCTGTCTCTCTCAGTATTACATGTCTCCCTCAGTATTACCTGTCTCCCCAGTATTACCTGTCTCCCTCAGTATTACCTGTCTCCCTCAGTATTACCTGTCTCACTCAGTATTACCTGTCTCCCTCAGTATTACCTGTCTCCCCAGTATTACCTGTCTCCCTCAGTATTACCTGTCTCCCTCAGTATTACATGTCTCTCTCAGTATTACCTGTCTCTCTCAGTATTACCTGTCTCCCTCAGTATTACATGTCTCCCTCAGTATTACCTGTCTCCCCAGTATTACCAGTCTCTCTCAGTATTACCTGTCTCTCTCAGTATTACCTGTCTCTCTCAGTATTACCTGTCTCCCTCAGTATTACCTGTCTCCCTCAGTATTACCTGTCTCCCTCAGTATTACCTGTCTCCCTTAGTATTACCTGTCTCTCTCAGTATTACCTGTCTCTCTCAGTATTACCTGTCTCCCTCAGTATTACCTGTCTCTCTCAGTATTACCTGTCTCCCTCAGTATTACCTGTCTCCCCCAGTATTACCTGTCTCCCTCAGTATTACCTGTCTCCCCAGTATTACCTGTCTCCCTCAGTATTACCTGTCTCCCTCAGTATTACCTGTCTCCCACAGTATTACCTGTCTCTCTCAGTATTACCTGTCTCTCTCAGTATTACCTGTCTCCCTCAGTATTACCTGTCTCCCTCAGTATTACCTGTCTCTCTCAGTATTACCTGTCTCCCTCAGTATTACCTGTCTCCCTCAGTATTACCTGTCTCCCTCAGTATTACCTGTCTCTCTCAGTATTACCTGTCTCTCTCAGTATTACCTGTCTCTCTCAGTATTACCTGTCTCCCTCAGTATTACCTGTCTCTCTCAGTATTACCTGTCTCCCTCAGTATTACCTGTCTCCCTCAGTATTACATGTCTCCCTCAGTATTACCTGTCTCCCTCAGTATTACCTGTCTCTCTCAGTATTACCTGTCTCCCTCAGTATTACCTGTCTCCCTCAGTATTACCTGTCTCACCAGTATTACCTGTCTCCCTCAGTATTACCTGTCTCTCTCAGTATTACCTGTCTCCCCAGTATTACCTGTCTCCCTCAGTATATCCTGTCTCCCTCAGTATTACCTGTCTCTCTCAGTATTACCTGTCTCCCTCAGTATTACCTGTCTCCCTCAGTATTACCTGTCTCTCTCAGTATTACCTGTCTCCCTCAGTATTACCTGTCTCTCTCAGTATTACCTGTCTCTCTCAGTATTACCTGTCTCCCTCAGTATTACCTGTCTCCCTCAGTATTACCTGTCTCTCTCAGTATTACCTGTCTCCCTCAGTATTACCTGTCTCCCTCAGTATTACCTGTCTCCCTCAGTATTACCTGTCTCTCTCAGTATTACCTGTCTCCCTCAGTATTACCTGTCTCCCTCAGTATTACCTGTCTCACTCAGTATTACCTGTCTCCCTCAGTATTACCTGTCTCCCCAGTATTACCTGTCTCCCTCAGTATTTCCTGTCTCCCTCAGTATTACCTGTCTCCCCAGTATTACCTGTCTCACTCAGTATTACCTGTCTCCCCAGTATTACCTGTCTCCTTCAGTATTACCTGTCTCTCTCAGTATTACCTGTCTCCCCCAGTATTACCTGTCTCTCTCAGTATTACCTGTCTCTCTCAGTATTACCTGTCTCTCTCAGTATTACCTGTCTCCCTCAGTATTACCTGTCTCCCCCAGTATTACCTGTCTCCCTCAGTATTACCTGTCTCCCTCAGTATTACCTGTCTCTCTCAGTATTACCTGTCTCCCCCAGTATTACCTGTCTCCCTCAGTATTACCTGTCTCTCTCAGTATTACCTGTCTCTCTCAGTATTACCTGTCTCTCTCAGTATTACCTGTCTCCCTCAGTATTACCTGTCTCTCTCAGTATTACCTGTCTCCCCCAGTATTACCTGTCTCCCTCAGTATTACCTGTCTCCCTCAGTATTACCTGTCTCTCTCAGTATTACCTGTCTCCCTCAGTATTACCTGTCTCTCTCAGTATTACATGTCTCCCTCAGTATTACCTGTCTCCCTCAGTATTACCTGTCTCTCTCAGTATTACCTGTCTCCCTCAGTATTACCTGTCTCTCTCAGTATTACATGTCTCCCTCAGTATTACCTGTCTCCCCAGTATTACCTGTCTCCCTCAGTATTACCTGTCTCCTCAGTATTACCTGTCTCCCTTAGTATTACATGTCTCTCTCAGTATTACCTGTCTCCCCAGTATTACCTGTCTCTCTCAGTATTACCTGTCTCCCTCAGTATTACCTGTCTCCCCAGTATTACCTGTCTCCCTCAGTATTACCTGTCTCTCTCAGTATTACCTGTCTCCCTCAGTATTACCTGTCTCTCTCAGTATTACATGTCTCCCTCAGTATTACCTGTCTCCCCAGTATTACCTGTCTCCCTCAGTATTACCTGTCTCCCACAGTATTACCTGTCTCTCTCAGTATTACCTGTCTCTCTCAGTATTACCTGTCTCCCTCAGTATTACCTGTCTCCCTCAGTATTACCTCTCTCTCTCAGTATTACCTGTCTCTCTCAGTATTACATGTCTCCCTCAGTATTACCTGTCTCCCCAGTATTACCTGTCTCCCTCAGTATTACCTGTCTCCCTCAGTATTACCTGTCTCACTCAGTATTACCTGTCTCCCTCAGTATTACCTGTCTCCCCAGTATTACCTGTCTCCCTCAGTATTACCTGTCTCCCTCAGTATTACCTGTCTCCCCAGTATTACCTGTCTCACTCAGTATTACCTGTCTCCCCAGTATTACCTGTCTCCTTCAGTATTACCTGTCTCTCTCAGTATTACCTGTCTCCCCCAGTATTACCTGTCTCTCTCAGTATTACCTGTCTCTCTCAGTATTACCTGTCTCTCTCAGTATTACCTGTCTCCCTCAGTATTACCTGTCTCCCCCAGTATTACCTGTCTCCCTCAGTATTACCTGTCTCCCTCAGTATTACCTGTCTCTCTCAGTATTACCTGTCTCCCCCAGTATTACCTGTCTCCCTCAGTATTACCTGTCTCTCTCAGTATTACCTGTCTCTCTCAGTATTACCTGTCTCTCTCAGTATTACCTGTCTCTCTCAGTATTACCTGTCTCCCTCAGTATTACCTGTCTCTCTCAGTATTACCTGTCTCCCCCAGTATTACCTGTCTCCCTCAGTATTACCTGTCTCCCTCAGTATTACCTGTCTCTCTCAGTATTACCTGTCTCCCTCAGTATTACCTGTCTCTCTCAGTATTACATGTCTCCCTCAGTATTACCTGTCTCCCTCAGTATTACCTGTCTCTCTCAGTATTACCTGTCTCCCTCAGTATTACCTGTCTCTCTCAGTATTACATGTCTCCCTCAGTATTACCTGTCTCCCCAGTATTACCTGTCTCCCTCAGTATTACCTGTCTCCTCAGTATTACCTGTCTCCCTTAGTATTACATGTCTCTCTCAGTATTACCTGTCTCCCCAGTATTACCTGTCTCTCTCAGTATTACCTGTCTCCCTCAGTATTACCTGTCTCCCCAGTATTACCTGTCTCCCTCAGTATTACCTGTCTCTCTCAGTATTACCTGTCTCCCTCAGTATTACCTGTCTCTCTCAGTATTACATGTCTCCCTCAGTATTACCTGTCTCTCTCAGTATTACCTGTCTCCCTCAGTATTACCTGTCTCCCTCAGTATTACCTGTCTCCCTCAGTATTACCTGTCTCTCTCAGTATTACCTGCTCCCCAGTATTACCTGTCTCTCTCAGTATTACCTGTCTCCCTCAGTATTACCTGTCTCCCCCAGTATTACCTGTCTCCCTCAGTATTACCTGTCTCCCTCAGTATTACCTGTCTCTCTCAGTATTACCTGTCTCCCTCAGTATTACCTGTCTCTCTCAGTATTACCTGCTCCCCAGTATTACCTGTCTCTCTCAGTATTACATGTCTCCCTCAGTATTACCTGTCTCTCTCAGTATTACATGTCTCCCTCAGTATTACCTGTCTCCCTCAGTATTACCTGTCTCCCCAGTATTACCTGTCTCGCTCAGTATTACCTGTCTCCCTCAGTATTACCTGTCTCTCTCAGTATTACCTGTCTCCCTCAGTATTACCTGTCTCCCTCAGTATTACCTGTCTCTCTCAGTATTACCTGTCTCCCTCAGTATTACCTGTCTCTCTCAGTATTACCTGTCTCCCTCAGTATTACCTGTCTCTCTCAGTATTACCTGTCTCCCTCAGTATTACATGTCTCCCTCAGTATTACCTGTCTCCCTCAGTATTACCTGTCTCCCTCAGTATTACCTGTCTCTCTCAGTATTACCTGTCTCCCTCAGTATTACCTGTCTCCCCAGTATTACCTGTCTCCCTCAGTATTACCTGTCTCTCTCAGTATTACCTGTCTCCCTCAGTATTACCTGTCTCCCTCAGTATTACCTGTCTCCCTCAGTATTACCTGTCTCCCTTAGTATTACCTGTCTCCCTCAGTATTACATGTCTCTCTCAGTATTACCTGTCTCCCTCAGTATTACCTGTCTCCCTCAGTATTACCTGTCTCTCTCAGTATTACATGTCTCTCTCAGTATTACATGTCTCCCTCAGTATTACCTGTCTCTCTCAGTATTACCTGTCTCCCTCAGTATTACCTGTCTCCCTCAGTATTACCTGTCTCTCTCAGTATTACCTGTCTCCCTCAGTATTACCTGTCTCTCTCAGTATTACCTGTCTCTCTCAGTATTACCTGTCTCCCTCAGTATTACCTGTCTCCCTCAGTATTACATGTCTCCCTCAGTATTACCTGTCTCCCTTAGTATTACCTGTCTCTCTCAGTATTACCTGTCTCTCTCAGTATTACCTGTCTCCCTCAGTATTACATGTCTCCCTCAGTATTACCTGTCTCCCTTAGTATTACCTGTCTCTCTCAGTATTACCTGTCTCCCTCAGTATTACATGTCTCCCTCAGTATTACCTGTCTCCCTTAGTATTACCTGTCTCTCTCAGTATTACCTGTCTCTCTCAGTATTACCTGTCTCCCTCAGTATTACATGTCTCCCTCAGTATTACCTGTCTCTCTCAGTATTACCTGTCTCCGTGCATCTCTGATCGCCGCCTCATAGAATTGGGAGAAGTTCTTCACTTGGCTGCGCAGACTGTTATAATTGGTTTTCATGCTCTTTAGGTAAGGCTGTAAGCAGACCAGGCGCGTCTGCACCCCTAGAAACAGATCCACCATTATCACAAAGCCGGGAGAAGCCCCCTCTCAGTCTCCTTCCCCCCTCTTCGTCTCCTTCCCCCTTCTTTGTCTATCTCCCCCCCCTTTGTCTCCTTCCTCCCCTCTTTGTCTCCATCCCCTCCCTTGTCTCTCCCCCACCCTCTCTCTTCGTCTCCTTCCCCCCCTCTCCGTCTTCTTCCCCCCTCTCCATCACCTTCCCCCCCTCCATCTCTCTCCCCATCTCCGTCTCCTTCCCCCCCTCTTCATCTCCTTCCCTCCTCTTCATCTCCTTCCCCCCTCTCCCCCTCTCCCCCTCTCCCCCACCCCCTCTTTTCGTCTCCTTCCCCCCCCTTCATCTCCTTCCCCCTCTCTTCGTCTCTCCCCCTCTCTTCGTCTCTCTGCCCCCGCCCCCCCCCCCCCCCCCGCTGCCCCGTGTTGGCATTCTGTGGATGGGATTCACTATCCTAACACTATCCCAGGAGGTAAGTTATAAATGTCTGCCCAGCTAACAGGAGATGCAGCCCTCTAGCCTTACCTGCCAGCTGGTCACGTAGCAGTCTCAGATGGTGCTCAGAGCAGCCTGACGCCTCCTTTATCGCTTCTTCCTTTTGGACCTCCAGTTGGTGGATCTCCTGCATGAGCTCCTCCCTGAGATTCCCAATCTCTGATTCGTAGGCCAGGATCTGCAGGGAGTCAGCAGTTACACAGCTGTCCTGTTACACCCACCAAGCCCATAATACCAGGGCCTGGTTACCTTAACTCGCAGGCTGGAGGTCAAGGCCTCTGATCCCTTGAGCTGCTCCTCAAGGTTCCGACACTTCTCTCCATGAATGGACACCTGGTCCAGGAGACAACGGTTCCTTTCTTCTGCCTCCACCAGAGATTGCAGCACCGTTGGAGACTCCACTTCTAGGGTCTTAGTGATATACTACAATAGAGGAAGGTGGAGAGTTAACTGGCATATTGGATCATAATGTCAGCATCTGGCCTCTCCTCACCGGCACTGAGCACCACCTTGCTCCCCGTCACCTGCACTGAGCACCGCCTGGCCTCTCCTCACCTGCACTGAGCACCACCTGGCTCCCCGTCACCTGCACTGTGCAATGCTTGGCCTCTTCTCACCTGCACTGAGCACCATCTGGCCTCTCCTCACCTGCACTGAGCACCATCTGGCCTCTCCTCACCTGCACTGGGCACCATCTGGCTACCCATTACCTGCACTGAGCACCATCTGGCCTCTCCTCACCTGCACTGAGCACCATCTGGCCTCTCCTCACCTGCACTGAGCACCATCTGGCTACCCATTACCTGCACTGTGCAATGCCTGGCCTCTTCTCACCTGCACTGAGCACCATCTGGCTACCCATTACCTGCACTGAGCACCACCTGTCTTCCCCTCACAAGCCCTAGCTGGTTTCTATAACCTGCACCATTGAGTCCCAGCCTGCCTGCTACCTGTCTGCTTGCGTTCACCTGCACATCCGGGGGTCTCTTCTTCTCATTCTCCAGTGAAAATTGGAGTCCATGGATCGTCTCCTCCAGGTGGCGGATCTCATCCTCTCTGCGCCTCTCCAGCGTGGCCGTCTGGCTCTTGGCATTAGCCAGCTGCTCCACTTTCTGCTGCAGCGAGGATTCCAGGTGATGCACCTTGTTCCTTAAATCCTCGTTCTCCTGTGAGGGGGGTGATTACCACAAACAACACCCCACAATTATTTATTATTATTATCTTTCTGCATAATGGTTTATTTAACTAATGTTTTTATCTATTATCTTTCCCCTATTTAGGTTCTGTTATCACATTTGAACTCTTGTTAATATATGTATTGTTTTTTCAAATAGAAATTAATCTCTATCTCTGTTTCTTTTGACTTCGATAAACTTTCATGTGCAATAGGGGTTCAGTACCCTGTATAATATACAATATATACTGTACTTTGTATAGGGTATTAAAAGGTAATTGTAATGCATTATTATACTATTGCTGTTATTTTTAAAACTTTGTTTCTGGAACATACATTATTGAGGGTTCTTCCAGATGCAAAATAATACATTTTTTTCAGGGCTATTTTCCCACTTTTATAGTATTATTTACACGCCCCCTCCTCTCTTACAGGAAGGGTGTCAGTAACTGAACTGAACACACCAGAATCCCAGCACACATAGCCATTTGGATTCTTACAAGAAGGGTGTCAGAAACTGAACTGATTACACCAGAATCCCAGCACACATAGCCATTTGGATTCTTACAGGAAGGGTGTCAGTAACTGAACTGAACACACCAGAATCCCAGCAAACATAGCCATTTGGATTCTTACAGGAAGGGTGTCAGTAACTGAACTGAACACACCAGAATCCCAGCACACATAGCCATTTGGATTCTTACAGGAAGGGTGTCAGTAACTGAACTGAACACACCAGAATCCCAGCACACATAGCCATTTGGATTCTTACAGGAAGGGTGTCAGTAACTGAACTGAACACACCAGAATCCCAGCACACATAGCCATTTGGATTCTTACAAGAAGGGTGTCAGTAACTGAACTGAACACACCAGAATCCCAGCACACAGAGCCATTTGGATTCTTACAAGAAGGGTGTCAGTAACTGAACTGAACACACCAGAAAAGCGCCCACCAAATTCCCCTGCTCAGTCACTTACTGACATCAAGAAACTACTCAGTGATATTAGTGCCCAAAATAAGAAAAGTGAGCTGCTTGTACTTGGAGATTTCAATGTAGACTGGTTAGACCACAAAAATGTTAAAACATGCTCACTGTTCAAATCCATGAACCTAACCCAGCTTATTTCTTCTCCTACTCGGATGAATCCCAATAGCTCTAACCATACGCTGCTGGATTGGGTCCTTTCCTCTTGTCCCCAAAGAATCCAGCAGTCTGGCATCCTACCCAATGTGTTCAGTGATCATTGCTTAGTGTACTGTGTACGGAAAGTAAGACCCATCAAATCGACCCCTAGAGTAATTGTTGCAAGGTGTTTTAAGAAGTTTAATCTCCAGTCTTTTCTCAATAACTTGAGCAAATGTCTGTGGAGCAGGCTAAGCTTGATACCCGATCTGGACTCTGCAATTGAATATTTTCAATCTAAGTTTATGCTGGTCTGTGATAAACATGCCCCCCTGCGTAGAGTGATAGTAAGGGGTGCCCATCTTCCCTGGGTCCCAGCTGACCTCTTGGACTTATTCCATTCCAGGGATGCTTTATGGTCAAAATGTAAGCAAACTGGCTCTGACCAAGATCACAACGCTTATCGGCACGTCCGCAATAGATGCAAGACTCAAACCAAACTTGCCAAGACAACTTATTTCTAGGAACGGCTGAATAGAAATCTAGCCAACCCGACCAAATTTTGGAGAGTCATAAAAAAACATGTGTGACCCTCCGCGCCGCTCAGAACCAACCGCAATTAAGACACATAATGAAGTTCTAAAATCTCCAGTGGCAATAGCAAATGAATTCAATAACTACTTTGTCGGATGCGCCACAGCTCTTATAGCAACACACCACAATGAAGACCATGCCACTTTTTCTATGGCAGACGAGTCACTACCGATATCACCCCTGGCCAAACACATTGCTGAATTTGAATTTACTTCTATATCAGATAGTGAAATAGCAGCGCATCTCCTCAATCAAAAAATGAAATTACAGTGTGGGCCGGACCTACTTCCGTCAATGCTGCTGAGGCTGAGTGCGCCTGTTACTGCGCGACCCATTGTCTGCTTAATCAATGTGTCCCTGTCCTCCGGTTATGTCCCCAAAGCCTGGAAAAAAGCCAGCGTTATCCCCATCCACAAAAATGGGGATGTAAACTTAGTGTCAAACTACAGGCCTATTTCACTGCTACCCATATGAAGGGTTAACCTGGGATTGCAAGGGTTAACTGGATTAGCCTAACATTGAGAGGGTTAACTGAAAGAGCTGATTTTGCTTTTACACTGTTCAGCTTAATTGTATCAGAAACATGTATTAATTTCTTATTGTAGACTTGACATGTTACTAGGAGGACCAGGAGGAGAGAAGTTGGCTGAAGGCCTGGAACTCTATGTTAATAGTATTGTAGTATCACTATTTCTTTTATAACCCACATGATGTATTTCATTATTGTTTGATGTAACAGTTTTTGTTGAATAGGCCACTGTTTGTCTCACTGTCTAGGGCCAAGGTGTAATCAACAAATCTTTTCTCGTTGTCAGCAGATTCCTTTCCAATTCTGGAACTTTCCACTCTAAAAGTGTGTAACAGTTATTTAGTATACAGACCGCTAACACACCTCTACACACCTCTAGTCATATATCTGCACGCCTCTATTCATATATCTGCACGCCTCTATTCATATATCTGCACGCCTCTATTCATATATCTGCACGCCTCTATTCATATATCTGCACGCCTCTATTCATATATCTGCACACCTCTATTCATATATCTGCACGCCTCTATTCATATATCTGCACACCTCTATTCATATATCTGCACGCCTCTATTCATATATCTGCACGCCTCTATTCATATATCTGCACGCCTCTATTCATATATCTGCACGCCTCTATTCATATGTGCACATACATTATAACCAATGAGATTGAAGCAGCCACCTCCTTAATTTGGGGTATAAATATGAATGTTAAATCAATAAAGACTCAGAGTTAAAGGATAAAGAACTTGTGTCTGCTTTCTTTGGCTCTCCACGCGTGTTATTGAGAACAACTCCCACCACGAGAAGTCAGCCATTAAAGATACATTGCCGTGTATGCAGAGACGTTGCTGAGAAGACCCCTCAGCTAGACTCGGCCCCTTTCACCATACTTTCTAAAATCCTGGAAAAATGTGCCCATGATCAACTGTGCGAGTATTATCAACTCTCCAACTATCTAACCTCGCTTCAATCTGGGTTTAGGTCAGATCACTCCACGATAACTGCCCTCTTAAAGGTGACCAATGACATTCAGAGTGGCATGGAGAGGGGTGAACTCACAGGTGCAGTTTTCCTAGACTTTGCAAAGGCCTTTGACACGGTTGATCATGAGCTGCTGCTAAACAAACTAAGTTGTTCTGGTATAAATGAGACCTCGCTCTTCGTTCGTACTTGTCTGCTAGATCTCAATATGTGTCCATGGCTGATACTGCCTCCCTCCCGTTGCCAATCTAGTGTGGAGTATCTCAAGGATCTGTTCTTGGGCCTCTGCTATTGTCGCTATTTATAAATGATCTACCCTCGGTGTGTGACCTGGCTCGTGTGCATATGTATGCTGATGATACGGTCATGTATACTTGCGGTACTCAACTATCGCAAGTGGAGTCCGTGCTACAGGATCAGTTTTCTAAAGTTGAAAATTGGATAGCTAACAACAAATTATTCCTCAATGCTGAAAAAACTGTGTCCATGTTTTTTGGGACAAATGGCAAACTACTTAAATTAAACAATCCTCAATTAACCATCAAGACCAAAACCAGTTATAACCTGACCCAGCGATTCCCCACTTCAAAAAGGAAGCGGGTCGAGGTGCGTTCTCTTTCAGAGCTCCTCATATGTGGAATCAGCCTTCCCGTTTCTGCCAAATCATCATCTACTCTAAGATCCCGGAAAATAAGTATCTCCCAAATCCTCAAAACAGATTGTACCTGTTATTAGTTTACAAACTCCTTCGTATACTGTACATGTTGTTCCTTTTTTGTATCAATAATGATTTACCCTGCATGTTCTCCTTCCAACTTGTTTATATAATATATGTATGTATTTATTTTTGAATCTACTGTTAAATGTATAACTCCATTCTGGACTGGGTCCCCAGGACATACTTGAAAATGAGAGAAATCTCAATGTATTCTTCCTGGTAAAACACTTTCCAAATAAAAGTAAATAAATAAATAAAGTAGCGCCTATTCATCATTTTGTATTATTCACAAACAACACCCCACCTGCCCGCCTGAACCCAGGACATCACGGGACATACCCAGGACATCACGGGACATCATAGGACATCACAAGACATACCCAGGACATCACAAGACATACCCAGGACATCACAAGACATACCCAGGACATCACAGAACATCATAGGACATCACAGGACATACCCAGGACATCACGGGACATACCCAGGACATCACAGAACATCATAGGACATCACAGGACATACCCAGGACATCACGGGACATACCCAGGACATCACGGGACATACCCAGGACATCACGGAACATCATAGGACATCACAAGACATACCCAGGACATCACAAGACATACCCAGGACATCACAGAACATCATAGGACATCACAGGACATACCCAGGACATCACAAGACATACCCAGGACATCACGGGACATACCCAGGACATCACAGGACATACCCAGGACATCACAGGACATACCCAGGACATCATGGGACATACCCAGGACATCACAGGACATACCCAGGACATCACGGGACATACCCAGGACATCAAGGAACATACCTAGGACATCACGGGACATACCCAGGACATCATGGGACATACCCAGGACATCACAGGACATACCCAGGACATCATGGGACATACCCAGGACATCACAGGACATACCCAGGACATCACGGGACATACCCAGGACATCACGGGACATACCCAGGACATCAAGGAACATACCTAGGACATCACGGGACATACCCAGGACATCATGGGACATACCCAGGACATCATGGGACATACCCAGGACATCACGGGACATACCCAGGACATCACGGGACATACCCAGGACATCACGGAACATCATAGGACATCACGGGACATATCCAGGACATCATGGGACATACCCAGGACATCAAGGAACATACCCAGGACATCATGGGACATATCCAGGACATCATGGGACATACCCAGGACATCAAGGAACATACCCAGGACATCATGGGACATATCCAGGACATCATGGGACATACCCAGGACATCAAGGAACATACCTAGGACATCACGGGACATATCCAGGACATCATGGGACATATCCAGGACATCACGGGACATACCCAGGACATGACAGGTCAGAGTCAAATCCAATCAGGGAAAAATAATGTGATAATGTGCAAGATTCACCCTGATAATAAACAGACATTCACCAGCCTACCCATGAACATACAGAAGCACAGGGTGTGGATGCTCCATAGCACACTTACATTCACCCCAGTCGCTTTGGGGATCCGGGTGAATGATGGGGATGTTTAGCGGACGGGCAGTGTCAAGGTCAGGGTATTACCACGTACCTTGACCAGCTGAGCGGAGGGCTGACTGGAGACAGCAGCAAGTTTCTCCAGAAGCCCCTGAGATACACTGAGACTCTGCTTCAGACTCTGGTTCTCCACAGACAGATTCTGTATCCGTTTCTCTGAGTCTGTCACCCCCTGGGGAGAGACACAATATGAGGGAATGAGTAGGGGGACGTATCCAATCCGGGGGCCTCCTCATCCCTAATTATCCACCTTACCTGCTGCATCATACTGTCTGCTAACTGAATATCACATCAGTAAACACATTCACTTACTATATTTTATCTGCCGATTGTTTTTTACTTTGCAGGTTGGGCTGTGTTTATTTCTACTGAACCCCATAGTTGCCAACATTCTCAAATTTCCCAGGTCCTGTCCCATAACATTTGTGTCTGTCCTGACATTATGTACAGTGCTGTGCACATCACAGGCAGCAAATGTCTAACTGAGGAGAACTGAGCTGCCCACAGCCGGTACCTGTAACTGGGGGGGGGGGGGGGCTAAAAACGGCTAAAAACGGTTACCATTTACTGGTAATTACCATATATACCAATGCGGGGAAATCAGTTTTTCTAGGAATGTATTTTTGGTAAGGAAGGTGGAGTTATTGGTAATCCTGATAGGATTGCCAGATTTAATTCTTTAACCCCTTCATGACCGGACTGTTTTTGGAATGTTGTGCGTTAGTGACCGAGGATGTTTGTGTTTAGCTGCCATTTTGTTCTTTGTCGGTTGCTGTAGCCAAACAAATTATATATTGTGGGTGTTTTTTTCAGGACAAGAAGGGATTTCTTTTTATGCCATAATTTTGTTCGGATCATTTATTGTATTATGAAAAAAAAATAGTAAAATATGGTGAAAATGTTCTTACTTTTCTTTGTAAAATCTTTTACTTAGCTCCAAAAGCTAATGAAAAAACCTGGTAAATAGATTATAATATTGGTCCTGAGTTTAGAAATACCCAATGTTTCTATGTGTTTTTGCTTTTTTTGCATGTTATAGTGTAATAAAGACAAGTAGCACATAGCTGTGTGTAAGTGACACTGTATCGGTCATGAACCCTGAATAACCCCCCACATGTACACATTTTTTATAAAGTAGACATCCCAGGGGATTGAGCTTGGGGTATTTTGACACTTTTCATTCAGTCATTTTACCACCAATGTTTTGGTTTGTGCATAGTAATTATGTGTGTGTTTTTTCCCCCACACTCTTTGTATTTAGGTAGGAATTTAAAGGGGTTGTTCTATTTTATTGCCAAATAACCCCTCCGATATATGTTCAGACTCTTGGTCCCCCACAGGTACAGGATTCGGTCATTGCAGCTTTATAATGAGTATTTTTTACAAATATTTTAAAGAATATGTCCTTTTTGTCTTCCATTTTCATCCTGTCTGTAAAACATCCTGAAGCTCCAAGCACAGACGAAGATTGACTCACAATAGAAATATACATATTTTTACTTAAAGGATGCACATAGTGGTGTCTTGAAATCAAAATCGCAGCACCTATTTATTTATTGTTTATTGTTTCAAAATAAAATATCCCTAGAGGACCAGAGACAGACAGACATGTCACTGAATAACTTCTTATTTTGCTATAAAAAAATGTTTTTACATTTATTATTTATTTAATTAATTTCATTTTTTACATTTTTTTTATTTTTTTTATTTAACTCTAACCTTAACCCTAGAGTTAGGATTAGCACAATAAAAATAAAAAAAAGTTTTTATTTTAATAAAAAAAAATCCTGGGGGTGGGGTTGGATGTTCTTGGGGGGACCAGGGGGAGACTTGCAGTACTACATTTAGTCAGGGCCGGTGTTCTGACAAAAAATGATGGCGAAGTCTGTGACTCAAGCGATGCGATCTGCTACGGGCTTAATGTCTTCGACCATAGTCTAATATATTCCCTCTGCTTTATTGGCATCACACAATCCTACTCCCCTACAGGATTTAACCCCCCAGGGTACAAGGGTCCCTCCTTCACTGCCCGGGTGCAAGGTTTCTAAAAAATCCAAGCACATCTCTGCACCTGCCTCCAAAACATATCCTGCCCCAGAAACCGTGGTCATACCACACAAGAGAGCCCAGAGCCGGGCTAAATCTGCTAGATCGGGGAGGCATTTATCTATTCAGACATATCTAAAACTCAGTCTTCAGCTGACAGGGGATAACACTCCATCTGCCCCTGAGGTCTCTGGTAAACACTCAGATACCTCTGTCTTATAAGACACGCAAGGTGAGCCGATGTTCGACCCTGACACGCTCCTACACCCTAGGGTCCTCCAAGTGGTTCCAGTTGGAGCACATTAGTACCTATTTGGCCATTTGACTACTAGAAACAAATTACATGCAGAGTGTCCCTGACCCACAGTGCTGGACCTTGTCTGTAATACCCCTGATATTGATCCAAAAACCAGCTGGAAACCCAAAAAAGGTCTTGATTTTGCACTGCATACTTGTCAAGTTAAAGACATCCTGAGTCCCACCACAAAATTATTTGAAATGGTAGAGACAGCTCTAGTTGGGGACTCCTATCTAGACCTGGATATCGTGCAGGGATAGGTCCAACGCATTGTATGCCTCATAGGTAACCCAATACAGCGTTGGCGACTGAACGCCGAAAGGCTATTCTCATGAAGATTGAGCCAAAGCTTACCAGTATGGCTATTACTGAGCCCGGTCCACAGGCTAAAGGGTTACTTTTTGGGGACAATTTTTTCAAAGACCTGGGATCCTATGTGTCCACGTTCACTGCCCTGGACATGGCCCAGACAAAGTGTTTCTGTCCCTGCATTTTTGCTCAAATAAATCCCTTTTTTCACCTTGAACCGGAGTGCCAGTGCCATTATTCCCTGTGGAATTCTTGTTGTACACTTCAGTACTGTTGATGAGTAGCTATGGCTGAAGCACCAAACGGATCAAGTATGGCAAGGTAATACTCCCCAGCACACTGAGCCTACATCAGGACAGCCCGGGCCTGTTTCTCCTTTTCTTGTGGGAATTTCTTTATGTCCTTGGTGTTTCACCAAATTGCTGCAGCTAGTAATCGGCCATTTACAGAGACTGGGAGTCAGGATAATCATCTATTTAGACGACCTACTCATTCTGTCTCAGACACTGACAGTTCACCTATCATGGTGCCTATCCCTCCTTCAAGACCTGGGTTTTCTTATAAACTGGGACAAGTCTCATCTGTCCCCGACACAAATAATTTCTGGGGTTCACTATAAATTCAATCCAAGGTTCCTTACACCTTCATGTGGCCAAGATTAAACTGATCAAGAAAGAGATCAGGAAGGTCCTTCAACGTCCTGGCAATACGATACGATCCAGGCCATCTTTCTGGGTCCGCTGCACTACCGAGCCCTTCAGCGACTTTGAAACCTTCTAGACTGACTGTCATACGATCACCAGATACCAGTAGATTGTGAGGCAATGCAGGAATTGTCCTGGTGGCTTCGACATGTCGACACCTTGAACGGCAGAGCGATTATCAGCTCTGTTCCAGACTTAGTGAAAGATTTTGGACGCAAGCTTGCTTGGCTGAGTGCTCAATGCGGAAATACCACTACGGGAGGGAAATGGTCCCAGACGGAGACCACATTACATATCAACTGCATAGAACTCCTTGCCGGAGATTTTGCAGTGTGCAGTTTACTAGGCGAATTCTGGGATTGTTCAATACTTCTCCATATGGACAATGTATCAGCTGTAAGATATATTAAGCACTTGGGCAGTACGAAATCACGGAACCTTTCCCAACTGGTGATGGAATTTTGTATCTCAGTGCATGCCAAACACATTCCAGGTATGTCAAATCTCGACGCGGATTGGAATTTGCGACATCACCAGGATCCCACTGATTGGCACCTCCATCCATGTGTGTTCCTCCAACTTCTGGACCGTTGGGCCCCTCTGGACGTTGATTTGTTTGCGTCCCATCTGAATTCCCATTTTCCAATTTTCTTCAGATGGAGACCAGATCCGGAGGCTCTAGTGACAGATGCGTTCTTACAATGCTGGCCTCCGGGCAGGCATTATGCTTTCCCCCCATTCTGCCTCCAGGGACCAGATGTTCCTATCTACATGCCTGGAAAGCATGGTCTAGTTGGCTCATGGAACAACGTATGGCTCCCATTTCAGCTCCTGTGAATGGGATACTTCGGTTTCTTATGTCCTTGTTCTAATCGGGTTGTGCGTACCAAACGATAAACGGATACTGCTCGGCTACATCAGTGGGTCACAATATTTTTCACGAGATTCAGGCAGGTAAAATTCCAGTAATCTGTCACCTTTTGAAAGGCATTAGGTTGCAATGTCCCCCAACACCCAGATATTCGTCTCTTTGGGACGTCAGTGTAGTCCTACGTCTCTTTTAATCATGGCCCTCTAATGATGACTTGTCAGCTAAATTGTTCACTTTGTGCTGTCTACTTTCATGTAAGCGTGTGTCGGATGTTCGTGCCCTGGATATCTCAACGCTGGTTTTTACTCCAACGGGTGTTTCCTTTACGATCTCTAGACGCACCAAGACATTACTGACTACGGTTTCTTACCCGTCATTTCCCCATAACATTCAACTGTGTCCGGTTTATGCCTTAAGACCTATGAGTCTAGCACCACTGGGTTTCGGGATTCGGCTTATTCTGACTTATTTTTGGTATAACACAATCCTCATCTTCCTGTGTCTTTCGCTTCATTAGCTAGACGGGATAAATGGGTCCTAAAGGAAGCTGGTGTTAATATTTCTATATTTGGTGCCCATTCCGCTAAGGGTGCTATGGCATCTAAATTAGATTAGGGGATCTCATGAAAGCTGCCAATTGGTCACGTGAGTCCACCTTCCGTGAGTTGTATTTTACACCAGAACCTCATTTTACCACTGCTGTTGTTGCTAGACTTTAAACTTGTATAATAGGAGCCTCCGTATCTTTATTAATTCCTAGATATTACTAGTTTATGACATGATTAATAAACATACGGAGGCGAGTATTATTCCCACCCGAGATATAGTAGGTTGATATCCCGACCCTTTGACATGTTTTTCTATAATATGATTCATTTGTTTGATTATGTTTATTGCTTATAATATTTTATCATAATCGTTAATACTATTTTCACTATGAATTTATTACCATATGAGGTATTACCATATATTTTAGCACAATGATATTATCCGGTGCTGGTGAAGGACGAAGTTTCTGGTTTTCTATGATGTTCTCGTTCATCTTTTTGGTTATGACCTTCTCAGTTGGGTTTATGGAATATTATATGTCCTATCGTAAAGATTGGTGGTATTCTACAAAGAAAGAGGAAGTGTTTTGGAAGACAGACCCTTATGTAGGGAGAGGAGGACCTTTATGTAACGGAAATCCCCGTACTCCGACCGAGTACCTTCCGTTGATGGACGCTTCCTAGTTTGCTCCAAGGACCACAAGCACCGCACCGGACACCACAACCAACGCAGACTCCACAACCACCGTAGCTTAACTGGAGTCTCGCCGTCTTCTGTCCACCCTGGATCAGCTTCTGTCCTCCAGGACCGTGTGGGGAAGGACCTCTCCTCCAGGACCGTGTGGGGAAGACCTCTCCTCCAGGACCGTGTGGGGAAGACCTCTCCTCCAGGAGAGCATATCAGGAACAAGCTCTTAAAAGAGCTAAGTGATTAAAGCTCAAGGGAGTATGCAGAACATAGCAATCCCCAGTGTGAGTAGAGCTGTCCCCTCCAATCACGAGATAGGACTACATGTTGAGGGTCAAGAAGATCTCTGGATTTTAATCAAACACTCTGCTTTTATGCCCAATTCCACACATAGGACCACCCACAGGGTTTTGAAGAACAACCAATCAATACGTACAATAAACTCAGACTCTCCCTGCAATTACAGCAAAATCCCCCCCTCTGCCTGTGATACAATTATCTCCACACAATAGACGAACTTAATTATCACAGGCAGAAAATGTACAGTTTTTACACATTATTAATAACTTTCAAAGTATGCATCACATTCACATAAAACATACATTTTCAGAATCAGCATACTTTAAATATGAACATGACTAAAAATCAGACAATTCCACCCAGTAGTTCAAAAGTTAGCTGGAAGTCCTTTATAACCCACCACAAGCACATTCTCCTAGTCTGGGGACTCTGGGGACACCGTCTTAAAGGGGCATTGTTCCGACTTTCACCATGCCCCAAAAATGTGCTTAAAGGGCCAGCACCAGTCCCATAAAAGTCCATAAGCCCAAATACAGCTTCTTAAAGGGCCATACACAGTCCAATACAAGTCCATAGGCCCAAATAGCATTTTTAAAGGGCCATACACCCCAGGGCCATAGTCACAGGGGTGGAGACTGGCAAGCAGGCCTCTCCAGGACCAAGTGGCGAAGGGCATTTCGTCACACTTTATATAGGGAGAGGAGGACCTTTACATAGGGAGAGGAGGAGTTTTATATAACGAGGGGAGGAACGTTATATAGGGAGGGGAGGAACTTTATACAGGGAAGGGAGGACCTTATATAGGGAGAGGAGGAGCTTTATATAGGGAGGGGAGGACCTTATATAGGGAGAGTAGGAGCTTTATATTGGGAGGGGAGGGTTTTGTTATGATAAATTCTGATTGGTTCAATTTTCTTTGTTAACTCTTCTTTGCTGCTGAGAGAATTACAGAAGGAGATATGCATAATACTCGCCTCTGTGTCTTTATTAATCGTGACTTTATGTCGTACACTAATAAAATCTAGGCATTGTGATTTGGTGGAGGGGAGAATTTATGGATATGAAGGTGTGCCTCCGTAACGAGGCCTCTCACCATTTCCTGCCGCAGTTGCGATAACTCCAGTTCTCGCTCCCGGATTAAATCCTTCAACTCCTCGACCTGAAGAGACGAAAACCCGTGACATGACTTGCAAATTATACACTGGCGGCACATCGACCAGGACGCACTTCGGACAGAGACTGTAGCCGCGTCTGGTGGTGGATTGTAATTTATGATATTTTACTGGCTTTGAGATGATGGAAACGGTTACACGTAAATACATACCTTCTGCTGCAGGGTGGAGGACAGGCGCTGCTTCTCTTGTTCCATCACTTCCATGCCTTGTCTCAGTCCACCGATCTCCTCCTTCAGCTGGACCCTCTCTCCCTGCAGGAGACTGATAGACTCTACCAGCTGGTGCACCCCAACGTGGGAGCTAGGAGAAATGGGGTACATCGGGAAAACAACTCCTACAAGAGGAAAAACATAGAATTTAGGGATGTGTTAGAGGGGCTAAAACTAGATTCTATGTTTTTGAGGGGCAGGGGGGGCAGGGTTCCCAGGCCTGTTTATCACGGAGAGGGACAGAACTATTAGCAAATAGCTACTTTGGCAGTAAGTTTGCGATTCCCGTTTTAATGAAGAAAGGCCTATGTCGCTTGCATGGTAGCTCTCACCTCTCTGCACTCTCTCCAGCATGCTCTGCTGCTCGCTAATCACAGCCTCCAGGCTCTCGATGAGGCTCAGCTTGTCTCGCATTCGCTGCCTGTAGGCCCCGCGCAGCGTTCGGAGCTGCTTCCTGCGCCGTCTCTCTTCTCGCCGCAGCTGGGCCCGGTATTCCTGCGCCTTCCCCTGCAGGCGCTGCATCTGGGAATAGTGCTCGAGGAAGGTAATGAGATGTGACATCACGGCGAGGAGAGGGGACGCCATCTAAATCAAGACACACAGTAGAGCACATTCTGTGGGCTAATGGGTAAGTTGGGGGCGCCAAGTATCTCTGGGGGAATCAGCACAATCTCTGGGTAGGTGGGGGAATGAGCAGATTCTCTAGGTGAAGGGGCAAGTTTGTTGGTCTCATGGGTAAGGGGCAAGTTCTGAGAGTGGGTGAGGGAATGAACAGATTCTCTAAGAGCTGAGATTCTCTGGGTGAAGGGGCAGACTTTTAGGGTTGTTGATTTTGTTTTCTCCTCCGTCCCCCAGTTAACTTAGAGGCTGAATATTTGTGTGATCTTACCTTGCCCGATGAGGACTCAGCGCTGCCAAGGGCAGCTCTCCCTGCTGCGGACTCCTGCTTGAAGGCCAAGAACTCAGTCAGAGGGGAGCTAATGTCTTCAAAAAACTGAGAATCCCCCCCGGACTCATCCTCAGACCCCGAAATCCCATCACTCTCAGAACTGGCTGCAATAGGAACATCCACTTATTAGAATCAAGTCAAAGATCTCTGAGACCAAAATCAAACCTCAAACATGAAACGGGAGCAAAAAGAAAACTATGAATTATTCCAACAACACACAATGTTCTATGTATATTGTTTAATTTAATGGTCTACGCAATACACATGGACGTGATCTGAATTGGACTGGGGTCGGGCATGTCAGCCAAATCTCACAAAGCTCTGCAAATCATCCACTCAATATCCCCAAATTTGGGATAGCCAGCAGGATCCGAAGCATTGGAATCTGGAAATTGTCACTATTAAAAGTATACAATTTCGGTAACAGGTACAGGGCTCTGCCTCACAACCGAGGCAATGATCCTGGAGCCAATCTGCGGTTTTCTGTCACCTCCCTGTGCGTCACATGCAGATTGTACAGAGAGCGACACACAAGTGACAAAAAATAACATTTACTGTAAAAAAAAAACTCATCACTTTGTTGCTATTATTATATTAATATGTTATATTATTTTAATATATTAATTTAATTACAGTTAACCCCTGCATGCCCGTGCTGTGATTCTGATTGTGCTGGTCAGAGATTTTTTTAAATGTTTTTGTTGTCTGGGAACCTGTATTTTTATTAGCTAGTTAGTTGAGATAATTCCTGATCTGGCACATGTTTAAATAGTGCTAACTCCTGATCTGGCACGTGTGTATATAGTGCTAACTCCTGATCTGGCACGTGTGTATATAGTGCTAACTCCTGATCTGGCACGTGTGTATATAGTGCTAACTCCTGATCTGGCACGTGTGTATATAGTGCTAACTCCTGATCTGGCACGTGTGTATATAGTGCTAACTCCTGATCTGGCACGTGTGTATATAGTGCTAACTCCTGATCTGGCACGTGTGTATATAGTGCTAACTCCTGATCTGGCACGTGTGTATATAGTTCTAACTCCTGATCTGGCACATGTGGTGCTAACTCCTGATCTGGCACTATTTTAGAAGTGACCTCCTGTCTAATTAGAGATGGCTCTTTAAATCAAGACCCTGGCATCTTTATACAAATCAATGTGGCTTTAGAAGTGAAATGCGTGGGTTGGTTTGCAGCATATAAAGTCAGTATTTTTACTCCACTAGATAGTTACCTTCTATTTCCTCTAGTTCAGGGAACATCTCTTCCGTGGGGGACTTCCCCACGCTCTCCTTTTCTGGCTTCATATTATCCCGATTCTGCAAGAGAAAGTTTCACATCTGTTCAGAGAGGCACATCCTGGTCTAACAATCACAGCATAAATTAGATTATAAGCTTTCGGACAAGTGGCTCACATTGTTAGCTAATCACTAAATGGTGAGTTGAGGCGAGACAAACATTTTACCTCACCTATTTAGCTATTCATTGTGCGGGGCAGGGGCAGCACTAACTATAGGCGAGCTAGGCGTTCGGCAAGTCACCAGCATGGGCCGGGATAAATAGATTGTTTTTATTGCCAGTGGCTTATCCAGGAGGAAAGGGGGGGGGGGTGTTAATTTGTTTATTAATGATCTCCCAGAGGGCATGGGGAGCCATGTCTCAGTGTTTGACGATGACGCGAAATGAAGAAGGGTAATACAGTTTGAACTAGATGTATCTTCACTGCAAGAGGATTTGGACAGATTGGATAATTGGGCAGATAAATGGCAAATGTGGTTCAATGTAGACAAGTGTAACATTATGCATTTTGGGTACAGTAATAAAAATACAACATGTAGTTTAAATGGTGTTTCCTTGGGGTAATCTACTAATGAAAAAGACTTTGGAGTAGTTGCAGACAATAGACTTAGCAGTAGTGCACAGTGTCAGCTGGCAGCTGCAAAGGCCAATAAGATATTGGGGTGTGTTAAAAAGGGGTATTGACTCCCGGGAGGAAGATATTATTCTGCCTCTTTATAGGTCAACTAGAATATGGGGTTCAATTCTGGAAAGCTCTCCGCTACAATCTTATATATGTGTTTGTTTTTAATGCAGAGGTAATCTAGTTATGTCTTATGTAAGTGGTAGTGTCCCTTTAATGGATCTTTTTGCTTGCAGACCTGTGGTACAGAGATGGGAACCCGTTTTGCACCTAGATTTGCAAACGTATTTCTCAGGAGCTGGGAGGAGGACAAGGCGGGTCCCCATCACCAAATTTGGCCACCTGCATTTGTTCAAGAGATATAGTGTCCATATTCTTGTCATTTGGATTGGAGATGTTGCCACTCTGAGGCCTGAAAATACATTTTTGGGATTTGGAGATTGTAGTGAAGGAGGAGGAACAGAAATGATTCACTAGGACTTTCTTTAAAGATGTAGACAGATCAACTATTTACAAGCAAAACGTTTCCATCAGCAAACATGGCTTGATAACATGCTCAAAGGGCAATTCATGCTGATTCACAGGTATTTTACAAAGAATGAGGACTGTGAGTTCCAAGCAAATAAAATTAGAAATCGATTTTTGAATAAGAATAATGAGAAAGAACTAGTTAACAACGAGGAAACAGAAAGCTTTATCAATAGAACATGTTACCACTCGACATTGAGAGGGTAATAGGATAAAGAAGTTATGTCAGCGTGAATCTTATTGGATGTTTGGATTAAAGACCGTTCCCCCCCCCCCCCCTCCCATGGCCTTAATGATGATTTTGATAGCACTTGCTGTCAGTAGAAGATCTTGAGTAATTGTTTGGTTGGTTCGGCATTGTGGTTATGTCATGCACTCTTGGTATCTGCAGCATTAAATGTTCCTGCCTTTGGGAACTTGATCTCTTTAAGAGAACTTTGTGTTTTTTGGGGATGAAGTCCTGGTGCCAATATTAATTTGGTCTGTAAACCTCGTGATCTCGTAAGAGCAGATCTCTTGTACCCTGTACCCTGGGGATCGGAGGAGAATTTTTATTTTTGAGATTCCCTAATATTAGTAAATATTTCATATTACTACGCATTCTCATCATGACGTGTGCGAAGACATCACATTGTCTTACTGATGACTTTTATAAGAAGATATAAATCAATGTGTCTATATGAAGTCACCAGTTATATATATGATGTATTGTTACGATAAGAGACAGTGCTGGTAATCAATACCAATATTCTGAATTTTCATGTCATATTCTTTGCTGTTTTGGAAAATGTGACATTTAGTTGTATTTTTAATGAGTTATTAACACTGTTCGTTGCTATATTGATAGTTATTTGGAGACGTAAGGACATATTGTCTAGGTATTTACTGTTGTTTATGTCTAGATGATTATCACGGCAGTTTATGGCCTGGATTTCAGACATATGAGCCCTTATAGTGAAGGGAATACCCAGCGATGACCTAACGAGGTTGTGGCTATTTAATATGCTGCTTAGAGTATGTTGGGGTATATTCACCAATCCACCCTGCTTGAAGAAGGTAGGTTCATACCATAGTGAAATGCGTTGCTCTACTGCCATTTGAAGCGGTTGCCGGCCGTGCTATGTCTATGAGTGAGGTTGTTCCCTGACTGTAATCCATTTTCTTTATGGGTGTTATTACAGAAGGGTCTTTCTTGTTTAGTGTACTAATCTAATTGGTAAGCCCACTGGATTCAACCAGCACATAGACATTTTATTTCATATCATATTACGCTACACAAGATTTTCTGTGCAAATTATTTTTATTACCCCCAAAAAAAGTTTTTATTGTTAAAATATTTTCTCAATATTGAGTCACTTGATGTATTCAAACATTTATAGCACTTATTATTTATTTTTGTACTTTTATCACCAAATGATAATTTTCTGTTAGCAATATCTGAGCATGGTCTGGGGATCTGTTAGCAAGATCTGTGCTTGGTCTGGGGATCTGTTAGCAAGATCTGTGCCTGGTCTGGGGATCTGTTAGCAAGATCTGTGCTTGGTCTGGGTATCTGTTAGCAAGATCTGAGCATGGTCTGGAGATCTGTTAGCAATATCTGAGCATGATCTGGGGATCTGTTAGCAATATCTGTGCATGGTCTGGGGATCTGTTAGCAAGATCTGTGCTTGGTCTGGGGATCTGTTAGCAATATCTGAGCATGGTCTGGGGATCTGTTAGCAAGATCTCTGCATGGTCTGGGGATCTGTTAGCAATATCTGTGCATTGTCTGGGGATCTGTTAGCAAGATCTGGGCATGGTCTGGGGATCTGTTAGCAATATCTGTGCATGGTCTTGGGATCGGTTAGCAATATCTGTGCATGGTTTGGGGATCTGTTAGCAATATCTGAGCATGTTCTGGGGATCAGTTAGCAATATCTGAGCACGGTCTGGGGATCGGTTAGCAATATCTGTGTATGGTCTGGGGATCTGTTAGCAATATCTGAGCACGGTCTGGGGATCGCTTAGCAATATGTGAGCATGGTCTGGGGATCTGTTAGCAATATCTGTGTATGGTCTGGGGATCTGTTAGCAATATCTGAGCATGGTCTGGGGATCTGTTAGCAATATCTGAGCACGGTCTGGGGATCGCTTAGCAATATCTGAGCATGGTCTGGGGATCTGTTAGCAATATCTGAGCATGTTCTGGGGATCTGTTAGCAATATCTGTGCATGGTCTGGGGATCTGTTAGCAATATCTGTGCATTGTCTGGGGATCTGTTAGCAATATCTGAGCATGTTCTGGGGATCTGTTAGCAATATCTGAGCATGGTCTGGGGATCTGTTAGCAATATCTGAGCACGGTCTGGGGATCTGTTAGCAATATCTGTGCATGGTCTGGGGATCGGTTTGCAATATCTGTGCATGGTCTGGGGATCTGTTAGCAATATCTGAGCATGGTCTGGGGATCGGTTTGCAATATCTGAGCATGGTCTGGGGATCTGTTAGCAATATCTGAGCACGGTCTGGGGATCTGTTAGCAATATCTGTGCATGGTCTGGGGATCGGTTTGCAATATCTGTGCATGGTCTGGGGATCTGTTAGCAATATCTGTGCATGGTCTGGGGATCTGTTAGCAATATCTGTGCATGGTCTGGGGATCTGTTAGCAATATCTGTGCATGGTCTGGGGATCCTCAGATTACAAGATGCTGATTTCTTTATTTTAATCTGGTTGGTAAGGAGTTTTGTTCTATATATATTTATCTTTGTTAATGACATTTTTGTTATTTTAGCTCTGTACACTATTTTGTATTGTACAGAGCATCTCCATCAATGTATGAAATAGGAAACTGATGTTTGGTCCCTTGTAAGTAATATATTTGAAATTATTAAATTCTGTTAATCCTTTAACAACACTGGAAGTACATGTACGTCCTGTGTCTTTAAGACCGTCGGAGATGATCAGACAATGTTGCTATAATGATCATGTCTGCTCCCTCTCTTTCCTCTCACCGCCATGTCTGCTGCCTCTCTCTCCTCTCCCCCATGTCTGCTGCCTCTCTCTCCTTACACCGCCATGTCTGCTCCCTCTCTCTCCTCTCCCCGCCATGTCTGCTTCCTCTCTCTCCTTACACCGCCATGTCTGCTGCCTCTCTCTCCTCTCACCGCCATGTCTGCTGCCTCTCTCTCCTCTCACCGCCATGTCTGCTGCCTCTTTCTCCTCTCCCCCATGTCTGCTGCCTCTCTCTCCTCTCCCCGCCATGTCTGCTTCCTCTCTCTCCTTACACTGCCATGTCTGCTCCCTCTCTCTCCTCTCACCGCCATGTCTGCTGCCTCTCTCTCCTCTCCCTCATGTCTGCTGCCTCTCTCTCCTTTCACCACCATGTCTGCTGTCTCGCTCGTCTCTCACCGCTATCTCTCTCTCTCCTCTCACGTCCATGTCCGCTATCTCTCTCTTTCCTCTCCCCCATGCCTGCTGCCTTTCTCTTCTCTCACTGCCAAGTCTGCTTTCTCTCTCGCCTCGCACCACCATATCTGCTTTCTCTCTCTCCTCTCACCTCCTTATCTGCTGTCTCTCTCTCTCTCCTTTTCCCCATGTCTGTCTCTCTCCTATGATTATTCCCTCATATCTCCTGTCTCCCTCTTCTCACTCCCCATGTCTGCTATCTCTCTCTCTCCTCTCCCCCATGTCTGCTGACTCTCTCTCTCCTCTCACCGTCATGTCTGCTGTTTCTCTCTCTCTCCTCTCATCACAATATCTGCTATCGCTCTCCTCTCACCGCCAAGTCTGCAGTCTCTCTCTCCTCTCCCCCCATGGCTGCTGCCTCTCTCCTTTCCCCCATGTCTGCTGATTCTCTCTCATCTCACTGCTTTGTCTGCTGTTTCTCTATCCTCTCCCCCATGCCTGCTGCCTCTCTCGTCTCTCACCGCCATGTCTGTTGTCTCTCTCTCCTCTCACTGTTTGTCTGCTGTTTCTCTCTCCTCTCACCACCATGTCTGCAGTCTCTCTCTCCTCTCCCCCATGTCTGCTGATTCTCTCTCATCTCACCGCCAAATCTGCTGATTCTCTCTGCTCTCACCACCATGTGTGCTATCTCTCTCTCTCCTCTCACTGCCATGTCTGCTGTCTCTCTCTCTCCTCTCATTGCAAAATCTGCTGTCTCTCTACGCTCACCGCCATGTCTGCAGTCTCACTCTCCTCTCCCCCCCATGCCTGCTGCCTTTTTCTTCTCTCACCACCAAGTCTGCTGTCTCTCTCTGCTCTCCCCCATGTCTGCTGTCTCTCTCTGCTCTCCCCCATGTCTGCTGTCTCTCTCGCCTCTCACCGCCATATCTACTGTCTCTCTCTTATGATTATTGTACAGGTCCCAGGACATATGGTTTATTGAGAGGGGTGTCAGTGTATATAATGTACAGGTCCCAGGACATATGGTTTATGAGAGGGGTGTCAGTGTATATATTGTACAGGTCCCAGGACATATGGTTTATTGAGAGGGGTGTCAGTGTATATAATGTACAGGTCCCAGGACATATGGTTTATTGAGAGGGGTGTCAGTGTATATAATGTACAGGTCCCAGGACATATGGTTTATGAGAGGGGTGTCAGTGTATATATTGTACAGGTCCCAGGACATATGGTTTATTGAGAGGGGTGTCAGTGTATATAATGTACAGGTCCCAGGACATATGGTTTAGCGAGAGGGGTGTCAGAGTATATATTGTACAGGTCCCCAGGACATATGGTTTATTGAGAGGGGTGTCAGTGTATATAATGTACAGGTCCCAGGACATATGGTTTATTGAGAGGGGTGTCAGTGTATATATTGTACAGGTCCCAGGACATATGGTTTATGAGAGGGGTGTCAGTGTATATAATGTACAGGTCCCAGGACATATGGTTTATTGAGAGGGGTGTCAGTGTATATAATGTACAGGTCCCAGGACATATGGTTTATTGAGAGGGGTGTCAGTGTATATAATGTACAGGTCCCAGGACATATGGTTTATTGAGAGGGGTGTCAGTGTATATATTGTACAGGTCCCAGGACATATGGTTTATGAGAGGGGTGTCAGTGTATATATTGTACAGGTCCCAGGACATATGGTTTATTGAGAGGGGTGTCAGTGTATATATTGTACAGGTCCCAGGACATATGGTTTATTGAGAGGGGTGTCAGTGTATATATTGTACAGGTCCCAGGACATATGGTTTATTGAGAGGGGTGTAAGTGTATATAATGTAAAGGTCCCAGGACATATGGTTTATTGAGATTGGTGTAAGTGTATATAATGTACAGGTCCCCAGGACATATGGTTTATTGAGATTGGTGTCATTGTATATAATGTACAGGTCCCAGGACATATGGTTTAGAGAGGGGTGTCAGTGTATATATTGTACAGGTCCCAGGACATATGGTTTATGAGAGGGGTGTCAGTGCATATATTGTACAGGTCGCAGGACATATGGTTTATTGAGAGGGGTGTCAGTGTATATATTGTACAGGTCACAGGACATATGGTTTATTGAGAGGGGTGTCAGTGTATATAATGTACAGGTCCCCAGGACATATGGTTTATGAGAGGGGTGTCAGTGTATATAATGTACAGGTCCCAGGACATATGGTTTATTGAGAGGGGTGTCAGTGTATATATTGTACAGGTCCCCAGGACATATGGTTTATGAGAGGGGTGTCAGTGTATATAATGTACAGGTCCCAGGACATATGGTTTATTGAGAGGGGTGTCAGTGTATATAATGTACAGGTCCCAGGACATATGGTTTATTGAGAGGGGTGTCAGTGTATATATTGTACAGGTCCCAGGACATATGGTTTATTGAGAGGGGTGTAAGTGTATATAATGTACAGGTCCCAGGACATATGGTTTATTGAGATTGGTGTAAGTGTATATAATGTACAGGTCCCAGGACATATGGTTTATTGAGAGGGGTGTCAGTGTATATAATGTACAGGTCCCAGGACATATGGTTTATTGAGAGGGGTGTCAGTGTATATAATGTACAGGTCCCAGGACATATGGTTTATTGAGAGGGGTGTCAGTGTATATATTGTACAGGTCCCAGGACATATGGTTTATTGAGAGGGGTGTCAGTGTATATAATGTACAGGTCCCAGGACATATGGTTTATTGAGAGGGGTGTAAGTGTATATAATGTACAGGTCCCAGGACATATGGTTTATTGAGAGGGGTGTCAGTGTATATAATGTACAGGTCCCAGGACATATGGTTTATTGAGAGGGGTGTAAGTGTATATAATGTACATGTCCCAGGACATATGGTTTATTGAGATTGGTGTAAGTGTATATAATGTACAGGTCCCAGGACATATGGTTTATTGAGAGGGGTGTCAGTGTATATAATGTACAGGTCCCAGGACATATGGTTTATTGTCAGTGGATTCTTTCTGGTAAAACATTTTAATATGAAATAATTCATTCCATAGACATATACCAAGTAAACTGTGTAACTAATCTGTGGGAATTTTGCTCATGTAATGGACTGTTACTATCAATAATATCCCGGAGATAATCGTATAAATCTGATTACCTTCTAATTAAAGTCTAATTAGCATTGCTCCACGTTAATTAGTAGAGCGTAATTATCTGGAGTGACACATGGAAGTGATAGGCCGGTTACAAATGACATATTATAATGTCCGTGGGAAAATCTAATTTCTGAGCAGTAATGAAATGACTAGCCCTGGGTAATAACATAGCCAGACAGACTCCTGCCCTCCTGCCCATATAATAGGCTGGTACCGCACTATATCCCATGGCTGTAACCTGGATATACACTCAGTCAGTGCGTGATTGGCTGTAACCTGGATATACACTCAGTCAATGCGTGATTGGCTGTAACCTGGATATACACTCAGTCAATGCGTGACTGGCTGTAACCTGGATATACACTCAGTCAGTGCGTGATTGGCTGTAACCTGGATATACACTCAGTCAGTGCGTGATTGGCTGTAACCTGGATATACACTCAGTCAGTGCGTGATTGGCTGTAACCTGGATATACACTCAGTCAGTGCATGATTGGCTGTAACCTGGATATACACTCAGTCAGTGCGTGATTGGCTGTAACCTGGATATACACTCAGTCAATGCGTGACTGGCTGTATACTGGATTTACACTCAGTCAGTGCGTGATTGGCTGTAACCTGGATATACACTCAGTCAGTGCGTGATTGGCTGTAACCTGGATATACACTCAGTCAGTGCGTGATTGGCTGTAACCTGGATATACACTCAGTCAGTGCGTGATTGGCTGTAACCTGGATATACACTCAGTCAGTGCGTGATTGGCTGTAACCTGGATATACACTCAGTCAGTGCGTGATTGGCTGTAACCTGGATATACACTCAGTCAGTGCGTGATTGGCTGTAACCTGGATATACACTCAGTCAGTGCGTGATTGGCTGTAACCTGGATATACACTCAGTCAGTGCGTGATTGGCTGTAACCTGGATATACACTCAGTCAGTGCGTGATTGGCTGTAACCTGTATATACACTCAGTCAATGCGTGATTGGCTGTAACCTGGATATACACTCAGTCAGTGCGTGATTGGCTGTAACCTGGATATACACTCAGTCAGTGCGTGATTGGCTGTAACCTGGATATACACTCAGTCAGTGCGTGATTGGCTGTAACCTGGATATACACTCAGTCAGTGCATGATTGGCTGTAACCTGGATATACACTCAGTCAATGCGTGACTGGCTGTAACCTGGATATACACTCAGTCAGTGCGTGATTGGCTGTAACCTGGATATACACTCAGTCAGTGCGTGACTGGCTGTAACCTGGATATACACTCAGTCAATGCGTGACTGGCTGTATACTGGATTTACGCTCAGTCAGTGTGTGATTGGCTGTAACCTGGATATACACTCAGTCAGTGCGTGATTGGCTGTAACCTGGATATACACTCAGTCAGTGCGTGATTGGCTGAAACCTGGATATACACTCAGTCAGTGCGTGATTAGCTGTAACCTGGATATTCACTCAGTCAGTGCGTGATTGGCTGTAACTTGGATATACACTCAGCCAGTGCGCGATTGGCTGTAACCTGGATATACACTCAGTCAGTGCATGATTGGCTGTAACCTGGATATACACTCAGTCAGTGCGTGATTGGCTGTAACCTGGATAAACACTCAGTCAATGCGTGATTGGCTGTAACCTGGATATACACTCAGTCAGTGCGTGATTGGCTGTAACCTGGATATACACTCAGTCAGTGCGTGATTGGCTGTAACCTGGATATACACTCAGTCAGTGCGTGATTGGCTGTAACCTGGATATACACTCAGTCAGTGCATGATTGGCTGTAACCTGGATATACACTCAGTCAGTGCGTGACTGGCTGTAACCTGGATATACACTCAGTCAATGCGTGACTGGCTGTATACTGGATTTACGCTCAGTCAGTGCGTGATTGGCTGTCACCTGGATATACACTCAGTCAGTGCGTGATTGGCTGTAACCTGGATATACACTCAGTCAGTGCGTGATTGGCTGTAACCTGGATATACACTCAGTCAGTGCGTGATTGGCTGTAACCTGGATATACACTCAGTCAGTGCGTGATTGGCTGTAACCTGGATATACATTCAGTCAGTGCGTGATTGGCTGTAACCTGGATATACACTCAGTCAATGCGTGATTGGCTGTAACCTGGATATACACTCAGTCAGTGCGTGATTGGCTGTAACCTGGATATACACTCAGTCAATGCGTGATTGGCTGTATCCTGGATATACACTCAGTCAGTGCGTGTGTAACGGATCACCTGGCACCCCGACTGGGTACCTCCGTTAAAGGATGCTCCTAGCGCTTCCTGAGGACTCCAAGCCCTCTGGCAGACACCACAATCACTGAACCGGAGAAACAAATAAATTCTCCCAAGCATATGAATGCTGTAGACAGTTGAATAGGAACCATACGAATAGGTTTACTCTCCTAGCAGTCAAACTGGAACAGCATACAATAAATCCTTCCCCCAATAATGAGACGACACTTCACTTTGAGGGTTAAGCAGGAACTATAACAGGATTATAATTTAACCTAAGGACATACAAAGGGAAATCCTGCCTCACACCTTTCAGGATACAAAGGTGCCCAGCTCAGATACACACAGGAAACTAAATGACTTACATAAGACAATGGGAGAGGTGACAAAAACAGGGATTAAAGATAGGATCCCATCTTAACTTGGGGAAAACACAGTGAATAGGACAAAGACTTGGATCCTAGTAATTACAGTACATTCCTCTGCTTGGGAGATAATTGAGTTAACCTTTGTATCAGCTCAATTATCTCCAAGCTAAAATATACAGGTTCTATACAATATTAATAACTTTCATAACTCCAAAACCATACATCACATTCACATAAAATTACATATTCACAATCAATCCATTCAGGGGAACAACATATTCAAAAATGGCACAAATCAGACAAGGGGTTCAAAAGTTAGTAAAAAGTCCTTTGTGACTAAATGAAGCATGGCTTTCTGGCCCAAACCAGTTTCAGAGTCTTCTATCCTGGAGATAAGTAATTCAATTATCTCCCAGGACAGACACAAGACTCCATTAAGCACATGGTTGCAAAAAGACACAAAACACTTTAAAATACATAAAGTCACATTTTACACATAACACACAGACATTTCACATATCCCCAGATAGCTGGGATCTGAGCGCACAAAACTACTGAAGAGCGCTCAGATCCTATTCACACAGTTCAATTGCTATGGAGCCAAAGTCTTTAACTACACAAATGGGCTCCATGGCATAGCTATCTGGGTTAACACATTCTCATAAAGTCTGGTCCATAGTCCAAAGGCAAGAGGCGGGCAAGCAGCCCCCTCCAAGGACACGTGGGGAGGCCGGTTTCGCCACATTTCTCCCCTTTACCATCCAGACTAACAGGGTATCTGACCTCCTGCCGGTCAGTGCCCTGGTTAGTCCAGCAACCCACCCACGAAGCACAAACAGCAATACAGCCCACCCACAATAACTGGTTACTACACCTGGATAAAATAGCAACTTGTCCATGTCCAGGTGCCTCACCACGGCTGTGCGGGGGGCTGGTAGACTGCCCTGGTGGGTTGCTGAGTGGGCAGAGACCAGCGGTACTCTGCCCGGGTGCCAGCGCTACCACTGAAGTAGCCTGGTTGGAGCCTGGTTGTGGGAGGGGGAGACCGACTGTCTCCCCTCTGGATACACTGCTCTGTGGCTGGGGGACAGGACCGACCGTCCCTACCCCTGGTGCTGCAAGTGCAGAGACTACAGTCCCATCTGCATAGTTGCGGGGCTTAACATCTCCCCTTGGTGGGTTAGGCTGCCGCTGGAGAGAGGGTGTAACAAGCTCCTCTCTCTGAACTGTAGACTGCCGCTGGGGAGAGGGGGTAACCTGCTCCTCTCCCTGACCCTCTCTTTGCTGGTGGAGAGGGGGACCAACTGTCTCCCCTTTCAATATTTGGTCCTGCGGCTGGGGTGCGAGACAGACGGTCTCTGCTTCCTGGGGTACACACTGCCGCTGGGGAGGAAGGACGGCACCTTCGGCTCCCTGGGACTCACACTGCCGCTGGAGATCTGGGCCGACCGCCCAGCATCCCTGTAGGGCCGGTAGAGAGACCGCCATCCCATCTCCACCTGCCATCTGTGGGTCTTCCCAGGACCAGTCTGTGAGGTCCCTCAACATTTGCGAGTAAGGACCACCTGCTTCCGCACCTGGCAACTCCGGCTGCTGCTGGGGATCTGGGCCGGTCCCATCTCCACCTGCCTGTTGTGGTTCCTCACAGGACCAGTCTATGAGGACCCCTACTTCGGGTTCCTGCGGCCGCCTCAGGGGGAGACGGCTAGCCTCCTCGGATGCAGCCTCTACTCGGCTGCTGTAACACTCCTTCCGCTGAGCATACTCTCTCTCTTTCGCCAGACGGAATTCTCGGGCCAGCCTTGTGTTTCGCTCGGCCGTGACCTGGTTCCAGATCACCCGGCGTACCTCCATGGGTAAATCATCCCCATACTGGGCCACTCGCTGCCTCACTTCGGCCATCCAATCATCGCCAGAGCATTCCATACTTGTCTGCTCCAAGTCGCTGGATACCTCTGCTCCCAGGGGCGCTGCACGTGTGCTAGCGTTGCCCTCAATTTGTAACTCCAAACGAACTGTGTCTCTGAGCTGCTTTACCTCGCACTAGGACGCCATCCCACCGCTTGCCACCAATGTAACGGATCACCTGGCACCCCGACTGGGTACCTCCGTTAAAGGATGCTCCTAGCGCTTCCTGAGGACTCCAAGCCCTCTGGCAGACACCACAATCACTGAACCGGAGAAACAAATAAATTCTCCCAAGCATATGAATGCTGTAGACAGTTGAATAGGAACCATACGAATAGGTTTACTCTCCTAGCAGTCAAACTGGAACAGCATACTGAAAGGGTTAAATTGATGTTGAGAAGCCCCCCTTGCTTGACCAAGTTCAGATAAAGGTCACAGTCCCTGAGGAAGTCAGATAAGACATAACGGTTTATTTAAGAATGTCTTAGACTACAAAAAGAGGAACTAATGTTGTAGCAAGTTTCAACTGTCTTTTCTGCTGACTGACTATATTGAGTTTTATTTTAGTTTTTCTGCCTAGTGACAATATATGTACCCATTGTCCACCCCCCCTTGTGACATGTATACGCCGTTTCTCATGTACTTGATGCTATGTTTGTGCAAAACCTATAACCAATCAATGCACAGGACAACGCCTAGATTTGTGTATAAATACCAATGTTTAATAAACTATATTCAGAGCTGAGAATAAAGAAACACGTGCCTCTGTGTATTTTGTTTTCCGCCTTCACAGCTCTCCAGATATCTGCTAACCTGCCACACATCAACGGCCTTAGAAGTAACTGATCAAGGAACAGAGACCGGCCGTTCCTTTCAATTTGGTGTCTGAAGTGGGATTCGGACATACAGGGTGAGTACAAGTTGTGCATGGTTGTATTTTATACTTCTATGCTGTGCTCCCTTGTCTCTCCGAATCCCGTACCTAAAAATTTAGTGGCTTAAGTAAAGCCGTGGGTTGTTGTTAAACACTTGTCACTGGGACGAGATAATATTGTGTTTCTGGTACACAATTTAAAATAATCTATTGATCTATGGTACTTGTCACTGGGACGAGATAATATTGTGTTTCTGGTACACAATTTAAAATAATCTATTGATCTATGGTACTTGTCACTGGGACGAGAAAATATTAAGATTTCACTGGGAAATCGCTGAAGTGCAAATAATAGATATAGATATTAAGATTTCACTGGGAAATCGCTGAAGTGCGTGACACTGGGTCGCGGCACAGTTTAACAAAACCTACTAAGAGATATATATGTATATATGTAGATAAATATATACAAGCAATTTGTAATTAGGAAGTGTTACTTTCTAAACTGTCGTTGGTGTGTCAAAGGTTATTTGTACATATGTTAAAGTATAAGATAAGAATTGTACATTAAGTTGTGTGAACTGCATAAAATTATCTGTTCATAATGGGACAAAAGTTAAGTAATTTAGCAATTACAAGTTTTATATCAGGTAAAAGGAATGATGTCCCTTTGTGTGGAATCCCCATTATTATATTTAAATTTATGTGACCGCAGTATGTAGTTCAGGTATGATAATGTCATAATAAATAAACCCTAAAGGAAGAGAAAATTAACAAGGGTAAATCTAAATACCCTAAGAGTCCTGTCCCACAGAAAGCTAAGACAGAGTCGCTGTATCCAGCACTTCCTGTTTGATCAGAGCCCACACAGTAGAGCGACATGCACATTGTCAGATAAGGAATTAACTGCTTTGTCTGTGGCCATAAGGTATGTTTGATTTGTCTCCCTGCAGTACACAGTGTTTTATGTATATAGTAGAAATTTTATGTATAAAGTATAAGAATATTATAACATTGCATTGTTAAACAGAATTATAAGTGTTAAGTATTTTTAGTTTGGCTGGGACACATGTACAAGTAAGAAGATAATAGTTCTGAACTGAAGTTATGTAACAGAGGATACAGATCCTTCTGTAAAACATATTGAAGATTAGAGTCTCGTGTCTGTAACTCCCAAGTACACGGTATCTTGGTGTTTTGGATATGGTAGCTGTGCAAGTTGATAAGACCATAGAAGCTGTGGCATAATTATGTTTAATGTTGTCATTAGGAGAATTGTCATTATTGTTTAAATATTTGTATAAGTAATTTTTGCAACTGCTATTTTTAAGATATAATTGTATTTTTATAAGTGATGTCTGCGCAAATGGGCAATAGTGTTACAGTAAAAGTCTCTAATATTTTACCACAAGAGTAGAGACATGTCCTAGTTTCGTGTCAACAGCCCCAAAGTAGCAGTCGTGTTTTATGGAGATGTAACAAAAGGTAGTGTTTTATATTTAGTGGAGTACAGAAGACGTATCTTATGGATCACTCAAAGAGCGCTCACAAAAAAAAAAAATACGGCATTTTCAGCCTTTTAGTATAATTTTGAATGATTCATGAGTGAAGGTCTTCTGGGTTATATTCATCAGTGTGACAAGAAGTTTTATAATAAATTATTTTTAGCAGGAAATTAACAATAGTCACGTAGTTGTGTTATTTTGGGTAAGCAAAGTTATTTTATTTTGGCAAAGTCAATAATTTTATTAGTGGTATACATAGTTTTAGAATTAATTTGCTACTGCGCTTGCGTAACTGTATCTTTAAGTAAGAAAAATATAAATATGTGTGTGTAAAACAGTAAGAGTCATATATTACTCAAGGTCTCTCTTGGACATCATGTTATATATACGTGATCAATCCAGTGGATAGTATAACAGTTGTAAAATTTCATAAATGCCGTTATTTGATTTTTATTAAGGTTTATTTTGATTCAATCTATATATTCAGTGGCATCATGTAAAATTATGAGGGTAAAAAAGAAATCTAATATTTGTTTAAAAACTCTAAACATTTAACAGGTTTTACATGTTACCTATTAGAAATGTTTATTTGTTTAGGGTATATTTTTTCCTTTTTGTATTTGGGTATCTTGACCAGTATATATTTTTTATGTAGGTTGGAAGGATTTTTGTATTTGAATTTTTAGTGTATGTTGAAGATGGATTTTGTTTTTTTTCCAATATAAGATATCACATTTTCCAACACTTTAGATAAAATAGATAAGGAAAGATGTATTGATTATTTTTAAGGCATTTGTAGGTACTGATATATTTTAGATTTAAGTAGGATTTCAGAGTTGATACTAGAAAAAGACTTGAGTAACGTTTATTCGTAAAATGTTGAGAAGTGGGGGATTTTTGTGTTAAGCTGTTGAAGGCTTTTTGGGCCATGGAAATAGCAATTGATAAAGATAAAAGGTTTTTGTATGTTGTAGAAGGTGAGAGGTCATGTTGCAAATATGTACAAAGAGAAGATGTTATGGACTAAGAATATAACAGTTAGGATTTAAAAGTGAATATTAATTTGAAAGGAAAGACATAAGTAATAATGTGTATGGTATATACCAATAAGAGGTAGAACTTTTGGTTTATACTGAAAAGTATTGATCAGTGTTTTTAAATAAACTCCCTGCCCATCCAATATAATTTTTGTAATTTGCATTTACCGTAATTGTTTTATTTTTGTGGTGTGACCAGAATTATTTTTACAGTGCTACAGCGCTACTTACATTGTTGGTGATATATGAATATAATTTTCAAATGATAGGGAACGTCAGATTACCAGCTGGAGAGCAATACATATTTAAATAAATAGAGAGCTAGCATTATATACAGTAAATATATATATACACACACACACATACGTAATGCTAAAAATATTTATTTGTTGAATTTTAGTGTTTGTTATAATTAAGGCAAAGTACCCCATGTGATACAGTGGGAGAGATTATTAAGCTGTAGTTTAAAATTTTAGATACAAGTTAAATTTTAATTTATGAGAATGTACATCTGTCAGTGATTAGTGGAAAGAATTAGCAAGTGTCATGTTCTTAAACATGCTGTGGTGTTGGAGGTGAAAGAGTTAATTATATAAATTCAGATAGTTTTTGTTGTATATGAAAGAGAGAAAAAGTCCCCCCAGAAACCCCCCCTTCATTTCCCCTTCTATCTGTTTGTCTAATTGCAGATAAGAGAGTTGTAGCAGTGGCTGCAAAAGTAATTTTTTTTTTTTTTTTTTGTGTGTGTGTGTGAAGGGAGGGGGAATGGGCCAAAGTTGTGTTCTGTGCTGTGGTCATGTTGATAGTATATTGATAATGGTCAAGAGATATATTTTGTTGTCAATAATTTTGATGAAGTATATGTAGCAATTGTGAATTTTTATAAAATATTTTTTTTTTTTGACAGGTCACGTCTGTTAGTTTTATTGAAGTAGCTCCAGTCTATGTAGATGTTGTTTCAGAGTTTATTAATAAGGACCAGCAAATCTAGATTATTACTGATGCAGTTCCAGTAAGAGGTCTTAATCACTAATGAAGAGCTTGTGATTATTAACAGTGATTATTATTATCAGTTGTATATTACACTCATCATGCTCAGTCAGGAGATTCATAAAAAGAATAATAATATTTTTAAGAACAAAAGAGTGGTCTAGTTATTTTGAAACATGAGTTAAGAGTTATAATATTTTAATGATATTTTAATGTAAAGCAAATAAGCCAAAATGTTTAATGAAATATTGCATGTTACTAATTGGAATATTTTGAGTTTTATTTCCATATAGATTAAAGCTGTACAGCCAACAAAAGACAAGTTCACAGTGCACCAACAAATCTATTGCTGATAAAAGATTATTTCTAAAGAAAGAAAAAGTTTATTTTAAAAGAAGAAATACTTACAATACAAGTAAAGAAAGGATCCTAACAAAGTCTACTGGAATAGTGTTGTGAAAATTGTTCAAATTAACTCCTGGATCCACGTTATTTACGTAGTGCACATTCCTGTACTGACAAACAGGCCAACAAAGGAGCAGCAATTTAATGTTTTGATGGGCATAATAATCCCTGACCACTAGCCAACATAAGCTGAGTCGTCAACCTAGGATAACTCGCAAAGAATACACCCAGGAGTCTGCAACAGATACAACAGTATACAAAAGATCATCATTGTGGGAAGTATATTTTCATATGTACAAATGTATACAATTGTTATTGAAGGCTTGTAATTTTTGTAGTAGAGATTTGTTTAATTGTGATATTACAGGTATGTTTAGAGTAGAGTGAATTTTTGCAGACTGACTCTACCAAACACAATGAGTCGACCCATAAGAAACTGTATTTTGATAATATGTTTGTGGAATTTTATGTAGACAGTATATAAAATCTCAGGAAATGTATCTGATATTTTAAATAGGTTAGTTTGTTTTTGTAAGAAAGACTAATCAAGAAGGATTATGGATTTAAGGAATAGGTTAAAAAGTGTCCACAAGTAATCCGTGAGATCCCCTGGGACTGTGAAATTGGCTAGGATCACTTGGAGCGAAACTTGTAAGTGGTTTAGCATGTGTGAGATCAGTGTTGCTAATTGTTTATGTTGTTTGTTTCAAGGGTCTCATCCTCAAGTGCATCCTGACCACTGACATCATGCCCCTACGAGAAGACTGGAAGACACTGCTCAGATATTCCCCATTATGGAAGCTTACAGTGCAACTAAGCTGGATGACCAACCAATGTGTGAAATCGAGGAAGTGTGCCTTATCATCTTGGATACAATGATTATGTTGACCAGGCAACTCCTGATGGTTATCCTTAAAAACAGACAATGTCAATTTCTAAGAATAAAAGGGGAGAACAGTATGAATATTATATGGACTGTAGGGGCCTCTGGAGTCACGTCGTGGATGGGAGACCATATTGTTTTGTCTGCTGCCATTTCATCTGACTGCCGCTTTGTGTTCTGAATGCATGCTATGTTGTGTGTTCTGAATGCATGATGTCAGTTTTGCTTCAAGTTATTTTAAAGTATTCTGCAAATGACTCAGTCCTTGGGAATTCCAAACTCCGGAATAATATGTTTGATTTTTACATAGATCTATTGGTTGTAGAGAAGGGTTTTATTAGGCAGGGTAACAGGAGCAATCAACAATAGATAATTCATTTAGTTTTGTGTCCATCATGTGTTTTTGTTGGTCATGCCATTATGTAACATATTTAGATAGTTATGTTAGGCCTTCCATATTTAAGAGAGAGATACTGGGAATTTTCACAGGTCCAATATCTCTGCAGAGCGAAACCAAGGTCTGCTCAGTCGTCAGAGGTCTATACCTAATCTCAAAGGCTATTAAAGTTAAAGTTAATGTTAGATGTCAGTATTGTCCAGAGGCAGTCAGGTAAAACAGGAAAGCCATAGTCGGTTAGTAAAGTTTAAATATGGATGTGAAGAATTTTGATTCAATATGTTGTTTTAATTGATCAGATCACTCCAATTTTATCCAATGGTATTTAAATAATATAAGAGATGTGGACACAAATATCAAGTGAGCCACAGGTTTTGATTGGATATTCGAAATATGCTCGTGGTTAGGAGATAATTAAGTGTTTTGTTTTAATAATAGCAATAATCGGTGTTTTTTATATAATTCTGAGGTGTGATAAATGCATTATTGCTTAAGCTGTTAAACCAGCTCCAAAACTCCAATACCACACGAAATATTACATTATTTATGCTAGAGCTTCTCAACAGCAATATTAAGATTGTTCAGCAAGTGAACAAAAGAGTGGAACTGAAAGGGTTAAATTGATGTTGAGAAGCCCCCCTTGCTTGACCAAGTTCAGATAAAGGTCACAGTCCCTGAGGAAGTCAGATAAGACATAACGGTTTATTTAAGAATGTCTTAGACTACAAAAAGAGGAACTAATGTTGTAGCAAGTTTCAACTGTCTTTTCTGCTGACTGACTATATTGAGTTTTATTTTAGTTTTTCTGCCTAGTGACAATATATGTACCCATTGTCCACCCCCCCTTGTGACATGTATACGCCGTTTCTCATGTACTTGATGCTATGTTTGTGCAAAACCTATAACCAATCAATGCACAGGACAACGCCTAGATTTGTGTATAAATACCAATGTTTAATAAACTATATTCAGAGCTGAGAATAAAGAAACACGTGCCTCTGTGTATTTTGTTTTCCGCCTTCACAGCTCTCCAGATATCTGCTAACCTGCCACACATCAACGGCCTTAGAAGTAACTGATCAATGAACAGAGACCGGCCGTTCCTTTCACATACAATAAATCCTTCCCCCAATAATGAGACGACACTTCACTTTGAGGGTTAAGCAGGAACTATAACAGGATTATAATTTAACCTAAGGACATACAAAGGGAAATCCTGCCTCACACCTTTCAGGATACAAAGGTGCCCAGCTCAGATACACACAGGAAACTAAATGACTTACATAAGACAATGGGAGAGGTGACAAAAACAGGGATTAAAGATAGGATCCCATCTTAACTTGGGGAAAACACAGTGAATAGGACAAAGACTTGGATCCTAGTAATTACAGTACATTCCTCTGCTTGGGAGATAATTGAGTTAACCTTTGTATCAGCTCAATTATCTCCAAGCTAAAATATACAGGTTCTATACAATATTAATAACTTTCATAACTCCAAAACCATACATCACATTCACATAAAATTACATATTCACAATCAATCCATTCAGGGGAACAACATATTCAAAAATGGCACAAATCAGACAAGGGGTACAAAAGTTAGTAAAAAGTCCTTTGTGACTAAATGAAGCATGGCTTTCTGGCCCAAACCAGTTTCAGAGTTTTCTATCCTGGAGATAAGTAATTCAATTATCTCCCAGGACAGACACAAGACTCCATTAAGCACATGGTTGCAAAAAGACACAAAACACTTTAAAATACATAAAGTCACACTTTACACATAACACACAGACATTTCACATATCCCCAGATAGCTGGGATCTGAGCGCACAAAACTACTGAAGAACGCTCAGATCCTATTCACACAGTTCAATTGCTATGGAGCCAAAGTCTTTAACTACACAAATGGGCTCCATGGCATAGCTATCTGGGTTAACACATTCTCATAAAGTCTGGTCCATAGTCCAAAGGCAAGAGGCGGGCAAGCAGCCCCCTCCAAGGACACGTGGGGAGGCCGGTTTCGACACAGCGTGATAGGCTGTAACCTGGATATACACTCAGTCAGTGCGTGATTGGCTGTAACCTGGATATACACTCAGTCAATGCGTGATTGGCTGTAACCTGGATATACACTCAGTCAATGTGTGATTGGCTGTAACCTGGATATACACTCAGTCAGTGCGTGATTGGCTGTAACCTGGATATACACTCAGTCAGTGCGTGATTGGCTGTAACCTGGATATACACTCAGTCAGTGCATGATTGGCTGTAACCTGGATATACACTCAGTCAATGCGTGACTGGCTGTAACCTGGATATACACTCAGTCAGTGCGTGATTGGCTGTAACCTGGATATACACTCAGTCAGTGCGTGACTGGCTGTAACCTGGATATACACTCAGTCAATGCGTGACTGGCTGTATACTGGATTTACGCTCAGTCAGTGCGTGATTGGCTGTAACCTGGATATACACTCAGTCAGTGCGTGATTGGCTGTAACCTGGATATACACTCAGTCAGTGCGTGATTGGCTGAAACCTGGATATACACTCAGTCAGTGCGTGATTAGCTGTAACCTGGATATTCACTCAGTCAGTGCGTGATTGGCTGTAACCTGGATATACACTCAGCCAGTGCGTGATTGGCTGTAACCTGGATATACACTCAGTCAGTGCATGATTGGCTGTAACCTGGATATACACTCAGTCAGTGCGTGATTGGCTGTAACCTGGATAAACACTCAGTCAATGCGTGATTGGCTGTAACCTGGATATACACTCAGTCAGTGCGTGATTGGCTGTAACCTGGATATACACTCAGTCAATGCTTGATTGGCTGTATCCTGGATATACACTCAGTCAGTGCGAGATTGGCTGTAACCTGGATATACACTCAGTCAGTGCGTGATTGGCTGTAACCTGGATATACACTCAGTCAATGCGTGATTGGCTGTAACCTGGATATACACTCAGTCAGTGCGTGATTGGCTGTAACCTGGATATACACTCAGTCAGTGCGTGATTGGCTGTAACCTGGATATACACTCAGTCAGTGCATGATTGGCTGTAACCTGGATATACACTCAGTCAGTGCGTGATTGGCTGTAACCTGGATATACACTCAGTCAGTGCGTGATTGGCTGTAACCTGGATATACACTCAGTCAATGCTTGATTGGCTGTATCCTGGATATACACTCAGTCAGTGCGAGATTGGCTGTAACCTGGATATACACTCAGTCAGTGCGTGATTGGCTGTAACCTGGATATACACTCAGTCAATGCGTGATTGGCTGTAACCTGGATATACACTCAGTCAGTGCGTGATTGGCTGTAACCTGGATATACACTCAGTCAGTGCGTGATTGGCTGTAACCTGGATATACACTCAGTCAGTGCGTGATTGGCTGTAACCTGGATATACACTCAGTCAGTGCGTGACTGGCTGTATACTGGATTTACGCTCAGTCAGTGCGTGATTGGCTGTAACCTGGATATACACTCAGTCAGTGCGTGATTAGCTGTAACCTGGATATACACTCAGTCAGTGCGTGATTGGCTGTAACCTGGATATACACTCAGTCAGTGCGTGATTGGCTGTAACCTGGATATACACTCAGTCAGTGCGTGATTAGCTGTAACCTGGATATTCACTCAGTCAGTGCGTGATTGGCTGTAACCTGGATATACACTCAGCCAGTGCGTGATTGGCTGTAACCTGGATATACACTCAGTCAGTGCATGATTGGCTGTAACCTGGATATACACTCAGTCAGTGCGTGACTGGCTGTAACCTGGATTTACGCTCAGTCAATGCGTGATTGGCTGTAACCTGGATATACACTCAGTCAGTGCGTGATTGGCTGTAACCTGGATATACACTCAGTCAATGCGTGATTGGCTGTAACCTGGATATACACTCAGTCAGTGCGTGATTGGCTGTAACCTGGATATACACTCAGTCAATGCGTGATTGGCTGTAACCTGGATATACACTCAGTCAATGCGTGATTGGCTGTAACCTGGATATACACTCAGTCAGTGCGTGATTGGCTGTAACCTGGATATACACTCAGTCAGTGCGTGACTGGCTGTAACCTGGATATACACTCAGTCAATGCGTGACTGGCTGTATACTGGATTTACGCTCAGTCAGTGCGTGATTGGCTGTAACCTGGATATACACTCAGTCAGTGCGTGATTGGCTGTAACCTGGATATACACTCAGTCAGTGCGTGATTGGCTGAAACCTGGATATACACTCAGTCAGTGCGTGATTAGCTGTAACCTGGATATTCACTCAGCCAGTGCGTGATTGGCTGTAACCTGGATATACACTCAGTCAGTGCATGATTGGCTGTAACCTGGATATACACTCAGTCAGTGCGTGATTGGCTGTAACCTGGATAAACACTCAGTCAATGCGTGATTGGCTGTAACCTGGATATACACTCAGTCAGTGCGTGATTGGCTGTAACCTGGATATACACTCAGTCAATGCGTGATTGGCTGTATCCTGGATATACACTCAGTCAGTGCGAGATTGGCTGTAACCTGGATATACACTCAGTCAGTGCGTGATTGGCTGTAACCTGGATATACACTCAGTCAATGCGTGATTGGCTGTAACCTGGATATACACTCAGTCAGTGCGTGATTGGCTGTAACCTGGATATACACTCAGTCAGTGCGTGATTGGCTGTAACCTGGATATACACTCAGTCAGTGCATGATTGGCTGTAACCTGGATATACACTCAGTCAATGCGTGACTGGCTGTAACCTGGATATACACTCAGTCAGTGCGTGATTGGCTGTAACCTGGATATACACTCAGTCAGTGCGTGATTGGCTGTATGCTGGATATACACTCAGTCAGTGCGTGATTGGCTGTAACCTGGATATACACTCAGTCAGTGCGTGATTGGCTGTATGCTGGATTTACACTCAGTCAGTGCGTGATTGGCTGTAACCTGGATATACACTCAGTCAGTGCGTGATTGGCTGTAACCTGGATATACACTCAGTCAGTGCGTGATTGGCTGTAACCTGGATATACACTCAGTCAGTGCATGATTGGCTGTAACCTGGATATACACTCAGTCAGTGCGTGATTGGCTGTAACCTGGATATACACTCAGTCAGTGCGTGATTGGCTGTAACCTGGATATACACTCAGTCAGTGCATGATTGGCTGTAACCTGGATATACACTCAGTCAGTGCGTGACTGGCTGTAACCTGGATTTACGCTCAGTCAATGCGTGACTGGCTGTATACTGGATTTACGCTCAGTCAGTGCGTGATTGGCTGTAACCTGGATATACACTCAGTCAGTGCGTGATTGGCTGTAACCTGGATATACACTCAGTCAGTGCGTGATTGGCTGTAACCTGGATATACACTCAGTCAGTGCGTGATTGGCTGTAACCTGGATATACACTCAGTCAGTGCGTGATTGGCTGTAACCTGGATATACACTCAGTCAATGCGTGATTGGCTGTAACCTGGATATACACTCAGTCAGTGCGTGATTGGCTGTAACCTGGATATACACTCAGTCAATGCGTGATTGGCTGTATCCTGGATATACAGTCAGTCAGTGCGTGATTGGCTGTAACCTGGATATACACTCAGTCAGTGCGTGATTGGCTGTAACCTGGATATACACTCAGTCAGTGCGTGATTGGCTGTAACCTGGATATACACTCAGTCAGTGCGTGATTGGCTGTAACCTGGATATACACTCAGTCAGTGCGTGACTGGCTGTATACTGGATTTACGCTCAGTCAGTGCGTGATTGGCTGTAACCTGGATATACACTCAGTCAGTGCGTGATTAGCTGTAACCTGGATATACACTCAGTCAGTGCGTGATTGGCTGTAACCTGGATATACACTCAGTCAGTGCTTGATTGGCTGTAACCTGGATATACACTCAGTCAGTGCGTGATTAGCTGTAACCTGGATATTCACTCAGTCAGTGCGTGATTGGCTGTAACCTGGATATACACTCAGCCAGTGCGTGATTGGCTGTAACCTGGATATACACTCAGTCAGTGCATGATTGGCTGTAACCTGGATATACACTCAGTCAGTGCGTGATTGGCTGTAACCTGGATAAACACTCAGTCAATGCGTGATTGGCTGTAACCTGGATATACACTCAGTCAGTGCGTGATTGGCTGTAACCTGGATATACACTCAGTCAATGCGTGATTGGCTGTAACCTGGATATACACTCAGTCAGTGCGTGATTGGCTGTAACCTGGATATACACTCAGTCAGTGCGTGATTGGCTGTAACCTGGATATACACTCAGTCAGTGCATGATTGGCTGTAACCTGGATATACACTCAGTCAGTGCGTGATTGGCTGTATGCTGGATTTACACTCAGTCAGTGCGTGATTGGCTGTAACCTGGATATACACTCAGTCAATGCGTGATTGGCTGTAACCTGGATATACACTCAGTCAATGCGTGACTGGCTGTAACCTGGATATACACTCAGTCAGTGCTTGATTGGCTGTAACCTGGATATACACTCAGTCAATGCGTGACTGGCTGTATACTGGATATACACTCAGTCAGTGCGTGACTGGCTGTATGCTGGATTTACACTCAGTCAGTGCGTGACTGGCTGTATGCTGGATTTACACTCAGTCAGTGCGTGATTGGCTGTAACCTGGATATACACTCAGTCAGTGCGTGATTGGCTGTAACCTGGATATACACTCAGTCAATGCGTGACTGGCTGTATGCTGGATTTACACTCAGTCAGTGCGTGATTGGCTGTAACCTGGATATACACTCAGTCAATGCGTGATTGGCTGTAACCTGGATATACACTCAGTCAGTGCGTGATTGGCTGTAACCTGGATATACACTCAGTCAGTGCGTGATTGGCTGTAACCTGGATATACACTCAGCCAGTGCGTGATTGGCTGTAACCTGGATTTACACTCAGTCAGTGCGTGATTGGCTGTAACCTGGATATACACTCAGTCAGTGCGTGATTGGCTGTAACCTGGATATACACTCAGTCAGTGCGTGATTGGCTGTAACCTGGATATACACTCAGTCAGTGCGTGATTGGCTGTAACCTGGATATACACTCAGTCAACCTGGATATACACTCAGTCAGTGCGTGATTGGCTGTAACCTGGATATACACTCAGTCAGTGCGTGACTGGCTGTAACCTGGATATACACTCAGTCAATGCGTGATTGGCTGTAACCTGGATATACACTCAGTCAGTGCGTGATTGGCTGTATCCTGGATATACACTCAGTCAGTGCATGATTGGCTGTAACCTGGATATACACTCAGTCAGTTCGTGATTGGCTGTAACCTCGATATACACTCAGTCAGTGCGTGATTGGCTGTAACCTGGATATACACTCAGTCAGTGCATGATTGGCTGTAACCTGGATATACACTCAGTCAGTGCGTGATTGGCTGTAACCTGGATATACACTCAGTCAGTGCGTGATTGGCTGTAACCTGGATATACACTCAGTCAGTGCATGATTGGCTGTATGCTGGATATACACTCAGTCAGTGCGTGACTGGCTGTATCCTGGATTTACACTCAGTCAGTGCGTGATTGGCTGTAACCTGGATATACACTCAGTCAGTGCGTGATTGGCTGTAACCTGGATATACACTCAGTCAGTGCATGACTGGCTGTATGCTGGATTTACACTTTGTCAGTGCGTGATTGGCTGTAACCTGGATATACACTCAGTCAGTGCGTGATTGGCTGTAACCTGGATATACACTCAGTCAGTGCGTGATTGGCTGTAACCTGGATATACACTCAGTCAGTGCGTGATTGGCTGTAACCTGGATATACACTCAGCCAGTGCGTGATTGGCTGTAACCTGGATTTACACTCAGTCAGTGCGTGATTGGCTGTAACCTGGATATACACTCAGTCAGTGCGTGATTGGCTGTAACCTGGATATACACTCAGTCACTGCGTGATTGGCTGTAACCTGGATATACACTCAGTCAGTGCGTGATTGGCTGTAACCTGGATATACACTCAGTCAATGCGTGATTGGCTGTAACCTGGATATACACTCAGCCAGTGCGTGATTGGCTGTATCCTGGATTTACACTCAGTCAGTGTGTGATTGGCTGTATCCTGGATTTACACTCAGCCAGTGCATGATTGGCTGTAACCTGGATATACACTCAGTCAGTGCGTGATTGGCTGTAACCTGGATATACACTCAGTCAATGCGTGATTGGCTGTAACCTGGATATACACTCAGCCAGTGCGTGATTGGCTGTAACCTGGATATACACTCAGTCAGTGCGTGATTGGCTGTAACCTGGATATACACTCAGTCAATGCGTGATTGGCTGTAACCTGGATATACACTCAGCCAGTGCGTGATTGGCTGTATCCTGGATTTACACTCAGTCAGTGTGTGATTGGCTGTATCCTGGATTTACACTCAGCCAGTGCATGCTTAGGAAAGAGTTAAACTGCGTTTATACAGTTTCTATGAAAACTGAAATAGACGTATTACAGAGACTGTGAATAATAACTAATGATATCCATCCTCCTATACCCCATATACAGGGCCTGCCTTAGGGGTGTGCGACCTGTGCTCCGGAACACTTAAGGCCGGCCCTGCCCATATATACCTATACCCCTTAACACCCCCCATCCTCCTATACCCCATAACTGCCCCATCCTCCTATACCCCATCACTCCACAATCCTCCTATACCCCATAACAGCCCCCATCCTCCTATACCCCATAACACCCCCCATCCTCCTATACCCCATAACTCCACAATCCTCCTATACCCCATAACACCCCCCATCCTCCTATACCCCATAACTCCACAATCCTCCTATACCCCTTAACACCCCCCATCCTCCTATACCCCATAACTGCCCCATCCTCCTAAACCCCATCACTCCACAATCCTCCTACACCCCATAACACCCCCCATCCTCCTATACCCCATAACTCCCCCCATCCTCCTATACCCCATAACACCCCCCATCCTCCTATACCCCATAACTCCACAATCCTCCTATACCCCATAACACCCCCCATCCTCCTATACCCCATAACACCCCCATCCTCCTATACCCCATAACACCCCCATCCTCCTATACCCCATAACACCCCCCATCCTCCTATACCCCATAACTCCCCCCATCCTCCTATACCCCATAACACCCTGCATCCTCCTATACCCCATAACAGCCCTATCCTGCTATACCCCATAACACCCCCCAGACAGTGCGGGTAATGCAGACAGTGAGGGTAATGCAGACAGTGCAGGCAATACAGACAGTGCGGGTAATGCAGACAGTGCAGGTAATGCAGACAGTGTGAGTAATGCAGACAGTGCAGGTAATACAGACAGTGAGGGTAATGCAGACAGTGCAGGTAATACAGACAGTGAGGGTAATGCAGACAGTGCAGGTAATACAGACAGTGAGGGTAATGCAGACAGTGCAGGTAATACAGACAGTGAGGGTAATGCAGACAGTGCAGGTAATACAGACAGTGAGGGTAATGCAGACAGTGCGGGTAATACAGACAGTGCAGGTAATACAGACAGAGCGGGTAATACAGACAGTGCGGGAAATGCAGACAGTGCAGGTAATACAGACAGTGAGGGTAATGCAGACAGTGCGGGTAATACAGACAGTGCAGGTAATACAGACAGTGCAGGTAATACAGACAGTGCGGGTAATGCAGACAGTGCGGGTAATGCAGACAGTGCAGGTAATACAGACAGTGAGGGTAATACAGACAGTGAGGGTAATACAGACAGTGCAGGTAATACGCACTGTCTGTATTACCCGGACTGTCTGTATTACCCGCACTGTCTGTATTACCCGCACTGTCTGCATTACCTGCTCTTCATACTACACCCCCTGATCACACAACCAATGAAAAGATATAATTTTACAAACCATATGATAACAGACACCAACCTGAATGGGAGTCTGTGCCCCCCCCTCTCTCCGCTCGGCCTCTGGGGGTTTCCTGAAGAAGGTGTAGATAATGTAGACCAGTAAGGAGTAGAAGGCATACATACTGCCTACGGACAGGATCCTTTGCACCCAGTGGCAATAAATATACTATACAGTGCCTGAGTGGGTGCTCATACTATACAGCGCCTGAGTGGGTGCTCATACTATACAGCGCCTGAGTGGGTACTCAATCCTCCATGGGATACGGCCAGGCAGAGTATCAATCATCCATGGGATAGGGCCAGGCAGAGTATCAATCCTCCATGGGATAGGGCCGGGCAGAGTATCAATCCTCCATGGGATACGGCCGGGCAGAGTATAAATCATTCATGGGATAAGGCCGGGCAGAGTATCAATCCTCCATAGGATACGGCTGGGCAGAGTATCAATCCTTCATGGGATACGGCGGAGCAGAGTATCAATCCTCCATGGGATACGGCCAGGCAGAGTATCAATCCTCCATGGGATACGGCCAGGCAGAGTATCAATCCTCCATGGGATACGGCCAGGCAGAGTATCAATCCTCCATGGGATACGGCCGGGCAGAGTATCAATCCTCCATGGGATACGGCCAGGCAGAGTATCAATCCTCCATGGGATACGGCCAGGCAGAGTATCAATCCTCCATGGGATACGGCCGGGAAGAGTATCAATCCTTCATGGAATAAGGCCGGGCAGAGTATCAATCCTCCATGGGATACGGCCGGGCAGATTATCAATCCTTCATGGGATAAGGCCAGGCAGAGTATCAATCCTCCATGGGATAAGGCCGGGCAGAGTATCAATCCTCCATGGGATACGGCCGGGCAGAGTATCAATCCTCCATGGGATACGGCCAGGCAGAGTATCAATCCTCCATAGGATACGGCCGGGCAGATTATCAATCCTTCATGGGATAAGGCCGGGCAGAGTATCAATCCTCCATGGGATACGGCCGGGCAGATTATCAATCCTTCATGGGATAAGGCCGGGCAGAGTATCAATCCTTCATGGGATAAGGCCGGGCAGAGTATCAATCCTTCATGGGATAAGGCCGGGCAGAGTATCAATCCTCCATGGGATATGGCCAGGCAGAGTATCAATCCTTCATGGGATAAGGCCGGGCAGAGTATCAATCCTCCATGGGATATGGCCGGGCAGATTATCAATCCTCCATGGGATACGGCCAGGCAGAGTATCAATCTTCCATGGGATACGGCCAGGCAGAGTATCAATCCTCCATGGGATACGGCCGGGCAGATTATCAATCCTTCATGGGATATGGCAAGGCAGAGTATCAATCCTTCATGGGATACGGCCAGGCAGAGTATCAATCTTCCATGGGATACGGCCGGGCTGAGTATCAATCCTCCATGGGATACGGCCAGGCAGAGTATCAATCCTTCATGGGATATGGCCGGGCTGAGTATCAATCCTTCATGGGATACGGCCAGGCAGAGTATCAATCCTTCATGGGATATGGCCAGGCAGAGTATCAATCCTTCATGGGATATGGCCAGGCAGAGTATCAATCAACCATGGGATACGGCCGGGCTGAGTATCAATCCTCCATGGGATACGGCCAGGCAGAGTATCAATCAACCATGGGATACGGCCGGGCTGAGTATCAATCCTCCATGGGATATGGCCAGGCAGAGTATCAATCCTTCATGGGATACGGCCGGGCAGAGTATCAATCCTCCATGGGATATGGCCAGGCAGAGTATTAATCCTTCATGGGATACGGCCGGGCAGAGTATCAATCTTCCATGGGATACGGCCGGGCAGAGTATCAATCCTTCATGGGATACGGCCGGGCAGAGTATCAATCTTCCATGGGAACAGCAGCTTTGGGGAGAGAGCAGGATACAGTGAGGCAGTCACGAAATCAATGGAAGAGCTGGTGCTTCAGGGAAATGATTCTGTCTGTATCACAGGGCAACAGTAAGGATGTATAGTCCCTCCTCCTACTCAATCCTAGAAACGGCATCCACCCCTCTGAATCTCCAACCCATTCAATCTTATTCATTTATATCAGCACTCTCAGCATCCCCCCTCCGACTCTCCAACCCCCTCCCCATTCCCTGATATTCATTTATATCAGCACTCTCAGCATCCCTCCTCCGACTCTCCAACCCCCTCCCCATTCAATCTTATTCATTTATATCAGCACTCTCAGCATCCCTCCTCCGACTCTCCAACCCCCTCCCCATTCCCTGATATTCATTTATATCAGCACTCTCAGCATCCCTCCTCCGACTCTCCAACCCCCTCCCCATTCAATCTTATTCATTTATATCAGCACTCTCAGCATCCCTCCTCCGACTCTCCAACCCCCTCCCCATTCCCTGATATTCATTTATATCAGCACTCTCAGCATCCCTCCTCCGACTCTCCAACCCCCTCCCCATTCACTGATATTCATTTATATCAGCACTCTCAGCATCCCTCCTCCGACTCTCCAACCCCCTCCCCATTCCCTGATATTCATTTATATCAGCACTCTCAGCATCCCTCCTCCGACTCTCCAACCCCCTCCCCATTCCCTGATATTCATTTATATCAGCACTCTCAGCATCCCTCCTCCGACTCTCCAACCCCCTCCCCATTCCCTGATATTCATTTATATCAGCACTCTCAGCATCCCTCCTCCGACTCTCCAACCCCCTCCCCATTCACTGATATTCATTTATATCAGCACTCTCAGCATCCCTCCTCCGACTCTCCAACCATCTCCCCATTCCCTGATATTCATTTATATCAGCACTCTCAGCATCCCTCCTCCGACTCTCCAACCATCTCCCCATTCCCTGATATTCATTTATATCAGCACTCTCAGCATCCCTCCTCCGACTCTCCAACCATCTCCCCATTCACTGATATTCATTTATATCAGCACTCTCAGCATCCCTCCTCCGACTCTCCAACCCCCTCCCCATTCACTGATATTCATTTATATCAGCACTCTCAGCATCCCCCCTCCGACTCTCCAACCCCCTCCCCATTCACTGATATTCATTTATATCAGCACTCTCAGCATCCCCCCTCCGACTCTCCAACCCCCTCCCCATTCACTGATATTCATTTATATCAGCACTCTCAGCATCCCTCCTCCGACTCTCCAACCCCCTCCCCATTCCCTGATATTCATTTATATCAGCACTCTCAGCATCCCCTCTCCGACTCTCCAACCCCCTCCCCATTCACTGATATTCATTTATATCAGCACTCTCAGCATCCCCCCTCCGACTCTCCAACCCCCTCCCCATTCACTGATATTCATTTATATCAGCACTCTCAGCATCCCTCCTCCGACTCTCCAACCCCCTCCCCATTCACTGATATTCATTTATATCAGCACTCTCAGCATCCCTCCTCCGACTCTCCAACCCCCTCCCCATTCACTGATATTCATTTATATCAGCACTCTCAGCATCCCTCCTCCGACTCTCCAACCCCCTCCCCATTCCCTGATATTCATTTATGCTCCGGGGCATTACTGCCTATACTAACATGCATAGCCCTCTATGCTCTGGGGCATTACTGCCTATACTAACATGCATAGCCCTCTATGCTCTGGGGCATTACTGCCTATACTAACATGCATAGCCCTCTATGCTCCGGGACATTACTGCCTATACTAACATGCATAGCCCTCTATGCTCCGGGGCATTACTGCCTATACTAACGTGCATAGCCCTCTATGCTCCGGGAGGGAGGGGCAGAGCAGTGTGTGGGAGGAGCAGCACACAGCATCCTGCAGATTAGCTCCTCCCCCAGCTTCCTGTTGCTGTGTGGGAGGAGCAGCACACAGCATCCTGCAGATTAGCTCCTCCCCCCAGCTTCCTGTTGCTGTGTGGGAGGGGCAGAACAGTGTGTGGGAGGAGCAGCACACAGCATCCTGCAGATTAGCTCCTCCCCCGAGCTTCCTGTTGCTGTGTGGGAGGAGCAGCACAGTGTGTGGGAGGGGCAGCACACAGCATCCTGCAGATTAGCTCCTCCCCCAGCTTCCTGTTGCTGTGTGAGAGGGGCAGAGCAGAGCGTGAGAGGAGCAGCACACAGCATCCTGCAGATTAGCTCCTCCCCCAGCTTCCTGTTGCTGTGTGGGAGGAGCAGCACACTGCATCCTGCAGATTAGCTCCTCCCCCCAGCTTCCTGTTGCTGTGTGGGAGGAGCAGCACAGTGTGTGGGAGGGGTAGAGCAGTGTGTGGGAGGAGCATCACACAGCATCCTGCAGATTAGCTCCTCCCCCAGCTTCCTGTTGCTGTGTGTGAGGAGCAGCACACCGCATCCTGCAGATTAGATCCTCCCCCCAGCTTCCTGTTGCTGTGTGGGAGGAGCATCACACAGCATCCTGCAGATTAGCTCCTCCCCCAGCTTCCTGTTGCTGTGTGGGAGGAGCAGCATACAGCATCCTGCAGATTAGCTCCTCCCCCCAGCTTCCTGTTGCTGTGTGGGAGGAGCAGCACAGTGTGTGGGAGGAGCAGAGCAGAATGTGGGAGGAGCAGCACACCGCATCCTGCAGATTAGCTCCTCCCCCCAGCTTCCTGTTGCTGTGTGGGAGGAGCAGCACACAGCATCCTGCAGATTAGCTCCTCCCCCCAGCTTCCTGCTGCTGTGTGGGAGGAGCATCACACAGCATCCTGCAGATTAGCTCCTCCCCCCAGCTTCATGTTGCTGTGTGGGAGGAGCAGCACAGTGTGTGGGAGGGGTAGAGCAGTTTGTGGGAGGAGCAGCACACAGCATCCTGCAGATTAGCTCCTCCCCCCAGCTTCCTGTTGCTGTGTGGGAGGAGCAGCACACCGCATCCTGCAGATTAGCTCCTCCCCCAGCTTCCTGTTGCTGTGTGGAAGGAGCAGCACAGTGCGTGGGAGGGGCAGAGCAGAATGTGGGAGGAGCAGCACACAGCACCCTGCAGATTAGCTCCTCCCCCCAGCTTCCTGTTGCTGTGTGGGAGGAGCAGCACACCGCATCCTGCAGATTAGCTCCTCCCCCCAGCTTCCTGTTGCTGTGTGGGAGGAGCAGCACAGTGTGTGGGAGGGGTAGAGCAGTTTGTGGGAGGAGCAGCACACAGCATCCTGCAGATTAGCTCCTCCCCCCAGCTTCCTGTTGCTGTGTGGGAGGAGCAGCACACCGCATCCTGCAGATTAGCTCCTCCCCCAGCTTCCTGTTGCTGTGTGGGAGGAGCAGCACAGTGTGTGGGAGGGGTAGAGCAGTTTGTGGGAGGAGCAGCACACCGCATCCTGCAGATTAGCTCCTCCCCCCAGCTTCCTGTTGCTGTGTGGGAGGAGCAGCACAGTGCGTGGGAGGGGCAGAGCAGAATGTGGGAGGAGCAGCACACCGCATCCTGCAGATTAGCTCCTCCCCCCAGCTTCCTGTTGCTGTGTGGGAGGAGCAGCACAGTGTGTGGGAGGGGTAGAGCAGTTTGTGGGAGGAGCAGCACACAGCATCCTGCAGATTAGCTCCTCCCCCCAGCTTCCTGTTGCTGTGTGGGAGGAGCAGCACACCGCATCCTGCAGATTAGCTCCTCCCCCAGCTTCCTGTTGCTGTGTGGGAGGAGCAGCACAGTGTGTGGGAGGGGTAGAGCAGTTTGTGGGAGGAGCAGCACACAGCATCCTGCAGATTAGCTCCTCCCCCCAGCTTCCTGTTGCTGTGTGGGAGGAGCAGCACACCGCATCCTGCAGATTAGCTCCTCCCCCAGCTTCCTGTTGCTGTGTGGGAGGAGCAGCACAGTGTGTGGGAGGGGTAGAGCAGTTTGTGGGAGGAGCAGCACACCGCATCCTGCAGATTAGCTCCTCCCCCCAGCTTCATGTTGCTGTGTGGGAGGAGCAGCACAGTGTGTGGGAGGAGCAGCACACCGCATCCTGCAGATTAGCTCCTCCCCCCAGCTTCCTGTTGCTGTGTGTGAGGAGTGATGGGAAATCCTACTGCCTGGAAATGGAGGGAAAACTTCCAGCGGCCCTGTCCATTACTGATACAGGGTCTGTCTGCCACCTCACAGTGTAAGACTAGTATGTACATAGTGTGTGTGACTGCATGTGTGTATGCATGTATGTGTGTGTGACATCATGTGTGTGACAGCATGTGTGTATGCATGTATGTGTGTGTGACAGTATGTGTGTGTGACAGCATGTGTGTGTGTGTGTGTGTGTGTGTGACAGCATGTGTGTGACAGCATGTGTGTGTGACAGCATGTGTGTGACAGCATGTGTGAATGTGTGTATGTGACAGCATGTGTGTATGCATGTATGTGTGTGTGACAGCATGTGTGTGACAGCATGTGTGTATGCATGTATGTGTGTGTGACAGCATGTGTGTGACAGCATGTGTGTATGTGTGTGTGACTGCATGTGTGTATGCATGTATGTGTGTGTGACAGCATGTGTGTGACAGCATGTGTGTATGTGTGTGTGACAGCATGTGTGTATGCATGTATGTGTGTGTGACAGCATGTGTGTGACTGCATGTGTGTATGTGTGTGTGACAGCATATCAGTGTGTGTGTGTGTGTGACAGCATGTGTGTATGCATGTATGTTTGTGTGACAGCATGTGTGTATGCATGTATGTGTGTGTGCAGCATGTGTGTGACTGCATGTATGTGTGTGTGACAGCATGTGTGTATGCATGTATGTGTGTGTGCAGCGTGTGTGTGTGTGACAGCATGTGTGTATGCATGTATGTGTGTGTGACAGCATGTGTGTGACAGCATGTGTGTATGCATGTATGTGTGTGTGACAGCATGTGTGTGACAGCATGTGTGTATGCATGTATGTGTGTGTGACAGCATGTGTGTGTGCATGTATGTGTGTGTGACAGCATGTGTGTATGCATGTATGTGTGTGACAGCATGTGTGTGTGTGACAGCATGTGTGTATGTGTGTGTGACAGCATGTCAGTGTGTGTGTGTGACAGCATGTATGTGTGTGTGACAGCACGTGTGAATGTGTGTGTGACACCATGTGTGAATGTGTGTGACAGCATGTGTGAATGTGTGTGACAGCATGTGTGTGAGCATGTATGTGTGTGTGACAGCATGTGTGTATGTGTGTGTGACAGCATGTATGTGTGTGTGACAGCATGTGTGTATGCATGTATTTGTGTGTGACAACATGTGTGTGTGTGCGTGGTGACAGCATGTGTATATGTGTGTGTGACAGCATGTGTGTATTCATGTATGTGTGTGACAGCATGTGTGCATGCATGTATGTGTGTGGCAGCATGTGTTAATGTGTGACAGCATGTTAGTGTGTGTCACAGCATGTTAGTGTGTGTGTGTCACATCATGTGTGTGTGTGTGTGTGTGACAGCATGTTAGTGTGTGTGTGACAGCATGTTAGTGTGTGTACCAGCATGTTAGTGTGTGTCACAGCATGTTAGTGTGTGTGTGTGTCACAGCATGTGTGTGTGTGTGACAGCATGTTAGTGTGTGTGTGACAGCATGTTAGTGTGTGTACCAGCATGTTAGTGTGTGTGACAACATGTTAGTGTGTGTCTCAGCATGTTAGTGTGTGTGACAGCTTGTTAGTGTGTGTATCAGCATGTTAGTGTGTGTATCAGCATGTTAGTGTGTGTGAGAGCATGTCAGTGTGTGTCACAGCATGTTAGTGTTTGTATTGGCTGTTAGTGTGTGTATCAGCATGTTAGTGTGTGTATCAGCATGTTAGTGTGTGTATCAGCATGTTAGTGTGTGTGACAGCATGTTAGTGTGTGTATCAGCATGTTAGTGTGTGTGACAACATTTTAGTGTGTGTGACAACATGTTAGTGTGTGTATCAGCATGTTAGTGTGTGTGACAGCATGTTAGTGTGTGTATCAGCATGTTAGTGTGTGTATCAGCATGTTAGTGTTTTGGCTGTTAGTGTGTGTGATAGCATGTCAGTGTGTGTCTCAGCATGTTAGTGTGTGTGTGACAGCATGTTAGTGAGTGTGTGACAGCATGTTAGTGTGTGTCACAGCATGTTAATGTGTGTTACAGCATGTTAGTTTGTGTATCAGCATGTTAGTGTGTGTATCAGCATGTTAGTGTGTGTGACAGCATGTTAGTGTTTGTATCGGCTGTTAGTGTGTGTATCAGCATGTTAGTGTGTGTGTGTGACAGCATGTTAGTGAGTGTGTGACTGCATGTTAGTGTGTGTATCAGCATGTTAGTATGTGTGACAGCATGTTAGTGTGTCTCAGCATGTTAGTGTATGACAGCATGTTAGTGTGTGTGACAGCATGTTAGTGTGTGTCTCAGAATGTTAGTGTGTGTCACAGCATGTTAGTTAGTGTGACAGCATGTTAGTGTGTGTATCAGCATGTTAGTGTGTGTGACAGCATGTTAGTGTGTGTATCAACATGTTAGTGTGTGTGACAGCATGTTAGTGTGTGTCTCAGCATGCTAGTGTGTGTGACAGCATGTTAGTATGTGTATCAGCATGTTAGTGTGTGTGACAGCATGTTAGTGTGTGTGACAGCATGTCAGTGTGTGTCACAGCATGTTAGTGTATGTCAAAGCATGTTAGTGTGTGTCACAGCATGTTAGTGTGTGTCACAGCATGTTAATGTGTGTTACAGCATGTTAATGTGTGTTACAGCATGTTAGTTTGTGTATCAGCATGTTAGTGTGTGTATCAGCATGTTAGTGTGTGTGACAGCATGTTAGTGTTTGTATCGGCTGTTAGTGTGTGTATCAGCATGTTAGTGTGTGTGTGACAGCATGTTAGTGAGTGTGTGACTGCATGTTAGTGTGTGTATCAGCATGTTAGTATGTGTGACAGCATGTTAGTGTGTCTCAGCATGTTAGTGTATGACAGCATGTTAGTGTGTGTGACAGCATGTTAGTGTGTGTGACAGCATGTTAGTGTGTGTCTCAGCATGTTAGTGTGTGTCACAGCATGTTAGTGTGTGACAGCATGTTAGTGTGTGTGTGACAGCATGTTAGTGTGTGTGACAGCATGTTAGTGTGTATGACAGCATGTTAGTGTGTGTGACAGCATGTTAGTGTGTGTATCACTATCAGCATGTCAGTGTGTGTGACAGCATGTTAGTGTGTCTCAGCATGTTAGTGTTTATGACAGCATGTTAGTGTGTGTATCACTATCAGCATGTCAGTGTGTGTGACAGCATGTTAGTGTGTGACAGCATGTTAGTGTGTGTGTGACAGCATGTTAGTGTGTGTGACAGCATGTTAGTGTGTATGACAGCATGTTAGTGTGTGTGACAGCATGTTAGTGTGTGTATCACTATCAGCATGTCAGTGTGTGTGACAGCATGTTAGTGTGTCTCAGCATGTTAGTGTTTATGACAGCATGTTAGTGTGTGTATCACTATCAGCATGTCAGTGTGTGTGACAGCATGTTAGAGTGTCTCAGCATGTTAGTGTGTGTGACAGCATGTTAGTGTCTGTGACAGCATGTTAGTGTGTGTATGAACATGTTAGTGTGTGTGACAGCATGTTAGTGTGTGTGACAGCATGTTAGTGTGTGTGACAGCATGTTAGTGTGTGTATCAACATGTTAGTGTGTGTGACAGCATGTTAGTGTGTGTGACAGCATGTTAGTGTGTGTATCACTATCAGCATGTCAGTGTGTGTGACAGCATGTTAGTGTGTGACAGCATGTTAGTGTGTGTGTGACAGCATGTTAGTGTGTGTGACAGCATGTTAGTGTGTGTATCACTATCAGCATGTCAGTGTGTGTGACAGCATGTTAGTGTGTGTGACAGCATTTTAATGTGTGTATCACTATCAGCATGTCAGTGTGTGTGACAGCATGTTAGTGTGTGACAGCATGTTAGTGTGTGACAGCATGTTAGTGTGTGTGACAGCATGTTAGTGTGTATGACAGCATGTTAGTGTGTGTGACAGCATGTTAGTGTGTGTATCACTATCAGCATGTCAGTGTGTGTGACAGCATGTTAGAGTGTCTCAGCATGTTAGTGTGTGTGACAGCATGTTAGTGTCTGTGACAGCATGTTAGTGTGTCTCAGCATGTTAGTGTGTGTGACAGCATGTTAGTGTGTGTGACAGCATGATAGTGTGTCTCACAGCACGTTAGTGTGTGTGACAGCATGTTAGTGCGTGTGACAGCATGTTCCTATGTTGTATATATTTCTTAGCGAGTAAGTGAAACATATTTACACCCAGATATTCACGTGTACATGAATACACACATTTTAATAGGGATGAAAAAAAGAAGTTTCTTTAACTTTAAAAAACAAACAAACCTGCTCCTTGTGTCCAACAACAAATCCCATGGTGCTCAGCCCACATCATGGAAAAGGGTTGGCTGGGTGAGGATCATGGGAAGTTAAAATCTACATATTCAAATCCATGATTTTTATCCAGCGCCATGGGACCAGTATGTTCGGCTGAGCCTAATGGGAACTGTATTTAACAGCATCAGTATATACTAATGGAGAATACCACCATCCGTGTGTGGCTAATTATGTACTGATGGGAGCTACACCATGCCAATGTTAATATATGGCTAACTATATAATCATGTGAGCTACACTGGGCTCTATATGGTATCAATGACTGGCTAACTATATACAGATGGGAGTTATTTATATATCTCTGGCTATGTATATATTGAGTAATGTTAAACTATCACTGCAACAATTTCTGCCTAACCATAACAGATGGGAGCTATGCCGTACCACGGCAATGTCTTTGTGTGGATAACTATATATTGATTGATGCAATAATACGTCATATTTCTCTGGCTAAAAATATACTGTATCACTCAGTGTCCAGCTACCTTAGTACTGAGGTCTAATGAGACAGACGTGTGGTTTGGGGTAATTATTCGGTGAGCAGCACTTATAATGTGTATCATTTTCCTGCTGAATGTCCTACATATCCGGCACAGTGTGTCGGGGGGACATTGTGCCTCACTGTCCGGACAGATTTTGTTGCTGGGAAGTGATGCTCCATTCTGCTTTGCTTTAAGTCTCTAGAGCTGGAGGAATCGGTGGATTTCCGTTTATTGGTGGATTCCCGTTTATTGGTGGATTCCCGTTTATTGGTGGATGTTGTTGCTGAGAAGTGTTGCTCCATTCTGCTTTGCTCTAAGTCTCTGGGGCTGGAAGAATCGGTGGATTTCCGTTTATTCACCTGGGCTCGGAGCTTTTCCAGCTTACGGACCACCTCTTTTCTCCTGCAACACAAACCACAACGTGAGTACCCCTGAAACAACCCCTGGTTTAAAGGCTGCAAGCTCTGCCTCCAATGTAAAATTTAACAAACACAACAGTAAAATGAGCAAGTGAAAAAACAGCTGTGATGACTATGCAATAACTCAAGCACACAAAGCCATCATACTCATTTATTAATGCTATGCAGAGGGTGAACGTAGTATAATAATAATCAAACAAGCAATTAATAGGGTTAGACACTCAACAAAATGGGTTGTCTGAGTCCTGTAAGAGGGAATAATAAAACAATCATATCAAGACTTCATCAAGGAACAAGCGTGGATATTGTCATATACAATGCAACTTTATCCCAGCATTATAATAGACTTAATGATACTTACAATAAATAACCGCAATAATATATAAAAATAGCATAAAATATAAATACCTCAAATAACACTTGGAAAAGGTATGCAAAAAATTATATCAATATGAAATACTACATATATTTCATATTATTCTTGGAGTAATAAGAACATGAATAAATTCACATTAAAAAGCAAATGTATAAAATGCATGAGATATGGATATGGCCACTACATCACTATGAATAGGAGAGAAGGAGGAGAAAAGAAGGAAAATAAGAAAGAAATACAAAATGAGAAAAAATAATTCGAAAAAGAAGTACCGTAAAATAAAATTGGAAAAAAACGAAAAAGAAGCTACAGTGTCCGAGGAGATTTGGTAGCTGCTCCAATGTTTTCTATTTCATAGATAGAGTCCATAGCTTAACATGATTGCAAAAACCTTCGGAATGAAAACCCAGGGAAAAAATGTGTCCCAGGACCCAATTGGTGCAAGCAACGTCTTCCGAGATCCACCGGGAGCAACCAATGTCTCCTGAGATCCTACTGGTGCAACCAATGTCTCCTGAGATCCACCTAGTGCAACCAACATCTCCCAAGATGCTACTGGTGCAAACTAATATGTCCTGACACTCAGTTGGTGCAACTAACGTTTCCCGAGACCCAACTGGTGCAACCATTGTGTTCCAAGACCCAACTGGTGCAACCATTCTGTCCCAAGACCCAACTGGTGCAACCATTGTGTCCCAAGACCCAACTGGTGCAACCATCCGGTCCCAAGACCCAACTGGTGCAACCATTGTGTCCCAAGATCCAACTGGTGCAACCATTGTGTCCCAAGACCCAACTGGTGCAACCATTGTGTCCCAAGACCCAACTGGTGCAACCATTGCGTCCCAAGACCCAACTGGTGCAACCATCGTGTCCCAAGACCCAACTGGTGCAACCATCATGTCCCAAGACCCAACTGGTGCAACCATCGTGTCCCAAGACCCAACTGGTGCAACCAAATTTCTCCTGAGATCCACCTAGTGCAACCAACATCTCCCAAGATGCTACTGGTGCAAACTAATATGTCCTGACACTCAGTTGGTGCAACTAACGTGTCTCGAGACTCAGTTGCTGCAACCAACGTGTCCTTGGACCCAACTGGTGCTACCAACGTATCCCTGGACACAACCGGTGCAACCAACACTTCCCAGGACCCAACTGGTGCAACCAACGCGTCCCTGGACCCAACTGGTGCAATCAGCACATCCCTGGACCCATATGGTGCAACCATCGTGTCCCATGACCCAACTGGTGCAACCATCGTGTCCCAAGAACCAACTGGTGCAACCATTGTGTCCCAAGACCCAACTGGTGCAACCATCATGTCCCAAGACCCAATAAAAATGGAAAAAAACGAAAAAGAAGCTACAGTGTCCGAGGAGATTTGGTAGCTGCTCCAATGTTTTCTATTTCATAGATAGAGTCCATAGCTTAACATGATTGCAAAAACCTTCGGAATGAAAACCCAGGGAAAAAATGTGTCCCAGGACCCAATTGGTGCAAGCAACATCTTCCGAGATCCACCGGGAGCAACCAATGTCTCCTGAGATCCTACTGGTGCAACCAATGTCTCCTGAGATCCATCTAGTGCAACCAACATCTCCCAAGATGCTACTGGTGCAAACTAATATGTCCTGACACTCAGTTGGTGCAACTAACGTTTCCCGAGACCCAACTGGTGCAACCATTGTGTCCGAAGACCCAACTGGTGCAACCATTCTGTCCCAAGACCCAACTGGTGCAACAATTGTGTCCCAAGACCCAACTGGTGCAACCATCCTGTCCCAACACCCAACTGGTGCAACCATTGTGTCCCAAGATCCAACTGGTGCAACCATCGTGTCCCAAGACCCAACTGGTGCAACCATTGTGTCCCAAGACCCAACTGGTGCAACCATCGTGTCCCAAGACCCAACTGGTGCAAACATCATGTCCCAAGACCCAACTGGTGCAACCATCGTGTCCCAAGACCCAACTGGTGCAACCAATGTCTCCTGAGATCCACCTAGTGCAACCAACATCTCCCAAGATGCTACTTGTGCAAACTAATATGTCCTGACACTCAGTTGGTGCAACTAACGTGTCTCGAGACTCAGTTGCTGCAACCAACGTGTCCCTGGACCCAACTGGTGCTACCAACGTATCCCTGGACACAACCGGTGCAACCAACACGTCCCAGGACCCAACTGGTGCAACCAACGCGTCCCTGGACCCAACTGGTGCAATCAGCACATCCCTGGACCCATATGGTGCAACCATCGTGTCCCAAGACCCAACTGGTGCAACCATCGTGTCCCAAGACCCAACTGGTGCAACCATCATGTCCCAAGACCCAACTGGTGCAACCATCGTGTCCCAAGACCCAACTGGTGCAACCATCATGTCCCAAGACCCAACTGGTGCAACCATCGTTTCCCAAGACCCAACTGGTGCAACCAGCGCATCGCTGGGCCCAAATGGTGCAACCATCGAGTCCCAAGACCCAACTGGTGCAACCATCGTGTCCCAAGACCCAACTGGTGCAACCATCGTGTCCCAAGAGCCAACTGGTGCAACCATTGTTTCCCAAGACCCAACTGGTGCAACCACCCTGTACCAACACCCAATTGGTGCAACCATCCTGTCCCAAGACTCAACTGGTGCAACCAACGCCCCTGAACCTAACTGGTGCAACCGACATTTACCGAGACCCAACTGGTGGAACCATGTGCCAAGACCAATCGAACCTACCATGAACCCACTGAATGAGATCCTTTGGGACAAGCACTTCATTACACAGGAGACCAAATAATGCCGGTCTGATCATTAGTAAACCTGATTAAAGTGCACAGAAACATGTACTGTTAACCACGTGTGTTGTGTGTGTAAGCATGCTCACACTTACTTCAGTTTCTTCTCATCACAAAGGAAGCGGAGGAGATTATCCTCGTCTGGCTCACCATGTTGGATTTTAATCTGATTCACATCAAACACATTTGGCTTCAGGAAAAGGGAACGAGCCTCCTTGTAATGAAAATCCAAAGGGATACAATCCTTCTGCAATCAAAATAAGTGTCAGGAGCTGGGAGCATGGAGGTTGAGAGCATGAAGGCTGAGAGCATGGAGGCTGGGAGCATGGAGGTTGAGAGCATCAGCGATTGCGGAGTGTCAGAAAGTAAGTAGGCAGAAAAGGGAGAGTGAGCGAGCGTGGAGACAGAGAGGAGGGCGTGAGCGAGCACAGAGGCAGAGAGGGCAGGTGATGGAGGCATGTAATGGGGGTGATGGAGGCATGTAATGGGGATGATGGAGGCATGTAATGGGGGCTGATCAGGCATGTAATGGGGTGATGTAAGGATGTAATGGGGTGATAGGTGCATATAATGGGGTGATGGAGGCACGTAATGGAGGGATGGATTGTGGGACATGTTGTGGGTGTGCAGCGTGTGCAGCGTGGGTAGGGGGGTTCCCGAATGTTGTCTGCCTAGGGCAGCACAAACCCAAGATACACCACTGCAATTGATGGTTGCACATGATGGACACTCACTCGCTCAGTCACTCCAAGGATTTTCTCAATATCTCCATGTTTCTGGATCATAGCCAGAGCTTTCTTAATTCCCAGACCCCTGATCTTCCCAGAATAGTCACATCCGAGCAGAATGCAGAGATCCACAAACTGCAAACCAAAAAATAATATGTGTATGACAGAAATGATTAACATCTCCGGTATTTGGTATGGCTCCGCCCCCGTTAATGACATCATGTGTAATGGTAGTGGTAATACGAGGTCACTGATCAGGATGAGTGGTAAGAGTGATCTCATACTATCACAGCATTCTAAATGTGATGTCAGTAAACGGGGCGGAGCCTGAATACATTATACACCTGGACCTCACATGAATGATATATCTATTGTTTTAATATTAATATGAATTCGTATCAGCGAAGATCTCAAGGCCAAGCATTGGGAAATGTTTTCCATCACTAGGCGTTGGTTGATAGCACTCCTTAGTAGACATGTGTTTACCTGATTTCTGTTCAGCTTCAACTTCTCCAGTAATTTGGGGAGATTATATTCCTGCACCTTTCTGTAAGAGATCAAATAATAAGTTCCCAGACAACCCACAGTCGCCATCTCTGCGCTGTGCAATAAACGCTTCTCAAGGACGCAAACATTGAATTCAGACCCCTCATTATAATGCGACATCTTATAACCGGTCACCAGAGCATGCCTCCCCCCAACACCAGTCACCAGAGCATGCCCACCCAACACCCGTCACCAGAGCATGCCCCCCCAATACCAGTCACCAGAGCATGCCCCCCCAACACCCGTCACCAGAGCATTCCCCCCCCAATACCAGTCACCAGAGCATGCCCCCCCAACACCCGTCACCAGAGCATGGCCCCCCAACACCCGTCACCAGAGCATGCCCCCCGAAACAAGTCACAGAGCATGCCCCCCAACACCAGTCACCAGAGCATGCCACAAACACCTGTCACCAGAGCATGCCCCCCCAACACCTGTCACCAGAGCATGCCCCCCAACACCCGTCACCAGAGCATGCCCCCCCAACACCAGTCACCAGAGCGTGCACCGTCAACACCCGTCAAGAGAGTGAGCACTGCCAACACCGGTCACCAGAGCGTCCACCACCGGTCACCAGAGCGCCAAACACCAGTCACTAGAGTATCCATCACCAGTCACAAGAGCATGCACCACAAACACCAGTCACCAGAGCATGCACCACCAACACCAGTCACCAGAGCGTGCACCACCAACACCAGTCACAAGAGCGTGCACCACAAACACCAGTCACCAGAGCGTGCACCACCAACACCAATCCCCAGAGCGAACACCTCCAACACCAGTCACCAGAGCGTGTACCACCAACACCAGTCCCCAGAGCGAACACCTCCAATACCAGTCACCAGAGCGTGCACCACCAACACCAGTCCCCAGAGTGAGCACCTCCAATACCAGTCACCAGAGCGTACACCGCCAACACCAGTCACCTGAACATTTGAATCACTCACTCATTTTTTTGGGCCTTCAGGTTCCGGATCAGGCGGGTGCTTCCAAATGGCAGTGCGTCCATATCCTCCGTCACAGTGCCCCATGCCTGGCCTGCCGCCACCAGAGCAGCACATGTGGCCTCTGCCTCCCCAGGGGCCTGGCAAGAAAGTAATACACCAGTGAGAAAGGCAGGAATCCATGATATTCAGTAATTAGATGAAGGACAGGCTCTTTCTGTCATTGGTGCACATATCAGAGAGCAGCTCCATCTACTCTGCATCACATACCATGTCCACCAACCCTATCACGGAGCTGCTGCTCCTTCACATGGCAGACTGGAAAACTCAGCGAAACTGATAAGACAAAATGGTAATCTTTCTGAAGTGCACTTCCTGGGTGCACCGTGCACTGTCTGTGTAGAGTTTAATCTCTTGTTAACAAATAAATGGGATATTACATTTTATACGTTGTCACTATATATCAGTATAATGCACAAAGCTAAACAAATGTATAAAGTTATTTCATAGTTGACAACTTTCTTTTTTGTTGCCATGGGACAAAAAAAGGGTGTGGAGCCTATAGGAGCAGAGTTATGCAAAGCCGCGTGACATCACATGCTGTTGCCTGACCCCACAGCGTTGAGCTCCAGGTTGCCCGGTACAGATACTGGGGTCTGAATTCCCTGACAAGGTGCATGTAGGGTAACCACCTGGCCGGTATTTTACCAGCAGGCCGGTAAAAAATTGGCATCAGGCCAATGTTAAGTCTATGGAGACAATACCAAGGCCGGTATTTTTTTTTAAGAAAAGGTGGCAACCCTAGGCTCATGTGAAAAGATTTTTGTAAATATTTTAAATAATCTTTTCCTAAATAAAGTTTCCTGAATGGCCTTGAATGTCAATAAATATCTAGTGCCTATAGCCTATCAATTCTCGCTCTGTTATTATTAGGTGTATTCAGTGTGAGATTAGTTCATTCGGGATCTGTTTTCCCGATCAGGTTCCATATGTTATCTGCCAATAAGGTATTTGAGAATAATAACCATTGATAATAACACACTCTCAATGGAAAAGTCCATGTATCTTCTGTATCCACACAACCTACTGACCCCTCGGAACATGAAGCTGAATATTTGTATGATACAATTTTACATTTGGAATTTTACCTTGTATAAAATGTAAGATATACGATGGCATCTCCACCATTAATGAATTTGGGATATCTAGATAAATGAAGAAGTTTGGGAAGTACAATACGGCGCACTCGTGACAATTTTTTTTTAATGTCACTTCCTGCACGATGGATCTAACAGGTGCAGAAATGATTGTGATGTCACTTCCTGCATGTTGGATTGACAGGTGCAGGAAATCACTGTGATGTCACTTCCTGCATGCTGGAGCTGACAGGTGCAGGAAATGACTGTGATGTCACTTCCTGCATGCTGGATCTGACAGGTGCAGGAAATTACTGTGATGTCACTTCCTGCATGACGGATCTGACAGGTGCAGGAAATGACTGCAATGTCACTTCCTGCATGAAAAAAAAGGGGGCTTCCAGTTGGGATAAGTTAACTTAATTAAACTTATGTTTTTTTGGGGGGACTTACTTTAAACTTTATTTGAATAATAAAGTCACCAGACCCTCCTACTTTCATTCCTGACCCCCCATGGCTTAGTTGTGTGGCCGAAACTAATGAACCAAGGGCCCGAATGTGGAAACTGAATTGCTTTTCTGCAATTATCTATGATATCCGAACTGTGCATGCGCACATATACGCTCGTGGCTTTTAAACGAAAGCAGAATCAATGCGTTTCTGCTGTGGCGGAATTCCCAAACACACACGCTCATGTGCAGTTTGGCAATCAGGTATCTTCCGATACAACTATCAGCAATGTAATTAGGATGTAACATTCATAGCGTCTCTCTAGCAGGGGCCGGGGACTCTATAGATGACATAAAATAAAAACTAACTCCCCCCCCCCCCCCCCTGCAAAATAGACAATTTGAAAAACACGGAGTCAAAAAAAATACGTTTAATTGTCCTTTAACCCTTCAGTTCAACGGAGACAAAAACACAGGTCGATCTGAGCGTCTTGCTTCTCACTAGTAAGCTTTTCATTGCTCAGCAGTATATTCTTTCACAAGAGAGGCTTTCATTTATCTTAACATATATCTTATACTCCAATCAGTCAAATCACTTTTACACCCCCCCCCCCCCCCCCCCAAAATGGGAGACCCCTTTCCAGAAAGCACAGCAGATTTCAGGTACTATCCTTCATTGAATTCCCACCCTGATAACATACTTTAATCTGCACTGTGTTCTTCTACATGATATTCAGAGTGTCAGATGTGTCTCACCTTTGCCAGATATCTTTAATACTTGTATGTCTCTGGTTTATCCAGTCTGGGGTGTTCTATAATTACACCTTAGTTCCCCAAAGGCAAATCTATTCGGTAGAAAATGTTTATTTGTTTCAATTTTGCAAGATTTCTGTTTAACTTGTTACTGTGCGAAGATTCAGTTAAGTCAGTGTCTCTCAGCTGGTGGGTCCTACGGCTAAGAGGGGCTTTCCATAGATACCATTATTTGGATTATACCATGTAATGTCAAAAATGTATAAAATGTGATGGAAAACAAAACAAAAAAAAAGAAAAACCAGCAACACTTTTCCCAACAAAATAGTGTACTTACATACACAACGGCTAATGAAAAACCAGCAAACTAGATTCCTATATTGTTCCTGAGTTTGGAAGTCTCTCACGGACCTCGGTTATTTCCCCACATGCTCAATCCTTATACAACCAGGTTATGATCATGGGTATTTTGACACTTTTCATGCAGCCATTTTACCTCCAATCTTTGCCATAGTTAGCAGTACGAATGTTTTGGATGTTTTAAATGTCCCCCTCACACACGGTACTTCAGGGGATGATATGTGTCAAACAACGCTGGAAATATATGTTCAGTAACTTCCCCTGAGTGTAGTGGCCTCCATGTCCACAGGTTTGCCAGGTTTATGTGGCAGGTTTCGGATGTGGAATTATACAGTATTGCTTTGTGGACTACTTTTCTTTATTATGCTCAGCCAAAGACTAACTTAGTGTCTTAAGGTTCGACTCAATATACACCGATCTGGCCCAAAATTGATTTGGGAATCTCCTATGATGTCCGAATTGCAGACATATTCTGAGGAACATCGGGGCTAACTGAGTAGTTTGGGTACCAATGTGCCCTGAATCTGTCTGCAATTCGGAGTCACTATTTCTGAGCTTATTATTGGGGCATTTTGGATGCAATCAAGGCAATGTACTTGGAATGATGCAGATTGGGATGTGACCCTGCAGGGGGTAATTAATCATTTCCAGGGTCTGAACTTTACCTTTATAAAGGGAACCCCAAGGAGTCTCAGCATTTTCTCCAGGTCTTCCCAGACCATCGGCCCTGTGGGTCACAGACATAGTATGCAGTCAGAGAATCAGACGTTAGATTCAGTAGGAGGTAGATTCAGTAGAAGGTAGAGTCAGTAGGTGGTAGATTCAGTAGACGGCAGAGTCAGTAGGAGGTAGAGTCAGTAGGTGGTAGATTCAGTAGACGGCAGAGTCAGTAGGAGGTAGAGTCAGTAGGTGGTAGATTCAGTAGACGGCAGAGTCAGTAGACGGCAGAGTCAGTAGGAGGTAGAGTCAGTAGGAGGTAGATTCAGTAGACGGCAGAGTCAGTAGGTGGTAGATTCAGTAGACGGCAGAGTCAGTAGGTGGTAGATTCAGTAGACGGCAGAGTCAGTAGGTGGTAGATTCAGTAGACGGCAGAGTCAGTAGACGGCAGAGTCAGTAGGAGGTAGAGTCAGTAGATGGTAGATTCAGTAGGATGTAGATTCAGTAGACAGTAGAGTCAGTAGATGGTAGAGTCAGTAGATGGCAGAGTAAGTATACGGTAGAGTCAGTATACGGTAGAGTCAGTAGGAGGTAGATTAAGTACACGGTAGATTCAGTAGACGGCAGAGTCAGTAGACGGCAGAGTCAGTAGGAGGTAGATTCAGTAGACGGCAGAGTCAGTAGGAGGTAGATTCAGTAGGAGTTAGAGTCAGTAGACGGCATAGTCAGTAGGAGGTAGATTCAGTAGACGGCAGAGTCAGTAGACGGTAGAGTCAGTAGGAGGTAGATTCAGTAGACGGCAGAGTCAGTAGACGGTAGAGTCAGTAGGAGGTAGATTCAGTAGACGGCAGAGTCAGTAGGAGGTAGATTCAGTAGGAGTTAGAGTCAGTAGACGGCATAGTCAGTAGGAGGTAGATTCAGTAGGATGTAGATTCAGTAGACAGTAGAGTCAGTAGTTGGTAGAGTCAGTAGACGGCAGAGTCAGTAGACGGCAGAGTCAGCCAGACTCTTTGCAACACGCCAAGCACTACATCCTGCCAGACTCTCAGCAACACACCAAGCACTACATCCTGCCAGACTCTCAGCAACACACCAAGCACTACATCCTGCCAGACTCTCAGCTACACGCCAAGCACTACATCCTGCCAGACTCTCAGCAACACACCAAGCACTACATCCTGCCAGACTCTCAGCTACACGCCAAGCACTACATCCTGCCAGACTCTCAGCTACACGCCAAGCACTACATCCTGTCAGACTCTCAGCTACACACCAAGCACTACATCCTGCCAGACTCTCAGCTACACGCCAAGCACTACATCCTGCCAGACTCTCAGCCACACGCCAAGCACTACATCCTGCCAGACTCTCAGCCACACGCCAAGTACTAAATCCTGCCAGACTCTCAGCCACACGCCAAGCACTACATCCTGCCAGACTCTCAGCCACACGCCAAGCACTACATCCTGCCAGACTCTCAGCTACACGCCAAGCACTACATCCTGCCAGACTCTCAGCCACACGCCAAGCACTACATCCTGCCAGACTCTCAGCCACACGCCAAGCACTACATCCTGCCAGACTCTCAGCCACACGCCAAGTACTAAATCCTGCCAGACTCTCAGCTACACACCAAGCACTACATCCTGCCAGACTCTCAGGAACACGCCAAGCACTACATCCTGCCAGACTCTCAGCCACACGCCAAGCACTACATCCTGTCAGACTCTCAGCAACACACAAAGCACTACATCCTGCCAGACTCTCAGCTACACGCCAAGCACTACATCCTGCCAGACTCTCAGCCACACGCCAAGCACTACATCCTGCCAGACTCTCAGCCACACAGCAAGCACTACATCCTGCCAGACTCTCAGCCACACACCAAGCACTACATCCTGCCAGACTCTCAGCCACACACCAAGCACTACATCCTGCCAGACTCTCAGCTACACACCAAGCACTACATCCTGCCAGACTCTCAGCCACACACCAAGCACTACATCCTGCCAGACTCTCAGCAACACACCAAGCACTACATCCTGCCAGACTCTCAGCTACACGCCAAGCACTACATCCTGCCAGACTCTCAGCTACACGCCAAGCACTACATCCTGCCAGACTCTCAGCCACACGCCAAGCACTACATCCTGCCAGACTCTCAGCCACACGCCAAGCACTACATCCTGCCAGACTCTCAGCCACACGCCAAGCACTACATCCTGCCAGACTCTCAGCCACACGCCAAGTACTACATCCTGCCAGACTCTCAGCTACACACCAAGCACTACATCCTGCCAGACTCTCAGCCACACGCCAAGCACTACATCCTGTCAGACTCTCAGCAACACACAAAGCACTACATCCTGCCAGACTCTCAGCTACACGCCAAGCACTACATCCTGCCAGACTCTCAGGAACACGCCAAGCACTACATCCTGTCAGACTCTCAGCAACACACAAAGCACTACATCCTGCCAGACTCTCAGCTACACGCCAAGCACTACATCCTGCCAGACTCTCAGCTACACGCCAAGCACTACATCCTGCCAGACTCTCAGCCACACGCCAAACACTACATCCTGCCAGACTCTCAGCTACACACCAAGCACTACATCCTGCCAGACTCTCAGCTACACTCCAAGCACTACATCCTGTCAGACTCTCAGCCACATGCCAAGCACTACATCCTGCCAGACTCTCAGCTACACGCCAAGCACTACATCCTGTCAGACTCTCAGCCACACGCCAAGCACTACATCCTGCCAGACTCTCAGCTACACGCCAAGCACTACATCCTGCCAGACTCTCAGCTACACGCCAAGCACTACATCCTGTCAGACTCTCAGCTACACACCAAGCACTACATTCAATAAGGCCCTTGCTAACATGGCAAGTGCTACATCCAGACCTTCGTTTACATGCCAAGAGGTATATCCAGGACGTGGGGGCTTGAAATGGACAAAGGATTAAACTGTAGGGAATCTGTGGACTTAAGGTGAGGAAAGTACGAGACAGAAAAATAAACTGAGATGAAGGAGGGGATGAAACAATTGAAGGAATCAGGAAGTTTCTCCATGTTTTTCTCTGGGATTAGAATACACTTTGTGTTTGTGGTACCATTCCTCACCTGTGTTTGTGGTACCATTCCTCACCTGTGTTTGTGGTATCATTCCTCAACTGTGTTTGTGGTACCATTCCTCACCTGTGTTTGTAGTAACATTCCTCACCTGTGTTTGTGGTACCATTCCTCACCTGTGTTTGTGGTACCATTTCTCACCTGTGTTTGTGGCACCTTCTCACCTGTGCTTGTGGTACCATTCCTCACCTGTTCTTGTGATACCATTCCTAACCTGTGTTTGTGGTACCATACCTCACCTGTGTTTGTGGTACTATTCCTAACCTGTGTTTGTGGTACCTTCCTCACCTGTGCTTGTGGTACCTTCCTCACCTGTGTTTGTGATACCTTCCTCACCTGTGCTTGTTGTACCATTCCTCACCTGTGCTTGTGTTACCATTCCTCACCTGTGCTTGTGGTACCATTCCTCACCTGTGCTTGCGGTTCCATTCCTCACCTGTGTTTGGGGTACCATGCCTCAACTGTGCTTGCGGTACCATTCATCACCTGTGTTTGTGGTACCATTCCTCACCTGTGTTTGTGGTATCATTCCTCAGCTGTGTTTGTGGTACCATTCCTCACCTGTGTTTGTAGTAACATTCCTCACCTGTGTTTGTGGTACCATTCCTCACCTGTGTTTGTGGTACCATTTCTCACCTGTGTTTGTGGCACCTTCTCACCTGTGCTTGTGGTACCATTCCTCACCTGTTCTTGTGATACCATTCCTAACCTGTGTTTGTGGTACCATACCTCACCTGTGTTTGTGGTACTATTCCTAACCTGTGTTTGTGGTACCTTCCTCACCTGTGCTTGTGGTACCTTCCTCACCTGTGTTTGTGATACCTTCCTCACCTGTGCTTGTGGTACCATTCCTCACCTCTGTTTGCGGTACCATTCCTCACCTGTGCTTGTGGTACCATTCCTCACCTGTGCTTGCGGTTCCATTCCTCACCTGTGTTTGGGGTACCATGCCTCAACTGTGCTTGCGGTACCATTCATCACCTGTGTTTGTGGTACCATTCCTCACCTAAATTTGTGGTACCATTCTTCACCTGTGCTTGTGGTAGCTTCCTCACCTGTGTTTGTGGTACCTTCCTCACCTGTGTTTGTGGTACCTTCCTCCCCTGTGTTTGTGGTACCATTCCTCACCTGTGTGTGTGGTATCATTCCTCACCTGTGTTTGTGGTACCTTCCTCCCCTGTGTTTGTGGTACTTTCCTCACCTGTGTTTGTGGTACCATTCCTCACCTATGCTTGTGGTAGCTTCCTCACCTGTGTTTGTGGTACCTTCCTCCCCTGTGTTTGTGGTACCATTCCTCACCTGTGTGTGTGGTACTTTCCTCCCCTGTGTTTGTGGTATCATTCCTCACCTGTGTTTGTGGTATCATTCCTCACCTGTGTTTGTGGTACCTTCCTCCCCTGTGTTTGTGGTACTTTCCTCCCCTGTGTTTGTGGTACTTTCCTCACCTGTGTTTGTGGTATCATTCCTCACCTGTGTTTGTGGTATCATTCCTCACCTGTGTTTGTGGTACCTTCCTCCCCTGTGTTTGTGGTACTTTCCTCCCCTGTGTTTGTGGTACTTTCCTCACCTGTGTTTGTGGTATCATTCCTCCCCTGTGTTTGTGGTACTTTCCTCACCTGTGTTTGTGGTATCATTCCTCCCCTGTGTGTGTGGTACCTTCCTCCCCTGTGTTTGTGGTACCATTCCTCACCTGTGTGTGTGGTACTTTCCTCACCTGTGTTTGTGGTACCTTCCTCCCCTGTGTTTGTGGTACTTTCCTCCCCTGTGTTTGTGGTATCATTCCTCACCTGTGTTTGTGGTATCATTCCTCACCTGTGTTTGTGGTACTTTCCTCACCTGTGTTTGTGGTATCATTCCTCACCTGTGTTTGTGGTATCATTCCTCACCTGTGTTTGTGGTATCATTCCTCCCCTGTGTTTGTGGTACTTTCCTCACCTGTGTTTGTGGTATCATTCCTCACCTGTGTGTGTGGTACTTTCCTCACCTGTGTTTGTGGTACCTTCCTCCCCTGTGTGTGTGGTACTTTCCTCACCTGTGTTTGTGGTACCTTCCTCCCCTGTGTGTGTGGTACTTTCCTCACCTGTGTTTGTGGTACCTTCCTCCCCTGTGTTTGTGGTACTTTCCTCACCTGTGTTTGTGGTACCTTCCTCCCCTGTGTTTGTGGTACCTTCCTCCCCTGTGTTTGTGGTACTTTCCTCACCTGTGTTTGTGGTACTTTCCTCACCTGTGTTTGTGGTACCTTCCTCACCTGTGTGTGTGGTACTTTCCTCACCTGTGTTTGTGGTATCATTCCTCCCCTGTGTGTGTGGTACTTTCCTCACCTGTGTTTGTGGTACCTTCCTCCCCTGTGTTTGTGGTACTTTCCTCCCCTGTGTTTGTGGTACCATTCCTCACCTGTGTTACTCCTATGCCACAGATCTCTTCTTTGTTCATTCAACTGAAATGGAAATGGAATATTATTTAAACTCCTGCTCACTGCTTTCCATCTTTACTTTCAGTATACTCATCTCTGGTCACTGCGCCTATTGCTCTTAGTATACTTATTTACTAGTATAATATTTGCCCACAGTTTACTCCCTTTGCACAGAGTATAACCCCATTGTATCCATGGCCCACAACCAACTTCTCCGATCTTGCTTTATGCCCTCAATATTACCTATCTGTGCCTTGGGTACACTTACCCTACTACGCTTGATGTCAGGGGGTATCCCATCGAACACGTACACAGGATTAATTCCGATCTCTACCAGATACGCCGTACGGTTAAACAGACCCTTCAGGACACTGATAAAAATCAAAATAACTGTTTGTGGATTTCATGTCAAAGAAGAGAGGCGCTATCCTGTGTGAGAGATTATCTAACCCGGCAAATCCCAGCTAGAAAAATCATTCCCCCATGAAATCACAGTCAGTGAGAGATATAGAAATCACAGCTACTAATCAGCTAATCAGAGCTACAAGAAATCACAATCAAGGAGTGAGATAGAGAAATCACAGCTCACAGTCAGGGAAAGAGATAGAGAAATCACAGCTCCAGGAAATCACAATCAGTGAGAGAGATAGAGAAATCACAGCTTCAAGAAATCCCAATCAAAGAGTGAGATAGAGAAATTAGAGCTACAAGAAATCACAATCAAGGAGAGAGATAGAGAAATCACAGGTACAAGAAATCACAATCAAGGAGAGAGATAGAGAAATCACAGCTACAAGAAATCACAATCAAGGAGTGAGATACAGAAATCACCCTCCATGAAATCACAATCAAGGAGAGAGATAGAGAAACCACAGCTACAAGAAATCACAATCAAGGAGAGAGATAGAGAAATCACAGCTACAAGAAATCACAATCAAGGAGAGAGATAGAGAAATCACAGCTACAAGAAATCACAATCAAGGAGAGAGATAGAGAAATCACAGCTACAAGAAATCCCAATCAAGGAGTGAGATACAGAAATCACCCTCCATGAAATCACAATCAAGGAGTGAGATACAGAAATCACCTTCCATGAAATCACAATCAAGGAGTGAGATACAGAAATCACAGCTCACAATCAGGGAAAGAGATAGAGAAATCACAGCTCCATGAAATCACAATCAGTGAGAGAGACAGAGAAATCACAGCTCCATGAAACCACAGTCAAGGAGTGAGATAGAGAAATCACCCTCCATGAAATGACCATCAAGGAGCAAGATAGAGAAATCCCAGATCAAAATCAGGGAGAGAGATAGATTAATCCCAGCTCCATGAAATCACAATCAGGGAGAGAGATAGAGAAATCCCCCTCCATGAACTTACAATCAGGGGGAGAGATAGAGAAATCAGTGCCCATGAAATCACAATCAAGGAGTGAGATAAAGAAATCAGTGCCCATGAAATCACAAGCAAGGAGAGAAATAGAGAAATCATTCCCCATGAAATCACGACCAGGGAGAGAGAAAGATGAATCACCCTCATGAAATCAGAGAGTTAAATAGAGAAATCATCCCCCATGAACTCACAATCAGGTAGAGAAATCATTCCCCATGAAATCACAATCAGAGAGAGAGAAATAGAGAAATAATGCCCCATGAAATTACAATCAGAGAGAGATATAGAGAAATCATTCCCCAGAGAAATCATTCCCCATGAAATCACAATCACGTAGAGAAATCATTCCCCATGAAATCACAATCAGGTAGAGAAATCATGCCCCATGAAATCACAATCAGAGAGAGAAATAGAGAAATCATTCCCCATGAAATCACAATCAAGTAGAGAAATCATTCCCCATGAAATCACAATCAGGTAGAGAAATCATTCCCCATGAAATCACAATCAGGTAGAGAAATCATCCCCCATGAAATCACAGTCAGAGAGAGAAATAGAGAAATCATTCCCCATGAAATCACAATCAGAGAGAGAAATAGAGAAATCATTCCCCATGAAATCACAATCAAGTAGAGAAATCATTACCGATGAAATCTCAATCAGAGAGAGAAATAGAGAAATCATTCCCCATGGAATCACAATCAGGTAGAGAAATCATCCCCCATGAAATCACAGTCAGAGAGAGAAATAGACAAATCATCCCCATGAAATCAGAGAGAGTTAAATAGAGAAATCATCCCCCATGAAATCACAATCAGAGGAGAAATAGAGAAATCATTCCCCATGAAATCACAATCAGAGTGAGAAATAGAGAAATCATCCCCCATGAAATCACAATCAGAGGAGAAATAGAGAAATCATTCCCCATGAAATCACAATCAGAGTGAGAAATAGAGAAATCATCCCCCATGAAATCACAATCAGAGGAGAAATAGAGAAATCATTCCCCATGAAATCACAATCAGAGTGAGAAATCATTCCCCATAAAATCACAATCAGAGAGAGAAATAGAGAAATCATTCCCCATAAAATCACAATCAGAGAGAGAAATCATTCCCCATGAAATCACAATCAGAGAGAGAAATCATTCCCCATGAAATCACAATCAGAGAGAGAAATCATTCCCCATGAAATCACAATCAGAGAGAGAAATAGAGAAATCATTCCCCATAAAATCACAATCAGAGAGAGAAATCATTCCCCATGAAATCACAATCAGAGAGAGAAATCATTCCCCATTAAATATCAAACTTAAGGAGAAAATTGCAGAGTTTGAAATTTAGCTGAATGGGAGAATTTGTCTAACTCGGCTACTTTGGCCTTGTTTGAAATTCCCTTGTCAATTTCCTGCAATTCTCTCTTTCCCAAATAATGTAGTGTGTTCACCAGATAACAAGGCAGGGAGCGTGTGCTATAATCACCGTCATGGGACCGCGCTGATCATACCTGATGTTGTCACCATGGCGGTTCTGGAGTTTTGGCATCGCGGAGTCGAACTGGTGAATAAAAACTGAAGCATCTATGGCAAGGATCTTCCCTGCAATTACAGGAGGGATTATCAGCACCAGCAAAGCCAGTCCCAGAATAAACCCATCTACATCACGTTATACCATCTCGTGATGTTATTATACCCGGGCATGGTATTAATACTGTGTGACCCCTGAGCTGGGTATTAATACTGTGTGACCCCTGAGTTTGGTATTAATACTGTGTGACCCCTGAGCTTGGTATTAATACTGTGTGACCCCTGAGCTTGGTATTAATACTGTGTGACCCCCGAGCTTGGTATTAATACTCTGTAACCCCTGATCATGGTATTAATACTCTGTGACACCCTGGGCTGTGTATTAATACTCTGTGACCCCTGGGCTCTGTATTAATACTCTGTGACCCCTGGGCTGTGTATTAATACTCTGTGACACCGTGAGCTTGGTATTAATACTCTGTGACACCCTGAGCTTGGTATTAATACTCTGTGACCCCTGATCTTGTTATTAATACTCTGTGACACCCTGGGCTGTGTATTAATACTCTGTGACCCCTTATCTTGTTATTAATACTCTGTGACACCATGGGCAGTGTATTAATACTCTGTGACACCCTGAGCTTGGTATTAATACTCTGTGACCCCTGATCTTGTTATTAATACTCTGTGACACCATGGGCTGTGTATTAATACTCTGTGACACCCTGGGCTGTGTATGAATACTCTGTGACCCCTGATCTTGGTATTAATACTCTGTGACCCCTGATCTTGTTATTAATACTCTGTGACACCATGGGCTGTGTATTAATACTCTGTGACACCCTGGGCTGTGTATTAATACTCTGTGAAACCCTGAGCTTGGTATTAATACTCTGTGATACCCTGGGCTGTGTATTAATACTCTGTGACCCCTGATCTTGGTATTAATACTCTGTGACCCCTGATCTTGGTATTAATACTCTGTGACTCCTGAGCTTGGTATTAATACTCTGTGACACCCTGAGCATGGTATTAATACTCTGTGACACCCTGGGCTTGGTATTAATACTGTGTGACCCCTGAGCTTGGTATTAATACTCTGTGACCCCTGAGCTTGGTATTAATACTCTGTGACACCCTGATCTTGGTATTAATACTCTGTGACACCCTGAGCTTGGTATTAATACTCTTTGACACCCTGAGCTTGGTATTAATACTCTGTGACACCCTGGGCTGTGTATTAATACTCTGTGAGCCCTGATCTTGGTATTAATACTGTGTGACCCCTGAGCTTGGTATTAATACTCGGTGACACCCTGAGCTTGGTATTAATACTCTGTGACCCCTGAGCTAGGTATTAATACTCTGTGACCCCTGAGCTTGGTATTAATACTCTGTGACACCCTGGGCTTGGTATTAATACTCTGTGACCCCTGAGCTTAGTATTAATACTCTGTGACCACTAAGCTTGGTATTAATACTCTGTGACCCCCTGAGCTTGGTATTAATACTCTGTGACACCCTGAGCTTGGTATTAATACTCTGTGACACCCTGGGCTTGGTATTACTACTGTGTGACCCCTGAGCTTGGTATTAATACCCAGTGACACCCTGAGCTTGGTATTAATACTCTGTGACACCCTGAGCTTGGTATTAATACTCTGCGACACCCTGGGCTTGGTATTACTACTGTGTGACCCCTGAGCTTGGTATTAATACTCTGTGACCCCTGAGCTTTGTATTAATACTCTGTGACCCCTGAGCTTGGTATTAATACTCTGTGACACCCCGACTTGGTATTAATACTCTGTGACCCCTGAGCTTGGTATTAATACTCTGTGACCCCTGAGCTTGGTATTAATACTGTGTGACCCCCTGAGCTTGGTATTAATACTCTGTGACCCCTGAGCTTAGTATTAATACTCTGTGACCACTAAGCTTGGTATTAATACTCTGTGACCCCCTGAGCTTGGTATTAATACTCTGTGACACCCTGAGCTTGGTATTAATACTCTGTGACCCCTGAGCTTAGTATTAATACTCTGTGACCACTAAGCTTGGTATTAATACTCTGTGACCCCTGAGCTTAGTATTAATACTCTGTGACCACTAAGCTTGGTATTAATACTCTGTGACCCCTGATCTTGGTATTAATACTCTGTGACACCCTGGGCTTGGTATTAATACTCTGTGACCCCTGATCTTGGTATTAATACTCTGTGACCACTAAGCTTGGTATTAATACTCTTAGTGTGATTGATATTGATTCAGCGGCTTTACTTTCGGTTCCGCGTTCATTCCCTTTAACTCCTCGCACGGCATTATGGGACATGTAGTCCATGTTCGGCCGCTCACTCGCTGTTTCCGGAAGTAGAGTCGGCCGAGTAGACTACAAATCCCGGCATGCCGCGCGGTATCGTTAAAGAGGCAGCAGGTTCACCTTTATACCGCTCGGGGCTCCCGCGGGTGATGCTCTCCGGAGCCTCCTGTGAGATCAGCTCTGCCAGCTTCCTGATCCCCATCGCCGGGTGGCCGCGTCCTGTCCTCACTTCACCGAGTGTATGAGAGGGAAGAGCTTGGCATGATCATGAAGGGGCGGGGTATGATACTGCAGGGGCGGGGCATGATCCTGAGCAGGGTACATGGTGAATTAATGGGCGGGGCACAGTGAAATGAGGTGGTAAGGCATAGTAATGGGGGATCTAGGGTGATTATATCATATTACTGCCATTCAGGGCACCCAGATTGTGTGCACAGGACTTGCCCCAGCACCCAGATTGTGTGCCCAGGACTTGCCCCAGCACCCAGATTGTGTGCCCAGGACTTGCCCTAGCACCTAGATTGTGTGCCCAGGACTTGCCCCAACACCCAGATTGTGTGCACAGGACTTGACCCAGCACCCAGATTGTGTGCACAGGACTTGCCCCAGCACCCAGATTGTGTCCACAGGACTTGCCCCAGCACCCAGATTGCATCCATACGACTTGCTCAGGACCCAGATTACATTGACAGAACTTGCCCAGCACCCAGATTTCACACACAGGTCTTGCCCCAGCACCAAGATTACATCCACAGGACTTGCCCCAGCACCCAGATTGCATCCACAGGACTTGTCTAGCACCAGGGGTGGACTGAAAACTCATGGAGCCCCCGCGCAATAAAAGATCGTGGGGCCCCTTGTACCTCCACCCACACATATCAGGAGGCTGAACATGGGAGGCATGTGTGTGCTCCTGGACAGCGCACAGACATCCATCTGCCTGCCAAAACCCACACAGAGAGTGGGCGGCGTACATGTATCCCACAAGGCAGGCAGCTGCCGCCCCCCAGAGCCAGTGCCTTAGACGAACTCATAGTTCACCTAACCTCACCCTCCGTGTGCTTATTAGGTTGTGACCCTCACCCACTGTGTATTTATTGGGGTGTTACCCTCACCCTCTGTGTATTTATTGGGGTGTTACCCTCACCCTCCGTGTGCATATCTGGTTGTCACCCTCTGTGTATTTATTGGGGTGTTACCCTCAACCTCTGTGTATTTATTGGGGTGTTACCCTCACCCTCCGTGTGCATATCTGGTTGTCACCCTCTGTGTATTTATTGGGGTGTTACCCTCAACCTCTGTGTATTTATTGGGGTGTTACCCTCACCCTCTGTGTGCATATCTGGTTGTCACCCTCTGTGTATTTATTGGAGTGTTACCCTCACCCTCTGTGTATTTATTGGGGTGTTACCCTCACCCTCCGTGTGCATATCTGGTTGTCACCCTCTGTGTATTTATTGGGGTGTTACCCTCAACCTCTGTGTATTTATTGGGGTGTTACCCTCACCCTCTGTGTGCATATCTGGTTGTCACCCTCTGTGTATTTATTGGGGTGTTACCCTCACCCTCTGTGTATTTATTGGGGTGTTACCCTCACCCTCTGTGTGCATATCTGGTTGTGACCCTCACCCTCTGTGTATTTATTGGGGTGTTACCCTCACCCTCTGTGTGCATATCTGGTTGTGACCCTCACCCTCTGTGTATTTATTGGGGTGTTACCCTCACCCTCCGTGTGCATATCTGGGTTTGACCCTCACCCTCTGTGTGATTATCTGGTTGTGACCCTCACCCTTTGTGTATTTATTGGGGTGTTACCCTCACCCTCTGTGTATTTATTGGGGTGTTACCCTCACCTCTGTTTATTTATTGGGGTGTTACCCTCACCCTCTGTGTATTTATTGGGGTGTTTCCCTCACCCTCTGTGTGCATATCTGGTTGTGACCCTCACCCTCTGTGTATTTATTGGTACATAAATGAGAAAAGGAAAGTAAAACAAGGATTAGTTAGATTAAAAACAAAAGAAGGATGCTATGTAGAAGAGGATAAAGGCTTAGCAGACTGCCTTAATGAATATTTTTGTTCAGTTTTTACAAATGAAAATGAGGGTAAGGGACCTCATTTAGGGAAAAAGACTAATGAGTCTTTTGATGCATGTAAGTTTACAGAGGAAGAGGTTTTACTTCAGCTGTCTAAAGTAAAGACAAATAAGTCGATGGGACCTGATGGGATACATCCAAAGTTATTAAAAGAACTTAGTGGTGTACTAGCAAAACCGTTAACAGATTTATTTAACCAATCATTGTTAACGGGAGTAGTTCCAGAAGATTGGAAATTAGCTAATGTTGTGCCCATTCACAAGAAAGGTAGTAGGGAGGAGGCGGGCAACTATAGACCAGTAAGTCTTACTTCAGTAGTGGGGAAAATAATGGAAACCTTGTTAAAGAATAGGATTGTTGAACATCTAAAGTCGCTTGGATTTCAAGATCAGAGACAGCATGGGTTTACTTCAGGGAGATCATGCCAAACTAATCTGATTGATTTTTTTGATTGGGTAACTAAAATAATAGATCAGGGTGGTGCAGTAGACATTGTTACCTAGATTTCAGTAAGGCTTTTGACACTGTCGCACATAGAAGGCTTATCAATAAACTGAAATCTTTGAGTTTGGATTTCAATATTGTTGAATGGATTAGACAATGGCTGAGTGACAGGCAACAGAGGGTTGTAGTCAATGGGGTATATTCAATGCAAGGTCTTGTTACTAGTGGGGTACCTCAGTGATCTGTACTTGGACCCATTCTCTATAATATTGTTATTAGTGATATTGAAGATGGTCTTGTTACTAGTGGGGTACCTCAGGGATCTGTTCTTGGACCCATTCTCTTTAATATTTTTATTAGCGATATTGCAGAAGGTCTTGTTGGTAAGTTCTGTCTTTTTGCTGATGATACAAAGATTTGCAGCAGGGTTGATATTCATGGAGGGATAAGCCAAATGGCAAATGATTTAGCTAAACTAGAAAAATGGTCAGAGCAGTGGCAACTGACATTTAATGTGGACAAGTGCAAGATTATGCACCTTGGGCGTAAAAACCCAAAAGCAGAATATAGACTATTTGGTACAGTCCTAACCTCAACATCTGAGGAAAGGGATTTAGGAGTAATAATTTCAGAGGACTTGAAGGTAGGTAGGCAATGCAATAGAGCAGCAGGAAATGCTAGCAGAATGCTTGGTTGCATAGGGAGAGGTATTAGCAGAATGCTTGGTTGCATAGGGAGCGGTATTAGCAGTAGGAAGAGGGAAGTGCTCATGCCATTGTACAGAGCACTGGTGAGACCTCACTTGGAGTATTGTACAGAGCGCTGGTGAGACCTCACTTGGAGTATTGTACAGAGCACTGGTGAGACCTCACTTGGAGTATTGTACAGAGCGCTGGTGAGACCTCACTTGGAGTATTGTACAGAGCACTGGTGAGACCTCACTTGGAGTATTGTACGCAGTACTGGAGACCGTATCTCCAGAAGGATATTGATACTTTGGAGAGAGTTCAGAGAAGGGCTACTAAACTGGTTCATGGGTTGAAGGATAAAACTTACCAGGAAAGGTTAAAGCATCTTAACATGTATAGCTTGGAGGAAAGACGTAACAGGGGGGATATGATAGAAACATTTAAATACATAAAGGGAATCAACACAGTAAAGGAAGAGAGTATATTTAAAGGAAGAAAGACTACCACAACTAGAGGACATAGTCTTAAATTAGAGGGGCAACGATTTAAAAGTAATATGAGGAAGTATTACTTTACTGAGAGGGTAGTGGATGTATGGAATAGCCTGCCAGCAGAAGTGGTAGAGGTAAACACAGTCAAGGATTTTAAGCATGCGTGGGATAGACACAAGGCTATCCTAGCTATAAGACCGGGAACGGGGGACTAATAAAAGTACTCAAAAAAAAAAAATTGGGCAGACTAGATGGACCGTATGGTTCTTATCTGCCGACACATTCTATGTTTCTATGTTACCCTCACCCTCTGTGTGCATATCTGGTTGTGACCCTCACCCTCTGTGTGCATATCTGGTTGTGACCCTCACCCTCTGTGTATTTATTACGGTGTTACCCTCACCCTCTGTGTATTTATTACGGTGTTACCCTCACCCTCTGTGTATTTATTGGGTTGTTACCCTCACCCTCTGTGTATTTATTACGGTGTTACCCTCACCCTCTGTGTATTTATTGGGGTGTTACCCTCACCCTCTGTGTATTTATTACGGTGTTACCCTCACCCTCTGTGTATTTATTGGGGTGTTACCCTCACCCTCTGTGTATTTATTACGGTGTTACCCTCACCCTCTGTGTATTTATTACGGTGTTACCCTCACCCTCTGTGTATTTATTGGGGTGTTACCCTCACCCTTTGTGTATTTATTGGGGTGTTACCCTCACCCTCTGTTTATTTATTGGGGTGTTACCCTCACCCTCTGTGTATTTATTACGGTGTTACCCTCACCCTCTGTGTATTTATTACGATGTTACCCTCACCCTCTGTGTATTTATTGGGGTGTATCCCTCACCCTCTGTGTATTTATTGGGGTGTTACCCTCACCCTCTGTGTATTTATTGGGGTGTTACCCTCACCCTCTGTGTATTTATTGGGGTGTTACCCTCACCCTCTGTGTTTATATCGCGGTGTAACTCTCATCCTATGCTTATTTATATATTGGGGTTTAACCCTCTAACTGTGTATGGGGTTTCTATCATTGTTTGATGTCTCTGGTGGTGGTTTGAGCGTCTCTTGTGATGAAGCCAGTTTCTGACACAGGATTCTCTTTTTCCAGACACTGTTGGGACACGCACTCTCCTGCCTTTCGATGGAGGTCTCTCATCCTGTAACGGCTTCCTATGTCGTATTAAGTGTTGTGTGTCTGTCATCAGCAGTGCGCATGTTACAGGTAACATATTTCAGCATGTCTGCAACAAATATGTTTGTTTCTAGTACAGCACCAGGGCTTGCCTGCTGTGAGAGAGTCGGGTGTTATAGGGCGTGAGAGAGTCGGGGGTTATAGGGCGTGAGAGAGTCGGGTGTTATAGGGCGTAAGAGAGTCGGGTGTTATAGGGTGTGAGAGAGTCGGGTGTTATAGGGCGTGAGAGAGTCGGGTGTTATAGGGCGTGAGAGATTAGCTGTTATAGGGCGTGGGAGAGTCGGGTGTTATAGGGCGTAAGAGAGTCGGGTGTTATAGGGTGTGAGAGAGTCGGGTGTTATAGGGCGTGAGAGAGTCGGGTGTTATAGGGCGTGAGAGATTAGCTGTTATAGGGCGTGGGAGAGTCGGGTGTTATAGGGTGTGAGAGAGTCGGGTGTTATAGGCCGTGAGAAATCAGCTGTAATAGGGCATGAGAGAGTCGGGTGTTATAGGACGTGAGAGATCAGCTGTTATATGGCGTGAGAGAGTCGGGTGTTATAGGGTGTGAGAGAGTCGGGTGTTATAGGCCGTGAGAAATCAGCTGTAATAGGGCATGAGAGAGTCGGGTGTTATAGGACGTGAGAGATCAGCTGTTATATGGCGTGAGAGAGTCGGGTGTTATAGGACGTGAGAGATCAGCTGTTATATGGCGTGAGAGAGTCGGGTGTTATAGGGCGTGAGAGAGTCGGGTGTTATAGGGCGTAAGAGAGTCGGGTGTTATAGGGTGTGAGAGAGTCGGGTGTTATAGGGCGTGAGAGAGTCGGGTGTTATAGGGCGTGAGAGATTAGCTGTTATAGGGCGTGGGAGAGTCGGGTGTTATAGGGTGTGAGAGAGTCGGGTGTTATAGGCCGTGAGAAATCAGCTGTAATAGGGCATGAGAGAGTCGGGTGTTATAGGACGTGAGAGATCAGCTGTTATATGGCGTGAGAGAGTCGGGTGTTATAGGACGTGAGAGATCAGCTGTTATATGGCGTGAGAGAGTCGGGTGTTATAGGGCGTGAGAGAGTCGGGTGTTATAGGGCGTGAGAGAGTCGGGTGTTATAGGGTGTGAGAGAGTCGGGTGTTATAGGGCGTGAGAGAGTCGGGTGTTATAGGGTGTGAGAGAGTCGGGTGTTATAGGGCGTGAGAGAGTCGGGTGTTATAGGGTGTGAGAGAGTCGGGTGTTATAGGGCGTGAGAGAGTCGGGTGTTTAGCTCTCTGGCTGCTGTCTTTCTAGGTTCACAGAGCGGCTGCGGCTGGTTTCTTGCTCCACGGTCTGGGCTCTGCTTATTTACTGATAGCATCCTCACTTCAAGCTGCTGATCCCATCCCTAGCTCCAGCATGTGGCAAGCTACCATCACCGGCCTCCCCCTCCTGGCCTTCACCTTCTTCTGGATGAATGGGGACCAATCCACGGCTAACCTGCTGCTAGCCTGTGGGCTCCTGCTGGCCACTGTCTCAGACAGCTTGACCCAGGAAAGCAGGTGTTTAGCAGCCCTCAGCAGCACCGCTGCCACCTCGCTCAGCATCTTGGTGCTATCCGTCTTTACCGGGAGCTGGTACGGGTTAGTGGGCAGTGTGGCACTGGGGACAGTGGGTCTGCTGCAAGCTGAAAGAATCCTGATATATTCTAAGGAGTTGGCATCAAACTATGGGCAAGCAGCAGCCTTCCTAGCCTTGGAACTTGCACTCAGGAACAATCCCTCCGGCTCAGCCTAGGGGCCAAGGGGGAGCTGGTTTGGAGAAATCCAGACACCAACCAGTGGGTGATGGTCAATTAATGGACAACTGTCAGCACAAACGGAAGTTCTGTTTAATGAAAATAAAATAGTAAGTGTAGGCATTTTTAATAGAAATACTTTAATGAAAGAATATAAATAATGCACCTTGAGTCTTCTTTTTCCTGTACAGCTCTATATTTTTTTGGAATCTTTGCTCTGTATAGCTCTATCAGGAGGTGGACATGTTGTTTAGAATCTTTGCTCTTTATAGCTCTATCAGGGGTGGACATGTTGTTTAGAATCTTTGCTCTGTATAGCTCTATCAGGGGTGGACATGTTTAGAATCTTTGCTCTGTATAGCTCTATCAGGGGGAGGACATGTTTAGAATCTTTGCTCTGTATAGCTCTATCAGGAGGCAGACGTGCCGTTTAGAATCTTTGCTCTGTATAGTTCTATCAGGCGGCGCACATGTTGTTTAGAATCTTTGCTCTGTATAGCTCTATCAGGAGGCAGACGTGCTGTTTAGAATCTTTGCTCTGTATAGTTCTATTAGGCGGCGCACATGTTATTTAGAATCAATGCTCTGTATCGCTCTATCAGGGGGCGGACATGTTGATTAGAATCTTTGCTCTGTATAGCTCTATCAGGGAGTTTATATATTGTTTAGAATCTTTGCTCTGTATAGCTCTATCAGGGGGTGGACATGTTGTTTAGAATCTTTGCTCTGTATAGCTTTATCAGGGGGGCGGACAAGTTGTTTAGAATCTTTGCTCTGTATGGCTCTATCAGGGGGAGGACTTGTTGTTTAGAATCTTTTCTCTGTATGACTCTATCAGGGGGTGGACATGTTTAGAATTTTTGCTCTGTATAGCTCAATCAGGGGGAGGACATGTTGTTTAGAATCTTTGCTCTGTATAGCTCTATCAGGGGAAGAGATGTTGTTTAGAATCTTTGCTCTGTGTAGCTCTATCGGGGGGGACATGTTGTTTAGAATCTTTGCTCTGTATAGCTCTATCAGGGGGGGGACATGTTGTTTAGAATCTTTGCTCTGTGTAGCTCTATCGGGGGGGACATGTTGTTTAGAATCTTTGCTCTGTATAGCTCTATCAGGGGGCGGACATGTTGTTTAGAATCTTTGCTCTATATAGCTCTATCAGGGGGCGGACATGTTGTTTAGAATCTTTGCTCTGTATAGCTCTTAGAATCTTTGCTCTGTATAGCTCTATCAGGGGGCATGTTGTTTATACTCTTTTCTCTGTATAGCTCTATCAGGGGGAGGACATGTTTTTTAGAATCTTTGCTTTGTATAGCTCTATCAGGGGGTTGACATGTTGTTTAGAATCTTTGCTCTGTATAGCTCTATCAGGGGGTTGACATGTTGTTTAGAATCTTTGCTCTGTATAGCTCTATCAGGGGGTGGACATGTTGTTTAGAATCTTTGCTCTGTATAGCTCTATCAGGAGGCAGACGTGCTGTTTAGAATCTTTGCTCTGTATAGCTCTATCAGGGGTGGACATGTTGTTTAGAATCTTTGCTCTGTATAGCTCTATCAGGGGGAGGACATGTTTTTTAGAATCTTTGCTTTGTATAGCTCTATCAGGGGGTTGACATGTTGTTTAGAATCTTTGCTCTGTATAGCTCTATCAGGGGGTTGACATGTTGTTTAGAATCTTTGCTCTGTATAGCTCTATCAGGGGGTGGACATGTTGTTTAGAATCTTTGCTCTGTATAGCTCTATCAGGAGGCAGACGTGCTGTTTAGAATCTTTGCTCTGTATAGCTCTATCAGGGGTGGACATGTTGTTTAGAATCTTTGCTCTGTATAGCTCTATCAGCTGGCGGACATGTTGTTTAGAATCTTTTCTCTGTATAGCTCTACCAGGGGGTGGACATGTTGTTTAGAATCTTTGCTCTGTATAGCTCTACCAGGGGGTGGACATGTTGTTTAGAATCTTTGCTCTGTATAGCTCTATCACGGGGCAGACATGTTGTTTAGAATCTTTGCTCTGTATAGCTCTATCAGGGGGCATGTTGTTTAGACTCTTTGCTCTGTATAGCTGTATCAGAGAGTGGACATGTTGTTTAGAATCTCTGCTTTGTATAGCTTGATCAGGGGGTGGACATGTTGTTTAGAATCTTTGCTCTGTATAGCTCTATCAGGGGGTGGACATGTTGTTTAGAATCTTTGCTCTGTATAGCTCTATCGGGGTGGGCATGTTGTTTAGAATCTTTGCTCTGTATAGCTCTATCAGGGGGCGGACATGTTTAGAATCTTTGCTCTGTATCGCTCTATCAGGGGGTGGACATGTTGTTTAGAATCTTTGCTCTGTATAGCTCTATCAGGGGGAGGACATGTTTTTTAGAATCTTTGCTTTGTATAGCTCTATCAGAGAGTGGACATGTTGTTTAGAATCTTTGCTTTGTATAGCTCCATCAGGGGGCAGACATGTTGTTTAGAATCTTTGCTCTGTATTGCTCTATCAGGGGGCAGACATGTTGTTTAGAATGTTTGCTCAATTTAGCTCTATCAGGGGGCGGACATGTTGTTTAGAATCTTTGCTCTGTATAGCTCTATCAGGGGGTGGACATGTTGTTTAGAATCTTTGCTCTGTATAGCTCTATCAGGGGGTGGACATGTTGTTTAGAATCTGTGCTCTGTATAGCTCTTTTAGTGGGTGGACATGTTGTTTTGAATCTTTGCTCTGTATAGCTCTATCAGGGGGCGGACATGTTGTTTAGAATCTTTTTTCTATATAGCTCTATCAGGGGGCATGTTGTTTAGACTCTTTGCTCTGTATTGCTCTATCAGGGGGAGGACATGTTTTTTAGAATATTTTCTTTGTATCGCTCTATCAGGAAGTTGACATGTTGTTTAGAATCTTTGCTCTGTATAGCTCTTTCAGGGGGTGGACATGTTGTTTAGAATCTTTGCTCTGTATAGCTTTATTAGGTGGTGGTCATGTTGTTTAGAATCTTTGCTCTGTATAGCTCTATCAGGGGGTGGGCATGTTGTTTAGAATCTTTGCTCTGTATAGCTCTATCAGGGGGTGGACATGTTTAGAATCTTTGCTCTGTATCGCTCTATCAGGGGGTGGACATGTTTAGAATCTTTGCTTTGTATAGCTCTATCAGGGCGTGGATGTGTTGTTTAGAATCTTTGCTCTGTATAGCTCTATCAGGGGGTGGACATGTTGTTTAGAATCTTTTCTCTGTATAGCTCTATCATGGCATGGACATGTTGTTTAGAATCTTTGCTCTGTATCTCTCTATCACGGGGCAGACATGTTGTTTAGAATCTTTGCTCTGTATAACTCTATCATGGCATGGACATGTTGTTTAGAATCTTTGCTCTGTATCTCTCTATCAGGGGGCGGACATGTTGTTTAGAATCTTTGCTCTGTATAACTCTATCATGGCATGGACATTTTGTTTAGAATCTTTGCTCTGTATCTCTCTATCAGGGGATGGACATGTTGTTTAGAATCTTTGCTCTGTATAGCTCTATCAGGGGGAGGACATGATGTTTGGAATCTTGGCTCCGTATAGTTCCATAAGGGGGCGGACATGTTATTTAGAATCTTTGCTCTGTATAGCTCTATCAGGGGGCGGACATGTTGTTTAGAATCTTTGCTCTGTATAGCTCTATCAGGGGGAGGACATGTTTTTTAGAATCTTTGCTTTGTATAGCTCTATCAGGGCGTGGATGTGTTGTTTAGAATCTTTGCTCTGTATAGCTCTATCAGGGGGTGGACATGTTGTTTAGAATCTTTTCTCTGTATAGCTCTATCATGGCATGGACATGTTGTTTAGAATCTTTGCTCTGTATCTCTCTATCAGGGGCCAGACATGTTGTTTAGAATCTTTGCTCTGTATAACTCTATCATGGCATGGACATGTTGTTTAGAATCTTTGCTCTGTATCTCTCTATCAGGGGGCGGACATGTTGTTTAGAATCTTTGCTCTGTATAACTCTATCATGGCATGGACATGTTGTTTAGAATCTTTGCTCTGTATCTCTCTATCAGGGGATCGACATGTTGTTTAGAATCTTTGCTCTGTATAGCTCTATCAGGGGAAGGACATGATGTTTGGAATCTTGGCTCCGTATAGTTCTATCAGGGGGCGGACATGTTATTTAGAATCTTTGCTCTGTATAGCTCTATCAGGGGGCGGACATGTTGTTTAGAATCTTTGCTCTGTATAGCTCTATCAGGGGAAGGACATGATGTTTGGAATCTTTGCTCTGTATAGCTCTATCAGGGGGAGGACATGTTTTTTAGAATCTTTGCTTTGTATAGCTCTATCAGGGCGTGGATGTGTTGTTTAGAATCTTTGCTCTGTATAGCTCTATCAGGGGGTGGACATGTTGTTTAGAATCTTTTCTCTGTATAGCTCTATCATGGCATGGACATGTTGTTTAGAATCTTTGCTCTGTATCTCTCTATCAGGGGGCAGACATGTTGTTTAGAATCTTTGCTCTGTATAACTCTATCATGGCATGGACATGTTGTTTAGAATCTTTGCTCTGTATCTCTCTATCAGGGGGCGGACATGTTGTTTAGAATCTTTGCTCTGTATAACTCTATCATGGCATGGACATGTTGTTTAGAATCTTTGCTCTGTATCTCTCTATCAGGGGATCGACATGTTGTTTAGAATCTTTGCTCTGTATAGCTCTATCAGGGGAAGGACATGATGTTTGGAATATTGGCTCCGTATAGTTCTATCAGGGGGCGGACATGTTATTTAGAATCTTTGCTCTGTATAGCTCTATCAGGGGGCGGACATGTTGTTTAGAATCTTTGCTCTGTATAGCTCTATCAGGGGAAGGACATGATGTTTGGAATCTTTGCTCTGTATAGCTCTATCAGGGGGCGGACATGTTGGTTAGAGTCTTTGCTCTGTATCTCTCTATCAGGGGCGGACATGTTGGTTAGAATCTTGGCTCCGTATAGTTCTATCAGGGGGCGGACATGATGTTTAGAATCTTTGCTCTGTATAGCTCTATCAGGGGCAGACATGTTGTTTAGAATCTTTGCTCTGTATAGCTCTATCAGGGGGCAGACACATTGCTTAGAATCTTTGCTCTGTATAGCTCTATCAGGGGGCAGACATGTTGTTTAGAATCTTTGCTCTGTATCTCTCTATCAGGGGGCGGACATGTTGTTTAGAATCTTTGCTCTGTATAACTCTATCATGGCATGGACATGTTGTTTAGAATCTTTGCTCTGTATAGCTCTATCAGGGGGCGGACATGTTGTTTAGAATCTTTGCTCTGTATAGCTCTATCAGGGGCGGACATGTTGTTTAGAATCTTTGCTCTGTATAGCTCTATCAGGGGCGGACATGTTGTTTAGAATCTTTGCTCTGTATAGCTCTATGAGGGGGTGGACATGTTGTTTAGAATCTTTGCTCTGTATAGCTCTATCAGGGGGCGGACATGTTGTTTAGAATCTTTGCTCTGTATAGCTCTATCAGTGGGCAGACATGTCGTGTAGAATCTTTGCTCTGTATAGCTCTATCAGGGGCGGACATGTTGTTTAGAATCTTTGCTCTGTATAGCTCTATCGGGGCAGACATGTTTAGAATCTTTGCTCTGTATAGCTCTATCGGGGCAGACATGTTTAGAATCTTTGCTTTGTATAGCTCTATCGGGGCAGACATGTTTAGAATCTTTGCTCTGTATAGTTCTATCAGGGGGCAGACATGTTTAGAATCTTTGCTCTGTATAGCTCTATCAGGGGGCGGACATGTTGTTTAGAATCTTTGCTCTGTATAGCTCTATCAGTGGGCAGACATGTCGTGTAGAATCTTTGCTCTGTATAGCTCTATCAGGGGCGGACATGTTGTTTAGAATCTTTGCTCTGTATAGCTCTATCGGGGCAGACATGTTTAGAATCTTTGCTCTGTATAGCTCTATCGGGGCAGACATGTTTAGAATCTTTGCTCTGTATAGCTCTATCGGGGAAGACATGTTTAGAATCTTTGCTCTGTATAGTTCTATCAGGGGGCAGACATGTTTAGAATCTTTGCTGTATATAGCTCTATCATCGCGTAGCGTGGTGACCATTACTGCTGTTCTTATTTTGAAAAATGGACTTTTCACGAATTTTAATCTTTCTTTTTTATTTTGAAAGCTGTTTTTTATATATACATTATGGGACTTCAAGCTGCATAATACCACTTCAAGAAGTCTTTGCTGCACTATCTACACATACGGTGGGACTACAAGCTGTAAGACTTATCCTATGAAGCTCTCCTGTGCTGCACTGCCTGCCTATATGTAAGATACTACTGTTTTGTTATAATAAATTGTACCCTGTTATATATTCATTCTATTTCCCTCAAATCTTTCTCAACCTGTGAGCAACACACGAGAAACCAAGGAGATCCTGCATTATAACAGAGGAGCCTTTTATACCGACTGGTTTTGTGAGTGAAACACTCTATTCTAAAATAATATCATTACATACTGTATTACACTATGGTCTATGTCTCTCTTTCTCTTTGTATATATATCTCTGAGAGACTAAGAACCATCCTTACGTGAATATCTCACATCATCATTTCAGGCATTTATTGCTTTTCAATGTATATCTTTTTTGAAGGGGTCCACCTAGCGCACTTACCATCACCTTTGTTTTTGGTCTGTTTATCTTTGGTAATAGATTAACCCTCAGTGTGCTGAGCAAAACAACAACATAATAAAAACAGAAATTGTAACATTTAAAATAATTCAAAGACCTTTCACTGAGTCAGGCGAAGGCGTCGCCTGCTGTTGGGATCTTCATTATGAAGTGTATTATCAGCGAGTCGTAAAAGCGGCACGCCTATTTTTCACTATTCCTTCTGTATCCAAGGTCTACTTCCTTCTGAGGCACAATTCCCTATTCCCACCTCTGTTCCAGGGTGGACCGTGTACTGCTGCCTCAATTGTGAGGCATTGTGGCCAAATTCCTGAAAATGCCACTGATGTAACTTTTCCCCAACATAATCTGGTATATACATCTATTATACAATCTAATATACAACAAATTCTGTTTGACGCGTGAAGAAACCTCTCAATTTTATTTGAGAGATTTTTTGGTCATTGCCAAAATCTTGGCCAAATGTTTCTGTGTTTTTTTTTCAAGCACTCGGATTCCTCAGCACCATACAAATCTGGTTCTTTCCTTCTGTCTTATTGTGCTGACCAATCATCTTTGTGTCTTTCCTTCCCTTTAAACTTATTTAAATATCACCCGTGAAAAGAAATAACTATGAAAAACTTCCTTACAAGACATTCCTACACCCAATCGTGACAGACAGCCCCTTTCCGAGGCAGAGTATTGATTAATACTATCTCTAACTATGTCACTTTTGCTTTTTGGTTCTTCTGTTCTATTTCCCATTTGGGGTGTAGTAAAGCGGCCTCTAGGTTCCATTTCAGATATTTCCCTAATAGGATAACGGCTGGGCAGCCCCCACCCAATCTGTGTGTATGATCCGTCTATGCAGTTCCTTGGATAGTGGACATACATTTTCGCTAGTTTTGCAGGGGTCTGGTACCATCGATTTACCACTTTATAATGCATTCTACCAGATTTGGTTTGACCTGGAAATCAGTGAATTGGCTTTTGTCGTAATCTGTTTGATCTTTTTGCCTGAGAAGATCAGGTCTATGATTTTGGTCATTTCTTGTGGGCCTTCGAATGGCGAAACATTCAAAACATTTTTTTACTCTTAAGTATGTGAAAATCTCAGTTCGGAATCTGCTAATTCTGCTTCAGGACGGTGAAGGGCAACATTTCACTTTCCATTATTATGTCGTTTATGCTGATTTTCTCTGCATTGGGCCATCGGTTCAGAGTCCTCAATATTGTCTTCCAACGATTTCGATTGACAACGTTTTGGAATTTTTTAGGAGGGTTTTAGACCTTTTGTTTCATTTCATCCCATACTTGGATAGACGGTGCTAAAATGATGGATTTGTTTATTAATAAATGTGTCTTCTTTTCCCCACTGTTTAGCCATAGGCCTCGGATTCAATGTACCAGGGCTCTTCTCTAGCGGCTTTCTCTTGAAGCTTATAAATGTGCCCTACCATACTAGCAAAATAGCAATTTGTTGTCAATGGATAATTTAGTCCACCATGTCTGCAACGTCTTGCTAGAAGTATTGACGATAATATCGTGGGGTTTTTTGCCTTTCCAAATGTACGCCATAAAACTTGTTTGGATCATGTCTAGCCATATTGTAGTCGCTTTCAATGGAAGCTTCCTAAAGAAGTAAGACCAATTAGGGACGATGTATTCATCTTTATCGTAGTTTCTGTCTAAACTTGTTACAGGCCCAAATCCATGCCTGCGCTGTAAACACTGACAATATCTTTAATATAATTGGTAAGACCTCATCTATAATATACAGAGTGGTGTCAGATCCACCGTGAGGCAAAATTACCTTCTGATCTCTTAGACCTATTCCCCTTTTAATACATGACAGCAACAGCTGTCTGAGACTGTGCAGAGCTGCACAGTCTACTGTCAACAAGAACACACACTTCCTCTTCCATAGAGGAACAACAAACAACCCAACAAACAACTATTTAGAGCATTTTTATTTTTCTGACCCAAGCGCATAATTGTATCTGTATAGAAACATATCTGCTAATTAACTGCCCCTTCTCCCATTTTATCTAAACCTCTTGCAAAGAAATTACATTCTGCCTTGTATTTATTATTTTACATAATGTTGTGCCATCTGAACAATTTAAGCCATTGCTACATCAACCTTATTCCCATTCACTGAAAAATTGGCCTGAGGACAGATCCCTGAAGATCTCCACTTGTCCAACTGGAAAACCTGCCACTTACAACCACCCTACGTAACCTGAATTACAACTATAAATGTAGGATACAGACAAAAAAAAACCCAATACTCTGCTTGCATGTCTGCAGGGGTTTTTCTAATCCCAGGATGAAATGGCAGAAACAGACACTCTCAAACAATGGATATGCAAAAACACTAGATGTTTCTACCTGCATCTCCAACCAGCTCCCCATCCTAGTATTTCTTTGCAATCTGATATGCTTAGTTTGCTCAGTAAACATTACTGCATTACCCTGGTCTATTACTGCATCACCCTAGTTTATTACTGCATCACCCTGGTCTATTACTGCATCACCCTGGTCTATTACTGCATCACTCTGATCTATTACTGCATTACCCTGGTCTATTACTGCATTACCCTGGTCTATTACTGCATTACCCTGGTCTATTACTGCATTACCCTGGTCTATTACTGCATTACCCTGGCCTATTACTGCATCACCCTGGTCTATTACTGCATCACCCTGGTCTATTACTGCATCACCCTGGTCTATTAATGCATCACTCTGATCTATTACTGCATTACCCTGGTCTATTACTGCATTACCCTGGTCTATTACTTCATTACCCTGGCCTATTACTGCATTACCCTGGCCTATTACTGCATTACCCTGGTCTATTACTGCATTACCCTGGTCTATTACTGCATTACCCTGGTCTATTACTGCATTACCCTGGTCTATTACTGCATTACCCTGGTCTATTACTGCATTACGCTGGTCTATTACTGCATTACGCTGGTCTATTACCGTACTACCCTGGTCTATTACTGCATCACCCAGGTCTATTACTGCATCACCCTGGTCTATAACTGCATCCGAAACGTACGTCTGTGGTTTGCTGTGTTCCTCGTGTAGAGGGTACTAGCCATGCATTTCGGATCTGGACTGCCCTTATGGGTGAGATCAGTCTGATATGCTAATGGAGTGGTTCCTTTGCAATGGTGTAAGCAGGCAAAAAATGGAGTTGCTCTCCCGAGTAGGTATTATCCTACAGGACAGACTATTGCAGTACTGTTTGTTCTCGGGCATTGTAGCACCCACCCCCCCTCTTTGTCGCTATTACTGCATCACCCTGGTCTATTACTGCATCACCCTGGTCCATTACTGCATCACCCTGGTCTATTACTGCATCACCCTGGTCTATTTCCTGGTGCATCACCCTGGTCTATTACTTCATTACCCTGGTCTATTACTGCATTACGCTGGTCTATTACTGTATTACCCTGGTCTTTTACTGCATCACCCTGGTCTATTACTGCATTACCCTGGTCTATAATTAAACCCATCATTTCATAGAAGGTCTGTAAGTTAGTTTGACACTGACTTAATGTAATAATATTGTTACCTGAAGCAAAGTCCTGGATTACTATGTCTTAACATTGCTTCCAATAACTTTCCCACTATAGGTGTCAAGCTTACCGGTCCGTAGTTTCCCAGCACTGGATGGGATCCCTTTACATCACATTTGCTTTTCCTCCAAAGACACATTTCCAGTCTAAACTGAAGCTTTAAAAATGTAATTTAAAGGTTTGTCGATTACTAAGTCCCCGAGGGTAAATCCCATCTGGTCCAGGAGGTTTAGTGAGTTTCAGTGCACTTGATCCCTCCTGTATTTCAGCCTGTGTCGGCCTGAGCTAGCTGACGGTATGGTCTCCTTTATTTGGGAAATCTCTTTCAGAAGCCTTTTCTATTTGCATTAATAGTCCAAGTTCACCATATGTGGTGGTTTGTAACAAATGCCCACTAATAATTTCTGGGCAGTTCTACCTAGGGTTGCCACCTCCAACACTGCCTGACACTTCCGCCGGGTATTCTGAGACAGAACGCTGGGGTCACATGGCCTCCTGGCGTTACACCTGTGGAGCACATGAATCAGCGCACAGACAACATTCAGCTGTCTAACTAGATCACATCGGGGAGTGTCCTGGAGTGCATTGGAAATTTAAGATGGTTGGTGCATTGGTAAGTCCTGTGTGTGCATTAGGAAGTCCTGGGGGTGCAATGACAAGCCTGTGTGTGCATAAGGAAGTCCTGGGGGTGCAATGAGAAGCCTGTGTGTGCATAAGGAAGTCCTGGGGGTGCAATGACAAGCCTGTGTGCATTAGGAAGTCCTGGGGGTGCATTGACAAGCCTGTGTGTGCATTAGGAAGTCCTGGGGGTGCATTGACAAGCCTGTGTGTGCATAAGGAAGTCCTGGGGGTGCAATGACAAGCCTGTGTGTGCATTAGGAAGTCCTGGGGGTGCATTGACAAGCCTGTGTGTGCATAAGGAAGTCCTGGGGGTGCAATGACAAGCCTGTGTGTGCATAAGGAAGTCCTGGGGGTGCAATGACAAGCCTGTGTGTGCATTAGGAAGTCCTGGGGGTGCAATGACAAGCCTGTGTGTGCATTAGGAAGTCCTGGGGGTGCATTGACAAGCCTGTGTGTGCATTAGGAAGTCCTGGGGGTGCAATGAAAAGCCTGTGTGTGCATAAGGAAGTCCTGGGGGTGCATTGGTAAGTCCTGTGTGTGCATAAGGAAGTCCTGTGGGTGCAATGACAAGCCTGTGTGTGCATTAGGAAGTCCTGGGGGTGCATTGGTAAGTCCTGTGTGTGCATAAGGAAGTCCTGTGGGTGCAATGACAAGCCTGTGTGTGCATTAGGAAGTCCTGGGGGTGCATTGACAAGCCTGTGTGTGCATTAGGAAGTCCTGGGGGTGCATTGACAAGTCTGTGTGTGCATTAGGAAGTCCTGGGGGTGCATTGACAAGCCTGCGTGTGCATTAGGAAGTCCTGGGGGTGCATTGACAAGCCTGTGTGTGCATAAGGAAGTCCTGGGGGTGCATTGACAAGTCTGTGTGTGCATTAGGAAGTCCTGGGGGTGCATTGACAAGCCTGCGTGTGCATTAGGAAGTCCTGGGGGTGCATTGACAAGTCTGTGTGTGCATTAGGAAGTCCTGGGGGTGCATTGACAAGCCTGCGTGTGCATTAGGAAGTCCTGTGTGTGCATTGACAAGCCTGTGTGTGCATTAGGAAGTCCTGGGGGTGCAATGACAAGCCTGTGTGTGCATAAGGAAGTCCTGGGGGTGCATTGACAAGCCTGTGTGTGCATAAGGAAGTCCTGGGGGTGCATTGACAAGTCTGTGTGTGCATTAGGAAGTCCTGGGGGTGCATTGACAAGTCTGTGTGTGCATTAGGAAGTCCTGGGGGTGCATTGACAAGCCTGCGTGTGCATTAGGAAGTCCTGGGGGTGCATTGACAAGCCTGTGTGTGCATTAGGAAGTGTATTGGCAAGTCTATACACATCTTTGGGGGGCACTGGCATGTATTGGGGTGCAATATTTTGCTATGGGTCAATAATGAAAGGTGATTAGATGGACATAGGAAAGAAATCGAAACAAGACATTCATTTTTGAATAATATGTTTATTAAATAGGAAAAGCAGTTTACATGTAAAGGAAGATAAGATAATAATACTTTTTTCCTTGAGAGCTGAGCTTGCTCACACTTGCTACAGCGCTGGGGAGCCTGGAGCTGCTGCTAAGATCGCCAAGCACACTCATCATATATAGTGATGAAGTCCCTACAATATTTCACTAACGCTGTGCTTCTCAGACGTGTTTGGTGCAAGAAATGGTTAAATAGACTGCAGAGCCTGGTCATGTGATTGGTGTGATTCAGGGGTTTGCATCCTGGGAAATTAAGGTGTGTGTTCGATCTTCATAAATCGACAGCTGTAAAAATGCAGGAGACTATTTCCAGGGGTGGGCGGGTTTTAAACACATTAGATCTTATTGTTTGTTCTGAGATTGATGAACATTCAAGAACTAAGACGACACTTACATTATCATCTATGGATCACAACAGGTTCTGATCATTTGAGGGTATATTATAAAAAACAATTGTGGAAAAAAGTTCTAAAAGTGATGTCATCAGCAGGAATGTTCCATTCGTTTCCATGGTGATTCTGGGGGTAAAGTTCTAAAAGTAATGTCATCAGCAGGAACATTCCATTGGTTTCCATAGTGATTCCAGGGGTAAAGTTCTAAAAGTGATGCCATCAGCAGGAACATCCCATTGGTTTCCATGGTGATTCTGGGGTAAAGTTCTAAAAGTGATGTAATCAGCAGGAACATTCCATTGGTTTCCATGGTGATTCTGGTGTAAAGTTCTAAAAGTGATGTAATCAGCAGGAACATTCCATTGGTTTCCATGGTGATTCTGGTGTAAAGTTCTAAAAGTGATGTAATCAGCAGGGACATTCCATTGGTTTCCATGGTGATTCTGGTGTAAAGTTCTAAAAGTGATGTAATCAGCAGGGACATTCCATTGGTTTCCATGGTGATTCTGGGGGTGAAGTTCTAAAAGTGATGTAATCGGCAGGGACATTCCATTGGTTTCCATGGTGATTCTGGTGTAAAGTTCTAAAAGTGATGTAATCAGCAGGGACATTCCATTGGTTCCCATGTTTTTTTATAATTACTTTGTTACCATCCCACATCATGACCAGTGCATTGGCCCACCGAGCAGACTCACCATACTGACTCTCTGCATTGTAGCTCCAAATTCAGATTAAAGCCATCACTGCGACGCCTTGTGGTTAGGAAACCTGCTGATACGGTAACTGGGAGGTGAGTTTAGCTCAGGTTACTAGAGGAGGTGGACTAATAGCAGTAAGTGACTCACTGAGCCCTGAGTACAGAGAGCGAGTTCTGCCTGTCCTCAGGTATGCCATGGCAAGGCTGTTGTTCCGGGGGATTATCTTTTCCATTTTGGTCATCAGTACATTTCTCATCAATGGGGTACGTGTATAACATTCAGATACGCGCAGCACAGGAAGATGCAAAGAGGTTTTACAGTCTGCTGAGTTGCAAGATATTAATATGCCCAGAGCACTGATTACCGAGCTGTGCAGGGGGAGCAGAGGTTGGGGGTCATTAATACTGGGAATGAAAAGTAAAGGAAGGGTGGGCAGCTAGTTACACCAGGGTGAATGTACAGGAATCAGGAGGAAGGGTTAGTTATGCTAAGATGATGGGATAGTATTAATGTTGGTGAGGAGATAAGGGAGAGTGGAGGGATATTAATGATGGTGATAAGGTGCAGGAATGGTGGGGAGATAAGGGAGAGTGGAGGGATATTAATGTTGGTGAGAAGGTGCAGAAATGGTGGGGAGATAAGGGAGAATGGAGGGATATTAATGTTGGTGAGAAGGTGCAGGAATGGTGGGTAGATAAGGGAGAGTGGAGGGATATTAATGTTGGTGAGAAGGTGCAGGAATGGTGGGGAGATAAGGGAGAGTGGAGGGATATTAATATTGGTGAGAAGGTGCAGGAATGGTGGGGAGAGTGGAGGTATATTAATGATGGTGAGAAGGTGCAGGAATGGTGAGGAGATAAGGGAGAGTGGAGGGATATTAATGTTGGTGAGAAGGTGCAGGAATGGTGGGGAGAGCGGAGGTATATTAATGATGGTGAGAAGGTGCAGGAATGGTGAGATAAGGGAGAGTGGAGGGATATTAATGTTGGTGAGAAGGTGCAGGAATGGTGAGGAGATAAGGGAGAGTGGAGGGATATTAATGTTGGTGAGAAGGTGCAGGAATGGTGGGGAGAGTGGAGGCATATTAATGTTAGTGAGAAGGTGCAGGAATGGTGAGGAGATAAGTGAGAGTGGAGGGATATTAATGTTGGTGAGAAGGGGCAGGAATGGTGGGGAGATAAGGGAGAGTGGAGGGATATTAATGTTGGTGAGAAGGTGCAGGAATGGTGAGGAGATAAGGGAGAGTGGAGGGATATTAATGTTGGTGAGAAGGGGCAGGAATGGTGGGGAGATAAGGGAGAGTGGAGGGATATTAATGTTGGTGAGAAGGGGCAGGTATGGTGAGGAGATAAGGGAGAGTGGAGGGATATTAATGTTGGTGAGAAGGTGCAGGAATGGTGGGGAGAGTGAAGGGATATTAATGTTGGGGAGAAGGTGCAGGAATGACGAGGAGATAAGGGAGAGTGGAGGGATATTAATGATGGTAAGAAGGTGCAGGAATGGGGGGAGATAAGGGAGAGAGGAGGGATATTAATGTTGGTGAGAAGGTGCAGGAATGGTGGGGAGATAAGGGAGAGTGGAGGGATATTAATGTTGGTGAGAAGGTGCAGGAATGGTGAGGAGATAAGGGAGAGTGGAGGGATATTAATGTTGGTGAGAAGGTGCAGAAATGGTGAGAAGATAAGGGAGAGTGGAGGGATATTAATGTTGGTTAGAAGGTGCAGGAATGGTGGGGAGATAAGGGAGAGTGGAGGGATATTAATGTTGGTGAGAAGGTGCAGGAATGGTGAGGTGATAAGGGAGAGTTGAGGGATATTAATGTTGGTGAGAAGGTGCAGGAATTGTGAGAAGATAAGGGAGAGTGGAGGGATATTAATGTTGGTGAGAAGGTGCAGGAATGGTGGGGAGAGTGGAGGTATATTAATGATGGTGAGAAGGTGCAGGAATGGTGAGGAGATAAGGGAGAGTGGAGGGATATTAATGTTGGTGAGAAGGTGTAGGAATGGTGGGGAGATAAGGGAGAGTGGAGGGATATTAATGTTGGTGAGAAGGTGCAGGAATGGTGGGGAGAGTGGAGGTATATTAATGATGGTGAGAAGGTGCAGGAATGGTGAGATAAGGGAGAGTGGAGGGATATTAATGTTGGTGAGAAGGTGCAGGAATGGTGAGGAGATAAGGGAGAGTGGAGGGATATTAATGTTGGTGAGAAGGTGCAGGAATGGTGGGGAGAGTGGAGGGATATTAATGTTAGTGAGAAGGAGCAGGAATGGTGAGGAGATAAGTGAGAGTGGAGGGATATTAATGTTGGTGAGAAGGGGCAGGAATGGTGGGGAGATAAGGGAGAGTGGAGGGATATTAATGTTGGTGAGAAGGTGCAGGAATGGTGAGGAGATAAGGGAGAGTGGAGGGATATTAATGTTGGTGAGAAGGGGCAGGAATGGTGGGGAGATAAGGGAGAGTGGAGGGATATTAATGTTGGTGAGAAGGTGCAGGAATGGTGGGGAGAGTGAAGGGATATTAATGTTGGTGAGAAGGTGCAGGAATGGTGAGGTGATAAGGGAGAGTTGAGGGATATTAATGTTGGTGAGAAGGTGCAGGAATTGTGAGAAGATAAGGGAGAGTGGAGGGATATTAATGTTGGTGAGAAGGTGCAGGAATGGTGGGGAGAGTGGAGGTATATTAATGATGGTGAGAAGGTGCAGGAATGGTGAGGAGATAAGGGAGAGTGGAGGGATATTAATGTTGGTGAGAAGGTGTAGGAATGGTGGGGAGATAAGGAAGAGTGGAGGGATATTAATGTTGGTGAGAAGGTGCAGGAATGGTGAGGAGATAAGGGAGAGTGGAGGGATATTAATGTTGGTGAGAAGGTGCAGGAATGGTGAGGAGATAAGGGAGAGTGGAGGGATATTAATGATGGTGAGAAGGTGCAGCAATGGTGAGAAGATAAGGGAGAGTGGAGGGATATTAATGTTGGTGAGAAGGTGCAGGAATGGTGAGGAGATAAGCGAGAGAGGAGGGATATTAATGTTGGTGAGAAGCTGCAGGAATGGTGGGGAGATAAGGGAGAGTGGAGGGATATTAATGTTGGTGAGAAGGTGCAGGAATGGTGAGGAGATAAGGGAGAGTGGAGGGATATTAATGTTAGTGAGAAGGTGCAGGAATGGTGAGGAGATAAGGGAGAGTGGAGGGATATTAATGTTGGTGAGAAGGTGCAGGAATGGTGAGGAGATAAGGGAGAGTGGAGGGATATTAATGTTGGTGAGAAGGTGCAGGAATGGTGGGGAGATAAGGGAGAGTGGAGGGATATTAATGTTGGTGAGAAGGTGCAGGAATGGTGAGGAGATAAGGGAGAGTGGAGGGATATTAATGTTGGTGAGAAGGTGCAGGAATGGTGAGAAGATAAGGGAGAGTGGAGGGATATTAATGTTGGTGAGAAGGTGCAGGAATGGTGGGTAGATAAGGGAGAGTGGAGGGATATTAATGTTAGTGAGAAGGTGCAGGAATGGTGAGGAGATAAGGGAGAAAGGAGGGATATTAATGTTGGTGAGAAGGTGCAGGAATGGTGAGGAGATAAGGGAGAGTGGAGGGATATTAATGATGGTGAGAAGGTGCAGGAATGGTGAGGATATAAGGGAGAGTGGAGGGATATTAATGTTGGTGAGAAGGTGCAGGAATGGTGAGGAGATAAGGGAGAGTGGAGGGATATTAATGTTGGTGAGAAGGTGCAGGAATGGTGAGGAGATAAGGGAGAGTGGAGGTATATTAATGATGGTGAGAAGGTGCAGCAATGGTGAGGAGATAAGGGAGAGTGGAGGGATATTAATGTTGGTGAGAAGGTGCAGGAATGGTGGGGAGATAAGGGAGAGTGGAGGGATATTAATGTTAGTGAGAAGGTGCAGGAATGGTGAGGAGATAAGGGAGAGTGGAGGGATATTAATGATGGTGAGAAGGTGCAGGAATGGTGAGGATATAAGGGAGAGTGGAGGGATATTAATGTTGGTGAGAAGGTGCAGGAATGGTGAGGAGATAAGGGAGAGTGGAGGGATATTAATGTTGGTGAGAAGGTGCAGGAATGGTGGGGAGAGTGGAGGTATATTAATGATGGTGAGAAGGTGCAGGAATGGTGAGGAGATAAGGGAGAGTGGAGGGATATTAATGTTGGTGAGAAGGTGTAGGAATGGTGGGGAGATAAGGGAGAGTGGAGGGATATTAATGTTGGTGAGAAGGTGCAGGAATGGTGGGGAGAGTGGAGGTATATTAATGATGGTGAGAAGGTGCAGGAATGGTGAGATAAGGGAGAGTGGAGGGATATTAATGTTGGTGAGAAGGTGCAGGAATGGTGAGGAGATAAGGGAGAGTGGAGGGATATTAATGTTGGTGAGAAGGTGCAGGAATGGTGAGGAGATAAGGGAGAGTGGAGGGATATTAATGTTAGTGAGAAGGAGCAGGAATGGTGAGGAGATAAGTGAGAGTGGAGGGATATTAATGTTGGTGAGAAGGGGCAGGAATGGTGGGGAGATAAGGGAGAGTGGAGGGATATTAATGTTGGTGAGAAGGTGCAGGAATGGTGAGGAGATAAGGGAGAGTGGAGGGATATTAATGTTGGTGAGAAGGGGCAGGAATGGTGGGGAGATAAGGGAGAGTGGAGGGATATTAATGTTGGTGAGAAGGTGCAGGAATGGTGGGGAGAGTGAAGGGATATTAATGTTGGTGAGAAGGTGCAGGAATGGTGAGGTGATAAGGGAGAGTTGAGGGATATTAATGTTGGTGAGAAGGTGCAGGAATTGTGAGAAGATAAGGGAGAGTGGAGGGATATTAATGTTGGTGAGAAGGTGCAGGAATGGTGGGGAGAGTGGAGGTATATTAATGATGGTGAGAAGGTGCAGGAATGGTGAGGAGATAAGGGAGAGTGGAGGGATATTAATGTTGGTGAGAAGGTGTAGGAATGGTGGGGAGATAAGGAAGAGTGGAGGGATATTAATGTTGGTGAGAAGGTGCAGGAATGGTGAGGAGATAAGGGAGAGTGGAGGGATATTAATGTTGGTGAGAAGGTGCAGGAATGGTGAGGAGATAAGGGAGAGTGGAGGGATATTAATGATGGTGAGAAGGTGCAGCAATGGTGAGAAGATAAGGGAGAGTGGAGGGATATTAATGTTGGTGAGAAGGTGCAGGAATGGTGAGGAGATAAGCGAGAGAGGAGGGATATTAATGTTGGTGAGAAGCTGCAGGAATGGTGGGGAGATAAGGGAGAGTGGAGGGATATTAATGTTGGTGAGAAGGTGCAGGAATGGTGAGGAGATAAGGGAGAGTGGAGGGATATTAATGTTAGTGAGAAGGTGCAGGAATGGTGAGGAGATAAGGGAGAGTGGAGGGATATTAATGTTGGTGAGAAGGTGCAGGAATGGTGAGGAGATAAGGGAGAGTGGAGGGATATTAATGTTGGTGAGAAGGTGCAGGAATGGTGGGGAGATAAGGGAGAGTGGAGGGATATTAATGTTGGTGAGAAGGTGCAGGAATGGTGAGGAGATAAGGGAGAGTGGAGGGATATTAATGTTGGTGAGAAGGTGCAGGAATGGTGAGAAGATAAGGGAGAGTGGAGGGATATTAATGTTGGTGAGAAGGTGCAGGAATGGTGGGTAGATAAGGGAGAGTGGAGGGATATTAATGTTAGTGAGAAGGTGCAGGAATGGTGAGGAGATAAGGGAGAAAGGAGGGATATTAATGTTGGTGAGAAGGTGCAGGAATGGTGAGGAGATAAGGGAGAGTGGAGGGATATTAATGATGGTGAGAAGGTGCAGGAATGGTGAGGATATAAGGGAGAGTGGAGGGATATTAATGTTGGTGAGAAGGTGCAGGAATGGTGAGGAGATAAGGGAGAGTGGAGGGATATTAATGTTGGTGAGAAGGTGCAGGAATGGTGAGGAGATAAGGGAGAGTGGAGGTATATTAATGATGGTGAGAAGGTGCAGCAATGGTGAGGAGATAAGGGAGAGTGGAGGGATATTAATGTTGGTGAGAAGGTGCAGGAATGGTGGGGAGATAAGGGAGAGTGGAGGGATATTAATGTTAGTGAGAAGGTGCAGGAATGGTGAGGAGATAAGGGAGAGTGGAGGGATATTAATGATGGTGAGAAGGTGCAGGAATGGTGAGGATATAAGGGAGAGTGGAGGGATATTAATGTTGGTGAGAAGGTGCAGGAATGGTGAGGAGATAAGGGAGAGTGGAGGGATATTAATGTTGGTGAGAAGGTGCAGGAATGGTGGGGAGAGTGGAGGGATATTAATGTTAGTGAGAAGGTGCAGGAATGGTGAGGAGATAAGTGAGAGTGGAGGGATATTAATGTTGGTGAGAAGGGGCAGGAATGGTGGGGAGATAAGGGAGAGTGGAGGGATATTAATGTTGGTGAGAAGGTGCAGGAATGGTGAGGAGATAAGGGAGAGTGGAGGGATATTAATGTTGGTGAGAAGGGGCAGGAATGGTGGGGAGATAAGGGAGAGTGGAGGGATATTAATGTTGGTGAGAAGGGGCAGGTATGGTGAGGAGATAAGGGAGAGTGGAGGGATATTAATGTTGGTGAGAAGGTGCAGGAATGGTGGGGAGAGTGAAGGGATATTAATGTTGGGGAGAAGGTGCAGGAATGACGAGGAGATAAGGGAGAGTGGAGGGATATTAATGTTAGTGAGAAGGTGCAGGAATGGTGAGATAAGGGGGAGTGTAGGGATATTAATGTTGGTGAGTAGGTGCAGGAATGGTGAGGAGATAAGAGGGAGTGGAGGGATATTAATGTTGGTGAGAAGGTGCAGGAATGGTGGGGAGATAATGTTGGTGAGAAGGTGCAGGAATGGTGGGGAGATAAGGGAGAGTGGAGGGATATTAATGATGGTAAGAAGGTGCAGGAATGGGGGGAGATAAGGGAGAGTGGAGGGATATTAATGTTGGTGAGAAGGTGCAGGAATGGTGAGGAGATAAGGGAGAGTGGAGGGATATTAATGTTGGTGAGAAGTTGCAGAAATGGTGAGGAGATAAGGGAGAGTGGAGGGATATTAATGTTGGTGAGAAGGGGCAGGTATGGTGAGGAGATAAGGGAGAGTGGAGGGATATTAATGTTAGTGAGAAGGTGCTGGAATGGTGGGGAGAGTGGAGGGATATTAATGTTAGTGAGAAGGTGCAGGAATGGTGAGGAGATAAGTGAGAGTGGAGGGATATTAATGTTGGTGAGAAGGGGCAGGAATGGTGGGGAGATAAGGGAGAGTGGAGGGATATTAATGTTGGTGAGAAGGTGCAGGAATGGTGAGGAGATAAGGGAGAGTGGAGGGATATTTATGTTGGTGAGAAGGGGCAGGAATGGTGGGGAGATAAGGGAGAGTGGAGGGATATTAATGTTGGTGAGAAGGGGCAGGTATGGTGATGAGATAAGGGAGAGTGGAGGGATATTAATGTTGGTGAGAAGGTGCAGGAATGGTGGGGTGACTGAAGGGATATTAATGTTGGGGATAAGGTGCAGGAATGACGAGGAGATAAGGGAGAGTGGAGGGATATTAATGATGGTAAGAAGGTGCAGGAATGGGGGGAGATAAGTGAGAGAGGAGGGATATTAATGTTAGTGAGAAGGTGCAGGAATGGTGGGGAGATAAGGGAGAGTGGAGGGATATTAATCTTGGTGAGAAGGTGCAGGAATGGTGAGGTGATAAGGGAGAGTTGAGGGATATTAATGTTGGTGAGAAGGTGCAGGAATTGTGAGAAGATAAGGGAGAGTGGAGGGATATTAATGTTGGTGAGAAGGTGCAGGAATGGTGGGGAGAGTGGAGGTATATTAATGATGGTGAGAAGGTGCAGGAATGGTGAGGAGATAAGGGAGAGTGGAGGGATATTAATGTTGGTGAGAAGGTGTAGGAATGGTGGGGAGATAAGGGAGAGTGGAGGGATATTAATGTTGGTGAGAAGGTGCAGGAATGGTGGGGAGAGTGGAGGTATATTAATGATGGTGAGAAGGTGCAGGAATGGTGAGATAAGGGAGAGTGGAGTGATATTAATGTTGGTGAGAAGGTGTAGGAATTGTGGGGAGATAAGGGAGAGTGGAGGGATATTTATGTTGGTGAGAAGGTGCAGGAATGGTGGGGAGAGTGGAGGTATATTAATGATGGTGAGAAGGTGCAGGAATGGTGAGATAAGGGAGAGTGGAGGGATATTAATGTTGGTGAGAAGGTGCAGGAATGGTGAGGAGATAAGGGAGAGTGGAGGGATATTAATGTTGGTGAGAAGGTGCAGGAATGGTGGGGAGAGTGGAGGGATATTAATGTTAGTGAGAAGGTGCAGGAATGGTGAGGAGATAAGTGAGAGTGGAGGGATATTAATGTTGGTGAGAAGGGGCAGGAATGGTGGGGAGATAAGGGAGAGTGGAGGGATATTAATGTTGGTGAGAAGGTGCAGGAATGGTGAGGAGATAAGGGAGAGTGGAGGGATATTAATGTTGGTGAGAAGGGGCAGGAATTGTGAGAAGATAAGGGAGAGTGGAGGGATATTAATGTTGGTGAGAAGGTGCAGGAATGGTGGGGAGAGTGGAGGTATATTAATGATGGTGTGAAGGTGCAGGAATGGTGAGGAGATAAGGGAGAGTGGAGGGATATTAATGTTGGTGAGAAGGTGTAGGAATGGTGGGGAGATAAGGAAGAGTGGAGGGATATTAATGTTGGTGAGAAGGTGCAGGAATGGTGAGGAGATAAGGGAGAGTGGAGGGATATTAATGTTGGTGAGAAGGTGCAGGAATGGTGAGGAGATAAGGGAGAGTGGATGGATATTAATGATGGTGAGAAGGTGCAGCAATGGTGAGAAGATAAGGGAGAGTGGAGGGATATTAATGTTGGTGAGAAGGTGCAGGAATGGTGAGGAGATAAGCGAGAGAGGAGGGATATTAATGTTGGTGAGAAGCTGCAGGAATGGTGGGGAGATAAGGGAGAGTGGAGGGATATTAATGTTGGTGAGAAGGTGCAGGAATGGTGAGGAGATAAGGGAGAGTGGAGGGATATTAATGTTAGTGAGAAGGTGCAGGAATGGTGAGGAGATAAGGGAGAGTGGAGGGATATTAATGTTGGTGAGAAGGTGCAGGAATGGTGAGGAGATAAGGGAGAGTGGAGGGATATTAATGTTGGTGAGAAGGTGCAGGAATGGTGGGGAGATAAGGGAGAGTGGAGGGATATTAATGTTGGTGAGAAGGTGCAGGAATGGTGAGGAGATAAGGGAGAGTGGAGGGATATTAATGTTGGTGAGAAGGTGCAGGAATGGTGAGAAGATAAGGGAGAGTGGAGGGATATTAATGTTGGTGAGAAGGTGCAGGAATGGTGGGTAGATAAGGGAGAGTGGAGGGATATTAATGTTAGTGAGAAGGTGCAGGAATGGTGAGGAGATAAGGGAGAAAGGAGGGATATTAATGTTGGTGAGAAGGTGCAGGAATGGTGAGGAGATAAGGGAGAGTGGAGAGATATTAATGATGGTGAGAAGGTGCAGGAATGGTGAGGATATAAGGGAGAGTGGAGGGATATTAATGTTGGTGAGAAGGTGCAGGAATGGTGAGGAGATAAGGGAGAGTGGAGGGATATTAATGTTGGTGAGAAGGTGCAGGAATGGTGAGGAGATAAGGGAGAGTGGAGGTATATTAATGATGGTGAGAAGGTGCAGCAATGGTGAGGAGATAAGGGAGAGTGGAGGGATATTAATGTTGGTGAGAAGGGGCAGGAATGGTGGGGAGATAAGGGAGAGTGGAGGGATATTAATGTTGGTGAGAAGGGGCAGGTATGGTGAGGAGATAAGGGAGAGTGGAGGGATATTAATGTTGGTGAGAAGGTGCAGGAATGGTGGGGAGAGTGAAGGGATATTAATGTTGGGGAGAAGGTGCAGGAATGACGAGGAGATAAGGGAGAGTGGAGGGATATTAATGATGGTAAGAAGGTGCAGGAATGGGGGGAGATAAGGGAGAGAGGAGGGATATTAATGTTGGTGAGAAGGTGCAGGAATGGTGGGGAGATAAGGGAGAGTGGAGGGATATTAATGTTGGTGAGAAGGTGCAGGAATGGTGAGGAGATAAGGGAGAGTGGAGGGATATTAATGTTGGTGAGAAGGTGCAGAAATGGTGAGAAGATAAGGGAGAGTGGAGGGATATTAATGTTGGTTAGAAGGTGCAGGAATGGTGGGGAGATAAGGGAGAGTGGAGGGATATTAATGTTGGTGAGAAGGTGCAGGAATGGTGAGGTGATAAGGGAGAGTTGAGGGATATTAATGTTGGTGAGAAGGTGCAGGAATTGTGAGAAGATAAGGGAGAGTGGAGGGATATTAATGTTGGTGAGAAGGTGCAGGAATGGTGGGGAGAGTGGAGGTATATTAATGATGGTGAGAAGGTGCAGGAATGGTGAGGAGATAAGGGAGAGTGGAGGGATATTAATGTTGGTGAGAAGGTGTAGGAATGGTGGGGAGATAAGGGAGAGTGGAGGGATATTAATGTTGGTGAGAAGGTGCAGGAATGGTGGGGAGAGTGGAGGTATATTAATGATGGTGAGAAGGTGCAGGAATGGTGAGATAAGGGAGAGTGGAGGGATATTAATGTTGGTGAGAAGGTGCAGGAATGGTGAGGAGATAAGGGAGAGTGGAGGGATATTAATGTTGGTGAGAAGGTGCAGGAATGGTGGGGAGAGTGGAGGGATATTAATGTTAGTGAGAAGGAGCAGGAATGGTGAGGAGATAAGTGAGAGTGGAGGGATATTAATGTTGGTGAGAAGGGGCAGGAATGGTGGGGAGATAAGGGAGAGTGGAGGGATATTAATGTTGGTGAGAAGGTGCAGGAATGGTGAGGAGATAAGGGAGAGTGGAGGGATATTAATGTTGGTGAGAAGGGGCAGGAATGGTGGGGAGATAAGGGAGAGTGGAGGGATATTAATGTTGGTGAGAAGGTGCAGGAATGGTGGGGAGAGTGAAGGGATATTAATGTTGGTGAGAAGGTGCAGGAATGGTGAGGTGATAAGGGAGAGTTGAGGGATATTAATGTTGGTGAGAAGGTGCAGGAATTGTGAGAAGATAAGGGAGAGTGGAGGGATATTAATGTTGGTGAGAAGGTGCAGGAATGGTGGGGAGAGTGGAGGTATATTAATGATGGTGAGAAGGTGCAGGAATGGTGAGGAGATAAGGGAGAGTGGAGGGATATTAATGTTGGTGAGAAGGTGTAGGAATGGTGGGGAGATAAGGAAGAGTGGAGGGATATTAATGTTGGTGAGAAGGTGCAGGAATGGTGAGGAGATAAGGGAGAGTGGAGGGATATTAATGTTGGTGAGAAGGTGCAGGAATGGTGAGGAGATAAGGGAGAGTGGAGGGATATTAATGATGGTGAGAAGGTGCAGCAATGGTGAGAAGATAAGGGAGAGTGGAGGGATATTAATGTTGGTGAGAAGGTGCAGGAATGGTGAGGAGATAAGCGAGAGAGGAGGGATATTAATGTTGGTGAGAAGCTGCAGGAATGGTGGGGAGATAAGGGAGAGTGGAGGGATATTAATGTTGGTGAGAAGGTGCAGGAATGGTGAGGAGATAAGGGAGAGTGGAGGGATATTAATGTTAGTGAGAAGGTGCAGGAATGGTGAGGAGATAAGGGAGAGTGGAGGGATATTAATGTTGGTGAGAAGGTGCAGGAATGGTGAGGAGATAAGGGAGAGTGGAGGGATATTAATGTTGGTGAGAAGGTGCAGGAATGGTGGGGAGATAAGGGAGAGTGGAGGGATATTAATGTTGGTGAGAAGGTGCAGGAATGGTGAGGAGATAAGGGAGAGTGGAGGGATATTAATGTTGGTGAGAAGGTGCAGGAATGGTGAGAAGATAAGGGAGAGTGGAGGGATATTAATGTTGGTGAGAAGGTGCAGGAATGGTGGGTAGATAAGGGAGAGTGGAGGGATATTAATGTTAGTGAGAAGGTGCAGGAATGGTGAGGAGATAAGGGAGAAAGGAGGGATATTAATGTTGGTGAGAAGGTGCAGGAATGGTGAGGAGATAAGGGAGAGTGGAGGGATATTAATGATGGTGAGAAGGTGCAGGAATGGTGAGGATATAAGGGAGAGTGGAGGGATATTAATGTTGGTGAGAAGGTGCAGGAATGGTGAGGAGATAAGGGAGAGTGGAGGGATATTAATGTTGGTGAGAAGGTGCAGGAATGGTGAGGAGATAAGGGAGAGTGGAGGTATATTAATGATGGTGAGAAGGTGCAGCAATGGTGAGGAGATAAGGGAGAGTGGAGGGATATTAATGTTGGTGAGAAGGTGCAGGAATGGTGGGGAGATAAGGGAGAGTGGAGGGATATTAATGTTAGTGAGAAGGTGCAGGAATGGTGAGGAGATAAGGGAGAGTGGAGGGATATTAATGATGGTGAGAAGGTGCAGGAATGGTGAGGATATAAGGGAGAGTGGAGGGATATTAATGTTGGTGAGAAGGTGCAGGAATGGTGAGGAGATAAGGGAGAGTGGAGGGATATTAATGTTGGTGAGAAGGTGCAGGAATGGTGGGGAGAGTGGAGGTATATTAATGATGGTGAGAAGGTGCAGGAATGGTGAGGAGATAAGGGAGAGTGGAGGGATATTAATGTTGGTGAGAAGGTGTAGGAATGGTGGGGAGATAAGGGAGAGTGGAGGGATATTAATGTTGGTGAGAAGGTGCAGGAATGGTGGGGAGAGTGGAGGTATATTAATGATGGTGAGAAGGTGCAGGAATGGTGAGATAAGGGAGAGTGGAGGGATATTAATGTTGGTGAGAAGGTGCAGGAATGGTGAGGAGATAAGGGAGAGTGGAGGGATATTAATGTTGGTGAGAAGGTGCAGGAATGGTGGGGAGAGTGGAGGGATATTAATGTTAGTGAGAAGGAGCAGGAATGGTGAGGAGATAAGTGAGAGTGGAGGGATATTAATGTTGGTGAGAAGGGGCAGGAATGGTGGGGAGATAAGGGAGAGTGGAGGGATATTAATGTTGGTGAGAAGGTGCAGGAATGGTGAGGAGATAAGGGAGAGTGGAGGGATATTAATGTTGGTGAGAAGGGGCAGGAATGGTGGGGAGATAAGGGAGAGTGGAGGGATATTAATGTTGGTGAGAAGGTGCAGGAATGGTGGGGAGAGTGAAGGGATATTAATGTTGGTGAGAAGGTGCAGGAATGGTGAGGTGATAAGGGAGAGTTGAGGGATATTAATGTTGGTGAGAAGGTGCAGGAATTGTGAGAAGATAAGGGAGAGTGGAGGGATATTAATGTTGGTGAGAAGGTGCAGGAATGGTGGGGAGAGTGGAGGTATATTAATGATGGTGAGAAGGTGCAGGAATGGTGAGGAGATAAGGGAGAGTGGAGGGATATTAATGTTGGTGAGAAGGTGTAGGAATGGTGGGGAGATAAGGAAGAGTGGAGGGATATTAATGTTGGTGAGAAGGTGCAGGAATGGTGAGGAGATAAGGGAGAGTGGAGGGATATTAATGTTGGTGAGAAGGTGCAGGAATGGTGAGGAGATAAGGGAGAGTGGAGGGATATTAATGATGGTGAGAAGGTGCAGCAATGGTGAGAAGATAAGGGAGAGTGGAGGGATATTAATGTTGGTGAGAAGGTGCAGGAATGGTGAGGAGATAAGCGAGAGAGGAGGGATATTAATGTTGGTGAGAAGCTGCAGGAATGGTGGGGAGATAAGGGAGAGTGGAGGGATATTAATGTTGGTGAGAAGGTGCAGGAATGGTGAGGAGATAAGGGAGAGTGGAGGGATATTAATGTTAGTGAGAAGGTGCAGGAATGGTGAGGAGATAAGGGAGAGTGGAGGGATATTAATGTTGGTGAGAAGGTGCAGGAATGGTGAGGAGATAAGGGAGAGTGGAGGGATATTAATGTTGGTGAGAAGGTGCAGGAATGGTGGGGAGATAAGGGAGAGTGGAGGGATATTAATGTTGGTGAGAAGGTGCAGGAATGGTGAGGAGATAAGGGAGAGTGGAGGGATATTAATGTTGGTGAGAAGGTGCAGGAATGGTGAGAAGATAAGGGAGAGTGGAGGGATATTAATGTTGGTGAGAAGGTGCAGGAATGGTGGGTAGATAAGGGAGAGTGGAGGGATATTAATGTTAGTGAGAAGGTGCAGGAATGGTGAGGAGATAAGGGAGAAAGGAGGGATATTAATGTTGGTGAGAAGGTGCAGGAATGGTGAGGAGATAAGGGAGAGTGGAGGGATATTAATGATGGTGAGAAGGTGCAGGAATGGTGAGGATATAAGGGAGAGTGGAGGGATATTAATGTTGGTGAGAAGGTGCAGGAATGGTGAGGAGATAAGGGAGAGTGGAGGGATATTAATGTTGGTGAGAAGGTGCAGGAATGGTGAGGAGATAAGGGAGAGTGGAGGTATATTAATGATGGTGAGAAGGTGCAGCAATGGTGAGGAGATAAGGGAGAGTGGAGGGATATTAATGTTGGTGAGAAGGTGCAGGAATGGTGGGGAGATAAGGGAGAGTGGAGGGATATTAATGTTAGTGAGAAGGTGCAGGAATGGTGAGGAGATAAGGGAGAGTGGAGGGATATTAATGATGGTGAGAAGGTGCAGGAATGGTGAGGATATAAGGGAGAGTGGAGGGATATTAATGTTGGTGAGAAGGTGCAGGAATGGTGAGGAGATAAGGGAGAGTGGAGGGATATTAATGTTGGTGAGAAGGTGCAGGAATGGTGGGGAGAGTGGAGGGATATTAATGTTAGTGAGAAGGTGCAGGAATGGTGAGGAGATAAGTGAGAGTGGAGGGATATTAATGTTGGTGAGAAGGGGCAGGAATGGTGGGGAGATAAGGGAGAGTGGAGGGATATTAATGTTGGTGAGAAGGTGCAGGAATGGTGAGGAGATAAGGGAGAGTGGAGGGATATTAATGTTGGTGAGAAGGGGCAGGAATGGTGGGGAGATAAGGGAGAGTGGAGGGATATTAATGTTGGTGAGAAGGGGCAGGTATGGTGAGGAGATAAGGGAGAGTGGAGGGATATTAATGTTGGTGAGAAGGTGCAGGAATGGTGGGGAGAGTGAAGGGATATTAATGTTGGGGAGAAGGTGCAGGAATGACGAGGAGATAAGGGAGAGTGGAGGGATATTAATGTTAGTGAGAAGGTGCAGGAATGGTGAGATAAGGGGGAGTGTAGGGATATTAATGTTGGTGAGTAGGTGCAGGAATGGTGAGGAGATAAGAGGGAGTGGAGGGATATTAATGTTGGTGAGAAGGTGCAGGAATGGTGGGGAGATAATGTTGGTGAGAAGGTGCAGGAATGGTGGGGAGATAAGGGAGAGTGGAGGGATATTAATGATGGTAAGAAGGTGCAGGAATGGGGGGAGATAAGGGAGAGTGGAGGGATATTAATGTTGGTGAGAAGGTGCAGGAATGGTGAGGAGATAAGGGAGAGTGGAGGGATATTAATGTTGGTGAGAAGTTGCAGAAATGGTGAGGAGATAAGGGAGAGTGGAGGGATATTAATGTTGGTGAGAAGGGGCAGGTATGGTGAGGAGATAAGGGAGAGTGGAGGGATATTAATGTTAGTGAGAAGGTGCTGGAATGGTGGGGAGAGTGGAGGGATATTAATGTTAGTGAGAAGGTGCAGGAATGGTGAGGAGATAAGTGAGAGTGGAGGGATATTAATGTTGGTGAGAAGGGGCAGGAATGGTGGGGAGATAAGGGAGAGTGGAGGGATATTAATGTTGGTGAGAAGGTGCAGGAATGGTGAGGAGATAAGGGAGAGTGGAGGGATATTTATGTTGGTGAGAAGGGGCAGGAATGGTGGGGAGATAAGGGAGAGTGGAGGGATATTAATGTTGGTGAGAAGGGGCAGGTATGGTGATGAGATAAGGGAGAGTGGAGGGATATTAATGTTGGTGAGAAGGTGCAGGAATGGTGGGGTGACTGAAGGGATATTAATGTTGGGGATAAGGTGCAGGAATGACGAGGAGATAAGGGAGAGTGGAGGGATATTAATGATGGTAAGAAGGTGCAGGAATGGGGGGAGATAAGTGAGAGAGGAGGGATATTAATGTTAGTGAGAAGGTGCAGGAATGGTGGGGAGATAAGGGAGAGTGGAGGGATATTAATGTTGGTGAGAAGGTGCAGGAATGGTGAGGTGATAAGGGAGAGTTGAGGGATATTAATGTTGGTGAGAAGGTGCAGGAATTGTGAGAAGATAAGGGAGAGTGGAGGGATATTAATGTTGGTGAGAAGGTGCAGGAATGGTGGGGAGAGTGGAGGTATATTAATGATGGTGAGAAGGTGCAGGAATGGTGAGGAGATAAGGGAGAGTGGAGGGATATTAATGTTGGTGAGAAGGTGTAGGAATGGTGGGGAGATAAGGGAGAGTGGAGGGATATTAATGTTGGTGAGAAGGTGCAGGAATGGTGGGGAGAGTGGAGGTATATTAATGATGGTGAGAAGGTGCAGGAATGGTGAGATAAGGGAGAGTGGAGGGATATTAATGTTGGTGAGAAGGTGTAGGAATTGTGGGGAGATAAGGGAGAGTGGAGGGATATTTATGTTGGTGAGAAGGTGCAGGAATGGTGGGGAGAGTGGAGGTATATTAATGATGGTGAGAAGGTGCAGGAATGGTGAGATAAGGGAGAGTGGAGGGATATTAATGTTGGTGAGAAGGTGCAGGAATGGTGAGGAGATAAGGGAGAGTGGAGGGATATTAATGTTGGTGAGAAGGTGCAGGAATGGTGGGGAGAGTGGAGGGATATTAATGTTAGTGAGAAGGTGCAGGAATGGTGAGGAGATAAGTGAGAGTGGAGGGATATTAATGTTGGTGAGAAGGGGCAGGAATGGTGGGGAGATAAGGGAGAGTGGAGGGATATTAATGTTGGTGAGAAGGTGCAGGAATGGTGAGGAGATAAGGGAGAGTGGAGGGATATTAATGTTGGTGAGAAGGGGCAGGAATTGTGAGAAGATAAGGGAGAGTGGAGGGATATTAATGTTGGTGAGAAGGTGCAGGAATGGTGGGGAGAGTGGAGGTATATTAATGATGGTGTGAAGGTGCAGGAATGGTGAGGAGATAAGGGAGAGTGGAGGGATATTAATGTTGGTGAGAAGGTGTAGGAATGGTGGGGAGATAAGGAAGAGTGGAGGGATATTAATGTTGGTGAGAAGGTGCAGGAATGGTGAGGAGATAAGGGAGAGTGGAGGGATATTAATGTTGGTGAGAAGGTGCAGGAATGGTGAGGAGATAAGGGAGAGTGGATGGATATTAATGATGGTGAGAAGGTGCAGCAATGGTGAGAAGATAAGGGAGAGTGGAGGGATATTAATGTTGGTGAGAAGGTGCAGGAATGGGGGGAGATAAGGGAGAGAGGAGGGATATTAATGTTGGTGAGAAGGTGCAGGAATGGTGGGGAGATAAGGGAGAGTGGAGGGATATTAATGTTGGTGAGAAGGTGCAGGAATGGTGAGGAGATAAGGGAGAGTGGAGGGATATTAATGTTGGTGAGAAGGTGCAGAAATGGTGAGGAGATAAGGGAGAGTGGAGGGATATTAATGTTGGTGAGAAGGGGCAGGTATGGTGAGGAGATAAGGGAGAGTGGAGGGATATTAATGTTAGTGAGAAGGTGCAGGAATGGTGAGGAGATAAGGGAGAGTGGAGGGATATTAATGTTGGTGAGAAGGTGCTGGAATGGTGGGGAGAGTGGAGGGATATTAATGTTAGTGAGAAGGTGCAGGAATGGTGAGGAGATAAGTGAGAGTGGAGGGATATTAATGTTGGTGAGAAGGGGCAGGAATGGTGGGGAGATAAGGGAGAGTGGAGGGATATTAATGTTGGTGAGAAGGTGCAGGAATGGTGAGGAGATAAGGGAGAGTGGAGGGATATTTATGTTGGTGAGAAGGGGCAGGAATGGTGGGGAGATAAGGGAGAGTGGAGGGATATTAATGTTGGTGAGAAGGGGCAGGTATGGTGATGAGATAAGGGAGAGTGGAGGGATATTAATGTTGGTGAGAAGGTGCAGGAATGGTGGGGTGACTGAAGGGATATTAATGTTGGGGATAAGGTGCAGGAATGACGAGGAGATAAGGGAGAGTGGAGGGATATTAATGATGGTAAGAAGGTGCAGGAATGGGGGGAGATAAGGGAGAGAGGAGGGATATTAATGTTAGTGAGAAGGTGCAGGAATGGTGGGGAGATAAGGGAGAGTGGAGGGATATTAATGTTGGTGAGAAGGTGCAGGAATGGTGAGGAGATAAGGGAGAGTGGAGGGATATTAATGTTGGTGAGAAGGTGCAGAAATGGTGAGGAGATAAGGGAGAGTGGAGGGATATTAATGTTGGTGAGAAGGTGCAGGAATGGTGGGGAGATAAGGGAGAGTGGAGGGATATTAATGTTGGTGAGAAGGTGCAGGAATGGTGAGGAGATAAGGGAGAGTGGAGGGATATTAATGTTGGTGAGAAGGTGCAGGAATGGTGAGAAGATAAGGGAGAGTGGAGGGATATTAATGTTGGTGAGAAGGTGCAGGAATGGTGGGTAGATAAGGGAGAGTGGATGGATATTAATGTTAGTGAGAAGGTGCAGGAATGGTGAGATAAGGGAGAGTGGAGGGATATTAATGTTGGTGAGAAGGTGCAGGAATGGTGGGGAGATAAGGGAGAGTGGAGGGATATTAATGTTGGTGAGAAGGTGCAGGAATGGTGGGGAGATAAGGGAGAGTGGAGGGATATTAATGATAGTGAGAAGGTGCAGGAATGGTGAGGAGATAAGGGAGAGTGGAGGGATATTAATGATGGTGAGATGGTGCAGCAATGGTGAGGAGATAAGGGAGAGTGGAGGGATATTAATGATGGTGAGATGGTGCAGCAATGGTGAGAAGATAAGGGAGAGTGGAAGGATATTAATGTTGGTGAGAAGGTGCAGCAATGGTGAGGAGATAAGGGAGAGTGGAGGGATATTAATGTTAGTGAGAAGGTGCAGGAATGGTGAGGAGATAAGGGAGAGAGGAGGGATATTAATGTTGGTGAGAAGCTGCAGGAATGGTGGGGAGATAAGGGAGAGTGAAGGGATATTAATGTTGGTGAGAAGGTGCAGGAATGGTGAGGAGATAAGTGAGAGTGGAGGGATATTAATGTTGGTGAGAAGGTGCAGGAATGGTGAGGAGATAAGGGAGAGTGGAGGGATATTAATGTTGGTGAGAAGCTGCAGGAATGGTGGGGAGATAAGGGAGAGTGGAGGGATATTAATGTTGGTGAGAAGGTGCAGGAATGGTGAGGAGATAAGGGAGAGTGGAGGGATATTAATGTTGGTGAGAAGGTGCAGGAATGTTGAGGAGATAAGGGGGAGTGGAGGGATATTAATGTTGGTGAGAAGGTGCAGGAATGGTGAGGAGATAAGGGAGAGTGGAGGGATATTAATGTTGGTGAGAAGGTGCAGGAATTGTGAGGAGATAAGGGAGAGTGGAGGGATATTAATGTTGGTGAGAAGGTGCATGAATGGTGAGAAGATAAGGGAGAGTGGAGGGATATTAATGTTGGTGAGAAGGTGCAGGAATGGTGAGGAGATAAGGGAGAGTGGAGGGATATTAATGTTGGTGAGAAGCTGCAGGAATGGTGGGGAGATAAGGGAGAGTGGAGGGATATTAATGTTAGTGAGAAGGTGCAGGAATGGTGGGGAGATAAGGGAGAGTGGAGGGATATTAATGTTAGTGAGAAGGTGCAGGAATGGTGAGGAGATAAGGGAGAGTGGAGGTATATTAATGATGGTGAGAAGGTGCAGGAATGGTGGGGAGATAAGGGAGAGTGGAGGGATATTAATGTTGGTGAGAAGGTGCAGGAATGGTGAGGAGATAAGGGAGAGTGGAGGGATATTAATGTTGGTGAGAAGGTGCAGGAATGTTGAGGAGATAAGGGAGAGTGGAGGGATATTAATGTTGGTGAGAAGGTGCAGCAATGGTGAGAAGATAAGGGAGAGTGGAGGGATATTAATATTGGTGAGAAGGTGCAGGAATGGTGGGGAGATAAGGGAGAGTGGAGGGATATTAATGTTGGTGAGAAGGTGCAGGAATGGTGAGGAGATAAGGGAGAGTGGAGGGATATTAATGTTGGTGAGAAGGTGCAGGAATGGTGAGGAGATAAGGGAGAGTGGAGGGATATTAATGTTGGTGAGAAGGTGCAGGAATGGTGAGGAGATAAGGGAGAGTGGAGGGATATTAATGTTGGTGAGAAGGTGCAGGAATGGTGGGAAGATAAGGGAGAGTGGAGGGATATTAATGTTGGTGAGAAGGTGCAGGAATGGTGGGTAGATAAGGGAGAGTGGAGGGATATTAATGTTAGTGAGAAGGTGCAGGAATGGTGGGTAGATAAGGGAGAGTGGAGGGATATTAATGTTAGTGAGAAGGTGCAGGAATGGTGAGATAAGGGAGAGTGGAGGGATATTAATGTTGGTGAGAAGGTGTAGGAATGGTGGGGAGATAAGGAAGAGTGGAGGGATATTAATGTTGGTGAGAAGGTGCAGGAATGGTGGGGAGATAAGGGAGAGTGGAGGGATATTAATGATGGTGAGAAGATACAGGAATGGTGAGGAGATAAGGGAGAGTGGAGGGATATTAATGTTGGTGAGAAGGTGCAGGAATGGTGAGGAGATAAGGGAGAGTGGAGGGATATTAATGTTGGTGAGAAGGTGCAGGAATGGTGAGGAGATAAGGGAGAGTGGAGGGATATTAATGTTGGTGAGAAGGTGCAGGAATGGTGAGGAGATAAGGGAGAGTGGAGGGATATTAATGTTGGTGAGAAGGTGCAGGAATGGTGAGGAGATAAGGGAGAGTGGAGGTATATTAATGATGGTGAGAAGGTGCAGCAATGGTGAGGAGATAAGGGAGAGTGGAGGGATATTAATGTTAGTGAGAAGGTGCAGGAATGGTGAGGAGATAAGGGAGAGTGGAGGGATATTAATGTTGGTGAGAAGGGGCAGGAATGGTGGGGAGATAAGGGAAAGTGGAGGGATATTAATGTTGGTGAGAAGGGGCAGGTATGGTGAGGAGATAAGGGAGAGTGGAGGGATATTAATGTTGGTGAGAAGGTGCAGGAATGGTGGGGAGAGTGAAGGGATATTAATGTTGCGGAGAAGGTGCAGGAATGGTGAGGAGATAAGGGGGAGTGGAGGGATATAAATGTTGGTGAGAAGGTGCAGGAATGACGAGGAGATAAGGGAGAGTGGAGGGATATTAATGTTAGTGAGAAGGTGCAGGAATGGTGAGATAAGGGGGAGTGTAGGGATATTAATGTTGGTGAGTAGGTGCAGGAATGGTGAGGAGATAAGAGGGAGTGGAGGGATATTAATGTTGGTGAGAAGGTGCAGGAATGGTGGGGAGATAATGTTGGTGAGAAGGTGCAGGAATGGTGGGGAGATAAGGGAGAGTGGAGGGATATTAATGATGGTAAGAAGGTGCAGGAATGGGGGGAGATAAGGGAGAGAGGAGGGATATTAATGTTGGTGAGAAGGTGCAGGAATGGTGGGGAGATAAGGGAGAGTGGAGGGATATTAATGTTGGGGAGAAGGTGCAGGAATGGTGAAGAGATAAGGTAGAGTGGAGGGATATTAATGTTGGTGAGAAGGTGCAGGAATGGTGGGGAGATAAGGGAGAGTGGAGGGATATTAATGTTGGTGAGAAGGTGCAGAAATGGTGAGGAGATAAGGGAGAGTGGAGGGATATTAATGTTGGTGAGAAGGTGCAGGAATGGTGAGGAGATAAGGGAGAGTGGAGGGATATTAATGTTGGTGAGAAGGTGCAGGAATGTTGGGGAGAGTGGAGGGATATTAATGTTAGTGAGAAGGTGCAGGAATGGTGAGGAGATAAGGAGGAGTGGAGGGATATTAATGTTGGTGAGAAGGTGCAGGAATGGTGGGGAGATAAGGGAGAGTGGAGGGATATTAATGATGGTGAGAAGATGCAGGAATGGTGAGGAGATAAGGGAGAGTGGAGGGATATTAATGTTGGTGAGAAGGTGCAGGAATGGTGAGGAGATAAGGGAGAGTGGAAGGATATTAATTTTGGTGAGAAGGTGCAGGAATGGTGAGGAGATAAGGGAGAGTGGAGGGATATTAATGATGGTGAGAAGGGGCAGGAATGGTGAGGATATAAGGGAGAGTGGAGGGATATTAATGTTAGTGAGAAGGTGCAGGAATGGAGAGGAGATAAGGGAGAGTGGAGGGATATTAATGTTGGTGAGAAGGTGCAGGAATGGTGAGAAGATAAGGGAGAGTGGAGGGATATTAATGTTGGTGAGAAGGTGCAGGAATGGTGAGGAGATAAGGGAGAGTGGAGGGATATTAATGTTGGTGAGAAGGTGCAGGAATGGTGGGGAGATAATGGAGAGTGGAGGGATATTAATGTTAGTGAGAAGGTGCAGGAATGGTGAGAAGATAATGGAGAGTGGAGGGATATTAATGATGGTGAGAAGATGCAGGAATGGTGAGGAGATAAGGGAGAGTGGAGGGATATTAATGATGGTGAGAAGATGCAGGAATGGTGGGGAGATAAGGGAGAGTGGAGGGATATTAATGATGGTGAGAAGATGCAGGAATGGTGAGGAGATAAGGGAGAGTGGAGGGATATTAATGATGGTGAGAAGGGGCAGGAATGGTGAGGATATAAGGGAGAGTGGAGGGATATTAATGATGGTGAGAAGATGCAGGAATGGTGAGGAGATAAGGGAGAGTGGAGGGATATTAATGTTGGTGAGAAGCTGCAGGAATGATGAGGAGATAAGGGAGAGTGGAGGGATATTAATGTTGGTGAGAAGGTGCAGGAATGGTGAGAAGATAAGGGAGAGTGGAGGGATATTAATGTTGGTGAGAAGGTGCAGGAATGGTGGGGAGATAATGGAGAGTGGAGGGATATTAATGTTAGTGAGAAGGTGCAGGAATGGTGGGGAGATAAGGGAGAGTGGAGGGATATTAATGGCGCTGTAATGGTGATGTGCAATAATGTGAAACGCGCCTACATTCAGTTTCAGGATTACTTTGGCTGTTTTTAGGAATATCACTGATTCACATACTGTCACCTCACATCAATGCTGTCGGTTTGTGACGTTACTGGCATTAAAATGTAAAAAAAAAACTTGTGTGGGGTCCACAGCACCCATTAATACCCAGAGGAGAGTAGTGCCCCCTCTCTGCCAGTTCCTTTGAATGGAGAGTAAGAAAGATATAGTATATATATGGCCCAAACCCCTGGCCCAGATAATCCAACTGTATGGGGCACTGTATCACCCTGATTATCCCATGCATAAAGCCATCAGTGACTAATCCTTGGAGGATGAATACCATGATGCTCAGCCAGCAATCTTCTTTTAGCATGAGAGCCGTACACCAGAGAAGCTGGTATAATAATAATGATACAGTACAAGGGCCAGTATTAGTTATCCTAAGGCAACCAGGTGCTGTGGAATACAGATCATGGTGGTCAATACTGGTGGTCAATACTGGTGGTACTACTGGTGGTCAAAAGTGTTGAACTTGATGGACACAAGTCTTTTTTCAACTTAGACTACTATGGGCCAGAGTTATCAAGGCAAAAATAGGTGCTATTTAAAAAAAAAAAAAAAAAGAGCTAAATTTGGAGCAAACTTCAATAGCATTCCATTGGTTTCCATGATTATTACTACTATTTTAGCACTTTTTCCTGAAATAGAACCAATTTTGTCTTGCTAAATAAGGACACAGAGCTCTCTACTTCCACCACTAGTAACATATGGCCTTATCAGCACAGCCCTCTCCCTCTGCTCTGTGGACCCCTTGGCTACAGGTCCTGTCAGGCCCCAGTATTATTTTCAAAAGAAAAAATTATTTGTAACTATTTTTATAAGACTAACCACAAATAAAACTCAAACCGTCATACAATATGTATATAAATATATAGTATAGTGTTTATTTTTACAGTAGGATGTTTATAAAAATATATACAGGATATTAATTGGACTCTACCACTTCTACTGGAAGACTGTTCCATACATCCACTACCCTCTCAGTAACATAATACTTTCATTAGTCCCTGACCTTATCTTATATCTAGGATAGCCTTATACCTATCCCATGCATGCTTAAACTCCTTCACTGTATTAACCTCTACCACTTCTACTGGAAGACTATTACATGCACCCACTACCCTCTCAGTAAAGTAATACTATCATTAGTCCCTGGCCTTATCTTATATCTAGGATAGCCTTATACCTATCCCATGCATGCTTAAACTCCTTCACTGTATTAACCTCTACCATTTCTACTGAAAGACTGTTCCATACATCCACTACCCTCTCAGTAATGTAATACTTTCATTAGTCCCTGGCCTTATCTTATATCTAGGATCGCCATATACCTATCTCACGCATGCTTAAACTCCTTCACTGTATTAACCTCTACCACTTCTACTGGAAGACTATTCCATGCATCCACTACCCTCTCAGTAAAGTAATACTTTCATTGGTCCCTGGCCTTATCTTATATCTAGGATAGCCTTATACCTATCCCATGCATGCTTAAACTCCTTCACTGTATTAACCTCTACCACTTCTACTGGAAGACTATTCCATACATCCACTACCCTCTCAGTAAAGTAATACTTTCATTAGTCCCTGACCTTATCTTATATCTAGGATAGCCTTATACCTATCCCATGCATGCTTAAACTTCTTCACTGTATTAACCTCTACCACTTCTACTGGAAGACTATTCCATACATCCACTACCCTCTCAGTAATGTAATACTTTCATTAGTCCCTGGCCTTATCTTATATCTAGGATAGCCTTATACCTATACCATGCATGCTTAAACTCCTTCACTGTATTAACCTCTACCACTTCTACTGGAAGACTATTCCATGCATCCACTACCCTCTCAGTAAGTAATACTTTCATTAGTCCCTGGCCTTATCTTATATCTAGGATAGCCTTATACCTATCCCATGCATGCTTAAACTCCTTCACTGTATTAACATCTACCACTTCTACTGGAAGACTATTCCATACATCCACTACCCTCTCAGTAATGTAATACTTTCATTAGTCCCTGACCTTATCTTATATCTAGGATAGCCTTATACCTATCCCACGCATGCTTAAACTCCTTCACTGTATTAACCTCTATCACTTCTACTGGAAGACCATTCCATACATCCACTACACTCTCAGTAATGTAATACTTTCATTAGTCCCTGACCTTAACTTATATCTAGGATAGCCTTATACCTATCCCACGCATGCTTAAACTCCTTCACTGTATTAACCTCTACTACTTCTACTGGAAGACTATTCCGTGCACCCACAACCCTCTCAGTAATGTAATACTTTCATTAGTCCCTGACCTTATCTTATATCTAGGATAGCCTTATACCTATCCCATGCATGCTTAAACTCCTTCACTGTATTAACCTCTACCACTTCTACTGGAAGACTATTCCATACATCCACTACCCTCTCAGTAATGTAATACTTTCATTAGTCCCTGGCCTTATCTTATATCTAGGATAGCCTTATACCTATCCCACGCATGCTTAAACTCCCTCACTGTATTAACCTCTACCACTTCACCTGGAAGACTATTCCATGCATCCACTACCCTCTCAGTAATGTAATACTTCCTGATATTATGTTTAAATCTTTGCCCCTCTTATTTCAGACTATGTCCTCTAGTTATTGGTTTACAGCATTGTATGTATTTGGTCATGGATGGCAGCGTCTGACTTTTCTTCTGTCACAGTTGGTTTATAGGTTTCTAAGGCCCAGTCGGAGGCTGCCATGCTTACCCTGTGGGCATGCTTTGTTACGAGACAGTGATGCACCTCTTGCCTCTGCAGACCAGGAGCTTGAAGATGTACTAACCGTGATAGATTGGCCTGAACCTCCGGCTCCTACAGACTTTGAGTTCTCCACCAGCCCCAACATTACAGACTACCAGTTACTGCCCCCCTCTTCCTCTTATCATGTAGGAGATCATGTACGAGTTCTTATCACAGCTCGAGATCACCAAGGTCGTCCCAAGACCTACGGAGGAGATTACTTCCAGGCCAAGTTGCATTCTCCTTCACTGAGAGCTGGAGTAACGGGATCCATTACAGATCATGGGGATGGCACTTACACAGCCTCCTTTCTACTCCTCTGGCCAGGGAAGGCTGAGATTTCCATCATCCTGGTCCATTCGAGCGAAGCCATCGCGATCCTCAGATACAAGAGGGAAAGCCGTCCTGATAAGGTAACATGCTTAGTGACATCCAGAAGTTATAGTCACCTGTTTGTGGTTCTGTGCTGACCTCCCAGGCTTGAAGGGTTCATCATATAGTTACTGTAGGACAATACAAACATGAAGCGTAATGGGGAAAAGACCAAAGCACCCTGTGAGTTCTTAAAGGGGCTCTGTCACCTAAACAATGTTTTATAGATGGAAAGAACAAAAAGAAATGATCTGAAATGATCTATACATTTACAAACATGAAAAAACTAAGAAAAAAAATTACTTTAAAAACTGTATCTGCGGTGTCAATGGGTTATGACTTTATGTTGTAGCTCGATATGTAAATTACACAACATGCACTGAAAATAGATCATTGGCATTCCAAGCAACAAGGTGATGTCATAAATATATAATAATACCAGGTGAATGAGAACTATACTTGCAATGTGTGCATACATTTATTACACAGGAGCCTGTACAGAGCAGACATATAATAATACCAGGTGAATGAGAACTATACTTGCAGTGTGTGCATACATATATTACACAGGAGTCTGTACAGAGCAGACATATAATAATACCAAGTGAATGATAACTATACTTGCAATGTGTGCATACATATATTACACAGGAGCCTGTACAGAGCAGACATATAATAATACCAGGTGAATGATAACTATACTTGCAGTGTGTGCATAAATAAATTACACAGGAGTCTGTACAGAGCAAACATATAATAATACCAGGTGAATTATAACTATACTTGCAGTGTGTGCATACATATATTACACAGGAGCCTGTACAGAGCAAACATATAATAATACCAGGTGAATTATAACTATACTTGCAGTGTGTGCATACATATATTACACAGGAGTCTGTACAGAGCACACATATAATAATACCAGGTGAATTATAACTATACTTGCAGTGTGTGCATACATATATTACACAGGAGTCTGTACAGAGCAGACATATAATTATACCAGGTGAATGATAACTATACTTGCAGTGTGTGCATACATATATTACACAGGAGTCTGTACAGAGCAGACATATAATACCAGGTGAATGATAACTATACTTGCAGTGTGTGCATACATATATTACACAGGAGTCTGTACAGAGCACACATATAATAATACCGGGTGAATGCTAACTATACTTGCAGTGTGTGCATACATATATTACACAGGAGCCTGTACAGAGCAGACATATAATAATACCAGGTGAATGATAACTATACTAGCAGTGCGTGCATACATATATTACACAGGAGTCTGTACAGAGCAGACATATAATAATACCAGGTGAAGGATAACTATACTTGCAGTGTGTGCATACATATATTACACAGGAGTCTGTACAGAGCACACATATAATAATATCAGGTGAATGATAACTATACTTGCAGTGTGTGCATACATATATTACACAGGAGTCTGTACGGAGCAGACATATAATAATACCAGGTGAATGATAACTATACTTGCAGTGTGTGCATACATATATTACACAGGAGTCTGTACAGAGCACACATATAATAATACCAGGTGAATGAGAACTATACGTGCAGTGTGTGCATACATATATTACACAGGAGACTGTACAGAGCAGACATATAATAATACCAGGTGAATGATAACTATACTTGCAATGTGTGCATACATATATTACACATGAGTCTGTACAGAGCAGACATATAATAATACCAGGCGAATGATAACTATACTTGCAGTGTGTGCATCCATATATTACACAGGAGTCTGTACAGAGCAAACATATAATAATACCAGGCAAATGATAACTATACTCGCAGTGTGTGCATACATATATTACACAGGAGTTTGTACAGAACAGGCATATAATAATACCAGGTGAAGGATAACTATACTTGCAGTGTGTGCATACACATATTACACAGGAGTCTGTACAGAGCAGACATATAATAATACTGGGTGAATGATAACTATACTTGCAATGTGTGCATACATATATTACACAGGAGCCTGTACAGAGCAGACATATAATAATACCAGGTGAATGATAACTATACTTGCAGTGTGTGCATACATATATTACACAGGAGTCTGTACAGAGCAGACATATAATAATACCAGGTGAATGATAACTATACTTGTAATGTGTACATACATATATTACACAGGAGTCTGTACAGAGCAGGCATATAATAATACCAGGGGAATGATAACTATACTCACAGTGTGTGCATACATTTATTACACAGGAGTCTGTACAGAGCAGACATATAATAATACCAGGCAAATGATAACTATACTCGCAGTGTGTGCATACATATATTACACAGGAGTCTGTACAGAGCAAACATATAATAATACCAGGTGAATTATAACTATACTTGCAGTGTGTGCATACATATATTACACAGGAGCCTGTACAGAGCAAACATATAATAATACCAGGTGAATTATAACTATACTTGCAGTGTGTGCATACATATATTACACAGGAGTCTGTACAGAGCACACATATAATAATACCAGGTGAATTATAACTATACTTGCAGTGTGTGCATACATATATTACACAGGAGTCTGTACAGAGCAGACATATAATTATACCAGGTGAATGATAACTATACTTGCAGTGTGTGCATACATATATTACACAGGAGTCTGTACAGAGCAGACATATAATACCAGGTGAATGATAACTATACTTGCAGTGTGTGCATACATATATTACACAGGAGTCTGTACAGAGCACACATATAATAATACCGGGTGAATGCTAACTATACTTGCAGTGTGTGCATACATATATTACACAGGAGCCTGTACAGAGCAGACATATAATAATACCAGGTGAATGATAACTATACTAGCAGTGCGTGCATACATATATTACACAGGAGTCTGTACAGAGCAGACATATAATAATACCAGGTGAAGGATAACTATACTTGCAGTGTGTGCATACATATATTACACAGGAGTCTGTACAGAGCACACATATAATAATATCAGGTGAATGATAACTATACTTGCAGTGTGTGCATACATATATTACACAGGAGTCTGTACGGAGCAGACATATAATAATACCAGGTGAATGATAACTATACTTGCAGTGTGTGCATACATATATTACACAGGAGTCTGTACAGAGCACACATATAATAATACCAGGTGAATGAGAACTATACGTGCAGTGTGTGCATACATATATTACACAGGAGACTGTACAGAGCAGACATATAATAATACCAGGTGAATGATAACTATACTTGCAATGTGTGCATACATATATTACACATGAGTCTGTACAGAGCAGACATATAATAATACCAGGCGAATGATAACTATACTTGCAGTGTGTGCATCCATATATTACACAGGAGTCTGTACAGAGCAAACATATAATAATACCAGGCAAATGATAACTATACTCGCAGTGTGTGCATACATATATTACACTGGAGTTTGTACAGAACAGGCATATAATAATACCAGGTGAAGGATAACTATACTTGCAGTGTGTGCATACACATATTACACAGGAGTCTGTACAGAGCAGACATATAATAATACTGGGTGAATGATAACTATACTTGCAATGTGTGCATACATATATTACACAGGAGCCTGTACAGAGCAGACATATAATAATACCAGGTGAATGATAACTATACTTGCAGTGTGTGCATACATATATTACACAGGAGTCTGTACAGAGCAGACATATAATAATACCAGGTGAATGATAACTATACTTGTAATGTGTACATACATATATTACACAGGAGTCTGTACAGAGCAGGCATATAATAATACCAGGGGAATGATAACTATACTCACAGTGTGTGCATACATTTATTACACAGGAGTCTGTACAGAGCAGACATATAATAATACCAAGTGAATGATAACTATACTTGCAGTGTGTGCATACATATATTACACAGGAGTCTGTACAGAGCAGACATATAATAATACCAGGTGAATGATCACTATACTTGCAATGTGTGCATACATATATTACACAGGAGTCTGTACAGAGCAGACATATAATAATACCAGGTGAATGATAACTATACTTGCAGTGTGTGCATACATATATTACACAGGAGCCTGTACAGAGCAGACATATAATAATACCAGGTGAATGATAACTATACTTGCAGTGTGTGCATACATATATTACACAGGAGTCTGTACAGAGCAGACATATAATAATACCAGGTGAATGATAACTATACTTGCAGTGTGTGCATACATATATTACACAGGAGTCTGTACAGAGCAGACATATAATAATACCAGGTGAATGATCACTATACTTGCAATGTGTGCATACATATATTACACAGGAGTCTGTACAGAGCAGACATATAATAATACCAGGTGAATGATAACTATACTTGCAGTGTGTGCATACATATATTACACAGGAGCCTGTACAGAGCAGACATATAATAATACCAGGTGAATGATAACAATACTTGCAGTGTGTGCATACATATATTACACAGGAGTCTGTACAGAGCAGACATATAATAATACCAGGTGAATGATAACTATACTTGCAGTGTGTGCATACATATATTACACAGGAGCCTGTACAGAGCACACATATAATAATACCAGGTGAATGATAACTATACTTGCAGTGTGTGCATACATATATTACACAGGAGCCTGTACAGAGCAGACATATTAATACCAGGTGAATGATAACTAAACTTGCAGTGTGTGCATACATATATTACACAGGAGTCTGTACAGAGCAGACATATAATAATACCAGGTGAATGATAACAATACTTGCAGTGTGTGCATACATATATTACACAGGAGTCTGTACAGAGCACACATATAATAATACCAGGTGAATGATAACTATCCTTGCAATGTGTGCATACATATATTACACAGGAGTCTGTACAGAGCAGACATATTAATACCAGGTGAATGATAACTAAACTTGCAGTGTGTGCATACATATATTACACAGGAGTCTGTACAGACCACACATATAATAATACCAGGTGAATGATAACTATACTTGCAGTGTGTGCATACATATATTACACAGGAGCCTGTACAGAGCAGGCATATAATAATACCAGGTGAATGATAAATATACTTGATCAGCCAGTTCTTTGCTCACAAATAAGCTGTGAACCAGGGGTATCCTGACCGCATTGGCATGTTCTGGTCGCTATACTGGCATAGGTGGTGTCACGGTAACTGGACTGCAGTTCTAAGAGTGCTCCAAATAAACTTGTATTTGTCTATGATACAGAATTACTTCCAAGGATTGTTTGAGCAGAATGGGAGCAGTGAAGTGATGGAGTGTAATATAAACCCCCCAAGTGTTAACGTGTGCACATACAACGACCCAGGCACAAGAGAGACGTGGTACTGCGTGCGTCCACCTAGACTTCCTTGTGATTCATACAGTCAGCATCGACCTGGAGGAACCCGCAGTATCCTCAGCCCAGCAGAAGCCAAGCTCCTCTCCAGGTAATGGCTGGATCCATCTGATCGCTCTATCCTAGGTCTGACTCAATCTCCAGTCACAGGTAACGAGGAGACATTCAAGGTTATGCCAGAAAATCATCCCTAACATATAAAGGTCTCCCCCAAAATTAAAAAGGTGGCAGGTGCTGCCAATACTCCAAGCACCGATAATAAATATGGGGGCCAGGTAAGTGCCCACCCCCTCCCTCCCCATTATTATTAAAGGGGCTGGGAGCCTGCTAAATGGAACCCAACTCCCTGAAAATGACTTGTGCCTCATACCCTGTCCATACACTGCATAGTACAAGGCCCCCAGAATAAATAATAGTGACCCACCTCCAATATTTAATAACCCCCCTCCAATAAATCCTACACTCCCCCCCCCCCCATACCTCTACCTTGGCGGGTATGACGCTTGGCGGGTATGATGCTTGGCAGGTATGAACCTTGGCGGGTATGACACTTGGCGGGTATGACACTTGGCGGGTATGATGCTTGGCGGGTATGAAGCTTGGCGGGTATGACACTTGGCGGGTATGACGCTTGGCGGGTATGACGCTTGGCAGGTATGAAGCTTGGCGGGTATGACACTTGGCGGGTATGACGCTTGGCGGGTATGACGCTTGGCGGGTATGACGCTTGGCAGGTATGATGCTTGGCAGGTATGAACCTTGGCGGGTATGACACTTGGCGGGTATGACGCTTGGCGGGTATGACGCTTGGCAGGTATGATGCTTGGCGGCTATGACACTTGGCGGGTATGACGCTTGGCGGGTATGACGCTTGGCGGGTATGACGCTTGGCGGGTATGATGCTTGGCGGGTATGATGCTTTGCTTGTTCAGTTGTGGGACTTATAGTCTTGTGTTTCCCTGCAGGTCAATAAGAGAAAAAAGGATTTTATCCAAAGTGGAGCCAATTACTGTTTTACTGGAGCAAATCTCCCAGGGTATGATATCAGGATCCTGCGCAATACACAGCCTGACAATCTCACTGCCAGCTAACTCCATGACTTGTTCATAAAGGACAAATTACAGAGCAATTTAACATAACAGGGTAGTCTCATGGTGAGGGGGGGAGAGGTGTGTGTGTCCCTGTCTGTGTATAAGGAGGGGGGGAGAGGTGCGTGTACCCCTGTCTGTGTATAAGGAGGGGGTGAGAGGTGCGTGTACCCCTGTCTGTGTATAAGGAGGGGGGGTGGGAGGTGTGTGTCCCGGTGTCTGTGTATTAGGAGGGGTGAGAGGTGTGTGTCCCGGTGTCTGTGTATAAGGAGGGGGTGAGAGGTGTGTGTCCCCCTGTCTGTGTATAAGGAGGGGGGAGAGGTGTGTGTCCCGGTGTCTGTGTATTAGGAGGGGGGGAGAGGTGTATGTCTGTGTATTAGGAGGGGGTGAGTGTCCCGGTGTCTGTGTATTAGGAGGAGGCGAGAGGTGTGTGTCCCCCTGTCTGTGTATAAGGAGGGGGTGAGAGGCGTGTGTCCCCCTGTCTGTGTATAAGGAGGGGGGGAGAGGTGTGTGTCCCGGTGTCTGTGTATTAGGAGGGGGTGAGAGGTGTGTGTCTGTGTATTAGGAGGGGGGGAGAGGTGTATGTCTGTATTAGGAGGGGGTGAGAGGTGAGTGTCCCCCTGTCTGTGTATAAGGAGGGGGTGAGAGGTGTGTGTCCCCCTGTCTGTGTATTAGGAGGGGGTGAGAGGTGTGTGTCCCCCTGTCTGTGTATAAGGAGGGGGTGAGAGGTGTGTGTCCCCCTGTCTGTGTATAAGGAGGGGGGAGAGGTGTGTGTCCCGGTGTCTGTTTATTAGGAGGGGGGGAGAGGTGTGTGTCCCGGTGTCTGTGTATTAGGAGGAGGTGAGAGGTGTGTGTCTGTGTATTAGGAGGAGGCGAGAGGTGTGTGTCCCAGTGTCTGTGTATTAGGAGGGGTGAGAGGTGTGTGTCCTGGTGTCTGTGTATTAGGAGGAGGTGAGAGGTGTGTGTCCCAGTGTCTGTGTATTAGGAGGAGGCGAGAGGTGTGTTTCCCGGTGTCTGTTTATTAGGAGGAGGTGAGAGGTGCGTGTCCCGGTGTCTGTGTATTAGGAGGGGGTGAGAGGTGTGTGTCCTGGTGTCTGTGTATTAGGAGGAGGCGAGAGGTGTGTTTCCCGGTGTCTGTGTATTAGGAGGGGGTGAGAGGTGTGTGTCCCGGTGTCTGTGTATTAGGAGGAGGTGAGAGGTGTGTGTCCCAGTGTCTGTGTATTAGGAGGAGGCGAGAGGTGTGTTTCCCGGTGTCTGTGTATTAGGAGGAGGTGAGAGGTGCGTGTCCCGGTGTCTGTGTATTAGGAGGAGGTGAGAGGTGTGTGTCCTGGTGTCTGTGTATTAGGAGGAGGTGAGAGGTGTGTGTCCTGGTGTCTGTGTATTAGGAGGGGGTGAGAGGTGTGTGTCCTGGTGTCTGTGTATTAGGAGGAGGTGAGAGGTGTGTGTCCCAGTGTCTGTGTATTAGGAGGAGGCGAGAGGTGTGTGTCCCGGTGTCTGTGTATTAGGAGGAGGTGAGAGGTGCGTGTCCCGGTGTCTGTGTATTAGGAGGAGGTGAGAGGTGTGTGTCCCGGTGTCTGTGTATTAGGAGGAGGTGAGAGGTGTGTGTCCTGGTGTCTGTGTATTAGGAGGAGGTGAGAGGTGTGTGTCCTGGTGTCTGTGTATTAGGAGGGGGTGAGAGGTGTGTGTCTCAGTGTCTGTGTATTAGGAGGAGGTGAGAGGTGTGTGTCTGTGTATTAGGAGGAGGTGAGAGGTGTGTGTCCAGGTGTCTGTGTATTAGGAGGGGGTGAGAGGTGTGTGTCCCGGTGTCTGTGTATTAGGAGGGGGTGAGAGGTGTGTGTCCCGGAGTAAATTAGTGTTGGGTGTCTTTGTATTAGGAGTTGGTAATGGGTATCTGTGTATTAGGTGTCGGCGTTGGGTGCCTGTATATTAGGTATTCGGTGTCTGTGTATTAGGCGTTGGTGTCTGTGTATTAGGAGCTGGGTGTCTGTGTATTAGGTGTTGGTGTCTGTGTATTAGGAGCTGGGTGTCTGTGTATTAGGTGTTGGTGTCTGTGTATTAGGAGCTGGGTGTCTGTGTATTAGGTGTTGGTGTCTGTGTATTAGGAGTTGGTGATGGGTATCTGTGTATTAGGAGTCGGCGTTGGGTGCCTGTATATTAGGTATTGGGTGTCTGTGTATTAGGCGTTGGTGTCTGTGTATTAGGCGTTGGTGTCTGTGTATCAGGAGTGGGGTGTCTGTGTATTAGGAGCTGGGTGTCTGTGTATTAGGTGTTGGTGTCTGTGTATTAGGAACTGGTTGTCTATGTATTAGGCGTTAGTGTCTGTGTATTAGGAGTGGGGTGTCTGTGTATTAGGAGCTGGGTGTCTGTGTATTAGGTGTTGGTGTCTGTGTATTAGGAGCTGGGTGTCTGTGTATTAGGAGTTGGTGTCTGTGTATTAGGAGTGGGGTGTCTGTGTATTAGGAGCTGGGTGTCTGTGTATTGGGAGTTGGTGCTGGGTTTAAATGTATTAGGAGTGGGGTGTCTGTGTATTAGGAGCTGGGTGTCTGTGTATTGGGAGTTGGTGCTGGGTTTAAATGTATTAGGAGTGGGGTGTCTGTGTATTAGGAGTTGGTGCTGGGTATCTGTGTATTAGGAGTTGGTGCTGGGTGTCTGTGTATTAGGAGTTGGTGCTGGGTGTCTGTGTATTAGGAGTTGGTGTTGGGTATCTGTGTATTAGGAGTTGGTGCTGGGTGTCTGTGTATTAGGAGTTGGGTGTCTGTGTATTAGGAGTTGGTGTTGGGTGTCTGTGTATTAGGAGTTGGTGTTTGGTGTCTGTGTATTAGGAGTTGGTGCTGGGTATCTGTGTATTAGGAGTTGGTGCTGGGTGTCTGTGTATTAGTAGTTGGTGTCTGTATATTAGGAGTGGGGTGTCTGTGTATTAGGAGTTGGTGCTGGGTATCTATGTATTAGGAGTTGGTGTCTGTGTATTAGGAGTTGGTGTCTGTGTATTAGGAGTGGGGTGTCTGTGTATTAGGAGTTGGTGCTGGGTATCTGTGTATTAGGAGTTGGTGCTGGGTATCTGTGTATTAGGAGTTGGTGCTGGGTGTCTGTGTATTAGGAGTTGGTGTCTGTGTATTAGGAGTTGGTGCTGGGTGTCTGTGTATTAGGAGTTGGTGCTGGGTATCTGTGTATTAGGAGTTGGTGCTGGGTGTCTGTGTATTAGGAGTTGGTGCTGGGTATCTGTGTATTATTAGTTGGTGCTGGGTATCTGTGTATTAGGAGTTGGTGCTGGGTGTCTGTGTATTAGGAGTTGGTGCTGGGTATCTGTGTATTAGGAGTTGGTGCTGGGTATCTGTGTATTAGGAGTTGGTGCTGGGTGTCTGTGTATTAGGAGTTGGTGCTGGGTGTCTGTGTATTAGGAGTTGGTGTCTGTGTATTAGGAGTTGGTGTCTGTGTATTAGGAGTTGGTGCTGTGTATCTGTGTATTAGGAGTTGGTGCTGGGTATCTGTGTATTAGGAGTTGGTGCTGGGTATCTGTGTATTCGGAGTTGGTGCTGGGTATCTGTGTATTAGGAGTTGGTGCTGGGTGTCTGTGTATTAGGAGTTGGTGCTGGGTGTCTGTGTATTAGGAGTTGGTGCTGGGTGTCTGTGTATTAGGTGTCTGTGTATTATAAGTTAGGTGTCTCTCTGTATAACAGTACCATGCTGAATTATTATATATTATAAATATGCTCTTGTTTCAGATGACAGAGGGGTCTGTAGCCCCGGCCTGCCCATCCCAGACCCATCAGGATATTATTATGGGGATTTTTGGCATTCCCGTGTGTGCCGGAATAGGAAGTTTTCTCATCCAGATAATGTTACCGCCTGCCTGAAGGGACACATCATATACATGTTTGGAGACCCGACGCTGCGCCAGTGGTGGCAGTACCTGGTGGATTTTATACCCTGTGAGTATCCTCTTATTAAATAAAATACTGGCCACAAATAAGGCTCTTTCCCACTTCCCTTACGGTCTCTCCTGCATAATGTTTTAGATATAGTTCCAACAATAAGTGCATCGTTGGCTGAGCATCATGGGAAATGTATTTAAGCAGCAGGGTTTTGAGAGCTGCACCTCTGACCTCACTGCTCCCCTACTATACATGTTTGTATACACGTGATATGTCTGGCCATGAGGTTACATCAAGTTCAGGCAGTTTAAATAGAAAGACAATGAATAAAGGATCTTATTGAGCGCTCTTTCCTGGGGGCAGACATCTTGGGTCAGGTGGGTGGGATCTTCTTTCATCTAACGCAAGATTATAAACAAAGTAATAGTTCTATATCATTGTTTTTCCGTCAGTTGTCCTTTAACCCCTTTGCGACACTGGACGTGCCTGATACGTCATGCTGTGAAACGAGCGGTTTTCGCGATCAAGGATCGAGAAAACCACAAAAACCACTCTCACAGTGCTGCTCTATTGCCTCAATGTCGAGGCAATAACCACGGAGCGATCATGGGCGCCATATTGTAGGAGCAGCATGCTCCGGCAATATGGCTGTGCCCTCTTGTGGTCAGAGATTCGGAAGTGGGAAAAAAAAATCACTTCCGGTGCTCTGAATATGTTGCTTGACTGCCCCTAGAGGCAGTCAGCAACATTGCAATGAAAGAAAAAAAGACTTAATTAGCTTAAATCTCGAGTTAGAATAGCTGTTAGGGTTACAATTAAATTAGGGTTAGCATTAGGGTTAATAGGGTTCAAATTAAATTAAAATTAAAATATATTAAGGGACAGCATAAGGTTAAGAGTTGGGGTTAAATTTAGGGTTCGGGTTGGGATCAAAATGTCAATATAGGAAAAAAACAAAACACACAATTTTTTGTTTTTGCCTCATAACTCGCAACAAAATGCAGAAAAACATGGAAACATGCATATTTCTGAACTCGGGAAAACATTTAGAAACTTTTTAGATGGGGTCTTTTTTAATGATTGTATTTGTGTAAATTATATTTTAGGTCAAAGTTAGAAAAAGTGTTTGTTTTTTTCCATCATATTTTATGATTTTTTTGTAGTAAAAATAATATATATATTATTATGATGAACATAATGGTATCTAATGAAAGCCCTTCTTATGACGATAAAAACAACATATCATTTGTGTGGATGCAGTATGTGAGAGAGAAGAAAATTACAGCTAAACACAAACACCCCAGAAATGTAAAAACAGCCCTTGTCAGCAAGGGAAAGACAAGGTCAAAATGTCTTGTCACTAAGGGGTTAAATATGATAAATAATTTGTGTGAGTGGACTGAACGCGAAGAAAGAAAATCACAGTTAAGCAAACGTAAATATATAATAAAATAATAATATAATAAATATTGGAATTCTGTGCTTCAAGGCCCATAACATTCAGCATAGAACTCCTTGTATAAAGAGAATCCTGGCTACTCAAAGGGCCCAAATGTGATCCTGGCAAGGAATACACCCACCAATATGTTCCCCCATTGCTCTGGTGTGAATGCTCTCTATTGTACAACTCAAGCTTAGAGGGTCTTTTTCAAATATTAATTTTTAAATAAGTCTGTGTCAGACAAGGCGTGCTAATCCATGGTGGGTTTCTTGTCCTCTGTCCCTTACAGCTCTACAGCAGTTAGATCTTCATTTCAATCATGGGGCAGGCCCACTACTGGCCACCGATACAGAGCATGGGATCCTCGTACACTGGCGCTCTCACCAGAGACCCCTCAGCATGACATGCCCTCACTTACAGGAGCTACACTACATTGCTAACGAGCTGGATGGGATCGGGGGAAGAAGAGAGAATCTAGTGATTGTTATAAACTGCATGGCCCATTTCGTCCCATTCCCAGTAAGTGTTTACGTCCGGAGGATGCAAGGTATTCGCAATGCAGTCGTTCGGCTACTAAATCGAAGCCCCCAGACTAAGGTCTTTATAAAATCTGGGAACACAGGGCACCTGTACATCCATGGCAGCGACTGGCTGTCCCTTCAGCTGGACACAGTGATGAGGATCATGTTCTCGGGAGTGCCGGTTACATTGCTGGACGCCTGGCAGATGACCTCCTGTCACCACTCACCCAGAAACATTCATCCTGGAAAGGTCATCGTCAAGAATGAGGTGGACCTGATGCTCTCCTTCATCTGTCCTCAGTGAGGCTTCATCTTCATCACGTTCTCCATCTTGCACTGCATCACTTACATCCGCTGGAGTAATGGGGACAAGCAAACGAGGTGCAGCCTTAATCTTTATTGGGAATATGATTGCAAGCTTTCCAGACCAAAGTTACTAGGTCCCTTCCATGGGCGTTAATGAGAGATTCCGCAGATTGAAGTATTAATGTATGTTCCAAGTAGATATTAAGGGTAATGGACATAAATAAACTTGTGTAACAGCAAATTCTCTGTCAACCATGGAAAACAAAGGGCAAAAATGGAGACATTAAGGGTCTTATTGTGTCACAGTCACTCAGTTTCGACTCATGTATCGGTCAGTCTCTGACCTTGTCTGAAGCTGCCCTTCATGCTCTGTGCCAAGTGCTGTATAAATACATGTTAGTGTAATATTTACATAAATCATTAGGTTATCTTCCTTAACTCATGGAAGATTTAGGTGCAAGACACGTGTTCTCTGGTTATTTTGCAGTGGAATTTTGGTCAAATAAAATAGTTTTTCCCCACATTTTCTGCCACATTAATTTAAGAGGTGGGCATGACCACCAAATGTGTAACATGTCACCTCTACCTCGATTACATCTCCAGCATGTATCTGGTATGCCCACCTTCATCTCCGCCAGACGGGCAGGCACCAGATACATTCGATTTAAGATTCCACAAGGTTAAGCTACCTCACCGTTTTATATGTCAAAAGAAAGGCCTTAGTTAAGTCCTCCTTTGGTAGCACAATTCCCATATCCCGCTCCCATTTGGCAAAGGGCTTGAAATCGCAATGTCCTGAATCTAATTCCAATATATGCGTGGCGGAACCAACCTGGCCACTATGTTCTGGAGAAGCCTGGTTGCTCGCCTGCTGCCTCTGGACTATGGCCCCATTGTAAAAGCTTGTATTTTCCCCTGTAGAAAGGCTTGTACGTGCCTTTCTGCCTGGGTGTTCGGTAGATTGAATCTACCGAACCAACTCACGAATGAACGGACCACCTGGGTAAGGGATGTGCCATAGCACTATACGTTAATATTGTTAGTTAGTTATATTCTGTTAGTGTATTGGTTTATGTGTAACGTTTAAAGCTGTGAGTAGACCACTCTGAAGGTTTATAATGTGACAGTGACTCCAATAGTTTACTCCAACATCCATTGTTCTGTATTAACTGGTAAACTGATTTTGTTGTGTACATTACTGTGTGTATTGTAATTAGGTCTACTCACTCTATGTTAATTCCTATTTGGTTTGCAGTCTGAATGTCTAATGTTTTCCTAGCCCCAGTTAGTTGGAGAACTATGTTTAGTTCCATCCCCCCCATTGATATACTAATGTCTGTGATGTCATGTGTATGTCTTTTATAAGTCTGTGTTGTTACACAAATAAAGGAGTTGTTCATTCTTGCTGTACCTAACTGCTAGATTTCCGGAATATTTGGGTACAAAGAGACAGGACAAACTACCAAACTACAAGCTACCCTCGTTTAAGCGTCTTTGCCGAAGGCTAACTTGGCAAAAATGCCCAGAACTCGACCTCCAGAGGCTACGGGAAATATGGGACGAAAGCAAAAACCAGCGCTAAGTCTCGACATTGGAACCTACCTGAATAGGCCTTATAGGCCTAAAAGCACCCCGTCCGCAGTTCCCGCTGGTGGAGACTCTGATTCGTCTGAAGAGTCCCTCAATCCAATGAATACTCCTGCTCGAACCGGCATACCGACTATTGATACAAATGAGGCACCATCAACGAAGGGGGACCTCAAAAAGCTCATATGAGAGTTGCAGGAGATCTGGAAAAAGGACATGGCAGGCGTCCACTTGGAGGAAACGCAGTTGCAAAGCAGAGTTATTCCTTTAGAAACCTCTGCTACTACCTCGCAAGCCCAACTTACTATCACGTCAGATAATGCTGAGATGCTGGTCAGACAGGTCTGTGACCTCCATCGCCAAGTCTTCGCCACACAAACATCAAGGTCTGAGGAATCCTGGAGGCGGTTGGGCCCGCTGCTCTCCGGTCTTACATCCTCGACTTAATTACTCACCTTGGGTTGACACCGGAGAATGCTGGTGCATCAATTCATGGTTTGTTTCGTGTTCGCAAGGGTCAACGAGCACCGCAAGACACACCACGGGATGTGGTATTACAGCTGGGCTCTCATGCTGATAAAATGGTTCTCATCTCCACTGGACGAAAAAAGAGATCAATCGAGTTCCAGGGATCTTCTCTCCAGATCTTCAATGACATTGCTCTGGCCACGATGGTATGGCGTCACACAATGAAGCCATTGACAACTCACCTCCGTCAACTGGATATTAAATACAGATGGGGACTAACTCAACTACTCACCGTGACGACCAAGCACAAGACACTTACCACTGACTCCCCCGGATAACATTGATTCTTTCCGAGGCCTACCACCGAGAGCTCCTTTTTCAGCTCCTGAATTTGATGCTGATAATCCCAGTAACAAGACAACCGCATAGACACGGAATCGAAGAGTCCCTTGGATACTCTATTTTTCCCTGTTTTATTCATTGTCTGCTATTATTATATGGATATGGATAATCCGGGACACTCTGTTGGTCACAGTTGACAGAGGGCTGTTCTAAAGATATATTTGTTTTTGTTGGTTTGATAGTTTTTCTGCTACGTGTTTGCTCTACTATAGTATAATTGTTGATGGATCCCCCCCCCCCCCCCCCCCCCAGGGCACCGGACCCCCCTTCCGCAAAGCGGGTCCATTCACCAGGCTGCAAAAGTCAGCACTGGAGCCCACTTTCTTTTGGACAGTACTCTCTTGTCCTGTCAGCGGATCCTCTCTTCGAAACGCCTTTTCCCCTTTGTGTTTTGCTCTTTCTCCTATAGACTCCCTTCTGTCTCCAAAGATTCTTGCACTTTTCTCCTATCTCTCGCTCCCTTCTTTCATCTCTTACAGCTCTATATCCCATTTTGTAACCCCCTGAAGTTTTATTCCATACCATGGATTATTTGTCATGCATAAAAGGATGTTAAGTTGTGTGAAAATCATAGTTTACTAGCCCGTTCTTGCTTGTGACTCTAATATCCCAGGGTAATCATGTACCCTTATTAGCGCCTCCACCTGAGTTTTCCCCCCTTCTCCTTTATAGTCTATATCTATTGCGCCTGGTAACTGACGGACGTATGGGAGCCCTTGTAACACGCCTACTAACCAGGTGCTGTTACCTTATGTTAAAATCACAGCCCACCGATAGAAGTAACAAAATAGATATTACTCCTTATCCCCCCATTAAAAATTAACTGCCAGGCCCCCTATCGCTAGTTTAAGATATACCATCCGCAGGGTTGCACAGAAATGTATTTTCTTTATGTTTTCACTGCAGTATGAGTTACCGATAATTTATTTTATACTGCATTAATCTTGTTGGTTCTGAGCAGATCTTAATCACACATAGGCAACGTTTCAATCCTTGCAGATCTTTCTCAGGATTGATTGCCTATGTGTGATTAAAAATTCATCACTTTACAACCGAGTGCTGGTCTTTCACTTTTGTTGCCATATGAAGATTTGGGAGACATCTTAAAGTCCGTGCACCGGGACTTTATATCTTGTATCTGGGACTATTTTCTATTTGAGCAGATCTTAAAACCTAAATATTTTAGGCTGTTTGCTACAGGAATCCAAATGTAATCTGTAATTCTAATTCAGCCGGTATGTTATTTGACAGGGCCACAGTTTTATCAGTATTTCATTTATATCCAGATACTGCTGAGAATCTATTTATTTCTCGCAGAAGTTCGATGAAAGAGAGAGAGTTCCGTTTTCTATAGTCACTAGTGTTGAGCGAACCCGAACCGCACTGTTCGGGTTCGTACCGAACTTTACGGTTTTGGGACCCCGGACCCGAACACGGACATTTCACTGTATGTCCGTGTTGGAGTTTGGGATTCGGCGATTACATTGTATGTAATGCTATTGGCTTTCTATAAACCGAAATAGAGTCCCCATTCATAAGAATAGGTTAATTGACCGATTCATATGAATGGGGACTCTATTTTGGTTTATAGAATAGCAATAGCATTACATGTATTACATCTGTGAGTCAAATAGAACAGTCCAATACTGTGCTTACAGCGCACTTTGAAAAATTCTAATAGTTTTGTGTGCTAAATAGTACATTTGCGTCTTGCGGTGCACTTCATATCTGAGAGTCAAATAGAACCGTCAAATACTGTGCTTACAGCGCACTTTGAAAAATTCTGGCTACCTCCTCCTCCAGCGCCGCTTCCACCTCCACCGCCACGGTCACCGCCTCCCCAACCTATGGGTCACTTAGTATAAACTGAACGAGAATACCCTGCACTCCAACCCTCTCTCAAATGGATAATTCTGTTGATCCTCCTGGCAGCCATGCTTTAGATTTAGATTTATGTTCTTCCAAAGCTAAAATCAAAGATTCCATCTAGTGCTATTTTATGGCTCAGCTGTATTTGTAATTTGTATGTATTTTATGTTATTTGAAGTTATTTCCCTATCCACATTTGTTTGCAGGGCACTTGTCCTACTCTTACCCACATTTTACTTCATTTTGCAGCCCTCTAGCCCTTTCCAGGACTTTTTTAGAGGCATTTTAGTGGCCAAAAGTTTGTGTCCCCATTGACTTCAATGGGGTTCAGGTTCGGGGTCAAGTTCGGGGTCAAGTTCGAACCCGGAATTTTTTATCGAAGTTTGGCCGAACCCGCCGAACCCGAACATCGAGGTGTCCGCTCAACTCTAATAGTCACGATCACATCATCTGCATAGAAATTCATTTTTAGATTTCCTTTTTTGTAGCCATATTCTCGCTCGCCCAGAACAGGGAATTCAATCAGACAGAAAAGATCATCTTTCTTGTTGTCATGGTAATAATTTATATGTCTCTTAACACCAACGTTTCTCCCAGGCCCAGGTTTTGGGAATACTCAGCATGTAAATCCAGGCACAGACTTCTGTCTGTAGTAATCTCTGAAGATTCTGATACCTGTGTATGTCTGAGCCTTTGCAATAGGAATCTTTTCATGACTTAGTATGTTCTTATCTTATTCCTTTTTTTCCTCTTCTGTCCCCCAGCTCAGGAAATCTTGTTGTTATCTGACATATCTGATATATCTTATCTTTCTTTTTCTCTTTTTCCCTCTTCCTTTTAGCCCTGGATTTTTACCAGATCAGGGGTCCAGCCTCAGTCCACTTCTTGTGAGGGTCCCCAACACATTTGAATGGCCTTTTCCTGACAATCCTCTCCAGGCTGCGGTCATCCCTGCTGCTTGTGCACCTTTTTCTTCCACATAACTTTCTATTAATGTGCTTTGATACAGCACTTTGGGAACATCCAACTTCCTTCGCGATTACCTTTTGAGGCTTTCTCTCCTTATGGAGGGGTCAGTGATGGTTTTCTGCACTGTCAGGTCAGCAGTCTTCCCCATGATTGTGATTCCTACTGAACCACACTGAGAGACCATTTAAAGGCTCAGAAACCCTTTGCAGGTGTTATGGGTTACTTGGCTGATAGAGTGGGACACTGTGAGCCTAGAATATTGCACCTTTTCACAATATTCTAATTTACTGAGATTTGGGGTTTTCATGAGCTGTGAGCCATAATCATCGCACTGATGACAAATCTATAGCTTGATCTATCTTGCTTTTCATGTAATGCGTCTATCTCATATATTAGTTTCCCCTTTTCCGTTACATTACTGTAATAAATGAACTTTTGCATGATATTCTAATTTTCCGAGTATCCCCCTGTATGTGAAGTTATAGGCTTCCAGAGTGTATATCTAGGGGGTCTTTTCTAGGTGTGTCTCCAAACTCAGCTCCGGCCAGGAGATTTTGTTTAACTGGCCCCACAGACAATCCGAGATCTGGTGCAATGTATGTGTATTAATGGAACGTCCAGGGCTACATACACCACAGCTTTAAAGGCTTCCAATGTTCTCACCTCTACTGGTTCTGCAGATTGGCTGCCTGTTTTGCCCCCCCTTTTAGCTGTACTGCTTCATGTTCGTGGTTTCCTGTGAAATGCCACAAGTCCACATGGCAGCCTAATATTTCTGCCTATATCCACCTGTTTCTGCTGCTGCCAGGCATTGCCTTAAGGTAAGACAGTCTAGGTAGCTTGTAGGGATCTCCGTGTACCCGTAGGCTCTGTCAGACTTAACTCTCCGTCATTTATTCTCTCCAGAGCTGTTAGTGCCGTTTATCACGGGGATACAATCTTCATGGATAAGCAGAGCAGCGCGAGAAGGTTCGCCTCAGGTGTCTCCGGTAACACGAAACATACGCGGGATATCGCTCAGCCCCGTTGTCGGACGGAACATACTTCCAGAGACCCAACAAACCCCGCAAAACTTAACCACGCTGTTATGTCGTCGCTCCGCCCCTTCCAAAGTTTTGCATCTTAAAACCCTTCTTATGACGATAAAAACAGCATATAATTTGTGTGGATGCAGTATGTGATAGAGAAGAAAATTACAGCTAAACACAAACACCCCAGTAATAGAAAAAGAGCCTATGTCACCAAGGGAATGTCAAGGTCAAAAGGTCTTGTCACTAAGGGGTTAAATATGTTTAGCACTGCTAATAACAACAGTGCAGAAAAAGCGAAATGACAAGATAGAGGAATAAGATCCCACTGCCCCATAGTGTTTGCTCCAAGGAACAGATGCGCACCCCCGCTGTAGGTACCGTATCGTGCAACCAGAGCTACACTTATGTATCCAGCGCCATTTTAGTGACTGGTGGCGGCCAACGCGCATGTGCAAAAATCGACTCCGCACACACGCCATCCGTCAGGATCAACTCCACACACACGCCATCCATCAGAAACGAGGATGCGCTTTTTGGTCAGATGCAACCGATATGTTTTGCAGTATGGATGTGCCAGCAACTTGTAGGGGAGCGTGAGAGCTAGATAAACGGTATCTCCTCTATCCTGCTATTAGCAGCGCTAGATAAAAGGTATCTCCTCTATCCTGCTATTAGCAGCACTAGATAAAAGGTATCTCCTCTATCCTGCTATTAGCAGCGCTAGATAAAAGGTATCTCCTCTATCCTGCTCTTATTAGTAGCGCTAGATAAAAGGTATCTCCTCTATCCTGCTATTAGCAGCACTAGATAAAAGGTATCTCCTCTATCCTGCTCTTATTAGCAGCGCTAGATAAAAGGTATCTCCTCTATCCTGCTATTAGCAGCGCTAGATAAAAGGTATCTCCTCTATCCTGCTATTAGCAGCGCTAGATAAAAGGTATCTCCTCTATCCTGCTATTAGCAGCGCTAGATAAAAGGTATCTCCTCTATCCTGCTATTAGCGGCGCTAGATAAAAGGTATCTCCTCTATCCTGCTCCTAGCAGCGCTAGATAAAAGGTATCTCCTCTATCCTGCTATTAGCAGCGCTAGATAAAAGGTATCACCTCTATCCTGCTATTAGCAGCGCTAGATAAAAGGTATCTCCTCTATCCTGCTATTAGCAGCGCTAGATAAAAGGTATCTCCTCTATCCTGCTATTAGCAGCACTAGATAAAAGGTATCTCCTCTATCCTGCTATTAGCAGCGCTAGATAAAAGGTATCTCCTCTATCCTGCTATTAGCAGCGCTAGATAAAAGGTATCTCCTCTATCCTGCTATTAGCAGCGCTAGATAAAAGGTATCTCCTCTATCCTGCTATTAGCAGCGCTAGATAAAAGGTATCTCCTCTATCCTGCTATTAGCAGCGCTAGATAAAAGGTATCTCCTCTATCCTGCTATTAGCAGCGCTAGATAAAAGGTATCTCCTCTATCCTGCTATTAGCGGCGCTAGATAAAAGGTATCTCCTCTATCCTGCTATTAGCAGCGCTAGATAAAAGGTATCTCCTCTATCCTGCTATTAGCGGCGCTAGATAAAAGGTATCTCCTCTATCCTGCTATTAGCAGCGCTAGATAAAAGGTATCTCCTCTATCCTGCTATTAGCAGCGCTAGATAAAAGGTATCTCCTCTATCCTGCTATTAGCAGCGCTAGATAAAAGGTATCTCCTCTATCCTGCTATTAGCAGCGCTAGATAAAAGGTATCTCCTCTATCCTGCTCTTATTAGCGGTGCTAGATAAAAGGTATCTCCTCTATCCTGCTATTAGCAGCGCTAGATAAAAGGTATCTCCTCTATCCTGCTATTAGCGGCGCTAGATAAAAGGTATCTCTTCTATCCTGCTATTAGCAGCACTAGATAAAAGGTATCTCCTCTATCCTGCTATTAGCGGCGCTAGATAAAAGGTATCTCCTTTATCCTGCTATTAGCAGCGCTAGATAAAAGGTATCTCCTCTATCCTGCTATTAGCGGCGCTAGATAAAAGGTATCTCCTCTATCCTGCTATTAGCAGCGCTAGATAAAAGGTATCTCCTCTATCCTGCTATTAGCAGCGCTAGATAAAAGGTATCTCCTCTATCCTGCTATTAGCAGCGCTAGATAAAAGGTATCTCCTCTATCCTGCTATTAGCAGCGCTAGATAAAAGGTATCTCCTCTATCCTGCTATTAGCAGCGCTAGATAAAAGGTATCTCCTCTATCCTGCTATTAGCGGCGCTAGATAAAAGGTATCTCCTCTATCCTGCTATTAGCAGCGCTAGATAAAAGGTATCTCCTCTATCCTGCTATTAGCAGCGCTAGATAAAAGGTATCTCCTCTATCCTGCTATTAGCAGCACTAGATAAAAGGTATCTCCTCTATCCTGCTATTAGCAGCGCTAGATAAAAGGTATCTCCTCTATCCTGCTCTTATTAGTAGCGCTAGATAAAAGGTATCTCCTCTATCCTGCTATTAGCAGCACTAGATAAAAGGTATCTCCTCTATCCTGCTCTTATTAGCAGCGCTAGATAAAAGGTATCTCCTCTATCCTGCTATTAGCAGCGCTAGATAAAAGGTATCTCCTCTATCCTGCTATTAGCAGCGCTAGATAAAAGGTATCTCCTCTATCCTGCTATTAGCAGCGCTAGATAAAAGGTATCTCCTCTATCCTGCTATTAGCAGCGCTAGATAAAAGGTATCTCCTCTATCCTGCTATTAGCAGCGCTAGATAAAAGGTATCTCCTCTATCCTGCTATTAGCAGCGCTAGATAAAAGGTATCTCCTCTATCCTGCTCTTATTAGCGGTGCTAGATAAAAGGTATCTCCTCTATCCTGCTATTAGCAGCGCTAGATAAAAGGTATCTCCTCTATCCTGCTATTAGCAGCGCTAGATAAAAGGTATCTCCTCTATCCTGCTATTAGCAGCGCTAGATAAAAGGTATCTCCTCTATCCTGCTATTAGCAGCGCTAGATAAAAGGTATCTCCTCTATCCTGCTCTTATTAGCAGCGCTAGATAAAAGGTATCTCCTCTATCCTGCTCTTATTAGCAGCGCTAGATAAAAGGTATCTCCTCTATCCTGCTCTTATTAGCGGTGCTAGATAAAAGGTATCTCCTCTATCCTGCTATTAGCAGCGCTAGATAAAAGGTATCTCCTCTATCCTGCTATTAGCGGCGCTAGATAAAAGGTATCTCCTCTATCCTGCTATTAGCAGCACTAGATAAAAGGTATCTCCTCTATCCTGCTATTAGCGGCGCTAGATAAAAGGTATCTCCTCTATCCTGCTATTAGCAGCGCTAGATAAAAGGTATCTCCTCTATCCTGCTATTAGCAGCGCTAGATAAAAGGTATCTCCTCTATCCTGCTATTAGCAGCGCTAGATAAAAGGTATCTCCTCTATCCTGCTATTAGCAGCGCTAGATAAAAGGTATCTCCTCTATCCTGCTATTAGCAGCGCTAGATAAAAGGTATCTCCTCTATCCTGCTATTAGCAGCGCTAGATAAAAGGTATCTCCTCTATCCTGCTATTAGCGGCGCTAGATAAAAGGTATCTCCTCTATCCTGCTATTAGCGGCGCTAGATAAAAGGTATCTCCTCTATCCTGCTATTAGCAGCGCTAGATAAAAGGTATCTCCTCTATCCTGCTATTAGCAGCGCTAGATAAAAGGTATCTCCTCTATCCTGCTATTAGCAGCGCTAGATAAAAGGTATCTCCTCTATCCTGCTATTAGCAGCGCTAGATAAAAGGTATCTCCTCTATCCTGCTATTAGCGGCACTAGATAAAAGGTATCTCCTCTATCCTGCTATTAGCGGCGCTAGATAAAAGGTATCTCCTCTATCCTGCTATTAGCAGCGCCAGATAAAAGGTATCTCCTCTATCCTGCTATTAGCAGCGCTAGATAAAAGGTATCTCCTCTATCCTGCTATTAGCAGCGCTAGATAAAAGGTATCTCCTCTATCCTGCTATTAGCAGCGCTAGATAAAAGGTATCTCCTCTATCCTGCTATTAGCAGCGCTAGATAAAAGGTATCTCCTCTATCCTGCTATTAGCAGCGCTAGATAAAAGGTATCTCCTCTATCCTGCTATTAGCAGCGCTAGATAAAAGGTATCTCCTCTATCCTGCTATTAGCGGCGCTAGATAAAAGGTATCTCCTCTATCCTGCTATTAGCGGCGCTAGATAAAAGGTATCTCCTCTATCCTGCTATTAGCAGCGCTAGATAAAAGGTATCTCCTCTATCCTGCTATTAGCAGCGCTAGATAAAAGGTATCTCCTCTATCCTGCTATTAGCAGCGCTAGATAAAAGGTATCTCCTCTATCCTGCTATTAGCGGCGCTAGATAAAAGGTATCTCCTCTATCCTGCTATTAGCGGCACTAGATAAAAGGTATCTCCTCTATCCTGCTATTAGCGGCGCTAGATAAAAGGTATCTCCTCTATCCTGCTATTAGCAGCGCCAGATAAAAGGTATCTCCTCTATCCTGCTATTAGCAGCGCTAGATAAAAGGTATCTCCTCTATCCTGCTATTAGCAGCGCTAGATAAAAGGTATCTCCTCTATCCTGCTATTAGCAGCGCTAGATAAAAGGTATCTCCTCTATCCTGCTATTAGCAGCGCTAGATAAAAGGTATCTCCTCTATCCTGCTCTTATTAGCAGCGCTAGATAAAAGGTATCTCCTCTATCCTGCTATTAGCAGCGCTAGATAAAAGGTATCTCCTCTATCCTGCTATTAGCAGCGCTAGATAAAAGGTATCTCCTCTATCCTGCTATTAGCAGCGCTAGATAAAAGGTATCTCCTCTATCCTGCTATTAGCAGCGCTAGATAAAAGGTATCTCCTCTATCCTGCTATTAGCAGCGCTAGATAAAAGGTATCTCCTCTATCCTGCTATTAGCAGCGCTAGATAAAAGGTATCTCCTCTATCCTGCTATTAGCGGCGCTAGATAAAAGGTATCTCCTCTATCCTGCTATTAGCAGCGCTAGATAAAAGGTATCTCCTCTATCCTGCTATTAGCAGCGCTAGATAAAAGGTATCTCCTCTATCCTGCTATTAGCAGCGCTAGATAAAAGGTATCTCCTCTATCCTGCTATTAGCAGCGCTAGATAAAAGGTATCTCCTCTATACTGCTATTAGCAGCACTAGATAAAAGGTATCTCCTCTATCCTGCTATTAGCAGCGCTAGATAAAAGATATGTCCTCTATCCTGCTATTAGCAGCACTAGATAAAAGGTATCTCCTCTATCATGCTATTAGCAGCGCTAGATAAAAGGTATCTCCTCTATCCTGCTATTAGCAGCGCTAGATAAAAGGTATCTCCTCTATCCTGCTATTAGCAGCACTAGATAAAAGGTATCTCCTCTATCCTGCTATTAGCAGCGCTAGATAAAAGGTATCTCCTCTATCCTGCTATTAGCAGCGCTAGATAAAAGGTATCTCCTCTATCCTGCTCTTATTACCAGCGCTAGATAAAAGGTATCTCCTCTATCCTGCTATTAGCAGCGCTAGATAAAAGGTATCTCCTCTATCCTGCTATTAGCAGCGCTAGATAAAAGGTATCTCCTCTATCCTGCTATTAGCGGCCCTAGATAAAAGGTATCTCCTCTATCCTGCTATTAGCGGCGCTAGATAAAAGGTATCTCCTCTATCCTGCTATTAGCAGCGCTAGATAAAAGGTATCTCCTCTATCCTGCTATTAGCGGCGCTAGATAAAAGGTATCCCCTCTATCCTGCTATTAGCGGCGCTAAATAAAAGGTATCTCCTCTATCCTGCTATTAGCAGCGCTGGATAAAAGGTATCTCCTCTATCCTGCTATTAGCAGTGCTAGATAAAAGGTATCTCCTCTATCCTGCTATTAGCGGCGCTAGATAAAAGGTATCTCCTCTATCCTGCTATTAGCAGCGCTAGATAAAAGGTATCTCCTCTATCCTGCTATTAGCAGCGCTAGATAAAAGGTATCTCCTCTATCCTGCTATTAGCAGCGCTAGATAAAAGGTATCTCCTCTATCCTGCTCTTATTAGCTGTGCTAGATAAAAGGTATCTCCTCTATCCTGCTATTAGCAGCGCTAGATAAAAGGTATCTCCTCTATCCTGCTATTAGCAGCACTAGATAAAAGGTATCTCCTCTATCCTGCTATTAGCAGCGCTAGATAAAAGGTATCTCCTCTATCCTGCTATTAGCAGCGCTAGATAAAAGGTATCTCCTCTATCCTGCTATTAGCAGCGCTAGATAAAAGGTATCTCCTCTATCCTGCTATTAGCGGCGCTAGATAAAAGGTATCTCCTCTATCCTGCTATTAGCAGCGCTAGATAAAAGGTATCTCCTCTATCCTGCTATTAGCAGCGCTAGATAAAAGGTATCTCCTCTATCCTGCTATTAGCGGCGCTAGATAAAAGGTATCTCCTCTATCCTGCTATTAGCGGCGCTAGATAAAAGGTATCTCCTCTATCCTGCTCCTAGCAGCGCTAGATAAAAGGTATCTCCTCTATCCTGCTCTTAGCAGCGCTAGATAAAAGGTATCTCCTCTATCCTGCTATTAGCAGCGCTAGATAAAAGGTATCTCCTCTATCCTGCTATTAGCAGCGCTAGATAAAAGGTATCTCCTCTATCCTGCTATTAGCGGCGCTAGATAAAAGGTATCTCCTCTATCCTGCTATTAGCAGCGCTAGATAAAAGGTATCTCCTCTATCCTGCTATTAGCAGTGCTAGATAAAAGGTATCTCCTCTATCCTGCTATTAGCAGCGCTAGATAAAAGGTATCTCCTCTATCCTGCTATTAGCAGCGCTAGATAAAAGGTATCTCCTCTATCCTGCTATTAGCAGCACTAGATAAAAGGTATCTCCTCTATCCTGCTATTAGCAGCACTAGATAAAAGGTATCTCCTCTATCCTGCTATTATCAGCACTAGATAAAAGGTATCTCCTCTATCCTGCTATTAGCAGCGCTAGATAAAAGGTATCTCCTCTATCCTGCTATTAGCGGCGCTAGATAAAAGGTATCTCCTCTATCCTGCTATTAGCAGCGCTAGATAAAAGGTATCTCCTCTATCCTGCTATTAGCAGCACTAGATAAAAGGTATCTCCTCTATCCTGCTATTAGCAGCACTAGATAAAAGGTATCTCCTCTATCCTGCTATTATCAGCACTAGATAAAAGGTATCTCCTCTATCCTGCTATTAGCGGCGCTAGATAAAAGGTATCTCCTCTATCCTGCTATTAGCAGCGCTAGATAAAAGGTATCTCCTCTATCCTGCTATTAGCAGCACTAGATAAAAGGTATCTCCTCTATCCTGCTATTAGCAGCGCTAGATAAAAGGTATCTCCTCTATCCTGCTATTAGCAGCGCTAGATAAAAGGTATCTCCTCTATCCTGCTATTAGCAGCGCTAGATAAAAGGTATCTCCTCTATCCTGCTATTAGCGGCGCTAGATAAAAGGTATCTCCTCTATCCTGCTATTAGCAGCGCTAGATAAAAGGTATCTCCTCTATCCTGCTATTAGCAGCGCTAGATAAAAGGTATCTCCTCTATCCTGCTATTAGCGGCGCTAGATAAAAGGTATCTCCTCTATCCTGCTATTAGCGGCGCTAGATAAAAGGTATCTCCTCTATCCTGCTCCTAGCAGCGCTAGATAAAAGGTATCTCCTCTATCCTGCTCTTAGCAGCGCTAGATAAAAGGTATCTCCTCTATCCTGCTATTAGCAGCGCTAGATAAAAGGTATCTCCTCTATCCTGCTATTAGCAGCGCTAGATAAAAGGTATCTCCTCTATCCTGCTATTAGCGGCGCTAGATAAAAGGTATCTCCTCTATCCTGCTATTAGCAGCGCTAGATAAAAGGTATCTCCTCTATCCTGCTATTAGCAGTGCTAGATAAAAGGTATCTCCTCTATCCTGCTATTAGCAGCGCTAGATAAAAGGTATCTCCTCTATCCTGCTATTAGCAGCGCTAGATAAAAGGTATCTCCTCTATCCTGCTATTAGCAGCACTAGATAAAAGGTATCTCCTCTATCCTGCTATTAGCAGCACTAGATAAAAGGTATCTCCTCTATCCTGCTATTATCAGCACTAGATAAAAGGTATCTCCTCTATCCTGCTATTAGCAGCGCTAGATAAAAGGTATCTCCTCTATCCTGCTATTAGCGGCGCTAGATAAAAGGTATCTCCTCTATCCTGCTATTAGCAGCGCTAGATAAAAGGTATCTCCTCTATCCTGCTATTAGCAGCACTAGATAAAAGGTATCTCCTCTATCCTGCTATTAGCAGCACTAGATAAAAGGTATCTCCTCTATCTTGCTATTATCAGCACTAGATAAAAGGTATCTCCTCTATCCTGCTATTAGCGGCGCTAGATAAAAGGTATCTCCTCTATCCTGCTATTAGCAGCGCTAGATAAAAGGTATCTCCTCTATCCTGCTCTTATTAGCGGCGCTAGATAAAAGGTATCTCCTCTATCCTGCTATTAGCAGCGCTAGATAAAAGGTATCTCCTCTATCCTGCTATTAGCAGCGCTAGATAAAAGGTATCTCCTCTATCCTGCTATTACCGGCGCTAGATAAAAGGTATCTCCTCTATCCTGCTATTAGCGGCACTAGATAAAAGGTATCTCCTCTATCCTGCTATTAGCGGCGCTAGATAAAAGGTATCTCCTCTATCCTGCTATTAGCGGCGCTAGATAAAAGGTATCTCCTCTATCCTGCTATTAGCAGCGCTAGATAAAAGGTATCTCCTCTATCCTGCTATTAGCAGCACTAGATAAAAGGTATCTCCTCTATCCTGCTATTAGCAGCGCTAGATAAAAGGTATCTCCTCTATCCTGCTATTAGCAGCGCTAGATAAAAGGTATCTCCTCTATCATGCTATTAGCAGCGCTAGATAAAAGGTATCTCCTCTATCATGCTATTAGCAGCGCTAGATAAAAGGTATCTCCTCTATCCTGCTATTAGCAGCGCTAGATAAAAGGTATCTCCTCTATCCTGCTATTAGCAGCGCTAGATAAAAGGTATCTCCTCTATCCTGCTATTAGCAGCGCTAGATAAAAGGTATCTCCTCTATCCTGCTATTAGCAGCACTAGATAAAAGGTATCTCCTCTATCCTGCTATTAGCAGCGCTAGATAAAAGGTATCTCCTCTATCCTGCTATTAGCAGCACTAGATAAAAGGTATCTCCTCTATCCTCCTATTAGCAGCGCTAGATAAAAGGTATCTCCTCTATCCTGCTATTAGCAGCGCTAGATAAAAGGTATCTCCTCTATCCTGCTATTAGCAGCGCTAGATAAAAGGTATCTCCTCTATCCTGCTCTTATTAGTAGCGCTAGATAAAAGGTATCTCCTCTATCCTGCTATTAGCAGCACTAGATAAAAGGTATCTCCTCTATCCTGCTCTTATTAGCAGCGCTAGATAAAAGGTATCTCCTCTATCCTGCTATTAGCAGCGCTAGATAAAAGGTATCTCCTCTATCCTGCTATTAGCAGCACTAGATAAAAGGTATCTCCTCTATCCTGCTATTAGCAGCGCTAGATAAAAGGTATCTCCTCTATCCTGCTATTAGCAGCACTAGATAAAAGGTATCTCCTCTATCCTGCTCTTATTAGCAGCGCTAGATAAAAGGTATCTCCTCTATCCTGCTATTAGCAGCGCTAGATAAAAGGTATCTCCTCTATCCTGCTATTAGCAGCGCTAGATAAAAGGTATCTCCTCTATCCTGCTATTAGCAGCACTAGATAAAAGGTATCTCCTCTATCCTGCTATTAGCAGCGCTAGATAAAAGGTATCTCCTCTATCCTGCTATTAGCAGCACTAGATAAAAGGTATCTCCTCTATCCTGCTATTAGCGGCGCTAGATAAAAGGTATCTCCTCTATCCTGCTATTAGCGGCGCTAGATAAAAGGTATCTCCTCTATCCTGCTATTAGCGGCGCTAGATAAAAGGTATCTCCTCTATCCTGCTATTAGCAGCACTAGATAAAAGGTATCTCCTCTATCCTGCTATTAGCGGCGCTAGATAAAAGGTATCTCCTCTATCCTGCTATTAGCGGCGCTAGATAAAAGGTATCTCCTCTATCCTGCTATTAGCGGCGCTAGATAAAAGGTATCTCCTCTATCCTGCTATTAGCGGCGCTAGATAAAAGGTATCTCCTCTATCCTGCTCCTAGCAGCGCTAGATAAAAGGTATCTCCTCTATCCTGCTATTAGCAGCGCTAGATAAAAGGTATCTCCTCTATCCTGCTCTTATTAGCAGCGCTAGATAAAAGGTATCTCCTCTATCCTGCTATTAGCAGCACTAGATAAAAGGTATCTCCTCTATCCTGCTATTAGCAGCGCTAGATAAAAGGTATCTCCTCTATCCTGCTATTAGCAGCGCTAGATAAAAGGTATCTCCTCTATCCTGCTCTTATTAGCAGCGCTAGATATATTTATTTTTCCCACTACAGTTGTATTTTACAGGCAGTATCCATCGGCCCCAGGGATGGTGGTCTGGCAGGAATCTTCATCACTGGCCTGGGTGTCAGCCACATACAGGCATGTTCCCTGAAGGAAGCCCATCTTGTCAGGCATGCTCAGTTTTGGAGCCTGCTCCTGTTTGATCACTGTGTTTATCTCCGCTTACCTTAATATAAGATCTGTGTTACATTCAGCTATTAATATTTACATGCAACTTGCTAACAATCTAACCTTTCATTTGGAGGTAGCTGGGGTTTATATTGTGCCATAGACATCATACGAAGTCGTTTTAGTTCATTGCACTCAAGCCGCTGACTAATCTTATATCTGTGAGTGCTTTGCATTATATTTGGGGCACAAATTGTACATATTACAGTGTTCCCTCTTGTTTTCTCTTCCATGAGATGATTTGTTGTTGAATCGTATGAATGTATATCTGCAATCACATACAGCAAAGGTTGTATTCTCTATATTTGTAGAGATTTCTTTCTCTATCACTTATGATGGGGACTCAATATACCATCCATTGTATTATCCCAAGCGTACATTATTTGTCATTTGGGGTATCACAATACTTGCTGCTTTAAACCTCTCAGCACTGTCACCACTACCCTCCCCCTTTTTGTAGCACACGTGCATCTATATGCGACACCTGTAGCAGAAACATGTGCAACCGATAGGGCTACGTTCGTGAAGATCACTCGTGATGGGCAGTGATCCAGCATCCTTTTACACCACATCTTTCATGCCTGGTGTTAATGGTGGGAGTTACTTGTAGGACTCCATCGATTTGCACACTACCTTACATCTATATATACAGAAATTCTACATACAATTTAACATTTAATCCCATTTTGAAGAGTAGTGGATGTTCCCTTTTTAATCATTAATATATTAATTCATCTAATTTTTACATTTCTTAAACATATATATATATTTTTTTTTAAATCTGTGCATTGTGAGAAATTTCAGCTGAGGGAGAGAGTTTGATTATAAGAAGAGAGACATTTGAGGCTATTTTTTTGCCGTATTGAAGCTATTCAGGGCATTTCGGAGATTGCGCTATTAGGAGAACAGTCAGCTCATTTTCAGGAATTTTGAGTCAATTCAGATACATATTGGTGGTATTCGAATTACTGGATTTAAATCTGGGTACCCAACTTGCTCAAGGAAATTCAGTGCTAAATAAGCCTCCCATGTCCACTTGTTTTCAGTTTTCTGCAAGTTATAAAAATAGACAGGACAATTTTCTATTATTGGCTTAGGCACAGAAAGAACCAACTAGGGCTCTGTTGGTTATTCCTGGATGCAACAGAAATGCTTTATCCCTTCTCTGTATGTTGGGATCCCACTCCTGACACCAACTGTCGACTGTGAAGAACTGAGATGTGTAATAAGTATGATCGGAGAAATGTGTACTGGTATAAACAGTAAGCAGATATTTAGATATAATTCAAAATGTATATGGGTCACCTCTGATAATTCTATTTGATAGGAAAAATAAAATGTAAAAAGGAAACACTGGCAAAGTAAGTTATTTTCTGATCTGTCCACACATTCTTTTCCAAGCTTTCACACAAACAGTAGCCAGAATATCACATGGAAATAATAATGGAGTTAAATAAATGCCAACCACCTCTCAGCTTTCCACCTTAGCATCAGACTTGACAAGAGATTTAGTGATTCCTTCATGAATCCCCCAATTGCCCATACGTTGCGAGGTATAATATTTGGTGATGTGCAGCTGGTGTCCGATATAGTAAGATTGTATCTTGCAATAAAATGAGAGGTTACTTTGCCACACCCAGGGTCATGACTGTAGCCCTAACCAGCTATTCTGTAATCATTTCCTAACAGACCCTATAAAATGCATACAAGGTGATCACTAGAGGTCACTTCATCCAAATTGCCTATTTGTAGAAATTAGATTCCCGTTTGAAGATCTAGCAGAGAAAACAAACACTCTGCTAAACCAACTGCTACCAACCTGCAAATAGACATAAAATGACCCAGACGATCACTCATCAGACCCTAAAAAAGGTCCGTCCTTTTCTCTGATTATCCTATAAAATCATCAATGTAACACAGCTCGACACACTCCTTCTACAGAGGTGATCAGTGTTTAATTACGGAGCATTTCATTGGTTCACCTTGCTGGGGGTGTAAGCAGCCCAAATCCTTTATATATTTTGGTCTCCTGGTTGGAGATGCCTTCTCATTGACATGGGATGGAGTCACAATGACCGGCACGGTCCAGCAGATAGGAAAAGTGTCAACATTAAATAGGTTTCATTTGTAAAGAACTCGCCTGGTCGTAACCAGCCAGCCGGAGACATGACAGAGTTGGACATATATTCCAGTACAGCAGAGTTTACCTTATTTCTATAAACTGGCACCCAAACCCTGGTCTGGATTTCACCAACTCTGGTGCTGAACAATTAGCAAGGTATAACTGGCTCATGCATTACAATGTCCCATAAAGACCGATGGAAAACCCAGCTACAGAGCAAGGAGCAGAGATCTCTGGGAAGCTTCCTCTAACCGTATAACAACTTTCCGTCCAACCTCATGAAGCAAAGGATTGTGGGAACGGCAAGAAAGACGAACCTCCGACAGGTACTGTAAAAACCCCTCAACTTCTCACCACACACAAAACAAAGCCATTGCAGAAGGATTCGTGAAGGAGTCATTTCAACTCCATCCTGCCCCCAAAATATCATGCCACCAGTCATTTAGTTTTAAAAGAAATGTTTTAATTTATTAATTAGACTCCCTCAAAGTAAATGATTGGACAGAGGCAATGTTTCTTTTCAAAGCACTTGTTCTTTCCCCGTCAGTCTCTTTCCCCCCGGAGGTAGCCGAATGTGGACATAAGCAGACGAAAAGTTTGATTTTTGTAGTTTAAAAAACAAAAAACACAAAGAGCTATGAGTGCGGGGCTCAAAATATTACACCGGAGAGTCTGCATCTTCAACTCGCAGGGAGGAAAAGGACCGATCACTATCCAGCACATTGTCACAGAGAAAGCCCCTAATCCAGCACGGACAGTACATTTGGTATCATTACTTGGGGGGCTTGTAGACAATCTTCCTAGTCTTCAGTACACTCCACTTGTGTCTCTTCAGGTAATACAAGGCAGGGAGCAGTATCATACTGAATACGATCACCTGAGAGAGAAAGAAATCGGATGATAAAGTCCAAACGCTGTGTGATGGGTAAAACATGTCCGCCCCCGGATAGAGCTATACAGAGCAAAGATTCTAAACAACATGCCCGGCCCCTGATAGAGCTATACAGAGCAAAGATTCTAAACAACATGTCCACCCCCTGATAGAGCTATACAGGGCAAAGATTCTAAACAACATGCCCGCCCCCTGATAGAGCTATACAGAGCAAAGATTCTAAACAACATGCCCACCCCCTGGGCTAAGCGGAGTAAAGATGGGTCAATAAGGTGATTTATTGTATTCTTTCATTAAATAATTTCTATATAAAATGACTACTCGATGCAATCTTTCAACAGAACTTCCTTTGCCATTTATGGCCATATTCTCCTGTAGTTTCATCTCACCCTCAGGCCCATTAGCTTGCGCTGGTCATGCTCCGGTTCAGATGCCCATCTCAGGAAGGTGCACACATCCTTGGCAACCTGAGACATGGTGGCTGGTGTCCCTGGGAAGACATAATGACCCAATTAATACCATTAATGAGTAACATGGAACATTCAATAGCAAATCATTATCTGGGACAAAGGAAACATTTCCCCAATAATTCAAATCATGGATTAGACAGGTCTTCTGTGGAACGTTTATTTCTATTACTGCGCTTCCAATAATAAAGGATCAAGCTTTAACATGCCAGCAACATGATCTGTGCTGGAGCCAGACTAGCCAGATTAGAGATTGAGAATCTTCACACACCTGTAATCTATTGGCAGGATCTCTCCTGAAGCCAGCGGCTACTGGACTGTTAAATCTGCATCAAGTGCTCAGCCATAAGACAGAAAAGCTCTAGTAAAATAAAATGTCTACTTACCATCATCATACTCCAAGATCTCATTGTAGATAGGGGGCGCCATTCCAATAGCCTGGCCTGGGAAGTAGGGGTTGTAGTAAAGGCCTTCCCTTATTTCTGCCCCAGCTGGTGGATCACAGTATCCCGTGAGGAGGGAGAAGACGTAATCTTCATTATGTTCCCTGCAACACAGGTTTATATCATGTGAATCAATAAATAACGACAACCAACAGCTACACAAACAGCAGTCATACTGGAAGGGGCACTCCAACCACAATATGAACAGTGTGAAAACTGACACCCTTTAGGATTCATTGAGATTCTGTGTGAAGAAATATAAAGCACACAGGGAAGTATAGTTTGGAAAAAGTAAAAGCTCCTTACAGAATGAAGAGACCCAGCAGGTGGGAATAGTCCCAAAAATGGAACTGTACCTGGATTATATAACCGAGGTCAGGGGTCATGGCTCAGAGCTGCCCAGGATTATATAGCGGAGGTCAGGGGTTATGGCTCAGAGCTCCCAGGATTATATAGCGGAGGTCAGGGGTCATGGCTCAGAGCTGCCCAGGATTATATAGCGGAGGTCAGGGGTTATGGCTCAGAGCTCCCAGGATTATATAGCGGAGGTCAGGGGTCATGGCTCAGAGCTGCCCAGGATTATATAGCTGAGGTCAGGGGTTATGGATCAGAGCTGCCCAGGATTATATAGCGGAGGTCAGGGGTTATGGCTCAGAGCTGCCCAGGATTATATAGCGGAGGTCAGGGGTTATGGCTCAGAGCTGGGTTTCAGACTGTACCTGCCCAGGATTATATAGCAGAGGTCAGGGGTTATGGCTCAGAGCTCCCAGGATTATATAGCGGAGGTCAGGGGTCATGGCTCAGAGCTGCCCAGGATTATATAGCGGAGGTCAGGGGTCATGGCTCAGAGCTGCCCAGGATTATATAGCGGAGGTCAGGGGTTATGGATCAGAGCTGCCCAGGATTATATAGCGGAGGTCAGGGGTTATGGCTCAGAGCTGCCCAGGATTATATAGCGGAGGTCAGGGGTTATGGCTCAGAGCTGGGTTTCAGACTGTACATGCCCAGGATTATATAGCAGAGGTCAGGGGTTATGGCTCAGAGCTCACAGGATTATATAGCGGAGGTCAGGGGTCATGGCTCAGAGCTGCCCAGGATTATATAGCGGAGGTCAGGGGTCATGGCTCAGAGCTGCCCAGGATTATATAGCGGAGGTCAGGGGTTATGGCTCAGAGCTGCCCAGGATTATATAGCGGAGGTCAGGGGTCATGGCTCAGAGCTGCCCAGGATTATATAGCGGAGGTCAGGGGTTATGGCTCAGAGCTGCCCAGGATTATATAGCGGAGGTCAGGGGTTATGGCTCAGAGCTCCCAGGATTATATAGTGGAGGTCAGGGGTTATGGCTCAGAGCTCCCAGGATTATATAGCGGAGGTCAGGGGTTATGGCTCAGAGCTCCCAGGATTATATAGCGGAGGTCAGGGGTTATGGCTCAGAGCTGCCCAGGATTATATAGCACAGGTCAGGGGTCATAGCTGCCCAGGATTATATAGCTGAGGTCAGGGGTTATGGCTCAGAGCTCCCAGGATTATATAGCGGAGGTCAGGGGTTATGGCTCAGAGCTGGGTTTCAGACTGTACCTGCCCAGGATTATATAGCTGAGGTCAGGGGTCATGGCTCATGGCTCAGAGGTGCTCAGGATTATATAGCGGAGGTAAGGGGTTATGGCTCAGAGCTCCCAGGATTATATAGCCGAGGTCAGGGGTTATGGCTCAGAGCTGGGTTTCAGACTGTACCTGCCCAGGATTATATAGCGGAGGTCAGGGGTTATGGCTCAGAGCTGGGTTTCAGACTGTACCTGCCCAGGATTATATAGCTGAGGTCAGGGGTCATGGCTCAGAGGTGCTCAGGATTATATAGCGGAGGTCAGGGGTCATGGCTCAGGATTATATAGCGGAGGTCAGGGGTCATGGCTCAGAGCTCCCAGGATTATATAGCGGAGGTCAGGGGTTATGGCTCAGAGCTGGGTTTCAGACTGTACCTGCCCAGGATTATATAGCTGAGGTCAGGGGTTATGGCTCAGAGCTCCCAGGATTATATAGCGGAGGTCAGGGGTTATGGCTCAGAGCTGCCCAGGATTATATAGCTGAGGTCAGGGGTCATGGCTCAGAGCTCCCAGGATTATATAGCGGAGGTCAGGGGTTATGGCTCAGAGCTGGGTTTCAGACTGTACCTGCCCAGGATTATATAGCGGAGGTCAGGGGTTATGGCTCAGAGCTGGGTTTCAGACTGTACCTGCCCAGGATTATATAGCTGAGGTCAGGGGGCAGAGCCCCGTTATTCGCATGTCTGGCTGCCTCTTCATTTGCATACGGCTTTGGAAAGTAATCCGACAGTTTCCCTGGACGGGTGAACATCTCCCCCGTTTCATCGGGACCATCAACGATCTCAAACTGAAAAGACAGAGCAGATGTTCAGAGCTCAGATACAACACACACTGCAAACACAACAGAAACAGTCAAATTATCAAACGTGTATGTTACAGTCTGGAGGTGATGGACTGTGCCACATAGCCGGGGTTATTATAACAACTCGAGAGATGCAACACATGGGAAGGGGGGGGGGGGGGCATAATAGACATTCAGACTGTGCCAGCGTACAGACTCCCCGACGCACAGATACCGCCATGCTATAAAACTGACACCACTGGGCTCCATTTCCTGCAAAGTTTAACCCTTTGAGCAGGCGGGGTGCTGCCAGGAGAGGACTGAATGTTCCGGATCGTACAATGCTTTGGATGACGTCTAAATACTCCAAACTATATGACTTGGACATTGTGCGGCGACTGTAAAAGACCCCATAGGGAACATGTGTGTAAATTAATTTTACAATAGAGTTATTGCTGTACAGTCTGCGCTCCCCAGGTATACAGGCACAGGTGAGACTGGAAGCAGTAACCTTCCTATCTGCCTTCAGTATATAAATGTCTGTACAGTCTTCGCTCCCCGGGTATACAAGCACAGGTGAGACTGGAAGCAGTAACCTTCCTATCTGCCTTCAGTATATAAATGTCTGTACAGTCTGCGCTCCCCAGGCATACAGGCACAGGTGAGACTGGAAGCAGTAACCTTCCTATCTGCCTTCAGTATATAAATGTCTGTACAGTCTGCGCTCCCCAGGTATACAAGCACAGGTGAGAATGGAAGCAGTAACCTTCCTATCTGCCTTCAGTATATAAATGTCTGTACAGTCTGCGCACCCCAGGTATACAGGCACAGGTGAGACTGGAAGCAGTAACCTTCCTATCTGCCATCAGTATATAAATGTCTGTACAGTCTGCGCTCCCCAGGTATACAGGCACAGGTGAGACTGGAAGCAGTAACCTTCCAATCTGCCTTCAGTATATAAATGTCTGTACAGTCTGCGCTCCCCAGGTATACAGGCACAGGTGAGACTGGAAGCAGTAACCTTCCTATCTGCCTTCAGTATATAAATGTCTGTACAGTCTGCGCTCCCCAGGTATACAAGCACAGGTGAGACTGGAAGCAGTAACCTTCCTATCTGCCTTCAGTATATAAATGTCTGTACAGTCTGCGCTCCCCAGGTATACAGGCACAGGTGAGACTGGAAGCAGTAACCTTCCTATCTGCCGTCAGTATATAAATGTCTGTACAGTCTGCGCTCCCCAGGTATACAGGCACAGGTGAGACTGAAAGCAGTAACCTTCCTATCTGCCTTCAGTATATAAATGTCTGTACAGTCTGCGCACCCCAGGTATACAGGCACAGGTGAGACTGGAAGCAGTAACCTTCCTATCTGCCTTCAGTATATAAATGTCTGTACAGTCTGCGCTCCCCAGGTATACAGGCACAGGTGAGACTGGAAGCAGTAACCTTCCTATCTGCCTTCAGTATATAAATGTCTGTACAGTCTGCGCACCCCAGGTATACAAGCACAGGTGAGACTGGAAGCAGTAACCTTCCTATCTGCCTTCAGTATATAAATGTCTGTACAGTCTGCGCTCCCCAGGTATACAAGCACAGGTGAGACTGGAAGCAGTAACCTTCCTATCAGCCTTCAGTATATAAATGTCTGTACAGTCTGCGCTCCCCAGGTATACAAGCACAGGTGAGACTGGAAGCAGTAACCTTCCTATCTGCCTTCAGTATATAAATGTCTGTACAGTCTGCGCTCCCCAGGTATACAGGCACAGGTGAGACTGGAAGCAGTAACCTTCCTATCTGCCTTCAGTATATAAATGTCTGTACAGTCTGCGCTCCCCAGGTATACAAGCACAGGTGAGACTGGAAGCAGTAACCTTCCTATCTGCCTTCAGTATATAAATGTCTGTACAGTCTGCGCTCCCCAGGTATACAAGCACACGTGAGACTGGAAGCAGTAACCTTCCTATCTGCCTTCAGTATATAAATGTCTGTACAGTCTGCGCTCCCCAGGTATACAAGCACAGGTGAGACTGGAAGCAGTAACCTTCCTATCTGCCTTCAGTATATAAATGTCTGTACAGTCTGCGCTCCCCAGGTATACAAGCACAGGTGAGACTGGAAGCAGTAACCTTCCTATCTGCCTTCAGTATATAAAATGTATGTACAGTCTGCGCTCCCCAGGTATACAGGCACAGGTGAGACTGGAAGCAGTAACCTTCCTATCTGCCTTCAGTATATAAATGTCTGTACAGTCTGCGCTCCCCGGGTATACAAGCACAGGTGAGACTGGAAGCAGTAACCTTCCTATCTGCCTTCAGTATATAAATGTCTGTACAGTCTGCGCTCCCCAGGTATACAGGCACAGGTGAGACTGGAAGCAGTAACCTTCCTATCTGCCTTCAGTATATAAATGTCTGTACAGTCTGCGCACCCCAGGTATACAAGCACAGGTGAGACTGGAAGCAGTAACCTTCCTATCTGCCTTCAGTATATAAATGTCTGTACAGTCTGCGCTCCCCAGGTATACAAGCACAGGTGAGACTGGAAGCAGTAACCTTCCTATCTGCCTTCAGTATATAAATATCTGTACAGTCTGCGCACCCCAGGTATACAGGCACAGGTGAGACTGGAAGCAGTAACCTTCCAATCTGCCTTCAGTATATAAAATGTCTGTACAGTCTGCGCTCCCCAGGTATACAAGCACAGGTGAGACTGGAAGCAGTAACCTTCCTATCTGCCTTCAGTATATAAATGTCTGTACAGTCTGCGCTCCCCAGGTATACAGGCACAGGTGAGACTGGAAGCAGTAACCTTCCTATCTGCCTTCAGTATATAAATGTCTGTACAGTCTGCGCTCCCCAGGTATACAAGCACAGGTGAGACTGGAAGCAGTAACCTTCCTATCTGCCTTCAGTATATAAATGTCTGTACAGTCTGCGCACCCCAGGCATACAGGCACAGGTGAGACTGGAAGCAGTAACCTTCCTATTTGCCTTCAGTATATAAATGTCTGTACAGTCTGCGCTCCCCAGGTATACAGGCACAGGTGAGACTGGAAGCAGTAACCTTCCTATTTGCCTTCAGTATTTAAATGTCTGTACAGTCTGCACTCCCCAGGTATACAGGCACAGGTGAGACTGGAAGCAGTAACCTTCCTATCTGCCTTCAGTATATAAATGTCTGTACAGTCTGCGCACCCCAGGCATACAGGCACAGGTGAGACTGGAAGCAGTAACCTTCCTATCTGCCTTCAGTATATAAATGTCTGTACAGTCTGCGCTCCCCAGGTATAAAGGCACAGGTGAGACTGGAAGCAGTAACCTTCCTATCTGCCTTCAGTATATAAATGTCTGTACAGTCTGCGCTCCCCAGGTATACAGGCACAGGTGATACTGGAAGCAGTAACCTTCCTATCTGCCATCAGTATATAAATGTCTGTACAGTCTGCGCTCCCCAGGTATACAAGCACAGGTGAGACTGGAAGCAGTAACCTTCCTATCTGCCTTCAGTATATAAATGTCTGTACAGTCTGCGCTCCCCAGGTATAAAGGCACAGGTGAGACTGGAAGCAGTAACCTTCCTATCTGCCTTCAGTATATAAATGTCTGTACAGTCTGCGCTCCCCAGGTATAAAGGCACAGGTGAGACTGGAAGCAGTAACCTTCCTATCTGCCTTCAGTATATAAATGTCTGTACAGTCTGCGCTCCCCGGGTATACAAGCACAGGTGAGACTGGAAGCAGTAACCTTCCTATCAGCCTTCAGTATATTAATGTCTGTACAGTCTGCGCTCCCCAGGTATACAGGCACAGGTGAGACTGGAAGCAGTAACCTTCCTATCTGCCTTCAGTATATAAATGTCTGTACAGTCTGCGCTCCCCAGGTATACAGGCACAGGTGAGACTGGAAGCAGCAACCTTCCTATCTGCCTTCAGTATATAAATGTCTGTACAGTCTGCGCTCCCCAGGTATACAAGCACAGGTGAGACTGGAAGCAGTAACCTTCCTATCTGCCTTCAGTATATAAATGTCTGTACAGTCTGCGCTCCCCAGGTATACAAGCACAGGTGAGACTGGAAGCAGTAACCTTCCTATCTGCCTTCAGTATATAAATGTCTGTACAGTCTGCGCTCCCCAGGTATACAGGCACAGGTGAGACTGGAAGCAGTAACCTTCCTATCTGCCATCAGTATATAAATGTCTGTACAGTCTGCGCTCCCCAGGTATACAGGCACAGGTGAGACTGGAAGCAGTAACCTTCCTATCTGCCATCAGTATATAAATGTCTGTACAGTCTGCGCTCCCCAGGTATACAAGCACAGGTGATACTGGAAGCAGTAATCTTCCTATCTGCCATCAGTATATAAAATGTCTGTACAGTCTGCGCTCCCCAGGTATACAAGCACAGGTGAGACTGGAAGCAGTAACCTTCCTATCTGCCTTCAGTATATTAATGTCTGTACAGTCTGCGCTCCCCAGGTATACATCCACAGGTGAGACTGGAAGCAGTAATCTTCCTATCTGCCTTCAGTATATAAATGTCTGTACAGTCTGCGCTCCCCAGGTATACAGGCACAGGTGAGACTGGAAGCAGTAACCTTCCTATCTGCCTTCAGTATATAAATGTCTGTACAGTCTGCGCTCCCCAGGTATACAGGCACAGGTGAGACTGGAAGCAGTAACCTTCCTATCTGCCTTCAGTATATAAATGTCTGTACAGTCTGCGCTCCCCAGGTATACAAGCACAGGTGAGACTGGAAGCAGTAACCTTCCTATCAGCCTTCAGTATATAAATGTCTGTACAGTCTGCGCTCCCCAGGTATACAGGCACAGGTGAGACTGGAAGCAGTAACCTTCCTATCTGCCTTCAGTATATAAATGTCTGTACAGTCTGCGCTCCCCAGGTATACAGGCACAGGTGAGACTGGAAGCAGTAACCTTCCTATCTGCCTTCAGTATATAAATGTCTGTACAGTCTGCGCACCCCAGGTATACAAGCACAGGTGAGACTGGAAGCAGTAACCTTCCTATCTGCCTTCAGTATATAAAATGTCTGTACAGTCTGCGCACCCCAGGTATACAGGCACAGGTGAGACTGGAAGCAGTAACCTTCCTATCTGCCTTCAGTATATAAAATGTATGTACAGTCTGCGCTCCCCAGGTATACAGGCACAGGTGAGACTGGAAGCAGTAACCTTCCTATCTCCCATCAGTATATAAATGAGTGTACAGTCTGCGCACCCCAGGTATACAGGCACAGGTGAGACTGGAAGCAGTAACCTTCCTATCTGCCTTCAGTATATAAAATGTATGTACAGTCTGCGCTCCCCAGGTATACAGGCACAGGTGAGACTGGAAGCAGTAACCTTCCTATCTCCCATCAGTATATAAATGTGTGTACAGTCTGCGCTCCCCAGGTATACATCCACAGGTGAGACTGGAAGCAGTAACCTTCCTATCTGCCATCAGTATATAAATGTATGTACAGTCTGCGCTCCCCAGGTATACAGGCACAGGTGAGACTGGAAGCAGTAACCTTCCTATCTCCCATCAGTATATAAATGTGTGTACAGTCTGCGCTCCCCAGGTATACATCCACAGGTGAGACTGGAAGCAGTAACCTTCCTATCTGCCATCAGTATATAAATGTATGTACAGTCTGCGCACCCCAGGTATACATCCACAGGTGAGACTGGAAGCAGTAACCTTCCTATCTGCCATCAGTATATAAATGTGTGCACAGTCTGCGCACCCCAGGCTGGGTAAGAGCGCATGCAAGTTACAGAGCACTAGATAAGAAAGCACAATGTCATCACTCACCTCCTCAGCAATGGTCTTGGCCTCCTCCTCCGTGTGTGTTACCCCAACCAGGTTTCTAAAGGCCAGATATTGCAGACTGTGGCAGGCAGAGCACACCTGCTTGTACACCTGATATCCACGGCGGACACTGCGGGAGAGAGGAAGCCATAAGTAACGGACGCCACGTTGGACGTAACCAAAGCCTGACACTGATAGAAACATAGAATGTGTCGGCAGATAAGAACCATTCGGTCCATCTAGTCTGCCCAATAGTGGACATGTTAAAGGATTTCGGAATGTAGAGAATAAGTTTACGTAGACAAAGTATAGATATTGGAAATTTGAAGATTAAAAGCTTATGCATAGATCAAATTTGTTTTAAATGTTTGTCTGTGGAGTCACCTGTTTGATATCTTCATATGTAAATGACACATTTCCCATTGAAAAGGTAATTTATTTGCATCCCTAGCAGATGTGTGTTCTGTACAGGCCCCTGTTTAATATATGTATGCTCACATTGCAAGTATAGTTATCCTTCACCTGGTATTATTATGTCTGCTCTGTACAGACTCCTGTGTAATATATGTATGCACACATTGCAAGTATAGTTATCATTCACCTGGTATTATTATATGTCTGCTCTGTACAGGCCCCTGTGTAATATACGTATGCTCACATTGCAAGTATAGTTATCATTCACCTGGTATTATTATGTCTGCTCTGTACAGGCTCCTGTGTAATATATGTATGCACATACTGCAAGGATAGTTATCATTCACCTGGTATTATTATATGCATGCTCTGTACAGGCTCCTGTATAATATATGTATGCACACACTGCAAGGATAGTTATCATTCACCTGGTATTATTATATGTCTGCTCTGTACAGACTCCTGTGTAATATATGTATGCACACATTGCAAGTATATTTATCATTCACCTGGTATTATTATATGTCTGCTCTGTACAGACTCCTGTGTAATATATGTATGCACACATTGCAAGTATAGTTATCATTCACCTGGTATTATTATAGTAACACATTCATACTGCATACTTTACTTTTTGAAAAAAAAAAAAAAAACACATTAAAATCCAATATCTAAAACCCAATTCCACTGACTATAAAATCTCACAAGGTATGCAAGCCTCGGAGTTGGAGATTGTAGGACCCTTTGGCAATGTGGTTTGTCAGTGTCACCTCCATTAGACCTTGTCTGGTTTAGAGAGGCAGAGCAGTATTCAGGTTACCTGCTGTGATCCAAGGCTGACAGGTAGCCGCTGTGGTCCCATGGGTAGCTGGGTGGGTGCACATCTATTTCACTGGCTTTGACCGATTGATGGAGTGCGAAGGCCAAACCAGTTCCTCCAGTAACAAGCACACCCAGCGTGGAGAGTGCCACCTTCCTGCCACGAGACAACGCAGAGAACGACATGTTGGCCTGAAAAGGAAAAACAGTGACATCAGGCACAGGTCCACAGGCAAGCGCCACCAACAAAATAGTGTTACAAAGAAGCCAGGCAGAATGGGAGGGTGAGGACTCCCGGAGAGATTCATAGATAACCACTAGCAGTATGGTGAACCGTTAGGGCTGAGCGGTGGTTGTGATCTGTACCTGCACAGTGCAGTTAGAGGTATCAAAGCATCCACCAGTGCACCATATGTGCCATCTGAGAACGACACCTTCAGTAGCACATGCAAACAACATGCTAAAGTTCTACACACGGGAGTTAAACTTCTACAGTGACTCTATGCAGGTTTTATGACTAGAAGAGCTGTATGCTGCACAAAGGGCAGCAGTGTCTGTATAAGGAGTATTACTGACAGCTATAGTAATAAAGCCAGCAGATAAACTCCCTGCTATAGGGATATTCGTGGAAAGTCCATTTTATTGAGATGTTTTAATATTTTGGAATTTGCAGTGGATCCCAGAGCAGTAACACATTCAGCCGACGGGTAAGAAGATTTCCTGTAGGAACAGTGACAGCAGCGGTAAAATTACCAATTCTACTCGTTAACAGAAATATCATTTCCAAGATTCTTCAGCTGGTTTCACTAGTCCATGAATATCAGCATCAAGATCTTAATAAAAACAAATCACGTTCTTACCGTCTCCTATCTATGACATCAGCTGGTGGCATCAAATGCAAATGACAAGCTCTGCATTCTGGTAATTTGCATACAGTTCAACAATATTGTGCCTTATAATGCAGCACAGAGGTTTAAGAACATCTCTTAATCTACACATGGCATTTATTACAGACACATCCATAAATGCAGCAAATTAAACAAAGACTCAGTTTAATCTTAAACTTGAAATCCATATACCCTTAAATTGGCCTGCATGTTAATGGAGGACGACAAAACAATTTGGGATTTAAAAAAAACCCTCCCCAACTCTTTTTCAGGAAAAGCTGTTCGATCTGTTCTGGATGAGTTGGCTCAAAGCACACAACACAAGGGAAGTTAGCACAGACAAAGTGTTCAAAACATGGCATAAATACATGATACTCTATCGGGGGACCTACTAACTCAAATACGTAGGGCATTTCAGAACACGCCTTGGTACATGGACCAGCTCAGCAGAGCCCCACTGGGACCACCCCCAATGGGGGCCTTGTTAAGGTTATGCAGATTTTTAGGTGTTTGGTAATGTGAGGGAGGCTTATTATAACAGGAGGGTCAGGTTAGGAGTATAATACTGGTCTCTTTACACCAGGATTTATATAGCTATATCATAGATGTTGGCTATTCCCACCGGCCGAGACACCAATCTGGAGACAATGTTTCTTGAATAGTTTCTGATTCTTAGAGATTTTGAGGTTAGTTAACGACTACACAGCTTAGCACGGTTTAAAATGACTTTAGACACACTGTACCCGTATATAGTATGCACTGCATCTGTAACTCACTGGAATGATTTCTATCACCATGTATGTGATATATGGTCACAATGAAAGTGTAAAAAATCCATATACCCCCCCCCCCCCCATCACACAACCTGCTACCAGCATGCGCCCCCCCCCCCCATCACACAACCTGCTACCAGCATGCGCCCCCCCATCACACAACCTACCAGCATGCGCCCCCCATCACACAACCTGCTACCAGCATGCGCCCCCCGCATCACACAACCTGCTACCAGCATGCGCCCCCCGCATCACACAACCTGCTACCAGCATGCGCCCCCCGCCATCACACAACCTGCTACCAGCATGCGCCCCCCGCCATCACACAACCTGCTACCAGCATGCGCCCCCCGCCATCACACAACCTGCTACCAGCATGCGCCCCCCCGCCATCACACAACCTGCTACCAGCATGCGCCCCCCCGCCATCACACAACCTGCTACCAGCATGCATCACACTACCTGCATGCGCCCCCCCATCACACTACCTGCATGCGCCCCCCCATCACACTACCTGCATGCGCCCCCCCATCACGCTACCAGCATGCGCCCCCCCCATCACGCTACCAGCATGTGCCCCCCATCACGCTACCAGCATGCGCCCCCCCCCCCCCCATCACACAACCTGCTACCAGCATGAGCCCCCCCATCACACTGTGACATTCTAGTCATTTGCATACAGGGTCACAAGGTTATGTCATAGACATGAGACAGCACAGACATTAACACTTCTCACTATTCTGCAAACACCATTTACAGATCCCAGACCCCTTCACCCAACTGCCCCAGGACAGACACCCGTTTGCCCCATTATTCCCAGCTGCCCCCTGTACAGTTGCCCGTTTACCCCATTATTTCCAGTTGCCCGTTTACCCCATTATTCCCAGTTGCCCCTGTACAGTTGCCCGGTTACCCCATTATTCCCAGTTGCCCCCTGTACAGTTGCCCGTTTGCCCCATTATTCCCAGTTGCCCGTTTACCCCATTATTCCCAGTTGCCCCTGTACAGTTGCCCGGTTACCCCATTATTCCCAGTTGCCCCTGTACAGTTGCCCGTTTACCCCATTATTCCCAGTTGCCCCTGTACAGTTGCCCGTTTACCCCATTATTCCCAGTTGCCCGGTTACCCCATTATTCCCAGTTGCCCCCTGTACAGTTGCCCGTTTGCCCCATTATTCCCAGTTGCCCCTGTACAGTTGCCCGGTTACCCCATTATTCCCAGCTGCCCCACTGGCCCCCTCAGATACCCTCCTGATGTTGCCCCCCAGCGGCCAGGCAGCTCCCGGTCTCTCCTGGGCTAGTGACCTTCAGTGTGTCCGGGTGACCCCGGGGGTGCGGCCGCCTCTCTCCCCCCGTCACAGCCCCAGGCTGCAGCCCGTGCTCCCGGAGCCTCCTCTCACCTGCGGAGTGACAGCCCAGCCCGCCCGGGACCCCTGCAGTAAGCCGGCCTTCAGCGACCTCCGCAGCACAAGACACGCAGCCGCCATCTTCCCCGCCAGAGAGGAACTCCCTCACTCCGCCCCCTCCACCAACGTCACTTCCGCCGGCGGCCGGCAGCCAGCTGAAGACTTTTGGGTCGCGCTGCCCGACTTCCTGCAGTGACGTCACACACCGCCTTCTTGGTACACCCACACAGTATGCAAATGGCTGCCACGCAGGGCTGCCTCCAACCAGTGACTGATTCTGAATAAATATATCACATAGTATATTGGTTTTGTTTGTTTTTAATATTTCCTTCTTTTATTGGTTTATTTTGACAAACAAAAACATGCACATAGTCTGGTCTATACCTGAACATGTTAAAGTCCTAAGATTAAAGTGACATTGTCATGGGAACAGCAATATGTAATCACAACATTATATACAGAGGGCAGGGAAGAGTAACATTTTATTTATTTATCTTATTACATCTTAAAACATTATTTTTCTTTTCCAATTTAAACGTTCTTTCTTAATTCTCAATTCCTTAAAGTGCATTATGCTATAATATAAGACTATATATATATATTGTTGTTTATTCCTCTCTCTTTTCCCCTTATTCCCTTCTTTCATCCTCCCTCTTTCCATCCACTTTAAGTATTCAGACTAAAAACATAAAACACAACAGATAATTACAATTCTATGTGTCTTGGTCTTTCCCCTCCTCACTTTGTTATCTTTTCTATACTTTATTTTCCTTGTTTCCTTATTTTCTCTAAAGTCTTATCATAGGGGTGTTACCGTATTTGCTCGATTATAAGACGACCTTGATTATAAGACGACCCCCCCAAATTTGTACATTCCTTTAGGAAAAAAACTAAAAGCCTGATTATAAGACTACCCTATAGAAAAAAAGTTTAACTTGTATATATGTAAATTGCTTTTTAATATTTAATAAAAAATGTATATTATACAAATGCATTTCTTGTTTTTATTTGCTTTTATGTGCCAATGCGGCCTCTCTCCCGCTCCCCCAGCTGTCTTTCCCCCCCAGCGTTGTCTCTCTCTCCCCCCAAAACTTCTCTCTCTTGTCTCTATCTATCCCCCCTCCCCTTTTCACTCTGTCCCCCCCCCTCCCCTTGTCTGTCTGTGTCCTCCCCTCTCCCCCTCCCTTTGTCTCTCTCTATCCCCCCCTCCCCTTTTATCTCTGTCCCCCTCCCTCCCCTTGTCTGTGTCTCCCCCCCTTTGTCTGTCTGTGTCCTCCCCCCCCCCCCTCCTGTCTGTGTCCTCTGTCCACCCCCCTCCCCCTTACCTGGTTTTGTTCCCTGGTGGCTAGTGGGGGCAGCCGGGGGATGTCTGCACGATACGTGCAGACATCCTCCATGCTGCCCGACACGGCAGTCTATTATGACGGACAGCACGTATCGTGCAGACATCCCCCAGCTGCCCGATTCTCCCTGGTGGCTAGTGGGGCAGCAGAGGATGTCTGCGCGATGAGCGCAGACCTCCCCTGCTGCCGCCCAGCACGCTCGCCGGGACTTCTGTGACGAAAGCGGAAGTACCCGGCTTCTTCACAGAAGCCCCGGCGGTCGTGCCGGGCGGAAGCAGGGGAGTCTGCGCTCGTTGTGCAGACATCCCCTGCTGCTAGAGAGGGGGATCCAGGTCCCCTGCAGCTCTGCTGGGGACCTGGATCCATGTCTTATAATATGACCTCAATTTGAGGTCAGATTATAAGAGACCTCGATTATAAGACGAGGGGGATTTTTCAGAGCAAACACGGTAATTATTTCTTTGGTATGTTTTCCTTATCTTTATTCTTCCATATATACTGACCAGAGTTTTCCCATCTCTTTTAGGGCTTTGTTTCTGTCTTTTTCCATCTCTATCTGGTAACCTATTTGCCTTTTCAGCATCTCCCATGTTGGTATGTCTTGGCTTTTCCATCTCTTAGCTATTAAATATTTAACCGCTATCATGATATGAATTATTATATGTCTTTGTGCCACCGTAATCTCTGCAAGGCCAATGTGTAATGGCGCCACTGTTGGTGAAAACCCTATTCTTTCTATTTTCAGATCTTTTATAACTTTATAAGCCATCTTCCAACATGTCTGCACTCTTTCACATTCCCAGCATATATGCTTTGTTGTTCCCCTCCCCTCTTTACATCTCCAACATTCTGGGGGTGCCTGTTGATATATTTTATTAATCCACGTTGGAACTCTATACCATCTTTGGGACACTTTATATTGTACTTCAAGTAGGTTCACACAGTGTATTGATTTTTTTGTTAAGGGTATTATATCTATCCAGTCTGTGTAATCTATTTCTCTTCTTAGGTCCCTTTGCCATTTAGTTAGACCTTTTAAATTTGTTAATTCTTGTTTATCTTCTATTAATCCTGCTTCTAGAATTTTGTTGATCTTGATCTTCTCAATAAACAATATGTCACCATTCAGTTCCCTACTGATTTGATTGCTCATTAGGTATTTATTCAGGGCACTCTTTATTCTAAGGTATTTAAATATATCTCTACTCTCAATTTGAAATTCACTAATTAATTCTGGGAATGTTTTAATTTGATCCAAATTTACCAGTTGTCCAATAAGTTCTATCCCTTTTAGTTTCCATAATTTAACTCCTATGTCCTGTATTACATGTTCCAATATATCAATAGGGAAATTAATTGGGATCAGATTTTGTATCTTTCTTTTGTTCTTAACCTTCTTCCAGAAGCCAATCAGTTTTTCTCCATCTCAGGTTTTTTTTCTATTGTCTTCGGAATTTCAGATAGCCACTCTTTCTTCATTGGGATTGGAATACACCAAAACAAGTATAGCCATCTTGGCAAAATATATGCTTTGGCCGTATTCAGTCTCCCCCACCAGGATAGATCCATCTTGCCCCATTCTTTCATATATTGATTTGTTGAAGAAATTAATTTCTTATCATTTCTCTCTAAAGTTTTTTTTACAGTCCTTGCGATATCAATTCCCAAATATTCCAATTTTTCTTTACACCATTTAAATCCATATTCCTTCTTTATTATACCCTCGGTCTCCCTCCCCACGCCCAGCCCCAGAACATTTGATTTATTTATGTTTCATTTATAATTGGATAGTTCACCATCACATAGTTCTATTGTTATATTGTAGTGTAGGGTGAAACCCTTTCCCTATCCCGTGATACATAGCATTTCCCGGACACATTGCGGGTCAGATTCCAACTTATACCTATCCCACGCATGCTTAAACTCCTTCACTGTATTTACCTCTACCACTTCTACTGGAAGACTATTCCATGCATCCACTACCCTCTCAGTAATGTAATACTTTCATTAGTCCCTGACCTTATCTTATATCTAGGATAGCCTTATACCTATCCCACGCATGCTTAAACTCCTTCACTGTATTTACCTCTACCACTTCTACTGGAAGACTATTCCATTCATCCACTACCCTCTCAGTAATGTAATACTTTCATTAGTCTCTGGCCTTATCTTATATCTAGGATAGCCTTATACCTATCCCACGCATGCTTAAACTCCTTCACTGTATTAACCTCTACCACTTCTACTGGAAGATTATTCCATACATCCACTACCCTCTCAGTAATGTAATGCTTTCATTAGTCCCTGGCCTTATCTTATATCTAGGATAGCCTTATACCTATCCCATGCATGCTTAAACTCATTCACTGTATTAACCTCTACCACTTCTACTGGAAGACTATTCCATACATCCACTACCCTCTCAGTAATGTAATACTTTCATTAGTCCCTGACCTTATCTTATATATAGGATAGCCTTATACCTATCCCATGCATGCTTAAACTCCTTCACTGTATTAACCTCTACCACTTCTACTGGAAGACTATTCCATGCATCCACTACCCTCTCAGTAATGTATTACTTTCATTAGTCCCTGGCCTTATCTTATATTTAGGATAGCCATATACCTATCCCATGCATGCTTAAACTCCTTCACTGTATTAACCTCTACCACCTCTACTGGAAGACTATTCCATGCATCCACTACCCTTTTCAGTAATGTAACACTTTCATTACTCCCTGGCCTTATCTTATATCTAGGATAGCCTTATACCTAACCCACGCAAGCTTAAACTCCTTCACTGTATTTACCTCTACCACTTCTACTGGAAGACTATTCCATACATCCACTACCCTCTCAGTAATGTAATGTTTTCATTAGTCCCTGGCCTTATCTTATATCTAGGATAGCCTTATACCTATCCCATGCATGCTTAAACTCATTCACTGTATTAACCTCTACCACTTCCACTGGAAGACTATTCCATACATCCACTACCCTCTCAGTAATGTAATGTTTTCATTAGTCCCTGACCTTATCTTATATCTAGGATAGCCTTATACCTATCCCATGCATGCTTAAACTCCTTCAATGTATTAACCTCTACCACTTCTACTGGAAGACTATTCCATACATCCACTACCCTTTTCAGTAATGTATTACTTTCATTAGTCCCTGGCCTTATCTTATATTTAGGATAGCCATATACCTATCCCATGCATGCTTAAACTCCTTCACTGTATTAACCTCTACTGGAAGACTATTCCATGCATCCACTACCCTTTTCAGTAATGTAACACTTTCATTACTCCCTGGCCTTATCTTATATCTAGGATAGTCTTATACCTATCCCACGCAAGCTTAAACTCCTTCACTGTATTAACCTCTAACACTTCTACTGGAAGACTATTCCATACATCCACTACCCTCTCAGTAATGTAATGTTTTCATTAGTCCCTGGCCTTATCTTATATCTAGGATAGCCTTATACCTATCCCATGCATGCTTAAACTCATTCACTGTATTAACCTCTACCACTTCTACTGGAAGACTATTCCATACATCCACTACCCTCTCAGTAATGTAATGTTTTCATTAGTCCCTGGCCTTATCTTATATCTAGGATAGCCTTATACCTATCCCATGCATGCTTAAACTCCTTCACTGTATTAACCTCCACCACTTCTACTGGAAAGCTATTCCATACATCCACTACCCTCTCAGTAATGTAATACTTTCATTAGTCCCTGGCCTTATCTTATATCTAGGATAGCCTTATACCTATCCCACGCATGCTTAAACTCCTTCACTGTATTAACCTCTATCACTTCTACTGGAAGACCATTCCATACATCCACTACACTCTCAGTAAAGTAATACTTTTATTAGTCCCTGACCTTATCTTATATCTAGGATAACCTTATACCTATCCCATGCATGCTTAAACTCCTTCACTGTATTAACCTCTACCACTTCTACTGGAAGACTATTCCATACATCCACTACCCTCTCAGTAAAGTAATACTTTCATTAGTCCCTGACCTTATCTTATATCTAGGATAGCCTTATACCTATCCCACGCATGCTTAAACTCCTTCACTGTACTAACCTCTACCACTTCTACTGGAAGACTATTCCATACATCCACTACCCTCTCAGTAATGTAATACTTTCATTAGTCCCATGCCTTATCTTATATCTAGGATAGCCTTATACCTATCCCACGCATGCTTAAACTCCTTCACTGTATTAACCTCTACCACTTCTACTGGAAGACTATTCCATACATCCACTACCCTCTCAGTAATGTAATACTTTCATTAGTCCCATGCCTTATCTTATATCTAGGATAGCCTTATACCTATCCCACGCATGCTTAAACTCCTTCACTGTATTAACCTCTATCACTTCTACTGGAAGACCATTCCATACATCCACTACCCTCTCAGTAATGTAATACTTTCATTAGTCCCTGGTCTTATCTTATATCTAGGATAGCCTTATACCTATCCCATGCATGCTTAAACTCCTTCACTGTATTAACCTCTACCACTTCTACTGGAAGACTATTCCATACATCCACTACCCTCTCAGTAATGTAATACTTTCATTAGTCCCTGGCCTTATCTTATATCTAGGATAGCCTTATACCTATCCCATGCATGCTTAAACTCCTTCACTGTATTAACCTTTACTGGAAGACTATTCCATACATCCACTACCCTCCCAGTAATGTAATACTTCCATTAGTCCCTGGCCTTATCTTATATCTAGGATAGCCTTATACCTATCCCACGCATGATTAAACTCCTTCACTGTATTAACCTCTACCACTTCTACTGGAAGGCCATTCCATGTATCCACTACACTCTCAGTAAAGTACCGTATTTGCTCGAATATAAGACAAGGTTTTGTTTCCTATAGACCTCATATTGACCTGGATCCCCCTTCGCTAACAGCCAGTGGATGTCTGCACGATGCGCGTAGACATCCTCCGCTGCTGCCCGGCACGTCCATCGGGACTTCTATGATGGAAGCCGGGAGGAAGTGCCCACCAGGGAGATTGGAGCATGCTGCCCGACCCTTCTGTCTATTATGAGGGAAGCGGGAAGGTCTGGCTGTCCGTCATATTAGACGTAAGTGGCGGGCAGCATGGAGGATGTCTGCCCGTATTGTGCAGTTTAGCTCCGCTGTTACATTCAATTGACGATATTCAATTTTCTTTTACTAAATTTATTTAGAATGCCAAATAAATTGCCTGTACCCCATGCCTCCCTGATTCACTATAGTGGTTTAAAAAACCCATACATCTCTACCCTCCCCTCCTCCTCCTATCATCATCCAACAAATTAATGTTATTAGCAACATCCCTCACTCACCTTTCAATTAAACATAAGCTGTTAGGGTTTTTTGACTAAAAGTTCTGAATACTTCGGTGGAAGGTCGGTGGACGGTCAGTGGAAGGTTGGTGGATGGTCAGTGGAAGGTCCATGGATGGTCAGTGGAAGGTCCATGGATGGTCAGTGGAAGGTTCATGGATGGTCAGTGGAAGGTCCATGGATGGTCAGTGGAAGGTTGGTGGATGGTCAGTGGAAGGTCCATGGATGGTCAGTGGAAGGTCCATGGATGGTCAGTGGAAGGTTGGTGGATGGTCAGTGGAAGGTCCATGGATGGTCAGTGGAAGGTTGGTGGATGGTCAGTGGAAGGTCCATGGATGGTCAGTGGAAGGTCCATGGATGGTCAGTGGAAGGTCCATGGACAGTCAGTGGAAGGTCCATGGACAGTCAGTGGAAGGTCCATGGACGGTCAGTGGAAGGTTGGTGGATGGTCAGTGGAAGGTCCATGGATGGTCAGTGGAAGGTCCATGGATGGTCAGTGGAAGGTCCATGGACGGTCAGTGGAAGGTCCATGGACGGTCAGTGGAAGGTCCATGGATGGTCAGTGGAAGGTTGGTGGATGGTCAGTGGAAGGTCCATGGATGGTCAGTGGAAGGTCCATGGATGGTCCATGGACAGTCAGTGGAAGGTCCATGGATGGTCAGTGGAAGGTTGGTGGATGGTCAGTGGAAGGTTGGTGGATGGTCAGTGGAAGGTTGGTGGATGGTCAGTGGAAGGTCCATGGATGGTCAGTGGAAGGTCCATGGATGGTCAGTGGAAGGTCCATGGATGGTCAGTGGAAGGTCGGTGGATGGTCAGTGGAAGGTTGGTGGATGGTCAGTGGAAGGTTGGTGGATGGTCAGTGGAAGGTTGGTGGATGGTCAGTGGAAGGTCCATGGATGGTCAGTGGAAGGTCCATGGATGGTCAGTGGATGGTCAGTGGAAGGTCCATGGATGGTCAGTGGAAGGTTGGTGGATGGTCAGTGGAAGGTCCATGGATGGTCAGTGGAAGGTCCATGGACGGTCAGTGGAAGGTCCATGGATGGTCAGTGGAAGGTCCATGGATGGTCAGTGGAAGGTCCATGGACAGTCAGTGGAAGGTCCATGGATGGTCAGTGGAAGGTTGGTGGATGGTCAGTGGAAGGTCCATGGATGGTCAGTGGAAGGTCCATGGATGGTCAGTGGAAGGTCCATGGACAGTCAGTGGAAGGTCCATGGATGGTCAGTGGAAGGTTGGTGGATGGTCAGTGGAAGGTCCATGGATGGTCAGTGGAAGGTCCATGGATGGTCAGTGGAAGGTCCATGGACAGTCAGTGGAAGGTCCATGGATGGTCAGTGGAAGGTTGGTGGATGGTCAGTGGAAGGTCCATGGATGGTCAGTGGAAGGTCCATGGATGGTCAGTGGAAGGTCGGTGGATGGTCAGTGGAAGGTCCATGGATGGTCAGTGGAAGGTTGGTGGATGGTCAGTGGAAGGTCCATGGATGGTCAGTGGAAGGTCCATGGATGGTCAGTGGAAGGTCGGTGGATGGTCAGTGGAAGGTCCATGGATGGTCAGTGGAAGGTTGGTGGATGGTCAGTGGAAGGTTGGTGGATGGTCAGTGGAAGGTTGGTGGATGGTCAGTGGAAGGTCCATGGATGGTCAGTGGAAGGTCCATGGATGGTCAGTGGAAGGTCCATGGACGGTCAGTGGAAGGTTGGTGGATGGTCCATGGATGGTCAGTGGAAGGTCCATGGATGGTCAGTGGAAGGTTGGTGGATGGTCAGTGGAAGGTTGGTGGATGGTCAGTGGAAGGTTGGTGGATGGTCAGTGGAAGGTCCATGGATGGTCAGTGGAAGGTTGGTGGATGGTCAGTGGAAGGTCCATGGATGGTCAGTGGAAGGCTGGTGGATGGTCAGTGGAAGGTCCATGGATGCTCAGTGTAAGGTCCATGGACGGTCAGTGGAAGGTCCGTGGACGGTCAGTGGAAGGTTGGTGGATGGTCAGTGGAAGGTCCATGGATGGTCAGTGGAAGGTTGGTGGATGGTCAGTGGAAGGTCCATGGACAGTCAGTGGAAGGTTGGTGGATGGTCAGTGGAAGGTCGGTGGAAGGTCCGAGGACGGTCAGTGGAAGGTTGGTGGATGGTCAGTGGAAGGTCGGTGGAAGGTACGTGGACGGTCAGTGGAAGGTTGGTGGATGGTCAGTGGAAGGTCCATGGATGGTCAGTGGAAGGTTGGTGGATGGTCAGTGGAAGGTCGGTGGATGGTCAGTGGAAGGTCCATGGACGGTCAGTGGAAGGTTGGTGGATGGTCAGTGGAAGGTCCATGAACAGTCAGTGGAAGGTCGGTGGATGGTCAGTGGAAGGTCGGTGGATGGTCGGTGGAAGGTCGGTGGATGGTCAGTGGAAGGTCGGTGGAAGGTCGGTGGATGGTCAGTGGAAGGTCGGTGGACGGTCAGTGGAAGGTTGGTGGATGGTCAGTGGAAGGTCCATGAACAGTCAGTGGAAGGTTGGTGGATGGTCAGTGGAAGGTCCATGGATGGTCAGCGGAAGGTCGGTGGATGGTCAGTGGAAGGTCCATGGATGGTCAGTGGAAGGTTGGTGGATGGTCAGTGGAAGGTCCATGGACGGTCAGTGGAAGGTCCATGAACAGTCAGTGGAAGGTTGGTGGATGGTCAGTGGAAGGTTGGTGGATGGTCAGTGGAAGGTCCGTGGACGGTCAGCGGAAGGTCGGTGGATGGTCAGTGGAAGGTCCATGAACAGTCAGTGGAAGGTTGGTGGATGGTCAGTGGAAGGTTGGTGGATGGTCAGTGGAAGGTCCGTGGACGGTCAGCGGAAGGTCGGTGGATGGTCAGTGGAAGGTCCGTGGACGGTCAGCGGAAGGTCGGTGGATGGTCAGTGGAAGGTCCATGGATGGTCAGTGGAAGGTCGGTGAATGGTTGGTGGAAGGTCAACTGCTCAATGCAATTCACATACACCAACCAGGATTACCATCATTTACCAGCAGAGGGCGGTCTGCTCAATGCAATGCACATACACCAACCAGGATTACCATCATTGACCAGCAGAGGACATTCTACTCAATGCAATGTATATGGAACAATCAGGATTACCATCATTGACCAGCAGAGGACATTCTACTCAATGCAATGTACATGGAACAACCAGGATTACCCTCATTGACCAGCAGAGGGCAGTCTGCTCAATGCAATGTACATGGAACAACCAGGATTACCCTCATTGACCAGCAGAGGGCAGTCTGCTCAATGCAATGTACATGGAACAACCAGGATTACCCTCATTGACCAGCAGAGGGCAGTCTGCTCAATGCAATGTACATGGAACAACCAGGATTACCATCATTGACCAGCAGAGGGCATTCTACTCAATGCAATTTATATGGAACAATCAGGATTACCATCATTGACCAGCAGAGGGCAGTCTGCTCAATGCAATGTACATAGAACAACCAGGATTACCATCATTGACCAGCAGAGGGCAGTCTGCTTAATGCAATGTATATGGAACCAGGATTACCATCATTGACCAGCAGAGGGCAGTCTGCTCAATGCAATGTACATAGAACAACCATGATTACCATCATTGACCAGCAGAGGGCAGTCTGCTCAATGCAATGTATATGGAACAACCAGGATTACCATCATTGACCAGCAGAGGGCAGTCTGTGAGTTTTCTGCTTTTACTTTATTGTATTAAAATTAGAACATTTTTAAGAAATTGTTACGCTCTGCATTGTTTTAATTCCCTTTTTTATGGTTTACATCACGTACAGTCAGTGTGCGGCGCTGCTAAGTATATATCTTGGGATTCAAAGTTTTCCCAGACATTGCTGTGATTTATTTGGGGAGTATTCTCTCCTTTATTATATATACTTTAATATTTAAAATTCCAGGAGCCTTTATAACACCCACTGACAGGCGTGATGCTGCCACCTGGTGGAGACATGTAATAGTGCGGGAGTTGAAGGAAGACACATGTACAGCACATGTAATTACAGATCTGTACTGAGATAAACACTCCCAAAAGCTTACAGTCCACACAAGGTCAGTGGGGATCATCCAGCATGGTAACTTTGTACAGGAGACGACATATTAACCCCTCCGTGTCCAGCCCCATCATTCATTGACCTTCTTAAAGGGACAGTGCCACTTAGTCCATTTCCTGCATGTCTGTGCTTTGCACTTTTACTTTAAATCGTGTAGTTTTACACAGAATTCAGTGCCATCCAATCAGACGGGGCGTGTTGAGAGGCAGGGTTGTTGCTATAGTAACCGCAGTATGTAGGAGGCAGAGCGGAGGAATATACCTTTTATCCTGTGTGTCGAGCATGATCTGCCTCATGCTATAAAGATGCAGTCAGCGTTTGTATGATGGAGATTTAGTCTTTTTATTCCTTCCGACACGTTACAGTGATTGGCGTCGGTTCTCGGACATTCAGGTCTGAGCTGTGGAAGTGGCGGTGTCGTCTCTGTACAGACGTAACACGCAGATAACGCTAGTATTAGACTTGTCCAATATACAAACCCTCCAGATTATAATGAACTTTCCCACAAAAAGGAGACGTAAAACACACAATACACACTCTGCATTGTAACAAAATATGGCTTTTAAAGTGGATCCTTCCTGAAATCCTCACCGAGGGCTGCACAGGGCGCTCGTGTGATTGGTAGGGTTATTTATTGGATGGGAATTTGGGGGAAAATGGAGGTGAAACCAGGACAATATGTTGAATTTTCACATAAGGCACACACAGCTCTGAAGAATGAATGTAAGAGAAAGAAAAGACAACAGATCCGCTTCAGACATAACCCAACATCTAAAGGACAAATGTCAGCAAACAATGAAGATCTGTTTAACTGAAAGATTGCATCAGGTGCGGACATTTGAAATACAAACACCATTAATGAAAGCACACAAATAAAGTACCTTACTGAGCTCTCTCTGATCTGTATAGCTCTATCAGGGGGCGGACATGTTGTTTAGAATCTTTGCTCTGTATAGCTCTATCAGGGACAGACATGTTGTTTAGAATCTTTGCTCTGTATAGCTCTATCAGGGGGAGGACATGTTGTTTAGAATCTTTGCTCTGTATAGCTCTATCAGGGGGAGGACATGTTGTTTAGAATCTTTGCTCTGTATAGCTCTATCAGGGGGCGGACATGTTGTTTAGAATGTTTGCGCTGTATAGCTCTATCAGGGGGAGGACATGCTGTTTAGAATCTTTGCTCTGTATAGCTATATCATGGAGCGGACATGTTGTTTAAAATCTTTGCCCTGTATAGCTCTATCAGGGGCAGACATCTTGTTTAGAATCTTTGCTCTGTATAGCTCTATCAGGGGTGGACATGTTGTTTAGAATCTTTGGTCTGTATAGCTCTATCAGGGGTGGACATGTTGTTTAGAATCTTTGCTCTGTATAGCTCTATCAGGGGAGGACATGTTGTTTACAATCTTTGCTCTGTATAGCTCTATCAGGGGAGGACATGTTGTTTACAATCTTTGCTCTGTATAGCTCTATCAGGGTGCAGACATGTTGTTTAGAATCTTTGCTCTGTATAGCTCTATCAGGGGGTGGACATGTTGTTTAGAATCTTTGCTCTGTATAGCTCTATCAGGGGGCGGACATGTTGTTTAGAATCTTTGCTCTGTATAGCTCTATCAGGGGAGGACATGTTGTTTAGAATCTTTGCTCTGTATAGCTCTATCAGGGGAGGACATGTTGTTTAGAATCTTTGCTTTGTATAGCTCTATCAGGGTGCAGACATGTTGTTTAGAATCTTTGCTCTGTATAGCTATCAGGGGAGGACATGTTGTTTAGAATCTTTGCTCTGTATAGCTCTATCAGGGGGCGGACATGTTGTTTAGAATCTTTGCTCTGTATAGCTCTATCAGGGGTGGACATGTTGTTTAGAATCTTTGCTCTGTATAGCTCTATCAGGGGGCGGACATGTTGTTTAGAATCTTTGCTCTGTATAGCTCTATCAGGGGCGGACATGTTGTTTAGAATCTTTGCTCTGTATAGCTCTATCAGGGGAGGACATGTTGTTTAGACTCTTTGCTCTGTATAGCTCTATCAGGGGCGGACATGCTGTTTAGAATCTTTGCTCTGTATAGCTCTATCAGGGGGAGGACATGTTGTTTAGAATCTTTGCTCTGTATAGCTCTATCAGGGGGCGGACATGTTGTTTACAATCTTTGCTCTGTATAGATCTATCAGGGGGCGGACATGTTGTTTACAATCTTTGCTCTGTATAGATCTATCAGGGGGCAGACATGTTGTTTACATTCTTTGGTCAGATGAAGGAAACTATGATCCAACATGTCTGCCCCCTGATAGATCTATATGGATAAAACAGGGCTTAATAAGGTGCTTTATTTCTAATATTTTGTTAATGCATTTCGATTTAAAATGTTTACCCCGGATGCAAACAGTCAATTAAACAGATGCTAATTTTTTTGCTGACTTTTATCTTTTAACCCCTTCATGACTGGGCTGTTTTGGCTATGTTGTACTGTTCATCACAGTGGCTGTTATAACACTTCTGTAGTGTTTGTGTTTAGCTGTAATTTTCCTCTTTCTCATACGTACACACATTATATATATGAAGGGCTTTCTTTAGATACCATTATTTCAATCATATCATATAATTAACTAAATCTTTTACACATTTACATAATATTAGTCTGGAGTTTACAAATACCCAATAGTTTTTTTGCAAGTTGTAGGGAAATAACTGCAAGTAGTGAATTGCTTTTTCACAACCATTTTCTCCCCTGAACTACCTACAGTGACATTGTAACCCCAACCCTAGCTCTTTAACTTGGATGTCGCGCACTCCAGAGTGACGGAAGTGTTCACTGCTAAGAGAAGGCATACTGTCATTCAGTATCGGCTCACACTACGCCCTAGCGTCTGATTTCGTTGTTGCTGAATGCCTCGACATTGAGGCATTTCAGCAATACCCATTAAGTGATGGAAGCTCATTTAAACAGTACCAGGGGATATATTATCTTTCTATCATGTTTTGTTCAGGAGATATACCACTGGTCCGGTAGGGGACTCTACTTTTGGGCGTGGTATTTAGCAATAGACTTTCCCCCCAAACTGGGGCAAACAGAAAAGCTCATACGGATGGTGCACAGTGAACAAGTCCTCGTCCGTCTGACCACGCCCACAGGCAAAGGAACGGAAGAAACGAGGGGATAGCTCCTCCCTCCTCGTAATCGCTGGTCACGTGACAAATAAACCTGGTATAAATATAACTGAACTGAACAGGTCAGGAAATCTTTAGCATTTGGTCTGCACCCTCCCTACCTGATTGGTGGTGGTACCTGTGATCGCCTACATATATCCAGTAAAGGAATATCTTATACCAAGGATTATTTAGTCTCGTTACGCTTATATAATCGGATCTTACGCTATTGGGGATAATATCATAGAGAGGTGCTGTATAGACATCCATTCCATGTCAATGAGATCCACTTCTATGGTATTACTCTCAGTCCACGAGGCCACTGGCCTTCCACGATGCATGCTAGACATAATAATAAGTACAGAGCATCAGAAATAGTGAATACACCCTCCCAAGAACCTGTGAAAGTTTAACTTAAACAGCAGATATATTACTATTTCAACATAAATGACAGAATCCCCAGAAATGTGCATTACACGGCAGAAATCCACTCAATCATATTATATAATCAAAAAGTCAAAGTCTTTTTCTTTAACTTGACCTGTTAATTAACATCCTTTAAAAATGAAATGTATTAAACATTTCTGATTTAATTCCTCCTCTAAATAATGACTTTCCGGAAACAAAAGCGTAACTGTAGCGTGGAGGGGAGTGTTAGCGGCATGAACACTACGAGCCGGAGTGCGAAGATCCAAGAAAACGCGTACATGATCTCGGAAAAACTAACAAACCAAGGCTTTGAGAAGAGACTAAAGTGGGAATTTTTAGCAAACCACAGCTGCGAGGTCTTATTTCTAAAATATGCAATTTTCTTTCTAGAGAGATAAGAACCCAAGTCCTTTGCTTGTCAGTGGCGCGTCAGTGGCACCTACCGTAGAAGAAACAAAGATGAATTCATGCGTTTTACACAGTGCTAAAGCTTCGGCCCGAGTGTGAAATGTGTCAGGGTTTTCACTCCGCAGGGGGTGCTACAGTCCTTGCTTGCTTTTCTGCCTAACTTTTTTAGCTCAATAAATCGTTTTTTTTTCCTGCATTAAGCCTCTGTGAGACTGAGATTATTCTGAAACATGAGCGGGCCGTCTTTCTTCCTGCGACAATGCGGTCTGGCTGAGAACCCCTTGGACTAGTGGGGATTTGCCATCAGTGCAATGCAGACATGTTTTAACCCACTCGGCAGAGTTCAGTATCTCACATTACGCTGACTTGGCACAAACAATAAATCGACAGAGCTTCCGTGTATCTCCGTTGGTGGTATCTGGAGTCTCTGGTGACCCTCACTTTGACATCGTCTGTAATGCTGAAGACCGCGTGATATAAACTGGTTTATGATCAGAATCTAAGCCGGAGCGTGTCAGGAATCGATTGAGTGCGATGTGCGCTGAGAGAGTGCTGCTTTGTTAGTTTAGTAAATAAGGTTGCTAGATTTTAGTGGCAGTTCTGGCAGCGGGGGTCACACCGCTTCCCATTCACGTTACACTGGCAGCCCCCCGATGTGTCTCCGGGACCCTGGGGGACAATAAGACATATGTCACAATCCTGAAACTCAAGGTGTAAGTAATATTCCAATATAGGGCCATTTCTATTAACCCTTCACCTGCCTGTGCGTCGTGTGTAAAGACTTGGCGGGCGCTGGTCTATCTGTGTGTGTGTCAGACGTATAACATGGGAGGTGATGGTCAGAATGGGAAGCCAGAGCCTCAGATGAGTTACACAGGATGTCAGCACTTAAAAAGCATTGACCTTAATGAGGTTAAACAGGGTACATGCGTGTTTATTGTCTGACCAGCAGGCGTGAAGCTTTCGTAGCAGACAGACCTGATATATGTCAGGTTAACTCGAGATATTTGGTAAAACTCTTCACGTTTGCTTCTAGCAGTGAAATGGTGGAGTGAGCACAGAACATGCGCATTCGACCAGGATAACGGGTATTAGACGAAGCCGTTATACCAGGGCTCGACAAACCCCGGGCGCCAGGTCGCCATGGCGACCAGGAAATCAGACCTGGCGCCCGAGTATCGTGAGCCCCGCGTGGTGCTCTCGCCAATAGGATCGTTTTTTCCCTTGTCTTTACTCCAGCAGTGGTGCGCGAGGGAGCAGAGTGAGTGCACCGGCTGCACAGACTTCCTGCTCTGCCCCCTCGCGCACCGATATAGTGCTGATCGGGGAGCTCAGCAGGGAAGCTGCTCTATGCCACCAGGCTGGAATGCCCCCCCTCCCATTGTGGTGTTATAGCAGGGAGGGGGGACATTGATAGGTGAACATTTTTTTAAAAAATTTTTCCCTTTAAAAAAAACCTTCTGCCGTGTGTGTGTGTGTGTGTGTGTGTGTGTGTATATATGTGTCTGACTGGATGTGTTTGTGTGTGTGTATATATGTGTCTGACTGGATGTGTTTGTGTGTGTGTATATATGTGTCTGACTGGATGTGTTTGTGTGTGTGTATATATGTGTCTGACTGGATGTGTTTGTGTGTGTGTGTATATATGTGTCTGACTGGATATGTTTGTGTGTGTGTGTATATATGTGTCTGACTGGATGTGTTTGTGTGTGTGTATATATGTGTCTGACTGGATGTGTTTGTGTGTGTGTATATATGTGTCTGACTGGATGTGTTTGTGTGTGTGTGTATATATGTGTCTGACTGGATGTGTTTGTGTGTGTGTATATATGTGTCTGACTGGATGTGTTTGTGTGTGTGTATATATGTGTCTGACTGGATGTGTTTGTGTGTGTGTGTATATATGTGTCTGACTGGATGTGTTTGTGTGTGTGTATATATGTGTCTGACTGGATGTGTTTGTGTGTGTGTATATATGTGTCTGACTGGATATGTTTGTGTGTGTGTATATATATGTGTCTGACTGGATGTGTTTGTGTATATATGTGTCTGACTGGATGTGTTTGTGTGTGTGTGTATATATGTGTCTGACTGGATGTGTTTGTGTGTGTGTATATATGTGTCTGACTGGATGTGTTTGTGTGTGTGTGTATATATGTGTCTGACTGGATGTGTTTGTGTGTGTGTATATATGTGTCTGACTGGATGTGTTTGTGTGTGTGTGTATATATGTGTCTGACTGGATGTGTTTGTGTGTGTGTGTATATATGTGTCTGACTGGATGTGTTTGTGTGTGTGTATATATGTGTCTGACTGGATGAGTTTGTGTGTGTGTATATATGTGTCTGACTGGATGTGTTTGTGTGTGTGTGTATATATGTGTCTGACTGGATGTGTTTGTGTGTGTGTATATATGTGTCTGACTGGATGTGTTTGTGTGTGTGTATATATGTGTCTGACTGGATATGTTTGTGTGTGTGTATATATATGTGTCTGACTGGATGTGTTTGTGTGTGTGTATATATGTGTCTGACTGGATGTGTTTGTGTGTGTGTATATATGTGTCTGACTGGATGTGTTTGTGTGTGTGTGTATATATGTGTCTGACTGGATGTGTTTGTGTGTGTGTATATATGTGTCTGACTGGATGTGTTTGTGTGTGTGTATATATGTGTCTGACTGGATGTGTTTGTGTGTGTGTGTATATATGTGTCTGACTGGATGTGTTTGTGTGTGTGTATATATGTGTCTGACTGGATGTGTTTGTGTGTGTGTATATATGTGTCTGACTGGATATGTTTGTGTGTGTGTATATATATGTGTCTGACTGGATGTGTTTGTGTGTGTGTATATATGTGTCTGACTGGATGTGTTTGTGTGTGTGTGTATATATGTGTCTGACTGGATGTGTTTGTGTGTGTGTATATATGTGTCTGACTGGATGTGTTTGTGTGTGTGTATATATGTGTCTGACTGGATGTGTTTGTGTGTGTGTGTATATATGTGTCTGACTGGATGTGTTTGTGTGTGTGTGTATATATGTGTCTGACTGGATGTGTTTGTGTGTGTGTATATATGTGTCTGACTGGATGTGTTTGTGTGTGTGTATATATGTGTCTGACTGGATGTGTTTGTGTGTGTGTATATATGTGTCTGACTGGATGTGTTTGTGTATAAATGTGTGTCTGACTGGATGTGTTTGTGTATAAATGTGTGTCTGACTGGATGTGGTTGTGTGTGTGTATATATGTGTCTGACTGGATGTGTTTGTGTGTGTGTATATATGTGTCTGACTGGATGTGTTTGTGTGTGTGTGTATATATGTGTCTGACTGGATGTGTTTGTGTGTGTGTATATATGTGTCTGACTGGATGTGTTTGTGTGTGTGTATATATGTGTCTGACTGGATGTGTTTGTGTGTGTGTATATATGTGTCTGACTGGATATGTTTGTGTGTGTGTATATATGTGTCTGACTGGATGTGTTTGTGTGTGTGTATATATGTGTCTGACTGGATGTGGTTGTGTGTATATATGTGCCTGACTGGATGTGTTTGTGTGTGTGTATATATGTGTCTGACTGGATGTGTTTGTGTGTGTGTATATATGTGTCTGACTGGATGTGTTTGTGTGTGTGTGTATATATGTGTCTGACTGGATGTGTTTGTGTGTGTGTATATATGTGTCTGACTGGATGTGTTTGTGTGTGTGTATATATGTGTCTGACTGGATGTGTTTGTGTGTGTGTATATATGTGTCTGACTGGATGTGTTTGTGTGTGTGTGTATATATGTGTCTGACTGGATGTGTTTGTGTGTGTGTATATATGTGTCTGACTGGATGTGTTTGTGTGTGTGTATATATGTGTCTGACTGGATGTGTTTGTGTGTGTGTATATATGTGTCTGACTGGATGTGTTTGTGTATAAATGTGTGTCTGACTGGATGTGTTTGTGTATAAATGTGTGTCTGACTGGATGTGGTTGTGTGTGTGTATATATGTGTCTGACTGGATGTGTTTGTGTGTGTGTATATATGTGTCTGACTGGATGTGTTTGTGTGTGTGTATATATGTGTCTGACTGGATATGTTTGTGTGTGTGTATATATGTGTCTGACTGGATGTGTTTGTGTGTGTGTATATATGTGTCTGACTGGATGTGGTTGTGTGTATATATGTGCCTGACTGGATGTGTTTGTGTGTGTGTATATATGTGTCTGACTGGATGTGTTTGTGTGTGTGTATATATGTGTCTGACTGGATGTGTTTGTGTGTGTGTGTATATATGTGTCTGACTGGATGTGTTTGTGTGTGTGTATATATGTGTCTGACTGGATGTGTTTGTGTGTGTGTATATATGTGTCTGACTGGATGTGTTTGTGTGTGTGTATATATGTGTCTGACTGGATGTGTTTGTGTGTGTGTGTATATATGTGTCTGACTGGATGTGTTTGTGTATAAATGTGTGTCTGACTGGATGTGTTTGTGTATAAATGTGTGTCTGACTGGATGTGGTTGTGTGTGTGTATATATGTGTCTGACTGGATGTGTTTGTGTGTGTGTATATATGTGTCTGACTGGATGTGTTTGTGTGTGTGTATATATGTGTCTGACTGGATATGTTTGTGTGTGTGTATATATGTGTCTGACTGGATGTGTTTGTGTGTGTGTATATATGTGTCTGACTGGATGTGGTTGTGTGTATATATGTGCCTGACTGGATGTGTGTGTGTGTATATATGTGCCTGACTGGATGTGTGTGTGTATATATGTGCCTGACTGGATGTGTGTGTGTGTGTGTGTGTGTATATATATGTGACTGACTGGATGTGTGTGTGTGTGTGTGTGTGTGTGTGTATATATATGTGACTGACTGGATGTGTGTGTGTGTGTGTGTGTGTATATATATGTGACTGACTGGATGTGTGTGTGTGTGTGTGTGTGTATATATATGTGACTGACTGGATGTGTGTGTGTGTATGTATGTGACTGACTGGATGTGTATGTGTGTATATATATGTGACTGACTGGATGTGTGTGTGTGTATATATATGTGACTGACTGGATGTGTGTGTGTGTGTGTATATATATGTGACTGACTGGATGTGTGTGTGTGTGTGTGTGTGTGTGTGTGTGTATATATATGTGACTGACTGGATGTGTGTGTGTGTATATATATGTGACTGACTGGATGTGTGTGTGTGTGTGTATATATATGTGACTGACTGGATGTGTGTGTGTGTGTGTGTGTGTGTGTATATATATGTGACTGACTGGATGTGTGTGTGTGTATATATATGTGACTGACTGGATGTGTGTGTGTGTGTGTGTGTGTGTATGTATGTGACTGACTGGATGTGTGTGTGTGTGTGTGTGTGTGTGTGTGTATGTATGTGACTGACTGGATGTGTGTGTATGTATGTGACTGACTGGATGTGTGTGTGTGTGTGTGTGTATGTATGTGACTGACTGGATGTGTATGTACATGTAGAAAAACAAGGTGTAGCATGTTTCACACTCAGAAGTGAAGGGACTTTTCACCCTGGTACTCCAAATTAGAATAAATGATCCTTTATTCTGTATGTATATGTGATGATGTGTCTGTGTGTGTATATATCTGACTGACTGTGTGTGTCTGTCTGTGACTGCGTGTGTTTATGTGCTGTTGTCTGGCTCCTAGATATTTTAGCTGGCTCCTAAAACTCAGAAACATTTGTCAAGCCCTGTGTTATATGGCACATTTACATTTTTAGGGTTTAATCCCTCAGAGAGGACTTTAACAACGAGGGTCTCTCTCTGCACTAGCATGAGACCCCTGCTCCACACAGCCCCCTAATAGACACTGTCTGTGTGTCCATGTGTAAAGATACTCATCGGGCTTCCCTGGGAGAAGGGAACATGTTTTTAACCCTTGCTTCAAATATCCAACAGCCAGGGGGCAGCGAGGTGGGGGATGTGGTTTGTACCTGCACAGTGAAGCCCTGAATCTTACCAGTGGTCCCCAGCGAGGGCCCTTCGTCACCCAACAGATCTCAGTTTGACACATGGTGCAGCGAATCCAGTCACAGCCATCTTTCTTTTGGACGATTATCTTGCACATTGGACAGTACATCGCTTCTCCCGTCTGCACCAGCGTCTGAGAGAGAGACAGAGAGGTCAGTCAGTACACACAGGGGGTTCAGAATAAACATAACTTCTGGGGTAAAGTTCTACAAGTGATGTCATCAGCAGGGACATTCCATTGGTTTCCATGGTGATTCTGGGGGTAAAGTTCTACAGGTGATGTCATCAGCAGGGACATTCCATTGGTTTCCATGGTGATTCTGGGGTAAGTTCTACAAGTGATGTACTCAGCAGGGACATTCCATTGGTTTCCATGGTGATTCTGGGGGTGAAGTTCTACAAGTGATGTAATCAGCAGGGTTTCCATTGGTTACATTCCATTGGTCTCCTTGACGACTGCTCTGCTTTCTAGAACATTCCCTAATGCTGTTTTCTGGTTATTGTAGATAATTCTTAAATGTAAATCTTTTACCTTTAACATATCATTGGTCTGACGGGCAGCAGTGTCGTTCAGAGCGCGGATACGTAGGTCATCCTGGTACTCGCGACAGTTCATCCCGTCATGTATGGCCTGGGAGGAAAGGATAACAGCGGGAAGCATGGTTTAATCACCGTGCACCCTGTGTACTGTAAAGATGTGTTGTCTGTATCTCAGAGTGAAAAAACTGTATGTAATTAGACAGCGCTATAAAAAAGGTCATTACTCCACACAAAATGCATGGTATAAAATAAGTACTTGTAATAGTATTTAGAAAAAAGAAAATGAACAAATATAAAAATATAATATATAGCAGTAATTGCACAAAACAATTTATAAGCGATATCTCAGATACAGAAAACAATATATCCACCTACAGAGCAGAATACACTCCAACAACATCAGCTGGCATTCCATTCAAAGACAAACACAAGTAAGTATAGAAATATATAAAAAAAAAACAAAAAAAACACCAAAATATACACCCTTTCTCCCCTGCTGAGGCGCTGTGTAAATGTTGTCATATATCTTCGAGTGCTCATCCAAATTATTGATTGACACAGTGATCCCTAGTCACACACACGGTCACACACAGTCATTTACACAGTCACACACACACTGTCATTTACACAGTCACACACACATACACAGTAACAAAAATAGTCACACACACATACACAATCATTTGCAGTCACACACACATACACAGTCACTTACACAGTCACACACACATACACAGTCACACACACACAGTCACACACACATACACAGTCACACACACATACACAGTCACACACACAATACCTGATGCTATTTTCTAGCAAAGTTTACAAGGGAAAATAATGTCTGAAGATCTGTATGTACAGCAGTAGTAAAGCCGTACTCCACTAGCGGCCAGTACAGAAGATGAGTCCGGCAGTTCATTACCTTGCAGGTCAGACAGTTCTCGGCGTAACAAATGGGACAAATGAACTCATTAACTGAGTCCTCGTAGATACACCAGCCCTTACAGTCCGCGGTCTTGCAGTGATAACTGTTCTGGCTCCTGCTTTCGGCAACAACCAAGCCCCTCTCCAGAAAACGGCTGTACTCCTCCGGAGATACCAACTATGGAAATAAAGCAACTGCTATAACGACTGCAACTAAAACAGAAATACACGGATATCCAGGAAATCACAGCGGAAGCGTTGGGATTATACATTATACATTGACACACGGCGGAAGCGTTGGGATTATACATTATACATTGACACACGGCGGAAGCGTTGGGATTATACATTATACATTGACACACGGCGGAAGCGTTGGGATTATACATTATACATTGACACACGGCGGAAGCGTTGGGATTATACATTATACACTGACACACGGCGGAAGCGTTGGGATTATACATTATACACTGACACACGGCGGAAGCGTTGGGATTATACATTATACACTGACACACGGCGGAAGCGTTGGGATTATACATTATACACTGACACACAGCGGAAGCGTTGGGATTATACATTATACATTGACACACAGCGGAAGCGTTGGGATTATACATTATACACTGACACACGGCGGAAGCGTTGGGATTATACATTATACACTGACACACGGCGGAAGCGTTGGGATTATACATTATACATTGACACACAGCGGAAGCGTTGGGATTATACATTATACAGTGACACACAGCGGAAGCATTGGGATTATACATTATACACTGACACACGGCGGAAGCGTTGGGATTATACATTATACACTGACACACAGAGGAAGCGTTGGGATTATACATTATACAGTGACACACAGTGGAAGCGTTGGGATTATACATTATACACTGACACACAGCGGAAGCGTTGGGATTATACATTATACATTGACACACAGCGGAAGCGTTGGGATTATACATTATACATTGACACACAGCGGAAGCGTTGGGATTATACATTATACACTGACACACAGCGGAAGCGTTGGGATTATACATTATACACTGACACACAGCGGAAGCGTTGGGATTATACATTATACACTGACACACGGCGGAAGCGTTGGGATTATACATTATACATTGACACACAGCGGAAGCGTTGGGATTATACATTATACATTGACACACAGCGGAAGCGTTGGGATTATACATTATACACTGACACACGGCGGAAGCGTTGGGATTATACATTATACATTGACACACGGCGGAAGCGTTGGGATTATACATTATACACTGACACACGGCGGAAGCGTTGGGATTATACATTATACAGTGACACACGGCGGAAGCGTTGGGATTATACATTATACATTGACACACGGCGGAAGCGTTGGGATTATACATTATACATTGACACACGGCGGAAGCGTTGGGATTATACATTATACACTGACACACAGAGGAAGCGTTGGGATTATACATTATACATTGACACACGGCGGAAGCGTTGGGATTATACATTATACACTGACACACGGCGGAAGCGTTGGGATTATACATTATACACTGACACACAGCGGAAGCGTTGGGATTATACATTGACACACAGCGGAAGCGTTGGGATTATACATTATACATTGACACACAGCGGAAGCGTTGGGATTATACATTATACATTGACACACGGCGGAAGCGTTGGGATTATACATTATACATTGACACACGGCGGAAGCGTTGGGATTATACATTATACATTGACACACAGCGGAAGCGTTGGGATTATACATTATACAGTGACACACAGCGGAAGCGTTGGGATTATACATTATACACTGACACACGGCGGAAGCGTTGGGATTATACATTATACATTGACACACGGCGGAAGCGTTGGGATTATACATTATACACTGACACACAGCGGAAGCGTTGGGATTATACATTATACACTGACACACAGTGGAAGCGTTGGGATTATACATTATACATTGACACACGGCGGAAGCGTTGGGATTATACATTATACACTGACACACAGCGGAAGCGTTGGGATTATACATTATACATTGACACACGGCGGAAGCGTTGGGATTATACATTATACACTGACACACAGCGGAAGCGTTGGGATTATACATTATACACTGACACACAGCGGAAGCGTTGGGATTATACATTATACACTGACACACAGCGGAAGCGTTGGGATTATACATTATACATTGACACACAGCGGAAGCGTTGGGATTATACATTATACACTGACACACAGCGGAAGCGTTGGGATTATACATTATACACTGACACACGGCGGAAGCGTTGGGATTATACATTATACACTGACACACGGCGGAAGCGTTGGGATTATACATTATACACTGACACACAGCGGAAGCGTTGGGATTATACATTGGCGCACACAGCGGAAGCGTTGGGATTATACATTATACATTGACACACAGCGGAAGCGTTGGGATTATACATTATACATTGACACACAGCGGAAGCGTTGGGATTATACATTATACACTGACACACGGCGGAAGCGTTGGGATTATACATTATACATTGACACACAGCGGAAGCGTTGGGATTATACATTATACATTGACACACAGCGGAAGCGTTGGGATTATACATTGGCGCACACAGCGGAAGCGTTGGGATTATACATTATACATTGACACACAGCGGAAGCGTTGGGATTATACATTATACATTGACACAAAGCGGAAGCGTTGGGATTATACATTATACATTGACACACAGCGGAAGCGTTGGGATTATACATTATACACTGACACACAGCGGAAGCGTTGGGATTATACATTATACATTGACACACGGCGGAAGCGTTGGGATTATACATTATACACTGACACACGGCGGAAGCGTTGGGATTATACATTATACACTGACACACAGCGGAAGCGTTGGGATTATACATTATACACTGACACACAGCGGAAGCGTTGGGATTATACATTATACATTGACACACAGGAAGCGTTGGGATTATACATTATACATTGACACACAGGAAGCGTTGGGATTATACATTATACACTGACACACAGCGGAAGCGTTGGGATTATACATTATACACTGACACACAGGAAGCGTTGGGATTATACATTATACACTGACACACAGCGGAAGCGTTGGGATTATACATTATACACTGACACACAGCGGAAGCGTTGGGATTATACATTATACACTGACACACAGCGGAAGCGTTGGGATTATACATTATACATTGACACACAGCGGAAGCGTTGGGATTATACATTATACATTGACACACAGCGGAAGCGTTGGGATTATACATTATACACTGACACACAGCGGAAGCGTTGGGATTATACATTATACACTGACACACGGCGGAAGCGTTGGGATTATACATTATACATTGACACACAGCGGATGCGTTGGGATTATACATTATACACTGACACACAGCGGAAGCGTTGGGATTATACATTATACACTGACACACAGCGGAAGCGTTGGGATTATACATTATACATTGACACACAGCGGAAGCGTTGGGATTATACATTATACATTGACACACAGCGGAAGCGTTGGGATTATACATTATACAGTGACACACAGCGGAAGCGTTGGGATTATACATTATACACTGACACACGGCGGAAGCGTTGGGATTATACATTATACAGTGACACACAGCGGAAGCGTTGGGATTATACATTATACACTGACACACAGCGGAAGCGTTGGGATTATACATTATACACTGACACACGGCGGAAGCGTTGGGATTATACATTATACACTGACACACGGCGGAAGCGTTGGGATTATACATTATACATTGACACACAGCGGAAGCGTTGGGATTATACATTATACAGTGACACACAGCGGAAGCGTTGGGATTATATAATTCCGTGCACCCCCCCCCCTTTATCATTTGAGAATTCTCCACATTAATATTATGACAACGTCAATCTCTGTAACAGTATCTTCCTTGTAGTTTGTTGTGGCCACGGCCGCTGCCTGCTCGCGCACTGTTATTATGCATGGTGTAACCCCAACGCGTTTCCCAGGAGCACGTGGAACTCACCGCCCGGATCTCTCGCTGCTGCAGTTTGCTGTCACAGGAATAGGTATCATCTCGGAAAGGGCAGGAAACCTCGGGATCTTCACAACAGTTCACAACCTGGCGTAAGCAATCCCTGCCAAACAAAGCAGCGAGGATATAACTCAAGCCTCTCACAGGGTCGTACTGCCCTCCGAGCCCAACATTTTATTACAGCCTTAAAGGAACACTAAACGTTATATTTCACTTGTGATTTTAATGTAGAAGCACAAGTGATAGATTAGTGGTCACTAACGATGGACTGGTAGATAGACTGATATTACGTCAGTTTATCCTCTGACATGTATCCATAGGAAGCAGCCAGCCGTCTGGAGGATCTTAACTAGCCCCCCGAACCCTAAGCCCAATATGCCATTTAATATGCCAGGATATTGCCCCCAATATGCCATTTAATATGCCAGGATATTGCCCCCAATATGCCATTTAATATGCCAGGATATTGCCCCCAATATGCCATTTAATATGCCAGGATATTGCCCCCAATATGCCATTTAATATGCCAGGATATTGCCCCCAATATGCCATTTAATATGCCAGGATATTGCCCCCAATATGCCATTTAATATGCCATGATATTGCCCCCAATATGCCAGGATATTGCCCCTTAGTATGCTCGTTATGCCACCCTCCTCCCCCCCCCTTCCCCAGACCCCAGTACTTACCTCGTTCCTGCTCTGTCCCCCGGTGCTCTGAAGCTGCGTGGCTGTGAGGGAAGCGTTGTGAGCTTCCCTCCGGTCGCGCGGTCAATAAAGTGTGTTTTAAAAAAAACACACTTTATTGACCGCGCGGCTGGAGGGGAGCTCACAACGCTTCCCTCACAGCCACGCAGCTTCAGAGCACCGGGGGACAGAGCAGGAACGAGGTAAGTTTTAGATTATTTTTTTTTTCGGCGTATAACACGCACACATCATTTCCCCCCTATTTTCAGGGAGATAAATACGGTATTTACTATTTACTTAATTGCAAGATTGCATCAAGCGCAGGCATTTTAAATAGAAATCATCATAGCTCTTGTATAGCTCTATCAGGGGGCAGACATCTTGGGTTAGATGAATCAGATCTTCCTTCATCTGACTCAAAATTCTAAACAACATGTCTTCCCCCTGATAGAGCTATACAGAGAAAAGATTCTAAACAACATATCCGCCCCCTGATAGAGCTATACAGAGCAAAGATTCTAAACAACATGTCCGCCCCCTGATAGAGCTATACAGAGCAAAGATTCTAACCATGTCCACCCCTGATAGAGCTATACAGAGCAAAGATTCTAAACAACATGTCCTCCCCCTGATAGAGCTATACAGAGCAAAGATTCTAAACAACATGTCCACCCCTGATAGAGCTATACAGAGCAAAGATTCTAAACAACATGTCCGCCCCCTGATAGAGCTATACAGAGCAAAGATTCTAAACAACATGTCCGCCCCCTGATAGAGCTATACAGAGCAAAGATTCTAAACAACATGTCTGCACCCTGATAGAGCTATACAGAGCAAAGATTGTAAACAACATGTCGGCCCCCTGATAGAGCTATACAGAGCAAAGATTCTAAACAACATGTCCTCCCCCTGATAGAGCTATACAGAGCAAAGATTCTAAACAACATGTCCGCCCCTTGATAGAGCTATACAGAGCAAAGATTCTAAACATGTCTGCCCCCTGATAGAGCTATACAGAGCAAAGATTATAAACAACATGTCATCCCCCTGATAGAGCTATACAGAGCAAAGATTATAAACAACATGTCCTCCCCCTGATAGAGCTATACAGAGCAAAGATTCTAAACAACATGTCCTCCACCTGATAGAGCTATACAGAGCAAAGATTCTAAACAACATATCCGCCCCCTGATAGAGCTATACAGAGCAAAGATTCTAAACAACATGTCCGCCCCCTGATAGAGCTATACAGAGCAAAGATTCTAACCATGTCCACCCCTGATAGAGCTATACAGAGCAAAGATTCTAAACAACATGTCCTCCCCCTGATAGAGCTATACAGAGCAAAGATTCTAAACAACATGTCCACCCATGATAGAGCTATACAGAGCAAAGATTCTAAACAACATGTCCGCCCCCTGATAGAGCTATACAGAGCAAAGATTCTAAACAACATGTCCGCCCCCTGATAGAGCTATACAGAGCAAAGATTCTAAACAACATGTCTGCACCCTGATAGAGCTATACAGAGCAAAGATTGTAAACAACATGTCGGCCCCCTGATAGAGCTATACAGAGCAAAGATTCTAAACAACATGTCCTCCCCCTGATAGAGCTATACAGAGCAAAGATTCTAAACAACATGTCCGCCCCTTGATAGAGCTATACAGAGCAAAGATTCTAAACAACATGTCTGCCCCCTGATAGAGCTATACAGAGCAAAGATTCTAAACAACATGTCTTCCCCCTGATAGAGCTATACAGAGCAAAGATTCTAAACAACATGTCTGCCCCCTGATAGAGCTATACAGAGCAAAGATTCTAAACAACATGTCCTCCCCCTGATAGAGCTATACAGAGCAAAGATTCTAAACAACATGTCCGCCCCTTGATAGAGCTATACAGAGCAAAGATTCTAAACAACATGTCCGCCCACTGATAGAGCTATACAGAGCAAAGATTCTAAACAACATGTCCTCCCCCTGATAGAGCTATACAGAGCAAAGATTCTAAACAACATGTCCTCCCCCTGATAGAGCTATACAGAGCAAAGATTCTAAACAACATGTCTGTCCCTGATAGAGCTATACAGAGCAAAGATTCTAAACAACATGTCCGCCCCCTGATAGAGCTATACAGAGCAAAGATTCTAAACATGTCCGCCCCCTGATAGAGCTATACAGAGCAAAGATTCTAACCAACATGTCTGCCCCTGATAGAGCTATACAGAGCAAAGATTCTAAACAACATGTCTGCCCCCTGATAGAGCTATACAGAGCAAAGATTCTAAACAACATGTCCTCCTCCTGATAGGGCTATACAGAGCAAAGATTCTAAACAACATGTCCGTCCCCTGATAGAACTATACAGAGCAAAGATTCTAAACATGTCCGCCCCCTGATAGAGCTATACAGAGCAAAGATTCTAACCAACATGTCTGCCCCTGATAGAGCTATACAGAGCAAAGATTCTAAACAACATGTCCTCCCCCTGATAGAGCTATACAGAGCAAAGATTCTAAACAACATGTCTGCCCCCTGATAGAGCTATACAGAGCAAAGATTCTAAACAACATGTCCTCCTCCTGATAGGGCTGTACAGAGCAAAGATTCTATACAACATGTCTGCCCCCTGATAGAGCTATACAGAGCAAAGATTCTAACCAACATGTCTGACCCCTGATAGAGCTATACAGAGCAAAGATTCTAAACATGTCCACCCCCTGATAGAGCTATACAGAGCAAAGATTCTAAACATCATATCCACCCCTGATAAAGCTATACAGAGCAAAGATTCTAATTGTCACGTCCATCCCGATAGAGCTATACAGAGCAAACATACTAAATAACATGTCCACCCCCTGATAGAGCTATACAGAGCAAAGATTCTAAACAACATGTCCACTCCCTGATAGAGCTATACAGAGCAAAGATTCTAAACATCATGTCCGTCCCGATAGAGCTATACAGCGCAAACATACTAAATATCATGTCCACCCCCTGATAGAGCTATACAGAGCAAAGATTCTAAACAACATGTCCACTCCCTGATAGAGCTATACAGAGCTTAGATTCTAAACATCTGGTCCGTCCCGATAGAGCTTTACAGCGCAAACATACTAAATAACATGTCCACCCCCTGATAGAGCTATGCAGAGCAAAGATTCTAAACAACATGTCCACCCCCGATATAGCTATACAGAGCAAAGATGCTAAACAACATGTCCTCCCCTTGTTAGAGCTATCGTCAGAGGTATTGAACAGTAATCTCGAGACTGGTACATATGAATAAAGCAGAAGACAAGGATAACAAGATGGATGCCAGCAGCCTCCATTTTGTGTCCGTGTTTGGACATCCTTCTGTGTGTTCAAATCTTATTCTGTGTCTCTGAGGATAAAAGAAAGTCTTCCACATTCATAACTCAGGAACAGATAAGGTGGCCATTGTTAGTGGAAGGTTTATGACTCTAAGCCACCTTTCATTGTATGTATTCAGACACAGCTGTGTACATACAAGAGGAGAAGGGGGGCTTCTCTTCAACTTCAACTAGCCCACCCAAACTGGCAGAAACTGACAGACACACTGAGATTATTTGGATTTTAGATTTGAAGAATCTAATAAGGTTTATTATAAACACACCCAGCTGATTCAAATCGCTCATTAATATATATAATTATATCACACCTTCACTAATAAATATGTAATGTATAATTAATCCTACATATTAATTAGAATATTTTTTTTATCGTTTTATTAGTGTGGTATAAATGTAATTTTGAGTTTTAATCTAATGTGGAATTATAAGAATATTTACTCCAATTTGATATTGTATTAACACTTATACATTTCAACATATATATTTTCTCACATTATACTCACAATCCAGGTATAGCTATAAATCATGACATCATCTCAGTTACATTAAATACACCCATCCATTCAATTGGCTAGAAGTTACAGAAACAGGGTGTGAGTCTGAGATAAGGTTTGGTTGATAAGTTGGTACTGGAGGTGTAGAGGGGGAGGCTGAGATACCTGAAAAGACCTGGGGTGACTGATTTTGGGAGAGCTGCCACTAGTGGGGTGAGAGATGGGAATGTTTTAGAAAAGGGCTGAGTCTCTCTCCTTCTGGGGAGAACTCAGGAATATGAGGCTTTTAATAGCACATGTTCACTATACAATAGACATCCCAATAGAAGTCCAAGGAGTAACTCCAATCACTCAATTCTTCAATGGAAGGAGTCTCAACTGCAAACCAACCTCTGCCGGTAATGTATAAATGAAGTAATTTGTTTCTAGCATAATCTCATTTTTATGGATGTCATTAGCATATATATTTGGGTAAATTAAACTTAATTCACCCAATTTCTGGGATCTATATGTTTCAGCCTGGTGTTTATCTGTCATCCTTTCTGCAGAAGGAAGCCAGAGGAATATCCTATAGATATTATCAAGAACCATAAGTTATTATAGTCTTGCTATTTACCCAAATATGTCATATCTAATCTCCAGAGATTATATAAGATTCTCATTCTTAAAGTCTAAGCTAGAATACATACATTATCATTTACCGGGCAGATTAATAGCCACCTTGAGTAGTTATATGATTTAGTAATATTACCTTACCTAAGCAGAGTAATTATGGTGTACTATCATTAACCATTTTAACTACTAATCATAATCAATGTAGGTTGTATCTAAATAAAATACATGGCCATCTAGTGGTCAGAAACGTAACTGCATAGTAAATTATACTACATGTATGTTGATACAGGTACAGAGCAGCATAACTCATGTTTTATATTATTCACCTCTGTTATAAGTCATTCATGTGAATTATGATTAACATCTATTGATATTGTATTTTGTTGTTATGCTATTTTGCTTATCGTTTGATCTTTATTTTATATTCAATAAATTCATTATTATTTTATTAATAATTGTTGCATTGTATTTACTTTTATAAAAACGTCATCCAAACTCTATATACCGTATTTGCTCGATTATAAGACGACCCTGATTATAAGACGACCCCCCAAACTTTGGATATTCCATTAGGAAAAAAACTAAAAGCCTGAATATAAGACTACCCTATAGGAAAAAAGTTCAACTTGTATATATTCACATGTAAATAGCTTTTTTAATAAAAAATGATGATATCAAAACATGTATTTCTTGTTTTTATTTATTTTTATGTGCCAATACTGCCTCTCTCTCTCCCCCCCTTAGTGTTGTCTCTCTCCCCCCTCGCCTCTTTTTCTGCACCCACCCCCTCCTCTTGTCTCTGTTTCTTAACCCCTTCCTCCCCTTGTTGCTGTCTCTTCCCCCCTCCCTCCCCTTGTTGCTGTCCCCCCTCTCCCCTTGTATCTGTTTCTTAACCCCTTCCTCCCCCCCTTGTTGCTCTGTCCCCACCCCCCTCCTCATGTCTCTCTTCCCCCCTCCCTCTCTTGTTGCTCCTCCCCCTCACCGCCGGGACTTCTGTGACAAAAGCGGAAGAACCCGGCTTCTTCACAGAAGCCCCGGCGGTCGTGCCGGGCGGCAGCAGGGGAGTCTGTGCTCATCGCGCAGACATCCCCTGCTGTTAGAGAGGGGGATCCAGGTCCCCTGCAGCTCTGCTGGGGACCTGGATCCATGTCTTATAGTCTGACCTCAATTTGAGGTCAGATTATAAGACGACCTCGATTTTCTGAAAAAAACCTTGTCTTATAATCGAGCAAATACGGTATCTATTACATATTCTTTATATGGGTATTTTTGGTCGGACCCATATATATGAATCATACATTTCCATATTTGTAATGATTCCTAATTAATAACCCGTATTTATATTTTATGGTTACCAATATCTGACAGGGGGATGTCCGTTACCTGCAGAAGCTGTGCAGACACTCTCTCAGCAGGACCCCCACCCCGGGGGGTATATCAGTGAAGCAGATCCGGCACTCGATGCTCTCTTGATTTGGGATCAGCACCTCGTTATCCAGTTCCAATAAGTGCATGAAATTCTGACGCCGCTCCTCCTCCAGCGCCTGAGATACAAACATACAACACGTGACACCCTGCCTGTTACACGCGACACAACATACAATCCCGTGACACCCTGCCTGTTACACGCGACACAATATACAATCCCGTGACACCCTGCCTGTTACACGGAACACAACATACAATCCCGTGACACCCTGCCTGTTACACGGAACACAACATACAATCGCGTGACACCCTGCCTGTTACACGTGACACAACATACAATCCCGTGACACTCCGCCTGTTACACGCGACACAACATACAATCCTGTGACACTCCACCTGTTACACGCGACACAACATACAATCCTGTGACTCCCTGCCTGTTACAGGAACACAACATACAATCCTGTGACACCCTGCCTGTTACACCGGAATACATCATACAATCCTGTGACACCCTGCCTGTTACACGCGACACAACATACAATCTCGTGACGCCCTGCCTGTTACAGGAACACAACATACAATCCTGTGACACCCTGCCTGTTACACGCGACTCAACATACAATCCGGTGACACCCTGCCTGTTACACGGAACACAACATACAATCCCGTGACACCCTGCCTGTTACATGGAACACAATATACAATCCTGTGACACCCTGCCTGTTACACGGAACACAATATACAATCCCATGACACCCTGCCTGTTACACGGAACACAATATACAATCCTGTGACACCCTGCCTGTTACACGCAACACAACATACAATCCCGTGACACCCTGCCTGTTACATGGAACACAATATACAATCCTGTGACACCCTGCCTGTTACACGGAACACAATATACAATCCCATGACACCCTGCTTGTTACACGGAACACAACATACAATCCTGTGACACCCTGCCTGTTACACGCAACACAACATACAATCGCGTGACACCCTGCCTGTTACACGTGACACAACATACAATCCCGTGACACTCCGCCTGTTACACGCGACACAACATACAATCCTGTGACACTCCACCTGTTACACGCGACACAACATACAATCCTGTGACTCCCTGCCTGTTACAGGAACACAACATACAATCCTGTGACACCCTGCCTGTTACACCGGAATACATCATACAATCCTGTGACACCCTGCCTGTTACACGCGACACAACATACAATCTCGTGACGCCCTGCCTGTTACAGGAACACAACATACAATCCTGTGACACCCTGCCTGTTACACGCGACTCAACATACAATCCGGTGACACCCTGCCTGTTACACGGAACACAACATACAATCCCGTGACACCCTGCCTGTTACATGGAACACAATATACAATCCTGTGACACCCTGCCTGTTACACGGAACACAATATACAATCCCATGACACCCTGCCTGTTACACGGAACACAATATACAATCCTGTGACACCCTGCCTGTTACACGGAACACAACATACAATCCTGTGACACCCTGCCTGTTACACGCAACACAATATACAATCCTGTGACTCCCTGCCTGTTACACGGAACACAACATACAATCCTGTGACACCCTGCCTGTTACACGCAACACAATATACAATCCTGTGACACCCTGCCTGTTACACGCAACACATCATACAATCCCGTGACACCCTGCCTGTTACACGGAACACAACATACAATCCTGTGACACCCTGCCTATTACACCGAACACAACATACAATCCCGTGACACCCTGCCTGTTACACGCGACACAACATACAATCCTGTGACACCCTGCCTGTTACATGGAACACAACATACAATCCCGTGACACCCTGCCTGTTACACGCGACACAACATACAATCTCATGATGCGCTGTCTGTTACACGGAACACAACATACAATCCAGTGACACCCTGCCTGTTACATGGAACACAACATACAATCCTGTGACACCCTGCCTGTTAAACGGAACACAACATACAATCCTGTGACACCCTGCCTGTTACACGGGACACAACATACAATCCTGTGACACCCTGCCTGTTACACGGAACACATCATACAATCTTGTGAAACCCTGCCTGTTACACCGGAATACATCATACAATCTTGTGACACCCTGCCTGTTACACGGAACACAACATACAATCCTGTGACACCCTGCCTGTTACATGGAACACAACATACAATCCCGTGACACCCTGCCTGTTACACGGAACACAATATACAATCCTGTGACACCCTGCCTGTTACATGGAACACAATATACAATCCTGTGACACCCCGCCTGTTACACGCGACACAACATACAATCCTGTGACACCCTGCCTGTTACACGGAACACAATATACAATCCTGTGACACCCTGCCTGTTACATGGAACACATCATACAATCCCGTGACACCCTGCCTGTTACACGGGACACAACATACAATCCTGTGACACCCTGCCTGTTACACGGGACACAACATACAATCCCGTGACACCCTGCCTGTTACAGGAACACAACATACAATCCTGTGACACCCTGCCTGTTACACGGGACACAACATACAATCTCGTGACACCCTGCCTGTTACACGCGAAACAACATACAATCCTGTGACACCCTGCCTGTTACATGGAACACAACATACAATCCCGTGACACCCTGCCTGTTACACGCGACACAACATACAATCCTGTGACACCCTGCCTGTTACACGGAACACAACATACAATCCCGTGACACCCTGCCTGTTACACGGAACACAACATACAATCGCGTGACACCCTGCCTGTTACACGCGACACAACATACAATCCCGTGACACCCTGCCTGTTAAACGCGACACAACATACAATCCCGTGACACTCCGCCTGTTACACGCGACACAACATACAATCCTGTGACACTCCACCTGTTACACGCGACACAACATACAATCCTGTGACTCCCTGCCTGTTACAGGAACACAACATACAATCCTGTGACACCCTGCCTGTTACACCGGAATACATCATACAATCCCGTGACACCCTGCCTCTTACAGGAACACAACATACAATCCTGTGACACCCTGCCTGTTACACGCGACACAACATACAATCTCGTGACGCCCTGCCTGTTACAGGAACACAACATACAATCCTGTGACACCCTGCCTGTTACACCGGAATACATCATACAATCCCGTGACACCCTGCCTGTTACACGGAACACAATATACAATCCTGTGACACCCTGCCTGTTACATGGAACACAACATACAATCACGTGACACCCTGCCTGTTACACGCGACACAACATACAATCTCATGATGCGCTGTCTGTTACACGGAACACAACATACAATCCCGTGACACCCTGCCTGTTACATGGAACACAACATACAATCCTGTGACACCCTGCCTGTTAAACGGAACACAACATACAATCCTGTGACACCCTGCCTGTTACACGGGACACAACATACAATCCTGTGACACCCTGCCTGTTACACGGGACACAACATACAATCCTGTGACACCCTGCCTGTTACACCGGAATACATCATACAATCCCGTGACACCCTGCCTGTTACACGCAACACAATATACAATCCTGTGACACCCTGCCTGTTACACGGAACACAACATACAATCCCGTGACACCCTGCCTGTTACACGGAACACAATATACAATCCTGTGACACCCTGCCTGTTACACGGAACACAATATACAATCCTGTGACACCCTGCCTGTTAAACGGAACACAACATACAATCCCGTGACACCCTGCCTGTTACACGGAACACAATATACAATCCTGTGACACCCTGCCTGTTACATGGAACACATCATACAATCCCGTGACACCCTGCCTGTTACACGGAACACAATATACAATCCTGTGACACCCTGCCTGTTAAACGGAACACAACATACAATCCTGTGACACCCTGCCTGTTACACGGGACACAATATACAATCCTGTGACACCCTGCCTGTTACATGGAACACATCATACAATCCCGTGACACCCTGCCTGTTACACGGAACACAATATACAATCCTGTGACACCCTGCCTGTTACACGGAACACAATATACAATCCTGTGACACCCTGCCTGTTACACGCGACACAACATACAATCCCGTGACACCCTGCCTGTTACACGCAACACAATATACAATCCTGTGACACCCTGCCTGTTACACGGAACACATCATACAATCCCGTGACACCCTGCCTGTTACACGGAATACATCATACAATCCCGTGACACCCTGCCTGTTACACGGAACACAATATACAATCCTGTGACACCCTGCCTGTTACATGGAACACAACATACAATCACGTGACACCCTGCCTGTTACACGCGACACAACATACAATCTCATGATGCGCTGTCTGTTACACGGAACACAACATACAATCCCGTGACACCCTGCCTGTTACATGGAACACAACATACAATCCTGTGACACCCTGCCTGTTAAACGGAACACAATATACAATCCTGTGACACCCTGCCTGTTACACGGAACACAACATACAATCCCGTGACACCCTGCCTGTTACACGGAACACAACATACAATCCCGTGATACCCTGCCTGTTACATGGAACACAACATACAATCCTGTGACACCCTGCCTGTTACATGGAACACAATATACAATCCTGTGACACCCTGCCTGTTACACGGAACACAACATACAATCCTGTGACACCCTGCCTGTTACATGGAACACAATATACAATCCCGTGATACCCTGCCTGTTACATGGAACACAACATACAATCCTGTGACACCCTGCCTGTTACATGGAACACAATATACAATCCCGTGACACCCTGCCTGTTACACGGAACACAATATACAATCCTGTGACACCCTGCCTGTTACACGGAACACAATATACAATCCTGTGACACCCTGCCTGTTAAACGGAACACAACATACAATCCCGTGACACCCTGCCTGTTACACGGAACACAATATACAATCCTGTGACACCCTGCCTGTTACATGGAACACATCATACAATCCCGTGACACCCTGCCTGTTACACGGGACACAACATACAATCCTGTGACACCCTGCCTGTTACAGGAGACACAACATACAATCTCGTGACACCCTGCCTGTTACACGCGAAACAACATACAATCCTGTGACACCCTGCCTGTTACATGGAACACAACATACAATCCCGTGACACCCTGCCTGTTACACGTGACACAACATACAATCCTGTGACACCCTGCCTGTTACACGGAACACAACATACAATCCCATGACACCCTGCCTGTTACATGGAACACAACATACAATCTCGTGATGCGCTGTCTGTTACACGGAACACAACATACAATCTTGTGACACCCTGCTTGTTACACAGGACACAACATACAATCTCGTGACACCCTGCCTGTTACACGGAGCACAACATACAATCCCGTGACACCCTGCCTGTTACACGCGACACAACATACAATCCCATGACACCCTGCCTGTTACATGGGAAACAACATACAATCCTGTGACACCCTGCCTGTTACACGGAACACAACATACAATCCCATGACACCCTGTCTGTTATGCAGGACACAACATACGATCACGTGACACCCTGCCTGTTACAGGAACACAACATACAATCCTGTGACACCCTGCCTGTTACACGCGACACAACATACAATCTCGTGACGCCCTGCCTGTTACATGCGACACAACATACAATCTCGTGACACCCTGCCTGTTACATGGAACACAACATACAATCCTGTGACACCCTGCCTGTTACACCGGAATACATCATACAATCCCGTGACACCCTGCCTGTTACACGGAACACAATATACAATCCTGTGACACCCTGCCTGTTACACGGAACACATCATACAATCCCGTGACACCCTGCCTGTTACACGCGACACAACATACAATCCCGTGACACCCTGCCTGTTAAACGCGACACAACATACAATCCCGTGACACTCCGCCTGTTACACGCGACACAACATACAATCCTGTGACACCCTGCCTGTTACACGGAACACAACATACAATCCCGTGACACCCTGCCTGTTACATGGAACACAACATACAATCCCGTGACACCCTGCCTGTTACACTGGAATACATCATACAATCCCGTGACACCCTGCCTGTTACACGCGACACAACATACAATCCCATGACACCCTGCCTGTTACATGGGAAACAACGTACAATCCTGTGACACCCCGCCTGTTAAACGGAACACAACATACAATCCCATGACACCCTGCCTGTTACATGGGAAACAACATACAATCCTGTGACACCCTGCCTGTTACACGGAACACAACATACAATCCCATGACACCCTGCCTGTTACACGGAACACAACATACAATCCCATGACACCCTGCCTGTTACATGGGAAACAACATACAATCCTGTGACACCCCGCCTGTTAAACGGAACACAACATACAATCCCATGACACCCTGCCTGTTACATGGGAAACAACATACAATCCTGTGACACCCTGCCTGTTACACGGAACACAACATACAATCCCATGACACCCTGCCTGTTACATGGAACACATCATACAATCCCATGACACCCTGCCTGTTACGCAGGACACAACATACAATCCCATGACACCCTGCCTGTTACGCAGGACACAACATACAATCCCATGACACCCTGCCTGTTACGCAGGACACAACATACAATCCCATGACACCCTGCCTGTTACGCAGGACACAACATACGATCACGTGACACCCTGCCTGTTACGCAGGACACAAAATACGATCACGTGACACCCTGCCTGTTACGCAGGACACAACATACGATCACGTGACACACTGCCTGTTACTCAACATACAATCCCGTGACACCCTGCCTGTTACACGGAACACAACATACAATCCCGTGACACCCTGCCTGTTACATGGAACACAATATACAATCCTGTGACACCCTGCCTGTTACACGGAACACAATATACAATCCCATGACACCCTGCCTGTTACACGGAACACAACATACAATCCCATGACACCCTGCCTGTTACACGGAACACAACATACAATCCCATGACACCCTGCCTGTTACGCAGGACACAACATACGATCACGTGACACCCTGCCTGTTACTCAACATACGATCACGTGACACCCTGCCTGTTACGAAGGACACAACATATACGATCACGTGACACCCTGCCTGTTACTCAACATACAATCCCGTGACGCCCTGCCTGTTACTCAACATACAATCCCGTGACGCCCTGCCTGTTAGTCAACATACAATCCCGTGACTTCCCTGGGAACTGCTATAGTTTTGAACTATTATTACATTGTATTTACAATTTGGTTAAAAAGATGAAGCCCATCTCTCCAAGCCCCTCCTTATAGGATGTCACTGTATTAAGAAGCCCCGCTGATATTATCGTCATTGTAAAACTACAGGAGAAACTGTGACTTTCATATAAATGAGAAACGATTGGGATAATAATCCAGACTGATCTAGATATCGGATGGCGGTGAAGAGGTTAATGATATATTACTTCCATTGTCAGAATCTCTCCCTACTGCGCTCACCTTGTGGCTTTCTGGGTAAGTTTCGCACAGAGAATCTAGCCACGCGTGTCACAAACGCCCCCATACTGCACACACCTGGTATAGAGAGAGGGGACAAGCCATTTATTTAATCTGTGCTTTGTACAGAAAGGTGACAGTCTATCACCTCTGACCAATTCTGGCAGGAACAGCACTCCTTGAAGACAGGTGCCCGAGCCGGGGCTCCACCAGCTCCTCATATTCGATGTGCTGAAGGCAGCACTTACCTATATATCTTTAGCATGTTCTGTGTGCCGCCTTCTACTACAGAGCTGACATCTTGTGTCTGTCTCACTGTCTGCCTGCTCCCTCCTACTAGTCCACACTAGCATACGCACTCTCATTCACATACTTTGTTCCCTCCCATCTTACATGATTAACACACAGGCACACAAACAGGAGCGCCTGACAGTTGGCGGACTGTCTGTGACACATCAGCAGTCACATGAAGTCATTTCTCCATCTTTTACCCCTTTACATTTCGTAACTAAATTTGAAGTGCAGTTACCTCCCCTACTATAACTGCTTGTTCGTCCCCAAAAACACACATGGACTATGCTGTTTGAGGATGTAAATCCTCCCCATGCTGTGGCTTGCAATGCACGCCACTGAGACTCATCTCGGAGATCCTGCATTGGATTTACATGCAGCTCAATAATAACAGCAGGAGCACTACCGAAGCAGTACTCCAATGAAGACAGCCGGGGGTCATATAACAAAGAGAAACCAGCGGGAGACTCATGGTGGACTGCCCCCCTCCTGAAATGAAAGGTAAAGTAGAGTGGGGAAAGGAATACATTTTTTTTTTTTTTTTAACAAAACCCTCCATGATTCTGTGTGTTCGTGTGTCAAGGAGTTTAAGCATGCGTGGGATAGGTATAAGGCTACCCTAGATATAAGATAAGGCCAGGGACTAATGAAAGTATTACATTACTGAGAGGGTAGTGGATGCATGGAATAGTCTTCCAGTAGAAGTGGTAGAGGTTAATACAGTGAAGGAGTTTAAGCATGCATGGGATAGGTATAAGGCTATCCTAGATATAAGATAAGGTCAGGGACTAATGAAAGTATTACATTACTGAGAGGGTAGTGGATGTATGGAATAGTCTTCCAGTAGAAGTGGTAGAGGTTAATACAGTGAAGGCGTTTAATCATGCATGGGATGAGTATAAGGCTATCCTAGATATAAGATAAGGCCAGGGACTAATGAAAGTATTACATTACTGAGAGGGTAGTGGATACATGGAATAGTCTTCCAGTAGAAGTGGTAGAGGTTAATACAGTGAAGGAGTTTAAGCATGCATGGGATAGGTATAAGGCTATCCTAGATATAAGATAAGGCCAGGGACTAATGAAAGTATTACATTACTGAGAGGGTAGTGGATGCATGGAATAGTCTTCCAGTAGAAGTGGTAGAGGTTAATACAGTCAAGGATTTTAAGCATGCGTGGGATAGACACAAGGCTATCCTAGCTATAAGACCGGGAACGGGGGACTAATAAAAGTACTCAAAAAAAATTGGGCAGACTAGATGGACCGAATGGTTCTTATCTGCCGACACATTCTATGTTTCTATGTGTGTATGTGACATTGTATGTGTATGTGACACCTGGTCGTGTGTGAGAGACCCTGTGTGATGTGTGTGTGTGAAACACTATGTGGTACGTGCAAGAGACTCCGTGTGAAGTGTGTGAGACACTGTGTGAAGTGGAGAGAGAGAGAGCGCCTGACGAGGAGGCAGGAAGTGGAGAGAGAGCGCCTGACGAGGAGGCAGGAAGTGGAGAGAGAGCGCCTGACGGAGAGGCAGGAAGTGGAGAGAGAGCGCCTGACGGAGAGGCAGGAAGTGGAGAGAGAGCATCTGACAGAGAGGCAGGAAGTGGAGAGAGCACCTGACGGAGAGGCAGGAAGTGGAGAGAGAGCACCTGACGAGGAGGCAGGAAGTGGAGAGAGAGCACCTGACGGAGAGGCAGGAAGTGGAGAGAGAGCGCCTGACGGAGAGGCAGGAAGTGGAGAGAGAGCGCCTGACGGAGAGGCAGGAAGTGGAGAGAGAGCGCCTGACGGAGAGGCAGGAAGTGGAGAGAGAGCGCCTGACGGAGAGGCAGGAAGTGGAGAGAGAGCGCCTGACGGAGAGGCAGGAAGTGGAGAGAGAGCGCCTGACGGAGAGGCAGGAAGTGGAGAGAGAGCGCCTGACGGAGAGGCAGGAAGTGGAGAGAGAGCACCTGACGAGGAGGCAGGAAGTGGAGAGAGAGCACCTGACGGAGAGGCAGGAAGTGGAGAGAGAGCACCTGACGGAGAGGCAGGAAGTGGAGAGAGAGCGCCTGGCGGAGAGGCAGGAAGTGGAGAGAGAGCGCCTGACGGAGAGGCAGGAAGTGGAGAGAGAGCGCCTGACGGAGAGGCAGGAAGTGGAGAGAGAGCGCCTGACGGAGAGGCAGGAAGTGGAGAGAGAGCACCTGACGAGGAGGCAGGAAGTGGAGAGAGAGCACCTGACGGAGAGGCAGGAAGTGGAGAGAGAGCACCTGACGGAGAGGCAGGAAGTGGAGAGAGAGCGCCTGACGGAGAGGCAGGAAGTGGAGAGAGAGCACCTGACGGAGAGGCAGGAAGTGGAGAGAGATAGCCTGACGGAGAGGCAGGAAGTGGAGAGAGATAGCCTGACGGAGAGGCAGGAAGTGGAGAGAGAGCGCCTGACGGAGAGGCAGGAAGTGGAGAGAGATAGCCTGACGGAGAGGCAGGAAGTGGAGAGAGATAGCCTGACGGAGAGGCAGGAAGTGGAGAGAGAGCGCCTGACGGAGAGGCAGGAAGTGGAGAGAGATAGCCTGACGGAGAGGCAGGAAGTGGAGAGAGAGCTCCTGACGGAGAGGCAGGAAGTGGAGAGAGAGAGCGCCTGACGGAGAGGCAGGAAGTGGAGAGAGAGCACCTGACGGAGAGGCAGGAAGTGGAGAGAGAGCACCTGACGGAGAGGCAGGAAGTGGAGAGAGAGCTCCTGACGGAGAGGCAGGAAGTGGAGAGAGAGCACCTGACGAGGAGGCAGGAAGTGGAGAGAGAGCACCTGACGAGGAGGCAGGAAGTGGAGAGAGAGCACCTGACGAGGAGGCAGGAAGTGGAGAGAGAGCACCTGACGGAGAGGCAGGAAGTGGAGAGAGAGAACCTGACGGAGAGGCAGGAAGTGGAGAGAGAGAACCTGACGGAGAGGCAGGAAGTGGAGAGAGAGCACCTGACGAGGAGGCAGGAAGTGGAGAGAGCGCCTGACGGAGAGGCAGGAAGTGGAGAGAGAGAGCGCCTGACGGAGAGGCAGGAAGTGGAGAGAGAGAGCGCCTGACGGAGAGGCAGGAAGTGGAGAGAGAGCGCCTGACGGAGAGGCAGGAAGTGGAGAGAGAGCGCCTGACGGAGAGGCAGGAAGTGGAGAGAGAGCGCCTGACGGAGAGGCAGGAAGTGGAGAGAGAGCGCCTGACGGAGAGGCAGGAAGTGGAGAGAGAGCTCCTGACGGAGAGGCAGGAAGTGGAGAGAGAGCTCCTGACGGAGAGGCAGGAAGTGGAGAGAGAGCACCTGACGAGGAGGCAGGAAGTGGAGAGAGAGCACCTGACGGAGAGGCAGGAAGTGGAGAGAGAGCACCTGACGAGGAGGCAGGAAGTGGAGAGAGAGCGCCTGATGAGGAGGCAGGAAGTGGAGAGAGAGCTCCTGACGGAGAGGCAGGAAGTGGAGAGAGAGCTCCTGACGGAGAGGCAGGAAGTGGAGAGAGAGCTCCTGACGGAGAGGCAGGAAGTGGAGAGAGAGCACCTGACGAGGAGGCAGGAAGTGGAGAGAGAGCACCTGACGAGGAGGCAGGAAGTGGAGAGAGAGCGCCTGACGAGGAGGCAGGAAGTGGAGAGAGAGCACCTGACGGAGAGGCAGGAAGTGGAGAGAGAGAACCTGACGGAGAGGCAGGAAGTGGAGAGAGAGCACCTGACGAGGAGGCAGGAAGTGGAGAGAGCACCTGACGGAGAGGCAGGAAGTGGAGAGAGAGCGCCTGACGGAGAGGCAGGAAGTGGAGAGAGAGCGCCTGACGGAGAGGCAGGAAGTGGAGAGAGAGCGCCTGACGGAGAGGCAGGAAGTGGAGAGAGAGCGCCTGACGGAGAGGCAGGAAGTGGAGAGAGAGCTCCTGACGGAGAGGCAGGAAGTGGAGAGAGAGCACCTGACGAGGAGGCAGGAAGTGGAGAGAGAGCGCCTGATGAGGAGGCAGGAAGTGGAGAGAGAGCGCCTGATGAGGAGGCAGGAAGGGGAGAGAGAGCGCCTGGCGGAGAGGCAGGAAGTGGAGAGAGAGCACCTGACGGAGAGGCAGGAAGTGGAGAGAGAGCACCTGACGAGGAGGCAGGAAGTGGAGAGAGAGCACCTGACGGAGAGGCAGGAAGTGGAGAGAGCGCGCCTGACGGAGAGGCAGGAAGTGGAGAGAGCATGTACCAGGTTTAGATGAGAGAGGAAGAAATCAGCAAATCAGAGAGTCACAGCCACCAGTGTTACAGAAATTAATTTTATTCCATGAAAGAAACAAGATAAAACACAGATAAAACAATAATACTCTTCTTATAAAGTGCATTTCTACCTGACATTTTCACAGGACAAGGAGTGACCCATATCATTCTGTTATTGCAGGGCTGCTGGCTCCTACAGTCACATACTGCTGGCTCCTACAATCACATACTGCTGGCTCCTACAGTCACATACTGCTGGCTCCTACAGTCACATACTGCTGGCTCCTACAGTCACATACTGCTGGCTCCTACAGTCACATACTGCTGGCTCCTACAGTCACATACTGCTGGCTCCTACAGTCACATACTGCTGGCTCCTACAGTCACATACTGCTGGCTCCTACAATCACATACTGCTGGCTCCTAACCTTTTTGGGTTGTTTTACATTGAACTTGTTCCATTTCCTGAATTAGCTTGTCTGCCTCCTAAAGCCCACGATTATTATTGGCTTCATGTGGAGATCCCCCCAGAATACATCAGCCACAGAGAGGTATAAAAGCCGGGGGCAGAGACTTCTTTAACCCAATACCCCAAAGCACACGATGGGTCAGTTCTGACAGATGCACAATATGGCCGCACACATCTAGGACAACTGACAGAAGTGCCTGATTTATTTACTACAATGGAATATAACACCGTACCAAACATTCCCCTAAACAACAATATTTTACTCAAATGACAGTATTGTTCTTCAAAAAATGAACTTAAGGGGAACAGCGTGGGCTCAACTATTGACAGATATAATATTTAAAAAAAGAAAATGTCCCTCATCTGTGGAAGCCTGGGATGCAGGACTCAGAGATAAAACAAAATCATTCAGAAAAAGCAGCATTAGCAGCAACAGGAGCACAGAGCAGGCCTTACAATCAGTGCAAGCCCTTTAAACACAGAGCTATTTCTATCTCGCATACCCTCAACAGTCCCCGAGAGACCGATCTCGCATACCCTCAACAGTCCCAGAGAGAGCGATCTCGCATACCCTCAACAGTCCCAGAGAGACCGATCTCGAATACCCTCAACAGTCCCAGAGAGACCGATCTCGCATACCCTCAACAGTCCCCGAGAGACCGATCTCGAATACCCTCAACAGTCCCAGAGAGACCGATCTCACATACCCTCAACAGTCCCAGAGAGACAGATCTCGCATACCCTCAACAGTCCCCGAGAGACCGATCTCGAATACCCTCAACAGTCCCAGAGAGACCGATCTCGAATACCATCAACAGTCCCAGAGAGACCGATCTCGAATACCCTCAACAGTCCCAGAGACCGATCTCGCATACCCTCAACAGTCCCCGAGAGACCGATCTCACATACCCTCAACAGTCCCCGAGAGACCGATCTCGCATACCCTCAACAGTCCCCGAGAGACCGATCTCGCATACCATCAACAGTCCCCGAGAGACCGATCTCGCATACCCTCAACAGTCCCCGAGAGACCGATCTCGCATACCCTCAACAGTCCCCGAGGGACCGATCTCGCATACCCTCAACAGTCCCCGAGAGACCGATCTCGCATACCCTCAACAGTCCCCGAGAGACCGATCTCGCATAACCTCCACTGTCCCAGAGACCGCGCTCTCATACCCGCAACTGTCCCAGAGACCGCGCTCTCATACCCGCAACTGTCCCAGAGACCGCGCTCTCATACCCGCAACTGTCCCAGAGACCGCGCTCTCATACCCGCAACTGTCCCAGAGACCGTGCTCTCATACCCGCAAGTGTCCCAGAGACCGCGCTCTCATACCCGCAACTGTCCCAGAGAGACCGCGCTCTCATAATTATAATAAAGTATTTAATGAGGAATTGAGGATTTTATTGTATTCGCTGCATCATCCAGTCACTTAGATGAGCTCGGCCAGCAGTCACTGAGAATGTATTCTCAGATCATCAGTTGTTAAAAACTCTTCTTCTTTATATCTTTGCACATCAAAGCGTGCCATCAAATCGATCATCGCTATTCACAAGATTTGCACAACTGTAAAGCGAAACCTATCATTTAAGATGATTAAACCCAAGACATTTGATTTAAGGGCACATCGGATCCCTGAGCAAAGAATTTCTAAAGATACGATAACCTATGTATAAAATACAATTTAAGAAAAAAAAATACAAAATAACGTTTTTTAAACTTTTTCCCTAACTACCCGCTCACTGGTGGTAAAACCTTTAAGCTAGGAATCTGGGGGACAGGAGCAGACGAATCTAGGGTGACCGTCTGTGGTTCAAATCTTATTAAGTCCACAAGAATTGGGATCCCGCTTTCCAATCGGGCGAGTCTTCCCCAACACCCGTCACAAACACAGTGACCCTATCAGCATCATCATCAAACTGGACATAACAGCGGCTTTGTCTGACGTGTGAACAAATCGCCAGCGGCCACATGTTGCGTCTTGCAGAGGACGATCCGGGCAGACGGGAATTTACTTTCCATGTACTGATACCGTGGCGGTTAGCAAAACTCTGCGGACAAATGGACAAACTCTTCCAGAGAGCTAGCAGTCTGCTCGCTGTCGTCTCTCCTTCCTTTTCCCTGGTGAGATTTAGACACAAAACAAAAAACAGAACAAAAAACAAAAAAGTATCGTCAGAAAGGGGTTAAAATTCCCTAAAGGTCAATTCTTTCAAGTCATAACTACAACAACGGTGTGAGCTGGCGTTCGGTCTCCTCCCTGCCTGGAGGGTTGACATGGTATGACCCATGGAAACACGCCGGGGCAAACTGGCCAATCAGGAGAGATTGAAAAGGAGGATATGAACTGGGGAACAGGTCAGCACGGGTCACAAAATCTAATACAAACTGCAATATGTCAGGAGCAGACGAGACCACAAGCACAGGAACCGCTGCCAAAGGGGAAATGTGTCATTTGCAACCGAGGTCTCAAAAAGGGACCTCATTGAACAGGAGACCATTGGACAGGAAGCCGCTCAACCTAGCATATTTTCTGTATGTTGTTCCTCATTGTAATATATGTGCCGTGCACTTATTGTTTTACTTAAAAGCAAGTTACGGTTCTCCTGAAGATTACATTGAAACTCATTTCTTCGGGGCTTCTTAATTCAGTGACATTCTATAAGAAGGGCTTGGAGAAATAGGCAGGACTATTACAATAGCCATATTTGCAGTGTTTAGGATAGAAAAGAGTAAAAAAAAAAAAAAAAAAGTTACAACAAATGTACCTGTATTTTTTTTACATAGCATTTTATACTTCACCCTGGTAACCTTCAAATTACAAGTAACCCATAACACTGATCTTGGTGTCATTAGTAAGGTATGCATCATCCATGCAGCTGAATCATCTGTCCAATGCATTTAATTTGTGTAGAAGAAATGAGAATATTGTGTAGTATCGACAAATCCAACATCCTATGAATAATCCCACAAGCAGAGCCACGTAGGTCACCAAGATCCATCACAGCTACAATCACTTCTATACGGACATAAATGTACAGCTGGAACGCTAAACAAGCCCCCCCAAAAAGGACGACGTGAACTCGTAGCATGTTACCCCCCGTACACACCGAGGGAAGAGATTTAACCCATCAGTATAACAAAATCCCTATATTACCAGCAGCCGCTGTAACATACGCTCATAAGATTGGGCACACTACCGGTAACCCGTCACTGGACGGCGCAGTCTGGTTATACATCTCTCTGGCACAGCGGGGGTTACTTAAAAAGGTGGCGCAATCCCTTCCTGTGCCAACCACAACACAAAGATTGGGAGTTTAATATTAACTGCGCCAGTGCAATCAAACTACCACACACATCCAGGAACGCAGACGTGCGCTGGGCAGCGGAAGGGAAATTCCAAAATTGTCAGAAAGAAGGTTCAAATGGCACGCTCTCCCACAAACCATCCCAGCGACCGCAACTCTTATTTTACTTGTTCTCTGTGTTTTAGAAATCCCCCATGTTCAGTAATCCCCCACGCGTTTTAAGGAGTAAAAATGCGTTGGGGAGGATAATTATGGGAAAAGTGCTTATTGCGCACGCTGTGTTTTGAAATATTATAACTTTGGCTAGGTAAGGAGTAAAATGCGTTGGGGAGTGGGATTATGGAAAAACCCCAACCGCACTATATCATTACATATTGTACAGCTTATAAAGTTTTACACTCCTGACCCTTAGAAGGGATAAACACCGTGACCGGAGAGAATCTCTCTGAACTTTCAGGTCACATTGCTTATCAAATTAACAGTAACCCAGATACATTTAATTTTATTTTACCAAACTATACTTCAATGCACAGAGGTGAACTAGACATTGCTTTATGGAGAGTGAAAGTACTAATTCAGCCAAACAGGTCAGTTACACAGAGCTTTGAGTGTATCAGCGAAACACTGCTTATTCTGTGACTGTATCACCTAAACACTGCTTATACTGTGACTGCATCACCCAAACACTGCTTATACTGTGACTGTATCACCCAAACACTGCACATACTGTGACTGTATCACCCAAACACTGCTTATACTGTGACTGTATCACCCAAACACTGCACATACTGTGACTGTATCACCCAAACACTGCTTATACTGTGACTGTATCACCCAAACACTGCTTATACTGTGACTGTATCACCCAAACACTGCTTATACTGTGACTGTATCATCCAAACACTGCTTATACTGTGACTGTGTCACCCAAACACTGCTTATACTGTGACTGTGTCACCCAAACACTTCTTATACTGTGACTGTATCACCCAAACACTGTTTATACTGTGACTGTATCACCCAAACACTGCTTATACTGTGACTGTATCACCCAAACACTGCTTATACTGTGACTGTATCACCTAAACACTGCTTATACTGTGACTGTATCACCCAAACACTGCTTATACTGTGACTGTATCACCCAAACACTGCTTATACTGTGACTGTATCACCCAAACACTGCTTATACTGTGACTGTATCACCCAAACACTGCTTATACTGTGACTGTATCACCCAAACACTGCTTATACTGTGACTGTATCACCTAAACACTGCTTATACTGTCACTGTATCACCCAAACACTGCTTATACTGTGACTGTATCACCTAAACACTGCTTATACTGTGACTGTATCACCTAAACACTGCTTATACTGTGAATGTATCACCTAAACACTGCATTTACTGTGACTGTATCACCCAAACACTGCTTATACTGTGACTGTATCACCCAAACACTGCTTATACTGTGACTGTATCACCCAAACACTGCTTATACTTTGACAGTATCACCCAATCACTGCTTATACTGTGACTGTATCACCTACACACTGCTTACACTGTGACTGTAACACCCAAACACGGCTTATACTGTGACTGTATCACCTACACACTGCTTACACTGTGACTGTATCACCCAAACACGGCTTATACTGTGACTGTATCACCCAAACACTGCTTATACTGTGACTGTGTCACCCAAACACTGCTTATACTGTGACTGTGTCACCCAAACACTGCTTATACTGTGACTGTGTCACCCAAACACTGCTTATACTGTGACTGTATTATCTAAACACTGCTTATACTGTGACTGTATCACCTACACACTGCTTATACTGTGACTGTATCACCTACACACTGCTTATACTGTGACTATCACCTACACACTGCTTATACTGTGACTGTATCCCCTACACACTGCTTATACTGTGACTGTATCACCCAAACACTGCTTATACTGTGACTGTATCACCTACACACTGCTTATACTGTGACTGTATCACCCAAACACTGCTTATACTGTGACTATCACCTAAACACTGCTTATACTGTGACTGTATCACCTACACACTGCTTATACTGTGACTATGACCAAAAAACTGCTTATTCTGTGACTGTATAACCTACACACTGCTTATACTGTGACTGTGTCACCTACACATTGCTTATACTGTGACTGTATCACCTAAACACTGCTTATACTGTGACTGTATCAGCTAAACACTGCTTATACTGTGACTGTATCACCCAAACACTGCTTATACTGTGACTGTGTCACCCAAACACTGCTTATACTGTGACTGTGTCACCCAAACACTGCTTATACTGTGACTGTATTATCTAAACACTGCTTATACTGTGACTGTATCACCTACACACTGCTTATACTGTGACTGTATCACCTACACACTGCTTATACTGTGACTATCACCTACACACTGCTTATACTGTGACTGTATCACCTACACACTGCTTATACTGTGACTGTATCACCCAAACACTGCTTATACTGTGACTGTATCACCTACACACTGCTTATACTGTGACTGTATCACCCAAACACTGCTTATACTGTGACTGTATCACCTACACACTGCTTATACTGTGACTATGACCAAAAAACTGCTTATACTGTGACTGTATAACCTACACACTGCTTATACTGTGACTTTGTCACCTACACATTGCTTATACTGTGACAGTATAACCTACACACTGCTTATACTGTGACTGTGTCACCTAAACATTGCTTATACTGTGACTGTATCACCTAAACACTGCTTATACTGGGACTATCACCTAAACACTGCTTATACTGTGACTGTATCACCTAAACACTGCTTATACTGTGAACATAGAGAATACAATTGTATCTATACATTGGGGTTATGTAGAAATAGCGGCGCTATCCTGATTCCTTCAGTCGGGTTATTACTCTTGCGTCTGTACTGTCTGTATAAAGCTGTCAGAATGGGGGTTATGTATAAATAGCGGCGCTATCCTGATTCCTTCAGTCAGGTTTTTACTCTTGCGTCTGTACGGTCTGTATAAAGATGTCAGAATGGTGGTTATGTATAAACAGCGGCGCTATCCTGATTCCTTCAGTTGGGATTTTACCCTTGCGTCTGTACGGTCTGTATATAGCTGTCAGAATGGGGGTTATGTATAAATAGCGGCGCTATCCTGATTCCTTCAGTCGGGTTTTTACTCTTGCGTCTGTACGGTCTGTATAAAGCTGTCAGAATGGGGGTTATGTATAAATAGCGGCGCTATCCTGATTCCTTCAGTCGGGTTTTTACTCTTGCGTCTGTACGGTCTGTATAAAGCTGTCAGAATGGGGGTTATGTATAAATAGCGGCGCTATCCTGATTCCTTCAGTCGGGTTATTACTCTTGCGTCTGTACGGTCTGTATAAAGCTGTCAGAATGGGGGTTATGTATAAATAGCGGTGCTATCCTGATTCCTTCAGTCGGGTTATTACTCTTGCGTCTGTACGGTCTGTATAAAGCTGTCAGAATGGGGGTTATGTATAAATAGCGGCGCTATCCTGATTCCTTCAGTCGGGTTAATACTCTTGCGTCTGTACGGTCTGTATAAAGCTGTCAGAATGGGGGTTATGTATAAATAGCGGCGCTATCCTGATTCCTTCAGTCGGGTTTTTACTCTTGCGTCTGTACGGTATGTATAAAGCTGTCAGAATGGGGGTTATGTATAAATAGCGGCGCTATCCTGATTCCTTCAGTCGGGTTTTTACTCTTGCGTCTGTACGGTCTGTATAAAGCTGTCAGAATTAGGGTTATGTATAAATAGCGGCGCTATCCTGATTCCTTCAGTCGGGTTTTTACTCTTGCGTCTGTACGGTCTGTATAAAGCTGTCAGAATGGGGGTTATGTATAAATAGTGACGCTGTCCTGATCACTTTTAGAATTTGCCTCACAGTGGCTTTTTTTCTGGTGTAAATTGTTTTATACGTAGGGGATAGGCAAAATTGATGGCACAATTGTCCTACATTGCTGACGGGAACATTAATACATAGCTTCTTATAGATATGAAGTGTGATAATAAAGTGGCTCTGTGATAACATAGCTTATAATGGGAATGAAGGGAATAAAAAAATGATAAAAAATCATCTATACAATGGTGGATCTGTATAAAAGTAATTTGTGGTGTTAAGTTCTAAAATTGCTCTAATCCACAGCAACAGTCCATTGGTTTCCATGGTGACTCCTGAACATTCCATTGGTTTCCATAGTGACTGCTGAACATTCCATTGGTTTCCATGGTGACTGCTGAACATTCCATTGGTTTCCATGGTGACTGCTGAACATTCCATTGGTTTCCATGGTGACTGCTGAACATTCCATTGGTTTCCATGGTGACTGCTGAACATTGCATTGGTTTCCATAGTGACTGCTGAACATTCCATTGATTTCCATAGTGACTGCTGAACATTCCATTGGTTTCTATAGTGACTGCTGAACATTCCATTGGTTTCTATAGTGACTGCTGAACATTCCATTGGTTTCCATAGTGACTGCTGAACATTCCATTGGTTTCCATAGTGACTGCTGAACATTCCATTGGTTTTCATAGTGACTGCTGAACATTCCACTGGTTTCTATAGTGACTCCTGAACATTCCATTGGTTTCTATAGTGACTGCTGAACATTCCATTGATTCCCATGTTGACTCCTGAACATTCCATTGGTTTCTATAGTGACTGCTGAACATTCCATTGATTCCCATGGTGACTCCTGATCATTCCATTGGTTTCCACGGTGACTGCAGGAACATTCCATTGGTTTCCATAGTGACTGCTGAACATTCCATTGGTTTCCATGGTGACTCCTGAACATTCCATTGGTTTCCATAGTGACTGCTGATCATTCCATTGGTTTCCATAGTGACTGCGGAACATTCCATTGGTTTCCATGGTTAGAAAAAAAAAATGCTGTACAGGGATCTTTCGCTTATTCTACGCTATGCACCACGTCACTAGTTTCACGGGAGGATAAGTTACCGACGCTTGTAAAACGAGCAGGTCAGTCATCTGAACCTCTCTACAGGGGGATTTCAAGTTATACCTTATTAAAACGTTTATCTTTAGGGTACAGATGTATGGAGTCGGATATAAGGAGAAAATGTGTCGAATGGTGACCCCTCCAGCTGCTGATGGACTACATCTCCCATAATTCTCTGTCACGCTAGCTGGATGGTGGTAAAATATGGGAGATGTAGTCTATGAACAGCTGGAGGGCCACGGTATGAAGCCCTCTACTGCTTTAATGGACAACATTCAACACAACAACTTCAGTTTCATTAAAAAGCTCTACAAAGAAATAATATAAATAAAGCACCTTATTGATCCTCCCTTTTGCTCTGTATAGCTCTATCAGGGGGCGGACATGTTGTGTAGAATCTTTGCCCTGTATAGCTCTATCAGGGGGCGGACATGTTGGTTAGAATCTTTGCTCTGTATAGCTCTATCAGGGGGCGGACATGTTGTTTAGAATCTTTGCCCTGTATAGCTCTATCAGGGGGCGGACATGTTGGTTAGAATCTTTGCTCTGTATAGCTCTATGAGGGGGTGGACATGTTTAGAATCTTTGCTCTGTATAGCTCTATCCGTGGGCAGACATGTTGAGGGCGATGGGGCATGTCCCGGGTGTGCAAGTTGGGCGATGGGGCATGTCCCAGGTGTGCAAGGAGGGCGATGAAGCAGGTCCTGGGTGTGCAAGGTGGGCGATGGGGCATGCCCCGGGTGTTCAACATGGGAGATGGGGCATGTCCCAGGTGTGCAAAGTGGGCGATGGGGCATGTCCCGGGTGTGCAAGGTGGGCGATGGGGCATGTCCCAGGTGTGCAAAGTGGGCGATGGGGCATGTCCCAGGTGTGCAAAGTGGGCGATGGGGCAGGTCCTGGGTGTGCAAGGTGGGCGATGGGGCATGCCCCGGGTATGCAACATGGGAGATGGGGCAGGTCCCGGGTGTGCAATGTGGGCGATGGGGTAGGTCCTGGGTGTGCAATGTGGGCGATGGGGCAGGTCCCGGGTGTGTCACGGGTGTGCAACGTGGGCGATAGGGCCCAAACCATTCTGTATGTAAGGAGCATCATAATTTCAGATGGTGGCCCAGACCTCAAAAGACACACGTCCCTCCTCGTTACTAAATATCCCCTCTCTGCCAATCTTACTCTATATCAACCAATCTGTACATGGCCCGGATTGGGAGTGCATGTCATCAAGGGGCACGAGAACTGGCCCTCAGGAAACTAGACAAGTGGGAAAATTAACAGCAGGAGCGTCCAACATGCAGCCCGTCTGAATGGTAACCAGCAGATACCCCACCAGCCCCAAACTGCAGCACATGACTATGATGAGGTTTCTCTGGTGGATTATTTAATGCTCTCGTTTTAAAGGACAGACTGATTATAAGATAGACTGTGTCACAGGGAGATAATTTGGCCCAATTTCTGATTATAAAATAATCCGAATACGTATATCTAGGATAGCCTTATACCTATCCCAAGCATGCATAAACTCCTTCACTGTATTAACCTCTACCACTTCTACTGGAAGACTATTCCAAGCATCCACCACCCTCTCAGTAATGTAATACTTTCATTAGTCCCTGGCCTTATCTTATATCTAGGATAGCCTTATACCTATCCCATGCATGCTTAAACTCCTTCACTGTATTAACCTCTACCACTTCTACTGGAATACTATTCCATACATCCACTACCCTCTCAGTAATGTAATACTTTCATTAGTCCCTGACCTTATCTTATATCTAGGATAGCCTTATACCTATCCCATGCATGCTTAAACTCCTTCACTGTATTAACCTCTACCACTTCTACTGGAAGACTATTCCATACATCCACTACCCTCTTAGTAATGTAATACTTTCATTAGTCCCTTGCCTTATCTTATATCTAGGATAGCCTTATACCTATCCCATGCATGCTTAAACTCCTTCACTGTATTAACTTCTACCACTTTTACTGGAAGACTATTCCATACATCCACTACCCTCTCAGTAATGTAATACTTTCATTAGTCTCTGGCCTTATCTTATATCTAGGATAGCCTTATACCTATCCCAAGCATGCTTAAACTCCTTCACTGTATTAACCTCTACCACTTCTACTGGAAGACTATTCCATGCATCCACTACCCTCTCAGTAATGTAATACTTTCATTAGTCCCTGACCTTATCTTATATCTAGGATAGCCTTATACCTATCCCATGCATGCTTAAACTCCTTCACTGTATTAACCTCTACCACTTCTACTGGAAGACTATTCCATACATCCACAACCCTCTCAGTATAGTAATACTTTCATTAGTCCCTGGCCTTATCTTATATCTAGGGTAGCCTTATACCTATCCCACGCATGCTTAAACTCCTTCACTGTATTAACCTCTACCAATTCTACTGGAAGACTATTCCATGCATCCACTACGCTCTCAGTAATGTAATACTTTCATTAGTCCCTGACCTTATCTTATATCTAGGATAGCCTTATACCTATCCCACGCATACTTAAACTCCTTCACTGTATTTACCACTATCACTTCTACTGGAAGGCTATTCCATACATCCACTACCCTCTCAGTAATGTAATACTGTCATTAGTCCCTGACCTTATCTTATATCTAGGATAGCCTTATACCTATCCCATGCATGCTTAAACTCCTTCACTGTATTAACCTCTACCACTTCTACTGGAAGACTATTCCATACATCCACTACCCTCTCAGTAATGTAATACTGTCATTAGTCCCTGACCTTATCTTATATCTAGGACAGCCTTATACCTATCCCACGCATGCTTAAACTCTTTCACTGTATTAACCTCTACCACTTCTACTGGAAGACTATTCCATGCATCCACTACCCTCTCAGTAATGTAATACTTTCATTAGTCCCTGACCTTATCTTATATCTAGGATAGCCTTATACCTATCCCATGCATGCTTAAACTCCTTCACTGTATTAACCTCTACCACTTCTACTGGAAGACTATTCCATACATCCACTACCCTCTCAGTAATGTAATACTTTCATTAGTCCCTGGCCTTATCTTATATCTAGGATAGCCTTATACCTATCCCATGCATGCTTAAACTCCTTCACTGTATTAACCTCTACCACTTCTACTGGATGACTATTCCATACATCCACTACCCTCTCAGTAATGTAATACTTTCATTAGTCCCTGACCTTATCTTATATCTAGGATAGCAATATACCTATCCCATGCATGCTTAAACTCCTTCACTGTATTAACCTCTACCACTTCTACTGGAAGACTATTCCATGCATCCACTACCCTCTCAGTAATGTAATACTTTCATTAGTCCCTGGCCTTATCTTATATCTAGGATAGCCTTATACCTATCCCATGCATGCTTAAACTCCTTCACTGTATTACCCTCTACCACTTCTACTGGAAGACTATTCCATACATCCACTACCCTCTCAGTAATGTAATACTTTCATTAGTCCCTGGCCTTATCTTATATCTAGGATAGCCTTATACCTATCCCATGCATGCTTAAACTCCTTCACTGTAATAACCTCAACCACTTCTACTGGAAGACTATTCCATACATCCACTACCCTCTCAGTAATGTAATACTTTCATTAGTCCCTGGCCTTATCTTATATCTAGGATAGCCTTATACCTATCCCACGCATGCTTAAACTCCTTCACTGTATTAACCTCTACTACTTCTACTGGAAGACTATTCCATGCATCCACTACCCTCTCAGTAAGGTAATACTTTCATTAGTCCCTGGCCTTATCTTATATCTAGGATAGCCTTATACCTATCCCATGCATGCTTAAACTCCTTCACTGTATTAACCTCTACCACTTCTACTGGAAGACTATTCCATGCATCCACTACCCTCTCAGTAAAGTAATACTTTCATTAGTCCCTGGCCTTATCTTATATCTAGGATAGCCTTATACCTATCCCACGCATGCTTAAACTCCTTCACTGTATTAACCTCTACTACTTCTACTGGAAGACTATTCCATGCATCCACTACCCTCTCAGTAAGGTAATACTTTCATTAGTCCCTGGCCTTATCTTATATCTAGGATAGCCTTATACCTATCCCATGCATGCTTAAACTCCTTCACTGTATTAACCTCTACTACTTCTACTGGAAGACTATTCCATGCATCCACTACCCTCTCAGTAAGGTAATACTTTCATTAGTCCCTGGCCTTATCTTATATCTAGGATAGCCTTATACCTATCCGATGCATGCTTAAACTCCTTCACTGTATTAACCTCTACCACTTCTACTGGAAGACTATACCATACATCCACTACCCTCTCAGTAATGTAATACTTTCATTAGTCCCTGACCTTATCTTATATCTAGGATAGCCTTATATCTATCCCATGCATGCTTAAACTCCTTCACTGTATTAACCTCTACCACTTCTACTGGAAGACTATTCCATACATCCACTACCCTCTCAGTAATGTAATACTTTCATTAGTCCCTGACCTTATCTTATATCTAGGATAGCCTTATACCTATCCCATGCATGCTTAAACTCCTTCACTGTATTAACCTCTACCACTTCTACTGGAAGACTATTCCATGCATCCACTACCCTCTCAGTAATGTAATACTTTCATTAGTCCCTGACCTTATCTTATATCTAGGATAGCCTTATACCTATCCCATGCATGCTTAAACTCCTTCACTGTATTAACCTCTACCACTTCTACTGGAAGACTATACCATACATCCACTACCCTCTCAGTAATGTAATACTTTCATTAGTTCCTGACCTTATCTTATATCTAGGATAGCCTTATACCTATCCCATGCATGCTTAAACTCCTTCACTGTATTAACCTCTACCACTTCTATTGGAAGACTATTCCATACATCCACTACCCTCTCAGTAATGTAATACTTTCATTAGTCCCTGACCTTATCTTATATCTAGGATAGCCTTATACCTATCCCATGCATGCTTAAACTCCTTCACTGTATTAACCTCTACCACTTCTACTGGAAGACTATTCCATACATCCACTACCCTCTCAGTAAAGTAATACTTTCATTAGTCCCTGACCTTATCTTATATCTAGGATAGCCTTATACCTATCCCATGCATGCTTAAACTCCTTCACTGTATTAACCTCTACCACTTCTACTGGAAGACTATTCCATGCATCCACTACCCTCTCAGTAAAGTAATACTTTCATTAGTCCCTGACCTTATCTTATATCTAGGATAGCCTTATACCTATCCCATGCATGCTTAAACTCCTTCACCGTATTAACCTCTACCACTTCTACTGGAAGACTATTCCATACATCCACTACCCTCTCAGTAAAGTAATACTTTCATTAGTCCCTGACCTTATCTTATATCTAGGATAGCCTTATACCTATCCCATGCATGCTTAAACTCCTTCACTGTATTAACCTCTACCACTTCTACTGGAAGACTATTCCATGCATCCACTACCCTCTCAGTAATGTAATACTTTCATTAGTCCCTGACCTTATCTTATATCTAGGATAGCCTTATACCTATCCCATGCATGCTTAAACTCCTTCACTGTATTAACCTCTACCACTTCTACTGGAAGACTATTCCATGCATCCACTACCCTCTCAGTAATGTAATACTTTCATTAGTCCCTGACCTTATCTTATATCTAGGATAGCCTTATACCTATCCCATGCATGCTTAAACTCCTTCACTGTATTAACCTCTACCACTTCTACTGGAAGACTATTCCATACATCCACTACCCTCTCAGTAATGTAATACTTTCATTAGTCCCTGGCCTTATCTTATATCTAGGATAGCCTTATACCTATCCCACGCATGCTTAAACTCCTTCACTGTATTAACCTCTACCACCTCCGCTGGAAGACTATTCCATACACCCACTACCCTCTTAGTAAAGTAATACTTTCATTAGTCCCTGACCTTATCTTATATCTAGGATAGCCTTATACCTATCCCATGCACTCTGCGTAGGCAGAACATGTAACATTTTATTTCCCCCTAGTGAGCAGCATGGGGTCAGGTTACCTTTTTATACTGCTGCAGACTGTCATTCTCTTGCTGTAGCCTCCTCTTCTCCATGTCATCAGGTTTGTATTTTTCGGGGACGATGTAATCCGTTGGCCGTTCGGAGCTGCACATTTCACAGCCAGGGCGAGTCGGCTTATTAATGAAAGTGCAAACGGCGCAGGACCAGCCGTCCGTCTGCAGAGACAATATTAATACAAATTAATTATACCAGACAAATTAAAGGAAAAATCAAAGGTCAACATTTCAATATCCCATGAAGTACTATAATGAGGCCTCTTTGGTTCGTATATCAGAAGGCAGCCATCTTCCTTCATCCAATTCAATATTCTTAACAACATGTCCGCCCCAGATAGAGCTATACGGAGCAAAGATTCTAAACATGTCCACCCCCTAAAAGAGCTATACAGAGCAATGATTCTAAACAACATGTCTGCCCCCTGAGAGAGCTATACAGAGCAATGATTCTAAACATGTCCACCCCCTAAAAGAGCTATACAGAGCAATGATTCTAAACAACATGTCTGCCCCCTGAGAGAGCTATACAGAGCAATGATTCTAAACATGTCTGCCCCCTGATAGAGCTATACAGAGCAATGATTCTAAACAACATGTCTGCCCCCTGAGAGAGTTATACAGAGCAATGATTCTAAACAACATGTCTGCCCTTGATAGAGCTATACAGAGCAAAGATTCTAAACAATATGTCCGCCCCCTGATAGAGCTATACAGAGCAAAGATTCTAAACAACATGTCTGCCCCCTGATAGAGCTATACAGAGCAAAGATTCTAAACAACATGTCTGCCCTCTGATAGAGCTATACAGAGCAAAGATTCTAAACAACATGTCTGCCCTTGATAGAGCTATACAGAGCAAAGATTCTAAACAATATGTGCGCCCCCTGATAGAGCTATACAGAGCAAAGATTCTAAACATGTCCACCTCCTGATAGAGCTATACAGAGCAAAGATTCTAAACAACATGTCTGCCCTTGATAGAGCTATACAGAGCAAAGATTCTAAACAACATGTCTGCCCCCTGATAGAGCTATACAGAGCAATGATTCTAAACAACATTTCCGCCCCGATAGAGCTATACAGAGCAAATATTCTAAATAAACAACATGTCTGCCCTTGATAGAGCTATACAGAGCAAAGATTCTAAACAATATGTCCGCCCCCTGATAGAGCTATACAGAGCAAAGATTCTAAACATGTCCACCCCCTGATAGAGCTATACAGAGCAAAGATTCTAAACAACATGTCCACCCCCTGATAGAGCTATACAGAGCAAAGATTCTAAACAACCAGTCCTCCCCCTGATAGAGCTATACAGAGCAAAGATTCTAAACAACATGTCACGCCTGATAGAGCTATACAGAGCAAAGATTCTAAACAACATATCCCGCCTGATAGAGCTACAGAAATGTATTTTTTTCTGACAATTATCCTTTAAAGCTGACTTTTCACCTGAACCAATAAACCAGTAGAGCATTAGAGGACAACAAAACATTGGACATGTTAAAGTGTCATTAGAAATGTTCCCGTTACTGTCATGTAATGCGTTTAAAGCAGCCTATAGATCGTGTTTAGCATCTGTAAATCTTTACAGCGGACGTTTCTATAAATATTAATAAAAGATTTGAATCAAACCCAAATATTCAGTCATTTTGTTCTTCTGTGGGCACAGTGGGCACATTACATCATAATATAATACGGGGAAAATCCCATGTTCTCATTAGCTGCTCTTTTTGTGTTTTGCTGTTTCTTTTATTCGAGCCCTGAAGAAGATGTAATTGAATACCTGGCTCTCTTATCAGGACGAATTAAAGGGGCATTATTACCATCAGGACCCCCTAATGGCAAAGAGAAGTGGGTACAGATATCCCGGCTGTCTCTCACGAGACATGGAATAAGAGGGAGGGTCCTGTCTGAAGCCCATTCTATTCTATGAATAACCGTACCTTGGTCTTCACGGGGGCGGCCGCAGTTACCAGATGCCCTGGCAGCTTGGAATTTAAGTTCAGCGTCTGTATTTCTAGGTGCAAATTTCGGGAAATCTCCCCAATATTCAGCCGTTCTTCATTTTCAGGCCGCCAGTGGTTAGAGACTGGAAAGAGAGTTTGAATGTGACTGTGAGTAAATCCTGTGGTCTGTGACCAGTGGCCCCGAGCATTCCAGACACTGGGCTGGTCCATATTGTTGGAGGTGACCGGTGACTGGTCTCAGACCTCCAATAACAGGGAATAGAGTCCGCGCACTCAGGCACCAAAAGACACGGAGTTAGAAGCAATGCTGCGTGGAAAAACACAGAGCCGAACAAGCTTAATGTGCTTCTGCCATATACGCAGTATTAATGCTAGTGCACAGAGAGACCCTCACTGTTACATGGGATCAGCAGAGGGGGCTTAGTTATGGGCCAGGGTTTTTCCTCTGCATTAGCAGAGCGAGACAGTCGCCGCCCAGACTGGGCTGTCTGAATCCCAGGTCAGCAAGGCAGTGGCCATTGATTAATAAACTGGCGTGTACTGTCAAAAATACCTGCCAGTGTATACCCGTACTACGGACAGTAAATATTATTACTTGTGATTCTATATTAAAAGTACAAGTGGAAAAAACGATTGTGTCTCTTTAAAGGGACTGACCCAGGTGCGCTTCCCCCGATATGCGCTCACATACCGTTCTTCGCGGACGGTCTGCTTGGGAGCGTTTGGAACTTTGTCTTCTCGTCCCAGTAAGGAGTCGACTGGAAGCTGTTGCTCTGGTACTGATCTTGCGGGTTGAGTTTCCCCTGTTTGGCAGATACGAGGTACAGGAAAGCAGTGTCTCCATCCCTCTTTATACCGTACGAAGCGATGGTCCGATCATCTGAACAGAGGCACTGGCCGATTATCCAACGTTGAATATTGGGATGGAAACGAAATTCACGAAAAATCTGCATGAAAATAAGGAGGTGGGAGCTTAGCATTCCCCAAAACACCAGCTACACCCCCCATAATCCCTCCTTATAAATGTCTAGCACGTTTCACATCCTGAAGGCTTAATCAGAGCCCGACAAGGTTAACTCACTGCCAGTGTCTATGATCAAACTCACAGGTAAAATGCATTGGATGTCAGTCTTCAAAGCACATGGTTTGTAGGTTACAAAAAGAAATCTAAATAAAAATTGTTTTCTTAACTTCATGGATATTATAATCTTAGTAACCAAAGTCTTACATCTCTAAACAAGCAGGCTTAGCTTAATGCTTTACATCTAAAATGGATTAAAACAAAACATTATGGGGTAATTTCCTGTCTCTCATGTAACTATACATTATGCAGAGGAGAAACTCACCAGGCCCTGCACAATGTATAGAGAGCTCACCAGGCCCTGCACAATGTATAGAGAGCTCACCAGGCCCTGCACAATGTATAGAGAGCTCACCAGGCCCTGCACAATGTATAGAGAGCTCACCAGGCCCTGCACAATGTATAGAGAGCTCACCAGGCCCTGCACAATGTATAGAGAGCTCACCAGGCCCTGCACAATGTATAGAGAGCTCACCAGGCCCTGCACAATGTATAGAGGAATATATAGAAGAGCTCAGCTGGCCATGGATAATGCAGAGTTACATCTTTACACACTGTCACTTTATAACAATGCATTATACAGGACCAACTCTGTTCTTCTAGCAGGAGAAACTCACCAGGCCCTGTACAATGTATAGAATATATAGAAGAGCTCGGCTGGCCATGGATAATGCAGAGTTACATCTTTACACACTGTCACTTTATAACAAGGCATTATACAGGACCAACTCTGTTCTTCTAGCAGGAGAAACTCACCAGGCCCTGCACAATGTATAGAGGAATATATAGAAGAGCTCAGCTGGCCCTGCACAATGTATAGAAGGGCTTGACAAATGTAAATTTTGTTTTAGGAGCCATGCAAAAAAAATCTAGGAGCCAGACAACTGTGCATACACACAATCATGCAGACAGACAGACACACAATGACAGTCAGATTGACATACAGACAGTGACAAGTCAGACGTTTTTTATACAAAAGGTGTGTGGTACAACATGTCCCTTGAGCCCTCTGCTTGATTGCAGGGGAGGGGATCACTTCCATTTGGTCTGCCAGGTACAGACCATCTTCCAATTCCATGCTGCCGAGCGTCTGGATGTCACGACACCCGGCACTCTGACTTTGAAGATTGAGAGGGCGGAGATGGCAGGGTGTGCATACCGCCACATACTGCCCCTCGCGGTGCGTTGAAGAAAAAAAAAACAATAACACAGGTCCCAGAGGGGCGGGCCACCAAGCAGAGGATGTCAATACCAGGGAGACAGGTCACATGTTCATATACAGTGCACACGCAGACAAACATACACTGACACTGCCTGCATCTCATCTCCATGACCCCAGCAGCGTCTATCCTCACCTGCTGTTTAAGCACAGCTATTGTAGTGTGACCTTGTACATATGTCGAGATATTGACAGAACCAGAAGCATCTTCAACCGCAACTTTCATACTGCAAAAAAGAAATGAACAATAGTAATTATATTATAATATATAATGTGCAGAATAAGAAGCAATACTCTCCAGTCTTATTATTTATATTATAATGTCTGTGACTGTGCAGAGAATAAGAAGCAATACTCTCCAGTCTTATTATTTATATTATAATGACTGTGCAGAGAATAAGAAGCAATACTCTCCAGTCTTATTATTTATATTATAATGACTGCAGAGAATAAGAAGCAATACTCTCCAGTCTTATTATTTATATTATAATGACTGCAGAGAATAAGAAGCAATACTCTCCAGTCTTATTATTTATATTATAATGACTGTGCAGAGAATAAGAAGCAATACTCTCCAGTCTTATTATTTATATTATAATGACTGCAGAGAATAAGAAGCAATACTCTCCAGTCTTATTATTTATATTATAATGACTGTGCAGAGAATAAGAAGCAATACTCTCCAGTCTTATTATTTATATTATAATAACTGTGCAGAGAGTAAGAAGCAATACTCTCCAGTCTTATTATTTCTATTATAATGACTGTGCAGAGAATAAGAAGCAATACTCTCCAGTCTTATTATTTATATTATAATGACTGTGCAGAGAGTAAGAAGCAATACTCTCCAGTCTTATTATTTCTATTATAATGACTGTGCAGAGAATAAGAAGCAATACTCTCCAGTCTTATTATATATTATAATGACTGTGCAGAGAATAAGAAGCAATACCCTCCAGTCTTATTATTTCTATTATAATGACTGTGACTGTGCAGAGAATAAGAAGCAATACTCTCCTGTCTTCGTATTTATATTATAATGACTGTGCAGAGAATAAGAAGCAATACTCTCCAGTCTTATTATTTATATTATAATGACTGTGCAGAGAGTAAGAAGCAAAACTCTCCAGTCTTATTATTTATATTATAATGACTGTGCAGAGAATAAGAAGCAATACTCTCCAGTCTTATTATTTATATTATAATGACTGTGCAGAGAGTAAGAAGCAATACTCTCCAGTCTTATTATTTATATTATAATGACTGCAGAGAATAAGAAGCAATACTCTCCAGTCTTATGATTTATATTATAATGACTGCAGAGAATAAGAAGCAATACTCTCCAGTCTTATTATTTATATTATAATGTCTGTGACTGTGCAGAGAATAAGAAGCAATACTCTCCAGTCTTATTATTTCTATTATAATGACTGTGCAGAGAATAAGAAGCAATACTCTCCAGTCTTATTATTTATATTATAATGACTGTGCAGAGAGTAAGAAGCAATACTCTCCAGTCTTATTATTTATATTATAATGACTGTGCAGAGAAGAAGAAGCAATACTCTCCAGTCTTATTATTTATATTATAATGACTGTGCAGAGAATAAGAAGCAATACTCTCCAGTCTTATTATTTATATTATAATGACTGTGCAGAGAATAAGAAGCAATACTCTCCAGTCTTATTATTTCTATTATAATGTCTGTGACTGTGCAGAGAAGAAGAAGCAATACTCTCCAGTCTTATTATTTATATTATAATGACTGTGCAGAGAGTAAGAAGCAATACTCTCCAGTCTTATTATTTATATTATAATGACTGTGCAGAGAGTAAGAAGCAATACTCTCCAGTCTTATTATTTATATTATAATGACTGTGACTGTGCAGAGAATAAGAAGCAATACTCTCCAGTCTTATTATTTATATTATAATGACTGTGACTGTGCAGAGAATAAGAAGCAATACTCTCAAGTCTCATTATTTATATTATAATGACTGCAGAGAATAAGAAGCAATACTATCCAGTCTTATTATTTCTAATATAATGACTGTGACTGTGCAGAGAATAAGAAGCAATACTCTCCAGTCTTATTATTTATATTATTATGCCTGTGACTGTGCAGAGAATAAGAAGCAATACTCTCCAGTCTCATTATTTATATTATAATGACTGCAGAGAATAAGAAGCAATACTATCCAGTCTTATTATTTATATTATAATGACTGTGCAGAGAATAAGAAGCAATACTCTCCAGTCTTATTATTTATATTATAATGACTGTGCAGAGAGTAAGAAGCAATACTCTCCAGTCTTATTATTTATATTATAATGACTGTGCAGAGAATAAGAAGCAATACTCTCCAGTCTTATTATTTATATTATAATGACTGTGCAGAGAATAAGAAGCAATACTCTCCAGTCTTATTATTTATATTATAATGACTGTGCAGAGAATAAGAAGCAATACTCTCCAGTCTTATTATTTATATTATAATGACTGTGCAGAGAATAAGAAGCAATACTCTCCAGTCTTATTATTTCTATTATAATGTCTGTGACTGTGTCGAGAATAAGAAGCAATACTCTCCAGTCTTATTATTTATATTATAATGACTGTGCAGAGAGTAAGAAGCAATACTCTCCAGTATTATTATTTATATTATAATGACTGTGCAGAGAATAAGAAGCAATACTCTCCAGTCTTATTATTTATATTATAATGACTGTGCAGAGAATAAGAAGCAATACTCTCCAGTCTTATTATTTCTATTATAATGTCTGTGACTGTGCAGAGAAGAAGAAGCAATACTCTCCAGTCTTATTATTTATATTATAATGACTGTGCAGAGAGTAAGAAGCAATACTCTCCAGTCTTATTATTTCTATTATAATGACTGTGCAGAGAGTAAGAAGTAATACTCTCCAGTCTTATTATTTATATTACAATGACTGTGACTGTGCAGAGAATAAGAAGCAATACTCTCCAGTCTCATTATTTATATTATAATGACTGCAGAGAATAAGAAGCAATACTATCCAGTCTTATTATTTATATTATAATGACTGTGCAGAGAATAAGAAGCAATACTCTCCAGTCTTATTATTTATATTATAATGACTGCAGAGAATAAGAAGCAATACTCTACAGTCTTATTATTTCTATTATAATGACTGTGCAGAGAATAAGAAGCAATACTCTCCAGTCTTATTATTTCTATTATAATGTCTGTGACTGTGCAGAGAATAAGAAGCAATACTCTCCAGTCTTATTATTTATATTATAATGACTGTGCAGAGAGTAAGAAGCAATACTCTCCAGTATTATTATTTATATTATAATGACTGTGCAGAGAATAAGAAGCAATACTCTCCAGTCTTATTATTTCTATTATAATGACTGTGCAGAGAATAAGAAGCAATACTCTCCAGTCTTATTATTTCTATTATAATGTCTGTGACTGTGCAGAGAAGAAGAAGCAATACTCTCCAGTCTTATTATTTATATTATAATGACTGTGCAGAGAGTAAGAAGCAATACTCTCCAGTATTATTATTTATATTATAATGACTGTGCAGAGAATAAGAAGCAATACTCTCCAGTCTTATTATTTATATTATAATGACTGCAGAGAATAAGAAGCAATACTCTACAGTCTTATTATTTCTATTATAATGACTGTGCAGAGAATAAGAAGCAATACTCTCCAGTCTTATTATTTATATTATAATGACTGTGCATAGAATAAGAAGCAATACTCTCCAGTCTTATTATTTATATTATAATGACTGTGACTGTGCAGAGAATAAGAAGCAATACTCTCCAGTCTTATTATTTATATTATAATGACTGTGACTGTCCAGAGAATAAGAAGCAATACTCTCCAGTCTTATTATTTATATTATAATGACTGTGCAGAGAATAAGAAGCAATACTCTACAGTATTATTCTTTCTATTATAATGAATGTGCAGAGAATAAGAAGCAATATTCTACAGTTTTATTCTTTCTATTATAATGACTGTGCAGAGAATAAGAAGCAATACTCTCCAGTCTTATGATTTATATTATAATGACTGCAGAGAATAAGAAGCAATACTCTCCAGTCTTATTATTTATATTATAATGACTGTGCAGAGAGTAAGAACGAATACTCTCCAGTCTTATTATTTATATTATAATGACTGTGCAGAGAGTAAGAACGAATACTCTCCAGTCTTATTATTTATATTATTATGCCTGTGACTGTGCAGAGAATAAGAAGCAATACTCTCCAGTCTTATTATTTATATTATAATGACTGTGCAGAGAATAAGAAGCAATACTCTCCAGTGTTATTATTTATATTATAATGACTGCAGAGAATAAGAAGCAATAGTCTTCAGTCTTATTATTTATATTATAATGACTGTGCAGAGAGTAAGAAGCAATACTCTCCAGTCTTATTATTTATATTATAATGACTGCAGAGAATAAGAAGCAATACTCTCCAGTCTTATTATTTATATTATAATGACTGCAGAGAATAAGAAGCAATACTCTCCAGTCTTATTATTTCTATTATAATGACTGTGCAGAGAATAAGAAGCAATACTCTCCAGTCTTATTATTTATATTATAATGACTGTGACTGTGCAGAGAATAAGAAGCAATACCCTCCAGTCTTATTATTTATATTATAATGACTGTGCAGAGAGTAAGAAGCAATACTCTCCAGTCTTATTATTTATATTATAATGTCTGTGACTGTGCAGAGAATAAGAAGCAATACTCTCCAGTCTTATTATTTCTATTATAATGACTGTGCAGAGAGTAAGAAGCAATACTCTCCAGTCTTATTATTTATATTATAATGACTGTGCAGAGAATAAGAAGCAATACTCTCCAGTCTTATTATTCATATTATAATGACTGTGCATAGAATAAGAAGCAATACTCTCCAGTCTTATTATTTATATTATAATGTCTGTGACTGTGCAGAGAATAAGAAGCAATACTCTCCAGTCTTATTATTTCTATTATAATGACTGTGCAGAGAGTAAGAAGCAATACTCTCCAGTCTTATTATTTCTATTATAATGACTGTGAATGTGCAGAGAATAAGAAGCAATACTCTCCAGTCTTATTATTTCTATTATAATGACTGCAGAGAATAAGAAGCAATACTCTCCAGTCTTATGATTTATATTATAATGACTGCAGAGAATAAGAAGCAATACTCTCCAGTCTTATTATTTATATTATAATGACTGTGCAGAGAATAAGAAGCAATACTCTCCAGTCTTATTATTTATATTATAATGACTGTGCAGAGAATAAGAAGCAATACTCTCCAGTCTTATTATTTATATTATAATGACTGTGCAGAGAATAAGAAGCAATACTCTCCAGTCTTATTATTTATATTATAATAACTGTGCAGAGAATAAGAAGCAATACTCTCCAGTCTTATTATTTATATTATAATGACTGTGCAGAGAATAAGAAGCAATACTCTCCAGTCTTATTATTTATATTATAATGACTGTGCAGAGAATAAGAAGCAATACTCTCCAGTCTTATTATTTATATTATAATGACTGTGCAGAGAATAAGAAGCAATACTCTCCAGTCTTATTATTTCTATTATAATGTCTGTGACTGTGTCGAGAATAAGAAGCAATACTCTCCAGTCTTATTATTTATATTATAATGACTGTGCAGAGAGTAAGAAGCAATACTCTCCAGTATTATTATTTATATTATAATGACTGTGCAGAGAATAAGAAGCAATACTCTCCAGTCTTATTATTTATATTATAATGACTGTGCAGAGAATAAGAAGCAATACTCTCCAGTCTTATTATTTCTATTATAATGTCTGTGACTGTGCAGAGAAGAAGAAGCAATACTCTCCAGTCTTATTATTTATATTATAATGACTGTGCAGAGAGTAAGAAGCAATACTCTCCAGTCTTATTATTTCTATTATAATGACTGTGCAGAGAGTAAGAAGTAATACTCTCCAGTCTTATTATTTATATTACAATGACTGTGACTGTGCAGAGAATAAGAAGCAATACTCTCCAGTCTCATTATTTATATTATAATGACTGCAGAGAATAAGAAGCAATACTATCCAGTCTTATTATTTATATTATAATGACTGTGCAGAGAATAAGAAGCAATACTCTCCAGTCTTATTATTTATATTATAATGACTGCAGAGAATAAGAAGCAATACTCTACAGTCTTATTATTTCTATTATAATGACTGTGCAGAGAATAAGAAGCAATACTCTCCAGTCTTATTATTTCTATTATAATGTCTGTGACTGTGCAGAGAATAAGAAGCAATACTCTCCAGTCTTATTATTTATATTATAATGACTGTGCAGAGAGTAAGAAGCAATACTCTCCAGTATTATTATTTATATTATAATGACTGTGCAGAGAATAAGAAGCAATACTCTCCAGTCTTATTATTTCTATTATAATGACTGTGCAGAGAATAAGAAGCAATACTCTCCAGTCTTATTATTTCTATTATAATGTCTGTGACTGTGCAGAGAAGAAGAAGCAATACTCTCCAGTCTTATTATTTATATTATAATGACTGTGCAGAGAGTAAGAAGCAATACTCTCCAGTATTATTATTTATATTATAATGACTGTGCAGAGAATAAGAAGCAATACTCTCCAGTCTTATTATTTATATTATAATGACTGCAGAGAATAAGAAGCAATACTCTCCAGTCTTATTATTTATATTATAATGACTGTGCATAGAATAAGAAGCAATACTCTCCAGTCTTATTATTTCTATTATAATGACTGTGACTGTGCAGAGAATAAGAAACAATACTCTCCAGTCTTATTATTTATATTATAATGACTGTGACTGTCCAGAGAATAAGAAGCAATACTCTCCAGTCTTATTATTTATATTATAATGACTGTGCAGAGAATAAGAAGCAATACTCTCCAGTATTATTCTTTCTATTATAATGACTGTGCAGAGAATAAGAAGCAATATTCTACAGTCTTATTCTTTCTATTATAATGACTGTGCAGAGAATAAGAAGCAATACTCTCCAGTCTTATTATTTATATTATAATGACTGTGCATAGAATAAGAAGCAATACTCTCCAGTCTTATTATTTATATTATAATGACTGTGACTGTGCAGAGAATAAGAAGCAATACTCTCCAGTCTTATTATTTATATTATAATGACTGTGACTGTCCAGAGAATAAGAAGCAATACTCTCCAGTCTTATTATTTATATTATAATGACTGTGCAGAGAATAAGAAGCAATACTCTACAGTATTATTCTTTCTATTATAATGAATGTGCAGAGAATAAGAAGCAATATTCTACAGTCTTATTCTTTCTATTATAATGACTGTGCAGAGAATAAGAAGCAATACTCTCCAGTCTTATGATTTATATTATAATGACTGCAGAGAATAAGAAGCAATACTCTCCAGTCTTATTATTTATATTATAATGACTGTGCAGAGAGTAAGAACGAATACTCTCCAGTCTTATTATTTATATTATAATGACTGTGCAGAGAGTAAGAACGAATACTCTCCAGTCTTATTATTTATATTATTATGCCTGTGACTGTGCAGAGAATAAGAAGCAATACTCTCCAGTCTTATTATTTATATTATAATGACTGTGCAGAGAATAAGAAGCAATACTCTCCAGTCTTATTATTTATATTACAATGACTGTGCAGAGAATAAGAAGCAATACTCTCCAGTGTTATTATTTATATTATAATGACTGCAGAGAATAAGAAGCAATAGTCTTCAGTCTTATTATTTATATTATAATGACTGTGCAGAGAATAAGAAGCAATACTCTCCAGTCTTATTATTTATATTATAATGACTGCAGAGAATAAGAAGCAATACTCTCCAGTCTTATTATTTCTATTATAATGACTGTGCAGAGAATAAGAAGCAATACTCTCCAGTCTTATTATTTATATTATAATGACTGTGACTGTGCAGAGAATAAGAAGCAATACCCTCCAGTCTTATTATTTATATTATAATGACTGTGCAGAGAGTAAGAAGCAATACTCTCCAGTCTTATTATTTATATTATAATGTCTGTGACTGTGCAGAGAATAAGAAGCAATACTCTCCAGTCTTATTATTTCTATTATAATGACTGTGCAGAGAGTAAGAAGCAATACTCTCCAGTCTTATTATTTCTATTATAATGACTGTGCAGAGAATAAGAAGCAATTCTCTCCAGTCTTATTATTTATATTATAATGACTGTGCATAGAATAAGAAGCAATACTCTCCAGTCTTATTATTTATATTATAATGTCTGTGACTGTGCAGAGAATAAGAAGCAATACTCTCCAGTCTTATTATTTCTATTATAATGACTGTGCAGAGAGTAAGAAGCAATACTCTCCAGTCTTATTATTTCTATTATAATGACTGTGAATGTGCAGAGAATAAGAAGCAATACTCTCCAGTCTTATTATTTCTATTATAATGACTGCAGAGAATAAGAAGCAATACTCTCCAGTCTTATGATTTATATTATAATGACTGCAGAGAATAAGAAGCAATACTCTCCAGTCTTATTATTTATATTATAATGACTGTGCAGAGAATAAGAAGCAATACTCTCCAGTCTTATTATTTATATTATAATGACTGTGCAGAGAATAAGAAGCAATACTCTCCAGTCTTATTATATATTATGAATGTGCAGAGAATAAGAAGCAATACTCTCCAGTCTTATTATTTATATTATAATAACTGTGCAGAGAGTAAGAAGCAATACTCTCCAGTCTTATTATATATTATGAATGTGCAGAGAATAAGAAGCAATACTCTCCAGTCTTATTATTTCTATTATAATGACTGTGCAGAGAATAAGAAGCAATAATCTCCAGTCTTATTATTTATATTATAATGACTGTGCAGAGAATAAGAAGCAATACTCTCCAGTCTTATTATTTATATTATAATGACTGTGCAGAGAATAAGAAGCAATACTCTCCAGTCTTATTATTTATATTATAATGACTGTGCAGAGAGTAAGAAGCAATACTCTCCAGTCTTATTATTTATATTATAATGACTGCAGAGAATAAGAAGCAATACTCTCCAGTCTTAATATTTATATCTCCATTACTTTTCGAATTGGCAGAGATCCAAGTGAGGAAGTGTAACTGAGCTGCTCTCAGAGCCAGTCAGAGGAACACACGTGGATATTATGTGAGAACTGAACACAATTAACACAATGCTACATCCTTCTAACGAACACGTGAACTAACAGTATAGCAGACCCCTACTCAAACACGTATGTCAGCCCAAACACGCTAAGAAATGTCCGTGAGCTAGTAACAATTTTAGCCAAAGACACTGTCAGAAACTATAAATAATATTTTGAGGTATTATTATTATTATACCACTCCGGAAAGCTATACACAACCAACACTTTGGTTTTATTACTAGCTTTTACTCCTTATTTTTTGTGTCAGTAGTGAACTTACAATGTATTGTTTCCAGATACTTCCTCTAGCTTAAGAGGAGGGGGGATCTTTTAATCTGATGGATTGTATTTCCCCTTCATTTGTAAGTACCTGCACCTAATTTCTTCTGTTAATTTGTTTGATATTTGTAATGACGTTACCTGTTGTCTAATTTGTTATTTGGAACTGAAAAAGACTCACTGCCCCTAGGTACTTTCACAGTACATGCCAGTTTATCCTCTGTCCGCCAGCGGCTTCCCCAGGAAGGTCTGGTCGGAGACATTCACTAGGATCAAGGATCTCTCTGCACTTGTCCTTAACATTTGGAATCCCTCTTATGAACATATCCTGCTTTGGGATCTGTTATTGAACTAAAGTGTTAATGTGGTGGTTAGCTGAGCATTCTGGGAGTGGGTATAATCTGGGAGGAAACACACTGAATATTACACCTGTGTCACATTCAGATCATACAGGAGCCGCTCAGAAGATACAATCCATCTCACAATGCAAACAAGGCTTTTGCTTTGATTTATTGACATGCGACTTACAGGATTTCGGTTTTGGGATAGCAGGTTTGCTTTAGATGAATCTGGAGGGGAATCTTTTGTTTCGTCAGGGTCATTGCATACTGGACGGCCATCTGTTCATCCCCACTTTCAATGGATCGACTGAGCCGAAGAGCTAGCTCTTCTATAAGGGACAGAACACACAGTGAACATACTGCAGGTGCGGGACAACACGCTATGATCATACATGCTGTAACGTGACGGACACACAGAATGGACAGAAACATTACAAGTACAAACCCCGGTGATCCTCCGGGACAGCACGCTATGATCATACATGCTGTAACGTGACGGACACACAGAATGGACAGAAACATTACAAGTACAAACCCCGGTGATCCTCCGGGACAGCACGCTATGATCATACATGCTGTAACGTGACGGACACACAAAATGGACAGAAACATTACAAGTACAAACCCCGGTGATCCTCCGGGACAGCACGCTATGATCATACATGCTGTAACGTGACGGACACACAGAATGGACAGAAACATTACAAGCACAAACCACAGGTACAGCCACAACAAAGATCATTACCACATGCAAGCAGTGTGGAAATAGGAAAATAGAGAGTGGGAATAACCCACTCAGGGCTGAGGAAGAATCACATTGTCTCTTGTATGGGGGATAAAATCAGGAGCATCTTTGTTCCATAAGTTATATTCACATGAGCAGAAATGAACAGCCAGCGCAGTGTATAGGTGAACAGTATACATACTGTGCACAACCAAAGCACACGTCTGGGGCAACTTCTAACAGTGATATCAGCAGGAACATTCCCCTGGTTTCCCCAGATTAAGTAAAAGCAGGTTTGCTCTGAGCTCTGCCTCAGTTAAGGCCCCCTCTGTGCTGGCTCATCCCAGGGGCACTCAGTCTGTCTCATAGTGGCTCTTGTATCTCTGTTGCCTTTCTGTACATTAGATTGTGTATCAGGAGCCTCATCTCAGTAAAGCCGTGACAATGTAACATCACTCTTACCTCTTGTAGATAAGTCTGTTGGCTCCAGGGGGAATTCATCTTCCATGGAAAGCGATTTACAGCCCACCGTGGCAGGTTTGTTGATGGCTGTGGAAGGTTTATCCATTGGACTGGGTTTGGGATTAATATCCTGACCCAGTGAAACTGCACAAGACAACATAACAGAGAGGTTATCACATCCATCCGAGACGCTACTTCCAGTCACATCGGGAACTACAGATTCCACTGCTGTAACTACCAGGAAACTCCCCACGACCGACGCTCGTTTGGGGGACAAACGAGAAAAGAAGGAAGTGAAGGTGAAGAACAGAACGAGTCCGACAAACGGCAGCGATAAAATGACAAAACCCACAACTACTGGGCCTTGTATTAAAGCTGCTGCACTCCTGTGACATGAAATGGCTTCTCACCCCCTGATATGGTGCTTGCACCTATAGATGGCCCCCCTGGCTTATTGTCTGTATGGTGTACCGATGTTTAGTACTGGTTATTACGGGTCTTGGAGATGGTACTGCAGCAGCAGTAATATCTTTATTACTCTTTACAGGAGAAGGGAAATCGCTGAGGAAAAGACTGATCTGTTTCTGTACATGATGCAGCATTTATTTTACAGGCGACTAAGTGGCACTGGAGCGTGCAAAGCCGCTGTTCTATCAAATTTCTCGAGCAAATTCTACTACACAGGCAAAACTTATATCAGTTACATGCTACGCTAGTAAGTGGAAGACACACACGGGGGACACATGGGGGGGGGGCTGGCTCTTCTTGATGGGAGTTGTGATCGGCACCTTAGGCTCCCGTGTATCCCCCTCTGTCCCCCGTCTTCCACTTACTAGCGTAGCTTGTCACTGATAGAAGTTTTACCAATTGCTTGCTACGCTAGTAAGTGAGAATAATCAGTAATACCCTTATACTTACCTGTCACCTGATCCGGAGGGGCTGTGAGGTGGTGTGTGTCCCTCACGCAGGCGTTCTTCTGCCAAAGTTACAGCCGTAACTGTGTGGGCATGCGCTGTGGTGAGCAATGAGCAAATTCTACTGCGTCTGTGCAGTGGAATTTGCTCGAGAAATGTGACTGAACGCCGGCCACTGACTGAATACAGACAGACGTCAACTTAATTCCCCATAGTTACTCGGTGAGGAAATGAGCTGCCCTATCAATGCTGCTAGCTACATGCTGGTCAGGGGACATGGGGGGTGGGGTGCATTTTAAACCCCAGGGCTGATTTGGAACAAAACTACCATCTAAGCACGGCTAGGAATGGAGAGAATAAAACACGAGCCATACATTGTGTCGGCAGAATCTATGGTCGGAATGTGTCTCGCACTGATGACATCATGTATGGCTGGTGTCATTTTCAAGTCCAGACAGAACGAGACACTTTTTTTTAGGATTTGCTTGTGATTCCGCTAAAGTCATTATAGTCATGTATAGATATATGTTCCACATTCACAGTAAGCATAATGTTTAGGCGATGTTTCCTTGTTTACAGTAAAGATTTGGAAATGGCTGCCTAGTGCGGTCATGTTAGAGCCAAACGGACCAATTCAGGAGTCAGCCTGGTTATTTTTAGGAGCCAGGGAAATATTACTTCCACAGACGTAAAACAATAAGAAATGTTAGGTGCCAGCTGTATGGGTCTTCAGACGCCCTGACTCTTGGGGTCTGTCAATACAAGGCTGTATTAATGGCCCACTGATGTGCTTTATTGTCTCACCCACCTTTCCTAGCCTCTCGGAGAGAGCTGCTCACCACTGTCCACCACTTCTGGGCTTCTCTTTCATCTTCAAAGTGAAACGTGATGGGGGCAGAGGAAGGGAGGGTCTCCAGTGATGTTAGCTCATGGCACCTGGAGCTCTTCAGGTCGTAAGAGATATCTTTAAGGTTAAACACAGCAACAACCTAATAAAAAACAAGGATGTCACTCAGATGGGCCATTATACAAGCGAATCCTCAGAATGAGATCTTAATAGCAGTCTTGCTCTCAGCGCGCCTGGGAGTGATCCTCATTACATCCGCGGCCAACCACACGCAGAGCTGCTCATTACATCACCAGTAATGGCAACACTACCAAAACAGATATAGCTGAGATTGTGAGTCACTCTTCAGTGCCGCCAATAGTGTCACAGTATACAATGTATATAGTGTCACAGTACATACAGTATATATAAGAGGTGTGTGTATAGCAGTGTCACAGTATATAAGAATGTGCATATAGCGGGTGTATATAGCAGTGTCCCAGTATATAATAGTGTGTGCGTGTATATATAGCAGTGTCACAGTATATAATAGTGTGTGCATATATAGCAGTGTCCCAGTATATAACAGTGTGTGTGTGTGAATTGCAGTGTCACAGTATATAACAGTGTGTGCGTGTATAGCAGTGTCACAGTGTGTGTTTCTATGTGTATATATATATATATATATATATATATATATATATAGCAGTGTCACAGTATATAACAGTGTGAATTTAGGGGTGTATATAGCAGTGTCACAGTATATAACTGTGTGTGTATAGCAGTGTCACAGTATATAACAGTGTGTGTGTATATAGTAGTGTCACAGTATATAATAGTGTGTGCGTGTGTGTATATAGTAGTGTCACCGTATATAAGTGTGTGTGTGTGTATATAGTAGTGTCACAGTATATAACTGTGTGTGTGTATATAAAGCAGTGTCACAGTATATAACAGTGTGTGTGTGTGTATAGAAGTGTCACAGTATATAACAGTGTGTGTGTGTGTGTATAGCAGTGTCACAGTATATAACAGTGAGTGTGTGTGTGTAGCAGCGTCACAGTTTATAACAGTGTGTGTATAGCAGTGTCACAGTATATAACAGTGTGTGTGTATAGCAGTGTCACAGTATATAACAGTGTGTGTGTATAGCAGTGTCACAGTATATAACAGTGTGTGTGTATAGCAGTGTCACAGTATTTAACAGTGTGTGTGTATAGCAGTGTCACAGTATATAACAGTGTGTGTGTATAGCAGTGTCACAGTATATAACAGTGTGTGTGTGTATATATCTATATATATATATATCTATATATATATATATATATATATATCAGTATCACAGTATATAAGTGTGTGTGTGTCTGTGTAGCAGTGTCAAAGTATATAACAGTGTGTGTGTGTGTGTGTATATATATATATATATATATATATATAGCAGTGTCACAGTATATAAGTGTGTGTGTGTGTGTGTAGCAGTGTCACAGTATATAACAATGTTTGTGTATAGCAGTGTCACAGTTTATAACAGTGTGTGTGTGTGTGTATATATATATATATATATATATATATATATATATATATATATATATATATATAGTCAGAGGTATTGAACAGTAATCTCGAGATTGGTACATATGAATAAAGCAGAAGATAAGGATAACAAGATGGATGCCAGCAGCCTCCATTTTGGGTCAGTTTTTGAAATTTTTTCTGTCTGTTCAAACACAGTACCCAAACACATAAATCAAATACAGAACAAAGTGACAGTAATGGTGAAGTGGAATATTTGTAATCTTCCAGATCTAGGATATATTCCCACTCTCCTTTAGTGCATTTACAGAGAGAGATATACAGTAGTGGTTATATTGATAAGGTGCACAGTAATACTGATATTTGCACTCACTCTCTATTCCATATACAGGTGTATTAAGCTATTATCTCTGGGTCATTACATGTAACCTCAATATATATATATTTACACACACACACTGTATACACCCCCCATGCACTCACTCTCTATTCCATATACAGGTGTATTAAGCTCTTCTCTCTGGGTCATTACATGTAACCTCCATATATATATATATATATATACACACTGTATACACCCCCCATGCACTCACTCTCTATTCCATATACAGGTGTATTGAGCTCTTCTCTCTGGGTCATTACATGTAACCTCTATATATATATATATATATACACACTGTATACACCCCCCATGCACTCACTCTCTATTCCATATACAGGTGTATTGAGCTCTTCTCTCTGGGTCATAACCTCCATATATATATATATATATACACACACTGTATACACCCCCCATGCACTCACTCTCTATTCCATATACAGGTGTATTGAGCTCTTCTCTCTGGGTCATTACATGTAACCTCCATATATATATATATATATACACACACTGTATACACCCCCCATGCACTCACTCTCTATTCCATATACAGGTGTATTGAGCTCTTCTCTCTGGGTCATTACATGTAACCTCTATATATATATATATATATACACACTGTATACACCCCCCATGCACTCACTCTCTATTCCATATACAGGTGTATTGAGCTCTTCTCTCTGGGTCATTACATGTAACCTCCATATATATATATATATATATACATACTGTATACACCCCCCATGCACTCACTCTCTATTCCATATACAGGTGTATTGAGCTCTTCTCTCTGGGTCATTACATGTAACCTCCATATATATATATATATATATATATATATATATATATATATATATAATACACACACACACACACACACTGTATACACCCACCATGCACTCACTCTCTATTCCATATACAGGTGTATTGAGCTCTTCTCTCTGGGTCATTACATGTAACCTCCATATATATATATATATATACACACTGTATACATCCCCCCATGCACTCACTCTCTATTCCATACACAGGTGTATTGAGCTCTTCTCTCTGGGTCATTACATGTAACCTCTATAAATATATATATATATACACACTGTATACACCCCCCATGCACTCACTCTCTATTCCATATACAGGTGTATTGAGCTCTTCTCTCTGGGTCATTACATGTAACCTCCATATATATATATATATATATACACACTGTATACACCCCCCATGCACTCACTCTCTATTGCATATACAGGTGTATTGAGCTCTTCTCTATGGGTCATTACATGTAACCTCTATATATATATATATATATATATATATATATATATATATATATATATATATATACATATACACACACACACTGTATACACCCCCCATGCACTCACTCTCTATTCCATATACAGGTGTATTGAGCTCTTCTTTCTGGGTCATTACATGTAACCTCCATATATATATATATATATACACACTGTATACATCCCCCCATGCACTCACTCTCTATTCCATATACAGGTGTATTGAGCTCTTCTCTCTGGGTTATTACATGTAACCTATATATATATATATATATATGGGGTGTATACATATACACACGTTGGGTGTATACAGTGTGTGTGTATATAAATATAGGGGGTGTATACAGTGCGTGTGTGTATATATATAGGGGGTGTATACAGTATATATACAGGTGGGGTGTATACAGTGTGTGTATATATATATATATATATATATATATATATAGGGGGTGTATACAGTGTGTATATATAGGGGGTGTATACAGTGTGTGTATATATAGGGGGTGTATAGAGTGTGTATATATAGGGGGTGTATACAGTGTGTGTATATATAGGGGGTGTATACAGTGTGTGTATATATAGGGGGTGTATAGAGTGTGTATATATAGGGGGTGTATACAGTGTGTGTATATATAGGGGGTGTATACAGTGTGTGTATATATAGGGGGTGTATACAGCGTGTATATATAGGGGGTGTATAAAGTGTGTGTATATATAGGGGGTGTATACACTGTGTGTATATATAGGGGGTGTATACAGTGTGTGTATATAGGGGGTGTATACAGTGTGTGTATATATAGGGGGTGTATACAGTGTGTATATATAGGGGGTGTATACGCTGTGTATATATAGGGGGTGTATACACTGTGTATATATAGGGGGTGTATACACTGTGTATATATATAGGGGGTGTATAGAGTGTGTATATATAGGGGGTGTATACACTGTGTGTATATATAGGGGGTGTATACAGTGTGTATATATAGGGGGTGTATACAGTGTGTGTATATATAGGGGGTGTATACAGTGTGTATATATAGGGGGTGTATACAGTGTGTGTATATATAGGGGGTGTATAGAGTGTGTATATATAGGGGGTGTATACAGTGTGTGTATATATAGGGGGTGTATACACTGTGTGTATATATAGGGGGTGTATAGAGTGTGTATATATAGGGGGTGTATAGAGTGTGTATATATAGGGGGTGTATACAGTGTGTGTATATATAGGGGGTGTATAGAGTGTGTATATATAGGGGGTGTATACAGTGTGTGTATATATAGGGGGTGTATACAGCGTGTATATATAGGGGGTGTATACAGTGTGTGTATATATAGGGGGTGTATACACTGTGTGTATATATAGGGGGTGTATACACTGTGTGTATATATAGGGGGTGTATACAGTGTGTATATATAGGGGGTGTATACAGTGTGTGTATATATAGGGGGTGTATACAGTGTGTATATATAGGGGGTGTATACACTGTGTATATATATAGGGGGTGTATAGAGTGTGTATATATAGGGGGTGTATACACTGTGTGTATATATAGGGGGTGTATACAGTGTGTATATATAGGGGGTGTATACAGTGTGTGTATATATAGGGGGTGTATACAGTGTGTATATATAGGGGGTGTATACAGTGTGTGTATATATAGGGGGTGTATACAGTGTGTGTATATATAGGGGGTGTATAGAGTGTGTATATATAGGGGGTGTATACAGTGTGTGTATATATAGGGGGTGTATACACTGTGTGTATATATAGGGGGTGTATAGAGTGTGTATATATAGGGGGTGTATAGAGTGTGTATATATAGGGGGTGTATACAGTGTGTGTATATATAGGGGGTGTATACACTGTGTGTATATATAGGGGGTGTATACACTGTGTGTATATATAGGGGGTGTATACACTGTGTGTATATATAGGGGGTGTATAGAGTGTGTATATATAGGGGGTGTATACAGTGTGTGTATATATAGGGGGTGTATACAGTGTGTATATATAGGGGGTGTATACAGTGTGTGTATATATAGGGGGTGTATAGAGTGTGTATATATAGGGGGTGTATACAGTGTGTGTATATATAGGGGGTGTATACACTGTGTGTATATATAGGGGGTGTATAGAGTGTGTATATATAGGGGGTGTATAGAGTGTGTATATATAGGGGGTGTATACAGTGTGTGTATATATAGGGGGTGTATACACTGTGTGTATATATAGGGGGTGTATACACTGTGTGTATATATAGTGGGTGTATACACTGTGTGTATATATAGGGGGTGTATAGAGTGTGTATATATAGGGGGCGTATACAGTGTGTGTATATATAGGGGGTGTATACAGTGTGTATATATAGGGGGTGTATACAGTGTGTGTATATATAGGGGGTGTATAGAGTGTGTATATATAGGGGGTGTATACAGTGTGTGTATATATAGGGGGTGTATACACTGTGTGTATATATAGGGGGTGTATAGAGTGTGTATATATAGGGGGTGTATACAGTGTATATAGGGCGGGGGTGTATACAGTGTATATAGGGCGGGGGTGTATACAGTGTATATAGGGCGGGGGTGTATACAGTGTATATAGGGCGGGGGTGTATACAGTGTATATAGGGCGGGGGTGTCGGGTCCTCACCGGGTTCCCGGGACCCGGGGTCACCTCGCTCCGCCGCACTGACAGTCGGAAGTCTCCGGCCCTGTCCGGCTCTACACTCAGCTGCAGCAGGAGACACTCCCGCCCGCTCCCCGGGACTTCCCTCCAGGCCCGAGCCGACATCAGCACGGTGGGCAGCGGCTGCATGATGTACTCCAGCCCGGGGATCAGGCCTCTCCCCGCCATCAGCGACTCACACAGCCATGGCCGCAACTTCCTGCTCCAGCCTGGTACGCCACCTGCCGGGGAGCCGAGGTACTGCAGCCTGATCTCCACCTGCCGGGGAGCCGAGGTACTGCAGCCTGGTACTCCACCTGCCGGGGAGCCGAGGTACTGCAGCCTGATCTCCACCTGCCGGGGAGCCGAGGTACTGCAGCCTGATCTCCACCTGCCGGGGAGCCGAGGTACTGCAGCCTGGTACTCCACCTGCCGGGGAGCCGAGGTACTGCAGTCTGATCTCCACCTGCCGGGGAGCCGAGGTACTGCAGCCTGATCTCCACCTGCCGGGGAGCCGAGGTACTGCAGCCTGATCTCCACCTGCCGGGGAGCCGAGGTACTGCAGCCTGATCTCCACCTGCCGGGGGGCCGAGGTACTGCAGCCTGATCTCCACCTGCTGGGGAGCCGAGGTACTGCAGCCTGATCTCCACCTGCCGGGGAGCCGAGGTACTGCAGCCTGATCTCCACCTGCCGGGGAGCCGAGGTACTGCAGCCTGATCTCCACCTGCCGGGGAGCCGAGGTACTGCAGCCTGATCTCCACCTGCCGGGGAGCCGAGGTACTGCAGCCTGATCTCCACCTGCCGGGGGGCCGAGGTACTGCAGCCTGATCTCCACCTGCCGGGGAGCCGAGGTACTGCAGCCTGATCTCCACCTGCCGGGGAGCCGAGGTACTGCAGCCTGATCTCCACCTGCTGGGGGGCCGAGGTACTGCAGCCTGATCTCCACCTGCCGGGGAGCCGAGGTACTGCAGCCTGATCTCCACCTGCCGGGGAGCCGAGGTACTGCAGCCTGATCTCCACCTGCCGGGGAGCCGAGGTACTGCAGCCTGATCTCCACCTGCCGGGGAGCCGAGGTACTGCAGCCTGATCTCCACCTGCCGGGGAGCCGAGGTACTGCAGCCTGATCTCCACCTGCTGGGGGGCCGAGGTACTGCAGTCTGATCTCCACCTGCCGGGGAGCCGAGGTACTGCAGCCTGGTACTAGACCTGCCGGGGAGCCGAGGTACTGCAGCCTGATCTCCACCTGCCGGGGAGTCGAGGTACTGCAGCCTGATCTCCACCTGCCGGGGAGCCGAGGTACTGCAGCCTGGTACTCCACCTGCCGGGGGGCCGAGGTACTGCAGCCTGATCTCCACCTGCCGGGGAGCCGAGGTACTGCAGCCTGATCTCCACCTGCCGGGGAGCCGAGGTACTGCAGCCTGATCTCCACCTGCCGGGGGGCCGAGGTACTGCAGCCTGATCTCCACCTGCCGGGGAGCCGAGGTACTGCAGCCTGATCTCCACCTGCCGGGGAGCCGAGGTACTGCAGCCTGGTACTCCACCTGCTGGGGGGCCGAGGTACTGCAGCCTGATCTCCACCTGCCGGGGAGCCGAGGTACTGCAGCCTGATCTCCACCTGCCGGGGGGCCGAGGTACTGCAGCCTGATCTCCACCTGCCGGGGAGCCGAGGTACTGCAGCCTGGTACTTTACCTGCCGGGGAGCCGAGGTACTGCAGCCTGATCTCCACCTGCTGGGGAGCCGAGGTACTGCAGCCTGATCTCCACCTGCCGGGGAGCCGAGGTACTGCAGCCTGATCTCCACCTGCCGGGGAGCCGAGGTACTGCAGCCTGGTACTTTACCTGCCGGGGAGCCGAGGTACTGCAGCCTGGTACTTTACCTGCCGGGGAGCCGAGGTACTGCAGCCTGGTACTCCACCTGCCGGGGAGCCGAGGTACTGCAGCCTGATCTCCACCTGCCGGGGGGCCGAGGTACTGCAGCCTGGTACTCCACCTGCCGGGGAGCCGAGGTACTGCAGCCTGATCTCCACCTGCTGGGGGGCCGAGGTACTGCAGCCTGATCTCCACCTGCTGGGGGGCCGAGGTTATTATAAAGCAGTCACTTTCTAATACACTGACATTATATCTGATATTCTTTGTACATAACATGCATTGAGAGGCATGTTCTGGTATTGATGAGTTCAGTTATCCCCCAATGTTGGCAGACTATCAGGGGGCATGCCACACTAACACCAAGACATGACATTCCCCTGTATCTCCTGTGTTACGTGCTCAGTTATGAAAGGTCATAAAGATCACACATATTATATACGTCTTGGGCTGCCCATGTGGGTGACCAGACATACGAATACGTTGGATCTCCCTAAACATTCATTGATAAATCCCAAAACCAAAAAGAAAAGGTAAATCTGGAAAATGTATTAAAAAGCCAGGAGTTTGGTGGATTAATGGATTGTATATTCCCCGGGGGATTAAATATAGGGTTGACCCCAATGTTCAGTCTATGGAGATAATACCAAGGTGGTACCCCTTGTTAAATAGAGATTGTCACCCCTCTTGTTTTAAAGCTGATTCTGTTCTCTCTCCAGGGTCCTCTATGCTGTAATAAAAGCTGTGATTTCTGAATACCCAACGTTGCCTTTAATGAGATGATCTGTTATATATGTGTTGGATAGTTACAGATTACTATATACAGACTGCTGCGCTGTACACACAGCTTTGAAAACTTCCTGTTCTTGTTTTGAGAAATTTGTGATAATTCATGTGTTTTGGGATTTGCACCCAATGCTGACACTAGCATATATCACTGTTACACATAAGATTAATCGTTGGATACAGATGTAATAGATCTGAATTTCCCTTCAGGACATTGGGTAATGCTCTTCCCCTTCCCTTGTCACATGTGTATCATTGTTACATTCACAATTAGCTCCAAAAAGATCCCGTAAGAGATTGAAACGCTGCTATTTATGGAATAAATCCACCTGGGTGTGGGTCTGTGGAGATCTCTGGCAGCACCCTACAAATCAGTGCGAACCTGCTACACCGTCTGTGTATATGCTGCGGCCAGGGACTGCGTGTGCAGCAAGGGGACTCTGTGTGTGTGTGTGTGTGTGTGTGTGTGTGTGTGTGCAGCAAAGGGACTTTGTGTGTGTGTGTGCAAGGAGGGGACTGTGTGTGAAGCAAAATGACTGTGTGTGTGTGTGTGTGTGCGCAAGGAGGGGACTGTGTGTGCAGCAAAGGGACTGTGTGTGTGTGTGTGTGCAACAAGGGGACGGTGTGTGTGTGCAACAAGGGGACGGTGTGTGTGTGCAACGAGGGGACGGTGTGTGTGTGCAACGAGGGGACAGTGTGTGTGTGTGTGCAACAAGGGGACAGTGTGTGTGTGTGTGTGTGCAACAAGGGGACAGTGTGTGTGTGTGTGTGTGCAACGAGGGGACGGTGTGTGTGTGTGTGTATGCAATGAGGGGACGGTGTGTGTGTGTGTGTGTATGCAATGAGGGGACGGTGTGTGTGCGCAAGGAGGGGACGGTGTGTGTGTGCAAGGAAGGCACGGTGTGTGTGTGTGTGTGTGTGTGTGTGCAAGGAGGGCACGGTGTGTGTGTGTATGCAATGAGGGGACAGTGTGTGTGTGTGCAATGAGGGAACGGTGTGTGTGTGTATGCAATGAGGGGACAGTGTGTGTGTGTGTGTGTGTGTGTGCAAGGAGGGGACGCTGTGTGTGTGTGTGTGCAAGGAGGGGACGTGTGTGTGTGTGTGCAAGGAGGGGATGGTGTGTGTGTGTGTGTGCAAGGAGGGGACGGTGTGTGTGTGCAATGAGGGGACGGTGTGTGTGTGTGTGTGCAAGGAGGGGACGGTGTGTGTGTGTGTGTGCAAGGAGGGGACGGTGTGTGTGTGTGTGTGCAAGGAGGGGACGGTGTGTGTGTGTGTGTGTGTGCAAGGAGGGGATGGTGTGTGTGTGTGTGTGTGCAACGACTGGGCTCCAAAGGGAGTTTATACTTTGGGTGTCACAGTCCGGAGTATACTGGTTTCTCACACAGTTTGCACATTTATGTTGTGATTTTCTCTCTTGCACAGTCGTGGTCTGGAATGGAGGTTTTTTTACAGATGGAAATATTAAAGATTTTTCTACTTTATCAGCGGAGTGGCTGACATACTTTATTTACACCTTGTGAAAAAGTTTTGCCTCAAACAACTACAAGGAGGACAAATCCCATCATGTCCAGCCAGAGCGGATAAGTACCTTTCTTCTAAGAGTTGTTTATATTGTCACTTGTTGTTTGTTTCTTTATGTGTTTTCTCACAAACAAGAGATTTGTAATACATTATATCTCATTATGATACACACAGTGAAAGTATTACTGCCTAATTAAACACCGCTCTGAACAGCAAGCCTGGACATTGGTTCATTAAGTATATATAGAGTATTGTGCAACTCCAGGGAATGAGATCTGGACACGGGAAGCATTATTACAGCTTCTGAGGATCACTTTATATACTACAATCTGTGTTTCATTTATAAATATGATTAATAAAATGATTTTATATACAGAAGTTTTCTGTGTGATATTTTATAATTAGTGTCTATTACATTGACATAAAGACCCAGGATCCCCTGAGGATCCACTTCCTTCATGAGACAGTGGGTGACTCTGTAGCACAGATTGGTTCTCGCCAGGAGGATCCACTGAGGATCCATTTCCTTCCTGAGAAAGTGGGTGACTCTGTAGCACAGATTAGTTCTCGCCAGGGTGGATTTGATTTCAATCACCGGTCAGTAAAGACTAGATTTAAATCCTGATGTTTATATGTATAGCCTCATTTCTCTGGTAGTTATAGTTAATATTTGCAAACAGCTGTATCCAAACTGATTATAGTTTAATGGGTTAATCATACATATTTGCCCCCTCACTGTGCTTGGCATGACCCTGCCCCCTCACTGTGCCCTGTCATGACCCTGCCCACTCACTGTGCTTGGCATGACCCTTTCCCCCTTCACTGTGCTTGGCATGACCCTTTCCCCCTTCACTGTGCTTGGCATGACCCTGCCGCCTCACTGTGCCCTGTCCTTGGCATGACCCTGCCCCCTCACTGTGCTTGGTATGACCCTGCCGCCTCACTGTGCCCTGTCCTTGGCATGGCCCCGCCCCCTCACTGTGCCCTGTCATGACCCTGGCCCCTCACTGTGCCCTGTACCTGTGCTTGGCATGACCCTGCCCTCTCACTGTGCCCTGTGCTTGGCATGACCCCGCCCCCTCACTGTGCCCTGCCCCTGGGCTTGGCATGACCCTGCCCCCATACTGTGCCCTGCCCCTGTGCTTGGCAGGACCTTGCCCTGTCAGTGTGCTTGGCATGACCCTGCCCCCTCACTGTGCCCTGTCATGACCCTGCCCCCTCACTCTACCCTGCCCCGTGCTTGGCATGACCCTGCCCCCTCACTGTGCCCTGCCCCTGTGCTTGGCATGACCCTGCCCCCTCACTGTGCCCTGCCCCTGTGCTTGGCATGACCCTGCCCCATACTGTGCCCTGCCCCTGTGCTTGGCATGGCCCTGCCCCCTCACTGTGCCCTGCCCATGGGCTTGGCATGGCCCTGCCCCCTGTCTCTGTTTTACTCCCCAGTAATGGCTGCAGAAACCGTTCACTTTCCCCAGTCTAGATGGTGCTGATGATGCCACCACCAAAATGGCGCCGGCTCGGCACTCGCTGTACCGACGTCATACGTCTGCGTGTCAAGCCACGCGACCGGCGCTTCGCCTGAGAGGGGCGTGCCGATTGGTCTATTTATATCCGGCGCTGAGTCTGACTTCCGGATAGCATGTGGGGTGAGTATAGCGGACACTGGGTGAGGGGTGGGTGCTGCAGGGCACAGGGTCTGTACTCAGGGGGTCCTGGGGTACCACCTCCTCCATACAGGCAGGCCAGGAATCATTTATATGCACCAAGTGTGGAATAACTGATGGAGCCCTCCCTGCTCCTCATAGCTCTATCAGAGGGCAGACAGCTCATACAGTATGCTCCACTGGTATATACAGCGGGGGTCCTGGGGTACCACCTCCTCCATACAGGCAGGCCAGGAATCATTTATATGCACCAAGTGTGGAATAACTGATGGAGCCCTCCCTGCTCCTCATAGCTCTATCAGAGGGCAGACAGCTCATACAGTATGCTCCACTGGTATATACAGCGGGGGTCCTGGGGTACCACCTCCTCCATACAGGCAGGCCAGGAATCATTTATATGCACCAAGTGTGGAATAACTGATGGAGCCCTCCCTGCTCCTCATAGCTCTATCAGAGGGCAGACAGCTCATACAGTATGCTCCACTGGTATATACAACGGGGGTCCTGGGGTACCACCTCCTCCATACAGGCAGGCCAGGAATCATTTATATGCACCAAGTGTGGAATAACTGATGGAGCCCTCCCTGCTCCTCATAGCTCTATCAGAGGGCAGACAGCTCATACAGTATGCTCCACTGGTATATACAGCGGGGGTCCTGGGGTACCACCTCCCATACAGGCAGGCCAGGAGTCATTTATATGCACCAAGTGTGGAATAACTGATGGAGCCCTCCCTGCTCCTCATAGCTCTATCAGAGGGCAGACAGCTCATACATTATGCTCCACTGGTATATACAACGGGGGTCCTGGGGTACCACCTCCTCCATACAGGCAGGCCAGGAATCATTTATATGCACCAAGTGTGGAATAACTGATGGAGCCCTCCCTGCTCCTCATAGCTCTATCAGAGGGCAGACAGCTCATACAGTATGCTCCACTGGTATATACAACGGGGGTCCTGGGGTACCACCTCCTCCATACAGGCAGGCCATACACCGGGGGGGGGGGGGGGGGGGGCGCGGGTGATACAATTTACACGGGGGGGGGGGGGGTGGATACATTTTACACGGGGGGGGGGGGGTGGATGGATACATTTTACACGGGGGGTGGGTACATTTACACGTTGGCTAATGGTCTATTGGGTTATGTATTTTTGCAATCAAATGTATAGATTAAAAGCAATGTTTTTAACATGTTTGTCTCCTGTTTGTGATGTCACCTTCTAATCACACTGATCATTCTCCAGTATAGCCGTTCATTTGCATGATGTCACAGATGCATTTGAAAGAGGTTGATGTTAATGCATAGCTGCTATTCACTGAGGTGAAGTGAGGTGCGGGTGTGATGAATTGGTCTTCACTACTTACACATTTAACAATACATTTTGCAGGGACAATTGAATTGATCCAGGAGGACCTTTCCTCAATGGAAATCTGTGCCCCTCACTTGTAGTGTGGATAATCTTTGGAATTCCAGTTTTGTGAACACAGATACAGGTTGAGGATCCGCTATCCAATTTTCCCCCCATATTTTTCCTGTGACATCACAGTAACAGGGATTTATTATCTCTATACAGTATTTACACTGATTTTACTGAATTTCAGAGAGGCTTTAATATATTGTGAAAATAATCCAAAATACTTCTGGTTCCAAGTATTTTGTATAATAATGTCTTACCTATAGAGTAAAGGTGAGTATCTATCACTCCAGCTCCAGATGAACTACATCTCCCATAATGCTCTTTCAACTATGAGGCTGGTAGAGTAGTATGGGAAATGTAGTCCTGTAGGTTTCCCACCCCTGCATTAACCCACAGTGTCCCGCGAATGATTAGTCAACGGCTTTATTTGCATATTCTTACCCAGAATTCCTTGTGTGTGTGATGATCACACTGGAAATTGGGGATTTTTGTGGTAAAATCAGATCTCTCGATTTGTTTTCGGATTCTCTACTGATAAAATGTTTTATAAAATCATTGGGATGATACAAGGACTTTAATTGTGACGGAGGGAATTGCAAACATAAGGCCTCGTGTGGGCTTACAAAGACACAATCGGCGTTATACGTAAGAATCGCCAACTGCGCCTTCTTATATCTCTCCCGACACCTTGCGGTGCTGGAGGTTTTATACATGACCTCCTGGGAAGAGGTGATGAGGTAGAAGGAGAGCATGTCATGCAGAGACATATCGGTTCACAAGGGAGGCAATATACGCAGGGGCTGAGGAGTGGAGGGCTTTGTGGGTTAAAGACAGAATTTTTTAAAATTTGATCCTAGAGCAGACGGGGAGCCAGTGGAAGGCATTTCAGAGGGGAGCAGCATAATCAGACCGATGAGCAAGAATTTTTTTTTTTATTGTCTACATTTACAGTATGAGCAATATTTAATTGATAGTTTGCAGTCCCCATGTCATTTCGCTCTTTCATTAATAAAGCTCTTAGTGTTTAATCCAGTAATGTTACTGATCACTGTTCTCTCCTTGTCCACAGGTGTTTTCTGCTCCCCTGAGATTGTCCAGCATGCAGTCTCTAGTGTTTGTCTGTGCTCACAAGGTGGTTAGTGATCATGGGTCCGTCAGACGGGCCCTGGATTTCCTCCCCAAAGAGCTGTACCCTGTCCTGTTTAAAGCTGCCTTCCTCTACAAGAAGACCCTGGTTCTTCAGGACTTGGTCCAGCGTTGGCCGTTCTCCGTCCTCAGTGTCCAGAAACTCCTGCACAGTAAGAGACAGAACCCCGGCCTGCAGGAAGACAAGCCCAGCAAGCTGTGTGTGCAGACCGTGATACTCGGGGTCATGGCCTATCTGACAGACCCCCAGACCCAAGAGGATGGGGAGCCTTCTGCATGGTGAGGCACTATAATGACAGGCCTTGTACTGGGGCTCCAGACATGGCTACTGCTCTGTATTGGACACTGGTATAATGGGGATCCTCAGCAGCGTTCCTGCATGACTTATTAAATGCACAGCACACCGAACCTTCCCACATTTAATGACCGTACAGTCCTTCAGAATACGTTTTATTGTTTAATCTTCACACTTCTTGTCATTGTTGTTTCTTGGAAAGGACACCAAATATCTCCTTCCATGCAGAATTTGTATTAACTGTGACAGTTTGAGACACTTCACAGCAAATCTTAGAGACGCTACATGAAAACAATCAGTGTCTGTAGTATGAGTATAAACTGGCAGGTAATTATGATAGTACATGCCACTTTATCCTCTGCCCAGCAGCTGCCATGCAGTCATGTCAGCGACCGTCTCTCTGCTACTCTCTAAAGATTCACATCCGGTTTACTTGGGGGAAGGGGACACTTGTCTTTAAACTCTTTGTTCCTCTTTAGCAAGCAAGGTATATAAAAATAAGTAATTTTTAAGGGTGATCTCTCTGACTGTGTCTGTGACGTCAGGGTGGGTGTGTGTGGCAATTTCTCTGTTTAGTCCCCCAACTCACGTTGGTGCAAGATGAAAATCACTGCTTGTATAATGCACAGGCTTTTATCCCTGTGTGATTTGATGCATGCATTCTGTATAAATCATATTTTTAATATTTGACTCAAGCCCTCCCCAGTGATTACTCTGCATGTGTACTGCAGGTGCAGCAGCACTGATTCTATAGACACTGAGGATATAAAGTTTTGTTTCATTTAGTCACTTCCTGTGCTGCTGCAATAGAATACATTGTGTGGACTGTAGTAGACTTGCTCTTATACACAATAGGCTCTCTTAACAGTGCAACACATTGTCTGATGACATCACTAGAGAGACAGAAAATGATATTCATATGAATGGCATTATTCTCATTGGTTCCTGCAGCAAAAAAAAGGCAATTGACTTTTTCTCAGCTAGTGTGGGCAGTCCTTGTTTCTTGCAAACTGCTGTAATTTCATCTAGCTGTAAGTATTTTCTATTTTAAGCATTGCAAAATGTAAAACATGCATTTTTAAATTACTTTGACAGCACATTAATATGCATTCGCCTTTGGAAGATGAATTTGGGGCACTAGACAGTCCCTGTAAGGTAGAGCCAGGAGGGTGATGTCTCTGCCGATATTGATTGCCTCTTCTCCCCGCAGGAAGCAGCGGCTGAGACTCCTGGATATGACTGGAATGCAGGATGATGGTCTGGAGCAGGACCCGGACGCCATGAGCTTGTGGTCCCGCACTGTGACTCTGTCCAAAGCTTGCATTGATATGTCCAGGCGGTGCAGCACAGACGTGATACAAGTGACAAAGCGGAGGAGAGGCCAGAGTGACGCGACCTCTCCTGTGTATGTGCAGGTGCGAGTGGATCTATTTGTAAATAGCACTTCCTATGCTGTCCTGAGGGAGGCGCTACTGGTCAGCTCCCACAGCCCCCTGCGTCTGCAGTGCAGGGATCTTCGGGCTGAAGAGCTTTCGCTTCGAAGCACCACCGAGCTTCTCCAAATCTTAAACCCGGCTGCAGTCCGGCAGATCGACCTGAGGTTTAACAATCTGGGACTGTCCGGCCTTAATAAGCTGCTTCCTCACATGGCCACGTTCTCCCGGCTGACGAGCCTTAAACTGCCGTACAGCAACATTGATGTGAAGCGCCTGTCGCCTGCGATGGAGGAGGGGCTTCAGCTCTTTGCCTCGCAGGTCGCAACTCTACACACACTGAAAGAACTGAACCTGGGGTCATCCCGGCTCTCTGGCCGTCTTCGACAGCTGCTCGGGTAAGAATGGCACCGATAGGATCCTGATCTCACTTAGGGATGGAAAGTTCAGTGTGTTACTTGACTCCGTGGGGCTTGTCTGTTTTTTGTGCACCATTTTCCCCCCCATGATCAGGTTTATCGGGTACGGCAGGTGCTCTCTGCTTGTGCGGAGAGAGATCTATGCTTTTGAAAGCCACTAACATAGGGGACCAAGGTAATATCTCCTCTCTTGGAGCATGTGAATATTGAGGTGTGTCATTGCACTAGCAGTGAGAGACTATCGGTGACAGCTGCAGCCAGGATTCTTTCTAGCAAAGCACCATGGCTGCTGGTCAAGTCATAAATTGGCAGGTACCTTTTTAAAAGTACCTGATAGTTTATCCTTGTGCTAGAGACATCAATTTTTTCTCTTGTTTACTGGGGATTTTTTTTTTTTTTGTGGCACTTTAATTCTGGTTCTAAAAGTGGTCCTCGCTCCATTTATAATTTTGCCCCAGAAATTCCCTTTATACAGACCCCTAAGTGAGTTTTATAAAATCTAAATTAAATCTCAGTGTTCTGCGCTAATCGTCCGATTTCAGAAATTATGTTTAATAACAGACTGATAGCCGGGAGGCGCTATCTCTGTGAAGACAGATTCAGGGGTGGGCGATTTAATATCAATTACTGGCAGACATTTGTTTACTCGTAAAAATACGTCCAACTTAAAGGCACATGGTCACGAACACATTGTTAGTTCTTTGACTGTAGAGGATACTCTCGGTAATATTTAGGTAACTGAGACCCTTCATGACGCAGGCTGCGGTTTTTGTGTTTAACCTTAATTGACATTTTTCTCCTTTTAGTGTACCTACATGTTTCTTTTTTTTTTATTTTTTTTTAGCAGGAACAAAAGACCCTGTCTAAATGGTTTCTAATATTTGTCCTGAGTTTTTAGATTATACTTTGCTTACTTTTTTTGCAAGTTGTAGGGCAATAACCCTTAGCTTTTTTTCCCCCTTACCGTTTTTTCCCTACAGTGACTTTTTGACCACAACTCCGCAGATCAATGTAACCCTAAACCTAACTTTCATCCAACCCTAGATTTTATCCCCATTTTTGTAATATTTCTGGTAGTCTAACAACTAAAACAGAGCGACGGAAATGGGATTTCAAAGCTCTCGCCCACGTCAGAGAGGCGCCATTCCCACTATGGATGTACCGTGTGACTGCCGCCGGTGGTTACTGATCCCCTCCGACAGTCTTAAGGACATAGAATGTACAGATCCGTCCTAGCATCCTGATGCGGTTAATGTAACATGTCCCACTACATTTACATTGGCTGGGTCAGCCTTCCTAAGAGCGATTAATACAAAATAGACCTAGAAACATAGACACAATTATGTGTCTATGAGTGGACGAATACCATGCAAATAATGCTTCAATAGTGATAACATAAAAAGGAATGATGGAGGTAGTAGATGTGGTATTTAATTAATCAAATTCACCTTAAATCTTGATACATAGATTAGAGTTACATAGATTTATCAAAAGATATTGGATAAGTACCAATAAGTTATTAGGGAAAATAAGGGTAAAGGTGTTATTGTTATGTATATATGTTATAATAGCTTAATACATAGATCATAATTAAATATTAAATGTGTATATGTAATCTTAATTTATGTTTATTTTAAATTGTAATACTTATCTATCATAATACATTTAACTAGCTACAAGAATCAATATAAAAATTAGATTGTAATAGAGAAACTTGAAATCAACAAATCTGATGTTTAAAACGTATAACCAATAATGTATATCTAATTTATAATAAACTTAATGCAATGGTATGTTTAGTAAATTTGACTTGTGGATGTAAAATGTAATTTGATTCTCAAAAATTTGAATTGTTTTAAAAATATATACATTTATGTATATGTCTAAAAATATAAGTTTAATAAAAAAAAGAAACATAGACTGTGCCACCAAATAAGAACCATTCGGCCCATGTAGTCTGACTGATTCCTGCCTAAAATAAAAATGACTTTCATTCGTTGTGGAGAAACCGTAAGGAAGTTGCTGATCTGATGCACATCTCCCCACCAATAAATCAAAGAACCTTTACTCCTAAACCCGGCCTCTCCTGCGGAGGATAATCCCATTAGTCACGTTACTAGACCACTGGAGGAGATTTCAGGGGAGAATTAATCATCTCTCCCTAGCGGCACGTTATCTCGCTGGATCCAATAATGATTGTGAGCTGTGTTTGTATTACAAAAACTTTGTTGGGACACCTTAGGTGAAATTGCCCTTTATACCCCTCTGTGTTTTTTTTTTTTTTAACCCCTGCATCTGTGGAGGAAGCAAGGGTTCAAATTATAGTGTAAACTGGCCGATGTACTATCAAACGTTCATCCTCAGACAAAGGGGCTAACATTTTAACATGTGCTTCTATATTGCGAGCGCAAGTGGGGGTACAGGATGGTCCTGGCACCTCTTAAAGGTGAATAATTAGGTGTAGTTAAATTTAAACAAAAAACAAACCTCTACAAAAAAACGGCATAAAAAAATCCCAAAGAAAGCATTTGTGCTTAAAGGGTTAAAGGGATTGTTTATATTTTTTGGCTGTATTTTGTCTTAATGTTGTTTTATTTCTTTTTATCAGAGGTTTGCAGAAGCCTTTGGAAAGTCTGGAACTGGCCTTCTGTTACCTCCTGCCCATGGACTTGCATTATCTCTCCCAGAGTATCCATGTCCGCTCTCTGAAGAAGTTAGACCTCAGTGGGAACAACCTGTCCGAAATACTCCTTCTCCCCTTCCAGCAGCTCCTCTCCGAGGTGTCGGGTGGTCTCCTGCACTTGGACGTTATGGAATGCAAGCTGACGGATGCCCACCTCTCCATGATTATGCCCACTCTATGCCGCTGCTTGCATCTTCGATACCTGGGTCTTTTCAGCAATCCTCTATCTTCTCAGGGACTCAAGACCCTCTTACAGAACACTGTGCTTCTGCCAGCCCTGCAGCAGGTCATCTACCCAATCCCGACGGACTGTTACACAGACAGCACGTCTCACACGACCTCCGCCTTATTCTCCGACTACTGCTGCAACCAACAGAAAGTGACACAACTTGGGTCAGAGCTGCAGCAAATGCTGCGGTGTGCGCAGAGGACAGACTTGGTATGGACCAGTGATATGTACAAGCACCGGTGCCTGGACTATCTCAGCTTGTGACCACGCCCACCCTCCTGTCTCCGCCCCTTTGTAATAACAGTCGATTTGTTTTTACGTTTAAGTGTCCGTTTCTGAGTTTTATTCAAAGCATTTTCCTGATGACTCTGTGCGGAAGCCTGCCACGCACAGGTCATTGTACAGTGCCCATCCCGAACTGGTGTGAGAATGATTTGGAGGAGAGACGGGAAAACACAATTTGAAAGTAACATTTGGAAAAGAAAGGGTTATCCCCCCCCTCCCTTTTCTTAAAATGTCGGTTTACTTCTCTAAAGTAAACCCGAGGTGTATATTTAGAGAGACATGCCGGTTTACTCTGGGCTCTGCCTCAGTGTGGAGTCAGAACCGGCTGGGAGGTTCACAGCTGGTCAGAGCAGAGGCACTTCCCACTCATCTGCTCGGGATCTGTTGGGATCAGAGTCTCTCTATCTGCTGATCCCATGTAAAAAAGAAGGCCGTCTGCCTGCACCAGCAAAGAGAGATTCGCCAACAGGACTGTCCTGCCTGCTACTGGTCATAGGATAAACCGGCATGTATTATCAGAAGTACCTGCCACTTCATCCTCATTCTAGAAGCAGTGGAGGTTTTACTTGTTTAGTGGCCCTTTCGGTGCCTTCCTGTATTTTTATAGCCAGTGGTCTGTTGAATTTTGAGACTCCTTATTTGCCTTGAAATTTGGTCAACAAACTAACTTTGGCTCATCTGTTCCTGTTCAGGCTAAGCATTACACGGTGGGGTGGGGAGGGGGCGTTTGGCGTACGAATACAGCCAGGCATTTTTGAGGCATCTCAGAAAAGACAGTCCTGTTATAAGACACGCTGGGAATTAAAACAAACCCCTCCCATGAAGGGATTTATTATGAATACTGCTTCCTATTATAAAGTGCACACACAGATCAGCCATAACATTATATATATATATATATATTATATATATATATATATATATATATACACACACACACACTTGGAAGAAATATAGGGAGCCTTTATAAAAATGTTGTTTTCTATTTAATACATAGATATTTGCTTTTGGGTGGATGTGTGTAATTAACTAATATAATTATCTGGTTTCACAATGGAATGCGGTTTGAATGTCCCAAGAAGTGGACATCGGAAGGTTTCCAGCTGAGATGTCTTCTTTAGATTGTGCCTTTCACTCACCTGTCCAGTCTTTATTTACTAACAGATATGTGAGGAGGGGGTTGAATTTATTACATAGACCATATGTCTCCCAAATCTGGGTCTGAACTGGTTCTTTAACTCTCTGGGAGATAACTGAGGGATTTTAGGATACTTAGTGAAGTGAACCACTTTTTGAGAGGTCTAGTTTTGTCTGTTCTGGCTGAGGAGAAGACTGAAGGCACAAGGAGAAGATATTCATTTCATTGGATAAGTATAACCTTTTTTTGTTACCTGTTGTTTATGAACCAGTAATGTGTACACTGTGTATTTCCTGTTATAACCTGTAACTGTATCTCAATTTAATAACACTATATCTTTTTATATACACTTGTCTCTGTGCTTCATTCGTCACACATTCCCTAAAAGAATAACCCCTGTAGGAGAGTAATGTAAAATTTCTTACACACTGATCAGCCATAACATTATGACCACTGACAGGTGGCAGAGGCAGTGTGATGCTTTGGACTGACCGGTGGCAAGCTGATGGATGCAGTGTGATGCTTTGGACTGACAGTTGGCAAGCTGGCGGAGGCAGTGTGATGCTTTGGACTGACAGGTGGCAAGCCGGCGGAGGCAGTGTGATTCTTTGGACTGACAGGTGGCAAGACGGCGGAGGCAGGGTGATGCTTTGGACTGACAGGTGGCAAGCCAGCGGAGGCAGTGTGATGCTTTGGACTGACATTTGGCAAGCTGGCCGAGGCAGTGTGATGCTTTGGACTGACAGGTGGCAAGCCGGTGGAGGCAGTGTGATGCTTTGGACTGACATGTGGCAAGTCAGCGGAGGCAGTGTGATGCTTTGGACTGACAGGTGGCAAGCAAACGGGGGCAGCGTGATGCTTTGGACTGACAGTTGGCAAGCTGGCGGAGGCAGTGTGATGCTTTGGACTGACAGGTGGCAAGCTGGCGGAGGCAGTGTGATGCTTTGGACTGACAGGTTGCAAGCTGGCGGAGGCAGTGTGATGCTTTGGACTGACAGGTGGCAAGCCGGGCGGAGGCAGTGTGATGCTTTGGACTGACGTGGCAAGCCAGCGGAGGCAGCGTGATGCTTTGGACTGACAGGTGGCAAGCAGGCAGGCAGTGTGATGCTTTGGACTGACATTTGGCAAGCTGGCCGAGGCAGTGTGATGCTTTGGACTGACAGGTGGCAAGCCGGTGGAGGCAGTGTGATGCTTTGGACTGACATGTGGCAAGTCAGCGGAGGCAGTGTGATGCTTTGGACTGACAGGTGGCAAGCAAACGGGGGCAGCGTGATGCTTTGGACTGACAGTTGGCAAGCTGGCGGAGGCAGTGTGATGCTTTGGACTGACAGGTGGCAAGCTGGCGGAGGCAGTGTGATGCTTTGGACTGACAGGTTGCAAGCTGGCGGAGGCAGTGTGATGCTTTGGACTGACAGGTGGCAAGCCGGGCGGAGGCAGTGTGATGCTTTGGACTGACATGTGGCAAGCCAGCGGAGGCAGTGTGATGCTTTGGACTGACAGTTGGCAAGCTGGCGGAGGCAGTGTGATGCTTTGGACTGACAGGTGGCAGTGTGGTATTTTGTGTGTATATATGTGTCTGACAGGATGTGTTTGTGTGTATATATGTGTCTTACTGGATGCGTTTGTGTGTATATATGTGTGTGACTAGATGCGTTTGTGTGCATATATGTGTCTGCCTGGATGTGTTTGTGTGCATATATGTGTCTGCCTGGATGTGTTTGTGTATATATGTGTTTGACTGGATGTGTTTTGTGTGTGTATATATGTGTCTGACTGGATGTGTTTTGTGTGTGTATGTGTCTGACTGGATGCGTTTGTGTATATATATGTGTCTGACTGGATGCGTTTGTATGTATATATGTGTCTGACTGGATGTGTTTGTGTGTACAGTCAGTCACATATATACACACACACACACACACATGGTTTTGTGAAAGACAGGTCTTGTCAAACAAACTTAATAACATTCTATGAAGAGGTCAGTAAAAATACAGATCTAGGTGGCAGTTGATGTGATCTATTTGGATTTTGCTAAAGCATTTGATACAGTTCCACACAAAAGGTTACTCTACAAATTGAGAGAAATAGGATTGGGGGCAAATGTGTGTATGTGGATTGAAAATTGGCTAAAAGAACACAGAGGGTTGTTGTAAATGGAAAATCCTCGGATTGGACCAGGGTAGTGAGCGGAGTACCTCAGGGGTCTGTTTTGGGACCTCCTCTTTTTAATATGTTTATTAATGATCTCCCACATTGTGCTGAGAGCCATGTGTCAGTGTTTGCTGATGACACTAAATTAGGTAAGGCAATAAAGACTAATCTTGATATTTTTTATTTACAGGAAGATTTGGACAGAGTGGGGGACTAGGCATTTAAGTGGCAAATGAGGTTCAATATAGACAAATCTAAATTTATGCATTATGGGACAAATAATAACAAAGCATCATATACTTTAAATGGTATTTCCCTGGGAAAAACTACTAATGAAAAGAATTTAGGAATAGTTGCAGATAACACACTTGGCAACAGTGCCCAATGCCAGTCAGCAGCTGCAAGGGCCAATAAGATATTGGTATGTATAAAACGAGGTATAGATTCACGGGAGGAGGATATCATCTTGCCTCTTTACAAATCAATGGTAAGACCTCACCTTGAATATGGATATTATGGAACTAGAAAAGGTGCAAAGGAGAGCTACAAAATTAATAAGGGGATTGGAGGAGACAAAAAAAATTGCATTTATATACGTTAGAGGGGATATGATAACATTATAGAAATATGTGCAAGGCCACCATAAAGAGCTCTCTAGTGACCTGTTCATTAACAGAAATGTACGAAGAACAAGAGGTCACCCCCTTCATAGACAGCAAAGGAAGGACAATAAAGTTATGGAACTCACTGCCAAGAGAGGTAGTGCTATCAACTACAATAGATGCTTTTAAAAATGGTCTGGATGGTTTTTTTTTTTTTTATAGAAAAGCAGAACATACAGGGCTATTAATAATAGAATAAGCATTAATAATAGAGCTTATTGATCCAAGGAGAAATCTGATTGCCCTTTTGGAGTCAAGAAGGATTTTTTCTCCCTGGGAGGCAAAATTCAAAATAGCTTCCTTAGGAGTTTTTGCTTCTTTTGGATCAAAAGCTGGAATGATAGGTAGAAGGGTTGAACTTGATGGACTTGTGTCTTTTTTCAACCTAAATTACTATGTTATTACTAAGTCTATTTTATATAAACTGGGTGTAACTGGCACACATAGTCCACATAGTGTAATTGTGTTTGTGTGTGTGAATGGCAGAGTGTAAGAGTGTGTGTGTGTGTGAGCGGCAGAGTGTTAGTGTGTGTGTATGAGCGGCAGAGTGTTAGTGTGTGTGTGTGTGTGTGTGAGCGGCAGAGTGTAAGAGTGTGTGTGTGTGAGCGGCAGAGTGTAAGAGTGTGTGTGTGTGAGCGGCAGAGTGTAAGAGTGTGTGTGTGTGTGTGTGTGTGAGAGGCAGAGTGTTAGTGTGTGTGTGTGTGTGTATGTGAGCGGCAGAGTGTGTGTGTGTGTGTGTGTGAGAGGCAGAGTGTTAGTGTGTGTGTGTGTGTGTGTGTGAGCGGCAGAGTGTGTGTGTGTGTGTGTGTGAGAGGCAGAGTGTTAGTGTGTGTGTGTGTGTGTGTATGTGAATGGCAGAGTGTTAGTGTGTGTGTAAAATTCGACGTTGGAGGTCGACTTTCATTTTGAGACCAAGTCAAATTCAGCACCTGAGTTTGAGTTTCAAAAACAGCTTCAGTCATTTCTCGTTCCATTATATTCAACGGGGAAGTCGAACAGAGCCATATACATAATAAATGGGGTATCACAGTGCTCCATGGCAATAAACAGAGTAGTGTGGCTGAATGTGCCTGTGTGTGTATATGTCTGTATGTGAGTCACTGTATGTATGTGTGGCTGAATGTGCCTGTGTGTGTATATGTGTCTGCATGTGAGTCACTGTATGTGTGTGTGGCTGAATGTGCCTGTGTGTGTATATGTCTGTATGTGAGTCACTGTATGTATGTGTGGCTGAATGTGCCTGTGTGTGTATATGTGTCTGTATGTGAGTCACTGTATGTGTGTGTGGCTGAATGTGCCTGTGTGTGTATATGTGTCTGTATGTGAGTCACTGTATGTGTGTGTGGCTGAATGTGCCTGTGTGTGTATATGTCTGTATGTGAGTCACTGTATGTATGTGTGGCTGAATGTGCCTGTGTGTGTATATGTGTCTGCATGTGAGTCACTGTATGTGTGTGTGGCTGAATGTGCCTGTGTGTATATGTGTCTGTATGTGAGTCACTTTTATGTATGTTTGGCTGAATGTGCCTGTGTGTGTATATGTGTCTGCATGTGAGTCACTGTATGTATGTGTGGCTGAATGTGCCTGTGTGTGTATATGTGTCTGTATGTGAGTCACTTTTATGTATGTTTGGCTGAATGTGCCTGTGTGTGTATATGTGTCTGTATGTGAGTCACTGTATGTGTGTGTGGCTGAATGTGCCTGTGTGTATATGTGTCTGTATGTGAGTCACTGTATGTATGTGTGGCTGAATGTGCCTGTGTGTGTATATGTGTCTGTATGTGAGTCACTGTATGTATGTTTGGCTGAATGTGCCTGTGTGTGTATATGTGTCTGCATGTGAGTCACTGTATGTGTGTGTGGCTGAATGTGCCTGTGTGTGTATATGTGTCTATATGTGAGTCACTGTATGTGTGTGTGGCTGAATGTGCCTGTGTGTGTATATGTGTCTGCATGTGAGTCACTGTATGTATGTGTGGCTGAATGTGCCTGTGTGTGTATATGTGTCTGTATGTGAGTCACTGTATGTATGTGTGGCTGAATGTGCCTGTGTGTGTATATGTGTCTGTATGTGAGTCACTGTATGTGTGTGTGGCTGAATGTGCCTGTGTGTGTATATGTGTCTGTATGTGAGTCACTGTATGTGTGTGTGGCTGAATGTGCCTGTGTGTGTATATGTGTCTGTATGTGAGTCACTGTATGTATGTGTGGCTGAATGTGCCTGTGTGTGTATATGTGTCTATATGTGAGTCACTGTATGTATGTATGTATGTATGTGTGGCTGAATGTGCCTGTGTGTGTATATGTGTCTGCATGTGAGTCACTGTATGTATGTGTGGCTGAATGTGCCTGTGTGTGTATATGTGTCTGTATGTGAGTCACTGTATGTATGTGTGGCTGAATGTGCCTGTGTGTGTATATGTGTCTGTATGTGAGTCACTGTATGTATGTGTGGCTGAATGTGCCTGTGTGTGTATATGTGTCTGTATGTGAGTCACTGTATGTATGTGTGGCTGAATGTGCCTGTGTGTGTATATGTGTCTGTATGTGAGTCACTGTATGTATGTTTGGCTGAATGTGCCTGTGTGTGTATATGTGTCTGCATGTGAGTCACTGTATGTATGTGTGGCTGAATGTGCCTGTGTGTGTATATGTGTCTGTATGTGAGTCACTGTATGTATGTGTGGCTGAATGTGCCTGTGTGTGTATATGTGTCTGTATGTGAGTCACTGTATGTATGTGTGGCTGAATGTGCCTGTGTGTGTATATGTGTCTGCATGTGAGTCACTGTATGTATGTGTGGCTGAATGTGCCTGTGTGTGTATAAGTGTCTGCATGTGAGTCACTGTATGTATGTGTGGCTGAATGTGCCTGTGTGTGTATATGTGTCTGCATGTGAGTCACTGTAGGTATGTGTGGCTGAATGTGCCTGTGTGTGTATATGTGTCTGTATGTGAGTCACTGTATGTATGTGTGGCTGAATGTGCCTGTGTGTGTATATGTGTCTGTATGTGAGTCACTGTATGTGTGTGTGGCTGAATGTGCCTGTGTGTGTATATGTGTCTGTATGTGAGTCACTGTATGTATGTGTGGCTGAATGTGCCTGTGTGTGTATATGTGTCTGTATGTGAGTCACTGTATGTATGTGTGGCTGAATGTGCCTGTGTGTGTATATGTGTCTGTATGTGAGTCACTGTATGTATGTGTGGCTGAATGTGCCTGTGTGTGTAAATATTAGAGATGGGCAAAATGAAAATTTTCGTTTCGTTTTCGTCCATTTGGACGAAAATGTTATTTATTTCGTCCTTTGCTGCATTCGTTTCAGATGAAATTCGTTCATTATTTTCATTTCGTTATATTCATTCATACGAATGGAAAATAATTCACCTATTGGAGAATTCGGTTCAAAGAGTCTCATTAATACGAATTTCATCCCCCACCTTATGATATTGAGCTGTTGAAATCCGTCTCTTTCATCCAAATTCCCCATTATTATACTATGTATTGAATGAACATATGTGAAATGTTCATTCATACGAACTGAATGGTGAAATTAATGCAGCAATGGACAAAATGGCCTCACTTCAATAGTATAAGGCTGGAGAATTCGGTTGAAAGAGTCGAAATTTTTGCATTTCGTCCCTTACCTTCTGCTACTGAGCTGTTGAAATCTGGCTCTAAGTGGTTGGGAAATTCGGATATAGTATCTTATGGACATCAGTTTGTTGAAACCAAACAAGCAGAAAGTAGAATTTTAGTGGTGTATATATAAACCCAAAAGTGTGAGTAAAATAATATTAATAAAAGTGTATACATTTTTTTGGATATGTTGAATATTAAATTTAAAAAAAACAACAGGAAATGGGTTTGTTTGTTTGTTTTCCTTTCCCCTGCTGTCATTCTCTGTACTTTACAATCAGTATGTGAAGCACAGGGAGTGAATTGAAGAAAAACCCATGTATAATGTATTACTAAGAATTTTGATAATTATGGATGTGAAATATTAACTTTTTTAAAATATATTAAAGGTTAAAAAATCGACCAAACCCCCTAGAAACTCTGATCTACGCTTTTTGCCACCCGTTCCCTTTTCTTTCTTCCCCTGACCCGATGGGATCTCGCCGTGCCCCCAGATGCCGGCACGCGTTTGGGCCCCGCGCCCCTGGTGTCCCCATGGGAGCTCTCTCTTTCTTCTTTCTATCTTTACCTTAGTATGAATGCGACACATGGACTAAATTGAACTGAGCTGGACAATACACACTGCCAAATGCCTCTTGCCCCCGCTTTCCATTTTGGATGACTAAAAATTGCCTTTACTATGCTGTTGTTCTGTTTTTTTTTTTTCTTTTCTCTTTCGTTAATAAGAAGAGCTGAGGGGCAAGGGGAGAATAAAGGAATATAGGATGTGTACCATGGAGTACGATTTAGTGAATATTGTCACTGGATAAGTATATACCGTATAGGTTCTCCTGCCTGTTTTTTTTCTCTATTTTTTTTATCTTTTGAATATCCTTCTTTCTATTTTTTCTCTGTTCTTCCTATTCCAATGTGTCATTGTGTCAATGTTATTTCTACAAAATAAAAAAAGATTGAAACCGAAAAAAAAAAAAAAAAAAGGTTAAAAAAGTTTATAAATTTCACATCTATAAGTATCAAAATGTTTAGTAATAATACATTATACAAATTGACAAATACAGACAGACACACAGTATAGATTTTTTAAATCGAACTAAAAGCAATCCCCCAACGTTACACTAGTAGTACGGTATGTCTGAAAGCTGTGGAGTTCGTCCATTCATACTTTTCGCCTTTTAGGCTGATGTGTCTAATGCTAATAGCATTGCAATATGAAAACTAAAGTTGAAATTGAAACGAATTTGAGACGAAATTGAGTCTATTGGGTCTATTGACTAAAATTCGAATTTGGAGGTTGACCCGCTTATTCAAAATTTTATTCGAAATGTGTCAAAATAAAGCCGAATGGACGGATTCCACTGATCAGATCAGAGTCATGAGACAGTCATTATTCATTTAGGATCAGTTTTATTTTGCATAGTATAATGTTATGCAGAATAAAAACTAATCTGATATGAATACTGAATGTCTGGTGTGATTACTATGTTCTGTGGAATTCGTCAATTTGGATGAATTCGAATTTCGACTCTATTTCACCTCTATTTCTGTTTATGGAATGCCAATAGAATTACATACAATAACTTAAGCCGAAATTGAGACGAAATTCGAATTGGACATATCAGAATGGCTGTCAGCATCCGAATGGATGAATGATTTTCGTTCATTTAGCATTCGTTCGTTCGGATTTCATTAGTTTATCATTTTCGTTATTCGTACGAAAATGCTTTTTTGTCCGAAAACTAATGCACATGTCTAGTAAATATGTCTGTATGTGAGACACTGTATGTATCTATGGCTGAATGTGCCTGTGTGTGTAAATGTGTCTGTATGTGTGGCTGATTGTGCCTGTGTGTGTATATGTGTCTGTATGTGAGTCACTGTATGTATGTGTGGCTGAATGTGCCTGTGTGTGTATATGTGTCTGTATGTGAGTCACTGTATGTATGTGTGGCTGAATGTGCTTTTGTGTGTATATGTGTCTGTATGTGAGTCACTGTATGTGTGTGTGGCTGAATGTGCCTGTGTGTGTATATGTGTCTGTATGTGAGTCACTGTATGTTTGTGTGGCTGAATGTGCCTGTGTGTGTATATGTGTCTGTATGTGAGTCACTGTATGTATGTGTGGCTGAATGTGCCTGTGTGTGTATATGTGTCTGTATGTGAGTCACTATATGTATGTGTGGCTGAATGTGCCTGTGTGTATATGTGTCTGTATGTGAGACACTTTATGTATGTTTGCCTGAATGAGCCTGTGTGTGTATATGTGTCTGTATGTGAGTCACTGTATGTGTGTGTGGCTGAATGTGCCTTTGTGTGTATATGTGTCTGTATGTGAGTCACTGTATGTGTGCGTGACTGAATGTGAGTCACTGTATTTATTTGTGGCTGAATGTGCCTGTGTGTGTAAATGTGTCTGTATGTGAGTCATTGTATGTATGTGTGGCTGAATGTGCCTGTGTGTGTATATGTGTCTGTATGTGAGTCACTGTATGTATGTGTGGCTGAATGTGCCTGTGTGTGTATATGTGTCTGTATGTGAGTCACTGTATGTGTGTGTGGCTGAATGTACCTGTGTGTGTATATGTGTCTGTATTTGAGTCACTATATGTGTGTGTGGCTGAATGTGCCTGTGTCTGTATGTGAGTCACTGTATGTGTGTGTGGCTGAATGTGCCTGTGTGTGTATATGTGTCTGTATGTGAGACACTGTATGTGTGTGTGGCTGAATGTGCCTGTGTGTGTATATGTGTCTGTATGTGAGTCACTGTATGTATGTGTGGCTGAATGTGCCTGTGTGTATATGTGTCTGTATGTGAGACACTTTATGTATGTTTGCCTGAATGTGCCTGTGTGTGTATATGTGTCTGTATGTGAGTCACTGTATGTGTGTGTGGCTGAATGTGAGTCACTGTATGTATGTGTGGCTGAATGTGCCTGTGTGTGTAAATGTGTCTGTATGTGAGTCATTGTATGTATGTGTGGCTGAATGTGCCTGTGTGTGTATATGTGTCTGTATGTGAGTCACTGTATGTATGTGTGGCTGAATGTGCCTGTGTATGTATATGTGTCTGTATGTGAGTCACTGTATGTGTGTGTGGCTGAATGTACCTGTGTGTGTATATGTGTCTGTATATGAGTCACTGTATGTGTGTGTGGCTGAATGTGCCTGTGTCTGTATGTGAGTCACTGTATGTGTGTGTGGCTGAATGTGCCTGTGTGTGTATATGTGTCTGTATGTGAGACACTGTATGTGTGTGTGGCTGAATGTGCCTGTGTGTGTATATGTGTCTGCATGTGAGTCACTGTATGTGTGTGTGGCTGAATGTGCCTGTGTGTGTATATGTGTCTGCATGTGAGTCACTGTATGTATGTGTGGCTGAATGTGCCTGTGTGTGTATATGTGTCTGTATGTGAGTCACTGTATGTGTGTGTGGCTGAATGTGCCTGTGTGTGTATATGTGTCTGTATGTGAGTCACTGTATGTGTGTGTGGCTGAATGTGCCTGTGTGTGTATATGTGTCTGTATGTGAGTCACTGTATGTGTGTGTGGCTGAATGTGCCTGTGTGTGTATATGTGTCTGTATGTGAGTCACTGTATGTATGTGTGGCTGAATGTGCCTGTGTGTGTATATGTGTCTTTATGTGAGACACTTTATGTATGTTTGACTGAATGTGCCTGTGTGTGTATATGTGTCTGTATGTGAGTCACTGTATGTATGTGTGGCTGAATGTGCCTGTGTGTGTATATGTGTCTGTATGTGAGTCACTATATGTGTGTGTGGCTGAATGTGCCTGTGTGTGTATATGTGTCTGTATGTGAGTCACTGTATGTATGTGTGGCTGAATGTGCCTGTGTGTGTATATGTGTCTGTATGTGAGTCACTGTATGTGTGTGTGGCTGAATGTTAGTCACTGTATGTATGTGTGGCTGAATGTGCCTGTGTGTGTAAATGTGTCTGTATGTGAGTCACTGTATGTATGTGTGGCTGAATGTGCCTGTGTGTGTATATGTGTCTGTATGTGAGTCACTGTATGTATGTGTGGCTGAATGTGCCTGTGTGTGTATATGTGTCTGTATGTGAGTCACTGTATGTGTGTGTGGCTGAATATGCCTATGTGTGTATATGTGTCTGTATGTGAGTCACTGTATGTATGTGTGGCTGAATGTGCCTGTGTGTGTAAATATTAGAGATGGGCAAAATTAAAATTTTCGTTTCGTTTTGGTCCATTTGGACGAAAATGTTATTTATTTCGTCCAAAACAAATTTCGTCCATTGCTGCATTTGTTTCAGACGAAATTCGTTCATTATTTTCATTTCGTTATATTCATTCATACGAATGGAAAATAATTCACCTATTGGAGAATTCGGTTCAAAGAGTCTCATTAATACGAATTTCATCCCCCACCTTATGATATTGAGCTGTTGAAATCCGTCTCTTTCATCCAAATTCCCCATCATTATACTATGTATTGAATGAACATATGTGAAATGTTCATTCATACGAACTGAATGGTGAAATTAATGCAGCAATGGACAAAATGGCCTCACTTCAATAGTATAAGGCTGGAGAATTCGGTTGAAAGAGTCGAAATGTTTGAATTTCGCCCCTTACCTTCTGCTACTGAGCTGTTGAAATCTGGCTCTAAGTGGTTGGGAAATTCGGATATAGTATCTTATGGACATCAGTTTGTTGAAACCAAACAAGCAGAAAGTAGAATTTTAGTGGTGTATATATAAACCCAAAAGTGTGAGTAAAATAATATTAATAAAAGTGTATACATTTTTTTTGGATATGTTGAATATTAAATTTAAAAAAAACAACAGGAAATGGGTTTGTTTGTTTGTTTTCCTTTCCCCTGCTGTCATTCTCTGTACTTTACAATCAGTATGTGAAGCACAGGGAGTGAATTGAAGGAAAACTCATGTATAATGTATTACTAAGAATTTTGATAATTATGGATGTGAAATATTAACTTTTTTAAAATATATTAAAGGTTAAAAAAGTTTATAAATTTCACATCTATAAGTATCAAACTGTTTAGTAATAATACATTATACAAATTGACAAATACAGACAGACACACAGTATAGATTTTTTAAATCGAACTAAAAGCAATCCCCCAACGTTACACTAGTAGTACGGTATGTCTGAAAGCTGTGGAGTTCGTCCATTCATACTTTTCGCCTTTTAGGCTGATGTGTCTAATGCTAATAGCATTGCAATATGAAAACTAAAGTTGAAATTGAAACGTATTTGAGACGAAATTGAGTCTATTGGGTCTATTGACTAAAATTCGAATTTGGAGGTTGACCCGCTTATTCAAAATTTTATTCGAAATGTGTCAAAATAAAGCCGAATGGACGGATTCCACTGATCAGATCAGAGTCATAAGACAGTCATTATTCATTTAGGATCCGTTTTCTTTTGCATAGTATAATGTTATGCAGAATAAAAACTAATCTGATGAATACTGAATGTCTGGTGTGATTACTATGTTCTGTGGAATTCGTCAATTTGGATGAATTCGAATTTCACCTCTATTTCTGTTTATGGAATGCCAATAGAATTACATACAATAACTTGAGACGAAATTCGAATTGGACATATCAGAATGGCTGTCAGCATCCGAATGGATGAATGATTTTCGTTCATTTAGCATTCGTTCGTTCGGATTTCATTAGTTTATCATTTTCGTTATTCGTACGAAAATGCTTTTTTGTCCGAAAACTAATGCACATGTCTAGTAAATATGTCTGTATGTGAGACACTGTATGTATCTATGGCTGAATGTGCCTGTGTGTGTAAATGTGTTTGTATGTGAGACACTGTGTGTATGTGTGGCTGAATGTGCCTGTGTGTGTATATGTGTCTGTATGTGAGTCACTGTATGTATGTGTGGCTGAATGTGCCTGTGTGTGTATATGTGTCTGTATGTGAGTCACTGTATGTATGTATGTATGTGTGGCTGAATGTGCCTGTGTGTGTATATGTGTCTGTATGTGAGTCACTGTTTGTATGTGTGGCTGAATGTGCCTGTGTGTGTATATGTGTCTGTATGTGAGACATTGTACGTATGTGTGGCTGAATGTGCCTGTGTGTGTATATGTGTCTGTATGTGAGTCACTGTATTTATGTGTGGCTGAATGTGCCTGTGTGTGTATATGTGTCTGCATGTGAGTCACTGTATGTATGTGTGGCTGAATGTGCCTGTGTGTGTATATGTGTCTGTATGTGAGTCACTGTATGGATGTGTGCCTGAATGTGCCTGTGTGTGTATATGTCTGTATGTGAGTCACTGTATGTGTGTGTGGCTGAATGTGCCTGTGTGTGTATATGTGTCTGTATGTGAGTCACTGTATGGATGTGTGGCTGAATGTGCCTGTGTGTGTATATGTGTCTGTATGTGAGTCACTGTATGTATGTGTGGCTGAATGTGCCTGTGTGTGTATATGTGTCTGTATGTGAGTCACTGTATGTATGTGTGGCTGAATGTGCCTGTGTGTGTATATGTGTCTGTATGTGAGTCACTGTATGTGCGTGTGGCTGAATGTGCCTGTGTGTGTATATGTGTCTGTATGTGAGACGCTGTATGTATGTGTGGCTGAATGTGCCTGTGTGTGTATATGTGTCTGTATGTGAGACGCTGTATGTATGTGTGGCTGAATGTGCCTGTGTGTGTATATGTGTCTGTATGTGAGACGCTGTATGTATGTGTGGCTGAATGTGCCTGTGTGTGTATATGTGTCTGTATTTGAGTCACTGTATGTATGTGTGGCTGAATGTGCCTGTGTGTGTATATGTGTCTGTATGTGAGTCACTGTATGTGTGTGTGGCTGAATGTGCCTGTGTGTGTATATGTGTCTGTATGTGAGACACTGCATGTATGTGTGGCTGAATGTGCCTGTGTGTGTATATGTGTCTGTATGTGAGTCACTGTATGTGTGTGTGGCTGAATGTGCCTGTGTGTGTATATGTGTCTGTATGTGAGTCACTGTATGTGTGTGTGGCTGAATGTGCCTGTGTGTGTATATGTGTCTGTATGTGAGACGCTGTATGTATGTGTGGCTGAATGTGCCTGTGTGTGTATATGTGTCTGTATGTGAGTCACTGTATGTGTGTGTGGCTGAATGTCCCTGTGTGTGTATATGTGTCTGTATGTGAGACGCTGTATGTATGTGTGGCTGAATGTGCCTGTGTGTGTATATGTGTCTATATGTGAGTCACTGTATGTATGTATGTATGTGTGGCTGAATGTGCCTGTGTGTGTATATGTGTCTGTATGTGAGTCACTGTATGTATGTGTGGCTGAATGTGCCTGTGTGTATATGTGTCTTTATGTGAGTCACTGTATGTATGTGTGGCTGAATGTGCCTGTGTGTGTATATGTGTCTGTATGTGAGTCGCTGTATGTATGTGTGGCTGAATGTGCCTGTGTGTGTATATGTGTCTGTATGTGAGACGCTGTATGTATGTGTGGCTGAATGTGCCTGTGTGTGTATATGTGTCTGCATGTGAGTCACTGTATGTATGTGTGGCTGAATGTGCCTGTGTGTATATGTGTCTTTATGTGAGTCACTGTATGTATGTGTGGCTGAATGTGCCTGTGTGTATATGTGTCTTTATGTGAGTCACTGTATGTATGTGTGGCTGAATGTGCCTGTGTGTGTATATGTGTCTGTATGTGAGTCACTGTATGTATGTGTGGCTGAATGTGCCTGTGTGTGTATATGTGTCTGTATGTGAGTCACTGTATGTATGTGTGGCTGAATGTGCCTGTGTGTGTATATGTCTGTATGTGAGTCACTGTATGTATGTGTGGCTGAATGTGCCTGTGTGTGTATATGTGTCTGTATGTGAGTCACTGTATGTATGTGTGGCTGAATGTGCCTGTGTGTGTATATGTGTCTGTATGTGAGTCACTGTATGTATGTGTGGCTGAATGTGCCTGTGTGTGTATATGTGTCTGTATGTGAGTCACTGTATGTGTGTGTGGCTGAATGTGCCTGTGTGTGTATATGTGTCTGTATGTGAGTCACTGTATGGATGTGGGGCTGAATGTGCCTGTGTGTGTATATGTGTCTGTATGTGAGTCACTGTATGTATGTGTGGCTGAATGTGCCTGTGTGTGTATATGTGTCTGTATGTGAGTCACTGTATGTGTGTGTGGCTGAATGTGCCTGTGTGTGTATATGTGTCTGTATGTGAGTCACTGTATGTGCGTGTGGCTGAATGTGCCTGTGTGTGTATATGTGTCTGTATGTGAGACGCTGTATGTATGTGTGGCTGAATGTGCCTGTGTGTGTATATGTGTCTGTATGTGAGACGCTGTATGTATGTGTGGCTGAATGTGGCTGTGTGTGTATATGTGTCTGTATGTGAGACGCTGTATGTATGTGTGGCTGAATGTGCCTGTGTGTGTATATGTGTCTGTATGTGAGTCACTGTATGTATGTGTGGCTGAATGTGCCTGTGTGTGTATATGTGTCTGTATGTGAGTCACTGTATTTATGTGTGGCTGAATGTGCCTGTGTGTGTATATGTGTCTGTATGTGAGACACTGTATGTATGTGTGGCTGAATGTGCCTGTGTGTGTATATGTGTCTGTATGTGAGTCACTGTATGTGTGTGTGGCTGAATGTGCCTGTGTGTGTATATGTGTCTGTATGTGAGTCACTGTATGTGTGTGTGGCTGAATGTGCCTGTGTGTGTATATGTGTCTGTATGTGAGACGCTGTATGTATGTGTGGCTGAATGTGCCTGTGTGTGTATATGTGTCTGTATGTGAGTCACTGTATGTGTGTGTGGCTGAATGTGCCTGTGTGTGTATATGTGTCTGTATGTGAGACGCTGTATGTATGTGTTGCTGAATGTGCCTGTGTGTGTATATGTGTCTATATGTGAGTCACTGTATGTATGTATGTATGTGTGGCTGAATGTGCCTGTGTGTGTATATGTGTCTGTATGTGAGTCACTGTATGTATGTGTGGCTGAATGTGCCTGTGTGTGTATATGTGTCTGTATGTGAATCACTGTATGTATGTGTGGCTGAATGTGCCTGTGTGTGTATATGTGTCTGTATGTGAGTCACTGTATGTATGTGTGGCTGAATGTGCCTGTGTGTGTATATGTGTCTGCATGTGAGTCGCTGTATGTATGTGTGGCTGAATGTGCCTGTGTGTGTATATGTGTCTGTATGTGAGACGCTGTATGTATGTGTGGCTGAATGTGCCTGTGTGTGTATATGTGTCTGTATGTGAGTCACTGTATGTGTGTGTGGCTGAATGTGCCTGTGTGTGTATATGTGTCTGTATGTGAGTCACTGTATGTATGTGTGGCTGGATGTGCCTGTGTGTGGATATGTGTCTGTATGTGAGTCACTGTATGTATGTGTGGCTGAATGTGCCTGTGTGTGTATATGTGTCTGCATGTGAGTCACTGTATGTATGTGTGGCTGAATGTGCCTGTGTGTGTATATGTGTCTGTATGTGAGACGCTGTATGTATGTGTGGCTGAATGTGCCTGTGTGTGTATATGTCTGTATGTGAGTCACTGTATGTATGTGTGGCTGAATGTGCCTGTGTGTGTATATGTGTCTGCATGTGAGTCACTGTATGTATTTGTGGCTGAATGTGCCTGTGTGTATATGTGTCTGTATGTGAGTCACTGTATGTATGTGTGGCTGAATGTGCCTGTGTGTGTATATGTGTCTGCATGTGAGTCACTGTATGTATTTGTGGCTGAATGTGCCTGTGTGTGTATATGTGTCTGTATGTGAGTCACTGTATGTATGTGTGGCTGAATGTGCCTGTGTGTGTATATGTGTCTGCATGTGAGTCACTGTATGTATTTGTGGCTGAATGTGCCTGTGTGTGTATATGTGTCTGTATGTGAGTCACTGTATGTATGTGTGGCTGAATGTGCCTGTGTGTGTATATGTGTCTGCATGTGAGTCACTGTATGTATGTGTGGCTGAATGTGCCTGTGTGTGTATATGTGTCTGTATGTGAGTCACTGTATGTGTGTGTGGCTGAATGTGCCTGTGTGTGTATATGTGTCTGTATGTGAGTCACTGTATGTGTGTGTGGCTGAATGTGCCTGTGTGTGTATATGTGTCTGTATGTGAGTCACTGTATGTGTGTGTGGCTGAATGTGCCTGTGTGTGTATATGTGTCTGTATGTGAGTCACTGTATGTGTGTGTGGCTGAATGTGCCTGTGTGTGTATTTGTCTGTATGTGAGTCACTGTATGTATGTGTGGCTGAATGTGCCTGTGTGTGTATATGTGTCTGTATGTGAGTCACTGTATGTATGTGTGGCTGAATGTGCCTGTGTGTGTATATGTGTCTGCATGTGAGTCACTGTATGTATGTATGTATGTATGTGTGGCTGAATGTGCCTGTGTGTGTATATGTGTCTGTATGTGAGTCACTGTATGTATGTGTGGCTGAATGTGCCTGTGTGTGTATATGTGTCTGTATGTGAGTCACTGTATGTATGTGTGGCTGAATGTGCCTGTGTGTGTATTTGTCTGTATGTGAGTCACTGTATGTATGTGTGGCTGAATGTGCCTGTGTGTGTATATGTGTCTGCATGTGAGTCACTGTATGTATGTGTGGCTGAATGTGCCTGTGTGTGTATATGTGTCTGTATGTGAGTCACTGTATGTATGTGTGGCTGAATGTGCCTGTGTGTGTATATGTGTCTGCATGTGAGTCACTGTATGTATGTGTGGCTGAATGTGCCTGTGTGTGTATATGTGTCTGTATGTGAGTCACTGTATGTATGTGTGGCTGAATGTGCCTGTGTGTGTATATGTGTCTGCATGTGAGTCACTGTATGTATGTATGTATGTATGTGTGGCTGAATGTGCCTGTGTGTGTATATGTGTCTGTATGTGAGTCACTGTATGTGTGTGTGGCTGAATGTGCCTGTGTGTGTATATGTGTCTGTATGTGAGTCACTGTATGTGTGTGTGGCTGAATGTGCCTGTGTGTGTATATGTGTCTGTATGTGAGTCACTGTATGTGTGTGTGGCTGAATGTGCCTGTGTGTGTATATGTGTCTGCATGTGAGTCACTGTATGTATGTGTGGCTGAATGTGCCTGTGTGTGTATATGTGTCTGTATGTGAGACGCTGTATGTATGTGAGGCTGAATGTGCCTGTGTGTGTACATGTGCCTGCAGGTGCATGTGCTGAGGGTGGCAACATATTAGTTTGCCTAGGGTGGAAGAAAAACTTGCACCCGCCCTGCTAACAATAGACAGCAGCGTGAAAAGAAATACCAATAAGGATTAAGAGAAAAAAAAAAACCTGTACAAAATTCAAACTCAAAAGTTTTTACTTTCTTTCCTCACCGTCCATCCCTCATTCATCAATTACTTGATTAATTTTCAATGTATAGCACAAAATTCTTCTCCCTATTGTTATCCTAAAATAAGCCGGCCCATCACCCATATTGCACACCTTTTACGTGTATGCCCCATCACCCACATGTGCATTTCCCAGGTCTGCAATATGCATGATGGGGCACTTCCTAGGGTTATGTGGCTTGTCCTGGGGGGATGGGGCATATAGTGGGTGTGCAATTTGTGTGATGGGGCGTATCCTGGTGGGATGGGCATGTCCTGAGGGTGATGGGGCATGTAATGGGTGTGCAATCTGGATGATGGTACATGTCCTTGGGTGATAGGGGGTGTCCTAGGTAGATGGGGCATATCCTGGGGTGATGGTCATGTCCTGAGAGTGATGGGGCATGCAATGGGTGTGCAATTTGGGTGATGGGGCATGTAATGCTTGTGCAATATGGGTGATGGGGCACTTCCTAAGGGGCTAGAGTAGGTCCCGGTTCTGCTAGGGTGGAGGGTCTGTACCCGAATTTAGTTTTCCTAGAGCAGAAGAAAACTTCAATACACAACTGGCTGGTGTAAGTCTTGGGTGTGCAATGTGGGTGATGGGGCATATCCTGGGTGTGCAATGTGGGTGATGGGGCATGTGATGGAGTAAGTTCTGGATCTGCAATGTGTGGTTGGGGGTGAAGATGCTGGATGTGGGGGCCCTGGGCTGGTGTGGTTACATGTGGTCTGAGGTTGTGAGGCCGGTTGGATGTACTGCCAAATTCTCTGAAACATCTTTGAAGACGGCTTATGGTAGAGAAATGAACATTCAATTCATGGCCAACAGCTCTGCTGGACATTCCTGCAGTCAGCAGGCCAATTGCACGCTCCCTCAAAACGTGCGACATCTGTGGCCTTGTGCTGTGTGATAAAACTGCACATTTTAGAGTGGCCTTTTATTGTGGTCAGCCTAAGGCACACCTTTGAAATAATCATGCTGTCTAATCAGCATCTTGATAAGCCACGCCTGTGAGGTGGATGGATTATATCGGGAAAGGAGAAATGCTCACTAACACAGATTTAGACATATTTGTGAACAATATTTAAGAGAAATAGACCTTTTGTGTACATAGAAAAAGTCTTAGATCTTTGAGTTCATCTCATGAAAAATGGGGGCAAAAAGAAAGTGTTGCATTTATAATTTTGTTCAGTGTATATTCGCCTGATCCAGAGTTGAATCCAGTGATTTTATAATTTTGTCTTATTGCATTTAGCAATGGTTCCATTGTTAATAATAAAAAGTAGTGGAGATAGTGGACACCCTTGATGTGTTCTGTTGGTCATGTCTGGACCCTCCAAAACAATCCCATTTACCTTTATTTTAGATGATGAATTGGAATATACAGATTGTATTCATTTCATGAACTTACTTACCACCCTCCATAGCCCTAAGACCTTCAAAATGAAAAACCTGTTCATCAGGTTAAAATGCCTTTTTCGAAATCTATACAACCAAAACGGCTGGCAGCAATAATACTAACCAGAAAATGTTAATCTCACCTGCAAGTCACCTTTTAGTGAATATTTCTGTAGGTATTTAACCAAGAAGGGTTCATTCAGAGGTTCTCTGGTGCTGGGGAGGCTACTACCGTATTTGCTCGATTATAAGACGACCCTGATTATAAGACGACCCCCCAAACTTTGGCTATTCCTTTAGGAAAAAAACTAAAAGCCTGAATATAAGACTACCCTATAGGAAAAAAGTTAAACTTGTATATATTCACATATAAATTGCTTTTTTAATAAAAAATTATATAAAAAAAATGCATTTGTTTTTATTTCCTTTTATGTGCCAATTCTGCCTCTTTCCCTTGCCCCCAGCTTTGTCTGTCTCCCCCTCCCTTTGATTCCCCCCTCTCCTCTGTCTCTCCCCCCCCTGTTTCTCTCTGCCCCCCCTCCCTCTCTTTTTCCCCCCTCCCTCCCCCTGTCTCTGTCTCTGCCCCCCTCCCTCCCCCTGTCTCTGTCTCTTCCCCCCTCCCTCCCCCTGTCTCTCTGCCCCCCCCTCCCCCTGTCTCTCTGCCCCCTCCCTCCCCCTCACCTTGAAGTCGATCCCTGGTGGCTAGTGGGGGCAGCCGGGGGATGTCTGCACGATACGTGCACACATCCTCCATGCTGCCCGACACGGCAGTCTATTATGACGGACAGCTGGTCCGTCATTATAGTCTGCCGTGTCGGGCAGCATGGAGGATGTCTGCACGTATCGTGCAGACATCCCCCAGCTGCCCAATTTACCCTGGTGGCTAGTGGGGCAGCAGGGGATATCTGCACGATGAGCGCAGACCTCCCCTGCTGCCGCCCGGCACGCTCGCCGGGACTTCTGTGACGAAAGCGGAAGTACCCGGCTTCTTCACAGAAGCCCCGGCGGTCGTGCCGGGCGGAAGCAGGGGAGTCTGCGCTCATCGCGCAGACATCCCCTGCTGTTAGAGAGGGGGATCCAGGTCCCCTGCAGCTCTGCTGGGGACCTGGATCCATGTCTTATAATCTGACCTCAATTTGAGGTCAGATTATAAGAAGACCTCGATTATAAGACGAGGGGGACTTTTCAGAAAAAAAATTCTGAAAAAAACCTCGTCTTATAATCTAGCAAATACGGTATTACCCAATTTAATGGAATTCATGAAGAATAAAGAACTCAGCTGACCCTGCCAGGAACCACATCTGCAACCCTGTGGATTTAAAGGACGATTGTAGCAAAAAATTAAGTTGTGTATATTTTAAAGGATTGCGGGTGTAGGCATTTTGAATAGAAATGGTTTAATGAAAGAATACAAATAAAGTACCTTATTAAGCCATCTGTACTGCATATAGCTCCACCAGGAGGCAGACATTGTGTTTAGAATCTTTCATCAGATCTTCATCTGAACCAAGGTGAGCGAAGATCTGACCCAAGGATCTAAACAACATGTCTGCCCCCTGAGAGAACGATATGGAGTAAAGATTCTAACCAACATGTCTGCCTCCTGAGAGAACTATATGGAGTAAGGATTCTAACCAACATGTCTGCCTCCTGGAGTAAAGAAGGCTCAATAAGAACTATTTGTTTTCTTTCATTAAAGGGTTTCTTTTCATTTACACTTGATACAATCTTTCAATTAAACATAAGTTGTTTTTTTTTGCTATAGTTGTCTTTTAACAGATGGTACAGTTGGTGCATTAGCCCACTATAGCAATTTCTTATCAAGTGTATGTTTATGTTTAGGCGGTGGCTGAGCAGTAGAGTCCATAGGTTACATTTAATATTTTTATGTTCCAGAATTGGTGTACTTTCAGTGGAAACCAGTGTTATGTACCTGATAATTACACCTAATGTTTTTGAGGGCATCGGGGCCCATCTCTTACAGTGCAGAGCCGCACTGGGAGTCACCAAAGAAGGTTTATTAAAAGGGCAACACTAAACTTTCATTTTCACTTGTGCTTCTGATATAGAAGAACATTTGTTTTCAGTTTTCTTTATTTTATAAGTTGTTTGTTTCCCAAAAAATAAATAATGCAAAGATCTTATGAAGCAAGTGATAATATTCTAGTGTCTGAGAAACAAAATGAACATTAAACAAAATAAACATAATATAAACAAAAAATCACATAAATTACAAACAAAAATACGATTACGTACAAATAAAAAATCCTGTGCAGCTGTTTTCTTGTTGTTCTGTATCTATATATACCCAGTTTCGCAAATTGATCAGATTCTATGTATTAATTTGCTAAATCCCATCTAGCTTTATTTTGTCTGGTTGAATGTTTATTATAGTGTATAATGTTGTCTCCATTACATTCATTTACTCTATTTGTCCATTCTCTAGAGGGAGCAGGATTCCTTCTTTTGCCACATTAATTAGAGCCGAAGATTGTGTGATTTTTTGGAGGGAAGCCGGATCTTGGTAGGGTAATATAATACTAATTCAGGAGTCATTGTATTTCTAGTTTTCTCAATAAAATGTAATTGATTTGTCAATTTTGTCCCCGGAATTCTCTAATTATTTGACAGTTCAATCAATTCTGTACTCGGTCACTCCTACCGTGCCCACATCTCCAGCATTTATCAGACAGGTCGAGGGTTGACATTTTGAATGTCCACTTTGAATGTCCATCCGAGACCACCGAGATTTACCCAAATCCAAACATTCCTTCATTTTCTATAAATCCCTCTGAAAATTCAAGTCTTTCTCTACACTAGCAGAGAGAGACCCCTGCTCCATATAGACCCTGATGGTTAAAGCCCCTGCTTTGGTTGGATGAGTGCACGCTGACACTTTCAGTACCTTCTGACAGGCTCTGCCTCAGCTCTGAGGCAGAGCTTAGAGTATACCTATGTGTATCTGTAAATATACACAGTGCTGTATTCACCGCGAGGCATCCTAGGCGGATGCCTAGGGCGGCAAATTTTGGGGGGCGGCAGCGCCCCCCAGCACTGAAAAGAAAAAAAATGTGGAAAAAAAAAAAATGTAAAAAAAAAAAAAAAACGCGGCCCTTTAAAAAAAAAATATACCGCGCTTGCAGGCAGAGACGGAGGTGAGAGGGGATCGGAAGATCCCCCCTCACCATCGCTCTGCCTGCCAGGCTGCACGGGGAGCCGAACAGGCAGCACGGAGAAACCTCCGTGCTGCCTGTTCGGCTCCCCGTGCAGTGTGTTGACACGGAAGTGCCGACAGTCACGTGACGGGCGCGCTGACGTCATACGCGCGCCCGGTCACGTGGCCTGTCGGCACAATCGCCGGGAAGCCGAACAGGCAGCATGGAGGGACCATGCTGCCTGCCTGCCAGGGAAAGGTAAGTGCTGATGGGAGAGTGTGTGTGTGTGAGAGACTGAGTGTGATGGGAGTCGGAGTGTGTGTGATGGGAGGCAGTGTGTGTGGCTGAGTGTGATGGGAGTCAGAGTGTGTGTGATGGGAGACAGTGTGTGTGGCTGAGTGTGATGGGAGTCAGAGTGTGTGTGATGGGAGACAGTGTGTGTGACTGAGTGTGATAGGAGTCAGAGTGTGTGTGATGGGAGACAGTGTGTGTGGCTGAGTGTGATGGGAGTCAGAGTGTGTGTGATGGGAGACAGTGTGTGTGGCTGAGTGTGATGGGAGTCAGAGTGTGTGTGTGATGGGAGACAGTGTGTGTGACTGAGTGTGATGGGAGTCAGAGTGTGTGTGAAGGGAGACAGTGTGGGTGACTGAGTGTGATGGGAGTAGGAGTGTGTGACTGAGTGTGATGGGAGTAAGAGTGTGTGTGATGGGAGACAGTGTGTGTGACTGAGTGTGATGGGAGTGTGTGTGTGATGGGAGTATGAGCTTGATGTGAGTCTGAATGATGGGGCATGTGTGTGAGAGTGTGTGTGTGTGAGAGACTGAGTGTGATGGGAGTCAGAGTGTGTGTGTGATGGGAGACAGTGTGTGTGACTGAGTGTGATGGGAGTCAGAGTGTGTGTGATGGGAGACAGTGTGTGTGTGATGGGAGACAGTGTGTGTGACTGAGTGTGATGGGAGTCAGAGTGTGTGTGTGATGGGAGACAGTGTGTGTGACTGAGTGTGATGGGAGTCAGAGTGTGTGTGATGGGAGACAGTGTGTGTGACGGAGTGTGATGGGAGTCGGAGTGTGTGACTGAGTGTGATGGGAGTGTGTGTGTGATGGGAGTATGAGCTTGATGTGAGTCTGAATGATGGGGCATGTCTTAGGTGTGTAACGTGGGTGTACAGCTTGGGTAGGGGGGTGCCCGGATTTTGTCTGCCTAGGGCAGCACAAAATCAAGATACACCACTGCATATAGTTCCACATATTGATGGAAAGAATCACATTATGTATTGCAGTTTTGAATTCTTCTATTAGTCAGCAGTACATCATTGACCATTATTTACATTCTATGATACTAACAAGGGTAACAGACAATAAGTAGAGAGGCAGTAGTAGCTACTAAATGAGAGGAACAATATAATATGCTAAATATATCCAAACAACACACAATGTTTACAAATTATTCAAAAGCCATTTTAATATAGTGTTAAGTTTGCTGTTCCAGTTATTTTTTAAACACTAAAATAATTATTTTAGTTGGCATGACAGGTGCAAATATATTTAACTATTAAGCATATTTAATTATAGCTCCCCATTTACGGCTGGTGTTTATTATCTGGCTAAATAAACAAACAAACAATATCAAGTTACTTACCAGAAATATGAAACATAAAAAAACAACAGACTCTTTCTGCCCGGCTGTTCAGTGTTAGGGGTGTAGAATGATAGAGCAGTGGCAGGTCAGGGAGTTGCTGGTTTCATATGGTACCAGGATCTGCCTGCATTGCATCTGCCTGCCTTGCTCTCGTTTTCTTTGTGTGTGTGTTTTATTCCTTAGCTAGGATGGTGCTCGTCACTACAAACAGTGACACACTTACCAGCATGAGGCAAGGGTAGGTTTGAGGGGGATTCCAGGCAGACAAGGGGGCAGATGTGCAATTTTATACATTTCACACCAAACACTACACCAATTAATCAAGGACAAAGGCTGCAAGATGTTAGTCTTCATGGTGAAGAAGTCAACTCTGCGGGCATATTTTGAATAGCGAGACCCCATTTAAATGTAATTATGATTGACATCAATAATAAACAATATTTTGACTTTAGTTTTTTGTTTCTTAATCAGCATTATCTTTTAAAATTAAATCTCGCTGAGAGCGCTAAACACACATTATGCAATATACAACTGGGATTTGTAAATGTGCATGTATGACAGAGTCAGGTGTATGTTAATGGGCTGTTATACAGTGCATACATTGACAATATAGACACTCATTTTCACTGCTTGAAAGAGAAAGGGCATCTCTCAGCAGACTGCTATGTAATCCTGATTACATTTTAAAACAGATTTATTTGACATTTTTGTACTGGTGCTAAATTATTTGATTCTTTGTTATAGTTTTTTATTAAATGTGCTGTATTACTTACAAATACAATTCTTATTAACTCTAATCCCTCCAGATGAAGTACTTATATATTTGTGAGTGCCTAATATTATAGCTCAATAGGTGTAAAATTATGCATTTTAAAGGTAGATCTGCTTATTTTACATCTTGATTAAGTACTTATCTAAAAATATTTTTGCAAACTGTAGGTGGGACTGCACCTTTAATGGTCCACTATGGGCCGTATTTATCAAGAAAAAATAGATCATATTTGAGGAAAAAGTGCTAAAATAGTAGTATTAACCATGGAAACCAATGGAAAGTTATGACGGTTTGCTCCAAATTTAGCACTTAACAAAAAAAAAAATTGCCTTGATAAATTTGGCCCAATATATTTCAAGGTCCACTACAATCGATTTTTCTTTTTTTGCCATGCTAAAATATGCACAGTCTTTGTTCCACCTCCCTACCTCACTTTACCATATTTTAAGCATACAGCAGCAATCTCACTACTGTGCATGCCCAACATTTTCTTTATAAATGAAAATAATGGAGAAACACTGACATACATACCTCTCTCACCCATGCTTGAGAGGGATCCAAAAAGAAACCATTTGAAAAGATGAAAGAATCCAACAAAAGAATCCGAGCCTGTAGTGTTGATTGAAAAGGCTACTTACGCAGTAGTGGATCTTCCACAAGGCACTCGCCTAGGGCGGCACTTTGCCAGAGGGCGGCACTTTGCCAGAGGGTGTTAAGCACACTTCTGGTGCTTCAAACATTCTCGCTCCCTCCCTCACCGTTCAGCAAGCTTTAGCTCCTTCCAATTAATCAGGGTGATGGGGGCATGTAATGGACGTGGTGGGGTTATGTAATGGGGGTGATGGGGCATGTAATGGACGTGGTGGGGGTATGTAATGGGGGTGATGGTGGCATGTAATGGGGGTGATGGGGCATTTAGTGTGTATGCAATGTGGGTTATGGGGCATGTCGTGGGTGTGCAACGTGGGTGATGGGGCATGTCGTAGGTGTGCAACCTGGGTGGGGGGAGGGGGGTGCCTGAATTTTGTCTGCCTAGGGCAGCACAAAACGAAGATACACCACTGAATATACATGTCAGGTTTTTAGGGAGAAGGGGACACCGTTTTTTAACTCTTTCTTCTTGTAAGAAACCAAGGGTTAAAAACAGTTTAGTGTCCCTTTCATATAGAGATGTGCAATAAGCAGATGAGGTAGCTCTGCACTGTCAGTAACATCTGTTAGTACTGCAGGTTCGATCCCAAGGTGTGTTAGACCAGAGGCATCTCCAGCAGTCAAAGTTAGGGAGCTCAAGGGGGACAGACACAAATGTAGGGGGAGACACTTTTAAAACACTATATGTGTACAGACACACAATATATATATATATATAAATATACTGTGAGGAGAGTCACAGTATAACCAGTGGTTGGGTGACAGTCACAGTAAAAGCAGTGTTTAGGTGATACAGTCACAGTATAAGCAGTGTTTAGGTGATACAGTCACAGTATAACCAGTGGTTGGGTGACAGTCACAGTAAAAGCAGTGTTTAGGTGATACAGTAACAGTATAAGTAGTGTTTGGGAGATACAGTCACAGTATAAGCAGTGTTTGGGCGATACAGTCACAGTATAAGCAGTGTTTGGGCGATACAGTCACAGTATAAGCAGTGTTTAGGTGATACAGTCACAGTATAAGCAGTGTTTGGGCGATACAGTCACAGTATAAGCAGTGTTTGGGCGATACAGTCACAGTATAAGCAGTGTTTAGATGATACAGTCACAGTATAAGCAGTGTTTAGGTGATACAGTCACAGTATAAGCAGTGTTTAGGTGATACAGTCACAGTATAAGCAGGGTTTGGGTGATACAGTCACGGTATAAGCAGTGTTTAGGTGATACAGTCACAGTATAAGCAGTGTTTGGGTGATACAGTCACAGTATAAGCAGTGTTTGGGTGATACAGTCACAGTATAAGCAGTGTTTGGGTGATACAGTCAAAGTATAAGCAGTGTTTAGGTGATAGTCACAGTATAAGCAGTGTTTAGGTGATACAGTCATAGTATAAGCAGTGTTTGGGTGATACAGTCACAGTATAAGCAGTGTTTAGGTGATACAGTCATAGTATAAGCAGTGTTTAGGTGATACAGTCACAGTATAAGCAGTGTTTAGGTGATACAGTCACAGTATAAGCAGTGTTTGGGTGATACAGTCACAGTATAAGCAGTGTTTAGGTGATACAGTCACAGTATAAGCAGTGTTTAGGTGATAGTCACAGTATAAGCAGTGATTAGGTGATACAGTCACAGTATAAGCAGTTTTTGGGTGATACAGTCACAGTATAAGCGGTGTTTAGGTGACAGTCACAGTATAAGCAGTGTTTAGGTGATACAGTCACAGTATAAGCAGTGTTTGGGTGATACAGTCACAGTATAAGCAGTGTTTAGGTGATACAGTCACAGTATAAGCAGCGTTTCGGTGATACAGTAACAGTATACGCAGTATTAAGGTGACAGAGTCCCTTTAAAGTTATGGAAAGTTCTTTGCTAGCAGGTAAGACTAGTTAAACCACCAGTCAAGGGCAGCTCTCTTCATAGAATCTGGTGCATCCTGAACACCTGCTTTTTTAGAAAGAGAATGCATGCTATAGGACAGATTCAACACATTTAAGCACTTTCTAAACAAGTTTGTCAGGTGTTTCCTGGGTCTTTCACATTCCCAAGAACCAGTGCAACAAGATGTCTGTCTGTGTAACGTCAGAGTGGAGATTCTGCAGTATGTGTTTCCAGGCGTGAGGGGAAAGTAAAATATCCATAGCATGCCACAAACTGTCACAACCCATAGCATGCCACAAACTGTCTCAATCCATAGCATGCCACAAACTGTCACAACCCATAGCATGCCACAAACTGTCACAACCCATAGCATGCCACAAACTTTCTCAATCCATAGCATGCCACAAACTGTCTCAATCCATAGCATGCCGCAAGCAGCCTCAATCCATAGCATGCCATTCGCAAGAAAGGTAGTAGGGAGGAGGCGGGCAACTATAGACCAGTAAATCTTACTTCAGTAGTGGGGAAAATAATGGAAACCTTGTTAAAGAATAGGATTGTTGAACATCTAAAGTCGCTTGGATTTCAAGATCAGAGACAGCATGGGTTACTTCAGGGAGATCATGCCAAACTAATCTTATTGATTTTTTTGATTGGGTGACTAAAATAATAGATCAGGGTGGTGCAGTAGACATTGCTTACCTAGATTTCAGTAAGGCTTTTGACACTGTCGCACATAGAAGGCTTATCAATAAACTGAAATCTTTGAGTTTGGATTTCAATATTGTTGAATGGATTAGACAATGGCTGAGTGACAGGCAACAGAGGGTTGTAGTCAATGGGGTATATTGGATGCAAGGTCTTGTTACTAGTGGGGTACCTCAGGGGTCTGTACTTGGACCCATTCTCTATAATATTGTTATTAGTGATATTGCAGAAGGTCTTGTTACTAGTGGGGTACCTCAGGGGTCTGTACTTGGACCCATTCTCTATAATATTTTTATTAGCGAGATTGGAGAAGGTCTTGTTGGCAAAGTATGTCTTTTTGCTGATGATACAAAGATTTGCAGCAGGGTTGATATTCATGGAGGGATAAGTCAAATGGCAAATGATTTAGCTAAACTAGAAAAATGGTCAGAGCAGTGGCAACTGACATTTAATGTGGACAAGTGCAAGATTATGCACCTTGGGTGTAAAAACCCGAAAGCAGAATATAGACTATTTGGTACAGTCCTAACCTCAACATCTGAGGAAAGGGATTTAGGAGTAATAATTTCAGAGGACTTGAAGGTAGGTAGGCAATGCAATAGAGCAGCAGGAAATGCTAGCAGAATGCTTGGTTGCATAGGGAGAGGTATTAGCAGTAGGAAGAGGGAAGTGCTCATGCCATTGTACAGAGCACTGGTGAGACCTCACTTGGAGTATTGTACGCAGTACTGGAGACCGTATCTCCAGAAGGATATTGATACTTTGGAGAAAGTTCAGAGAAGGGCTACTAAACTGGTTCATGGGTTGAAGGATAAAACTTACCAGGAAAGGTTAAAGCATCTTAACATGTATAGCTTGGAGGAAAGACGTAACAGGGGGGATATGATAGAACCATTTAAATACATAAAGGGAATCAACACAGTAAAGGAAGAGAGTATATTTAAAAGAAAAAAACTACCACAACTAGAGGACATAGTCTTAAATTAGAGGGGCAATGATTTAAAAGTAATATCAGGAAGTATTACTTTACTGAGAGGGTAGTGGATGTATGGAATAGCCTGCCAGCAGAAGTGGTAGAGGTAAACACAGTAAAGGATTTTAAGCATGCGTGGGATAGACACAAGGCTATCCTAGCTATAAGACCGGGAACGGGGGGACTAATAAAAGTACTAAAAAAAAAATTGGGCAGACTAGATGGACCGAATGGTTCTTATCTGCCGACACATTCTATGTTTCTATGTTTCTATGCCACAAACTGTCACAACCCATAGCATGCCACAAACTGTCTCAATCCATAGCATGCCGCAAGCTGCCTCAACCCATAGCATGCCGCAACTGCCTCAATCCATAGCATGCCACAACTGCCTCAATCCATAGCATGCCACAACTGCCCCAATCCATAGCATGCCACAACTGCCCCAATCCATAGCATGCCACAACTGCCTCAATCCATAGCACGCCACAGACTGTCTCAATCCATAGCATGCCGCAAGCAGCCTCAATCCATAACATGCCACAAACTGCCTCAATCCATAGCATGCCGCAAGCTGCCTCAATCCATAGCATGCCGCAAGCTGCCTCAATCCATAGCATGCCGCAACTGCCTCAATACATAGCATGCCACAACTGCCTCAATCCATAGCATGCCGCAAGCAGCCTCAATCCATAGCATGCCGCAAGCTGCCTCAATCCATAGCATGCCGCAAGCTGCCTCAATCCATAGCATGCCGCAAGCTGCCTCAATCCATAGCATGCCGCAACTGCCTCAATACATAGCATGCCACAACTGCCTCAATCCATAGCATGCCGCAAGCAGCCTCAATCCATAGCATGCCGCAAGCTGCCTCAACCCATAGCATGCCGCAACTGCCTCAATCCATAGCATGCCACAACTGCCTCAATCCATAGCATGCCACAACTGCCCCAATCCATAGCATGCCACAACTGCCCCAATCCATAGCATGCCACAACTGCCTCAATCCATAGCACGCCACAGACTGTCTCAATCCATAGCATGCCGCAAGCAGCCTCAATCCATAGCATGCCACAAACTGCCTCAATCCATAGCATGCCGCAAGCTGCCTCAATCCATAGCATGCCGCAAGCTGCCTCAATCCATAGCATGCCGCAACTGCCTCAATACATAGCATGCCACAACTGCCTCAATCCATAGCATGCCGCAAGCAGCCTCAATCCATAGCATGCCGCAAGCTGCCTCAATCCATAGCATGCCGCAACTGCCTCAATCCATAGCATGCCACAACTGCCTCAATCCATAGCATGCCACAAACTGTCTCAATCCATAGCATGCCACAAACTGTCTCAATTCATAGCATGCCACAAACTGTCTCAATCCATAGCATGCTGCAAGCTGCCTCAATCCATAGCATGCCACAAACTGTCACAACCCATAGCATGCCACAACTGCCTCAATCCATAGCATGGCAGAAACGGTCACAACCCATAGCATGCCACAACTGCCTCAATCCATAGCATGCCGCAAGCAGCCTCAATCCATAGCATGCCACAAACTGTCACAACCCATAGCATGCCACAAACTGTCTCAATCCATAGCATGCTGCAACTGCCTCAATCCATAGCATGCCAGAAACTGTCACAACCCATAGCATGCCACAACTGCCTCAATCCATAGCATGCCAGAAACGGTCACAACCCATAGCATGCCACAAACTGTCTCAATCCATAGCATGCCGCAAGCTGCCTCAATCCATAGCATGCCACAACTGCCTCAATCCATAGCATGCCACAAACTGCCTCAATCCATAGCATGCCACAAACTGTCACAACCCATAGCATGCCACAAACTGTCTCAATCCATAGCATGCTGCAACTGCCTCAATCCATAGCATGCCACAAACTGTCTCAATCCATGCCGCAAGGTGCCTCAATCCATAGCATGCCAGAAACTGTCTCAACCCATAGCATGCAGCAAGCTGCCTCAATCCATAGCATGACAGAAACTGCCTCAACCCATAGCATGCCGCAACTGCCTCAATCCATAGCATGCCGCAAGCTGTCTCAATCCATAGGATGCCGCAAGATGCCTTAGTCCATAGCATGCCAGAAACTGTCTCAATCCATAGCATGCTGCAAACTGCCTCAATCCATAGCATGCCACAAACTGCCTCAATCAATAGCATGTTGCAAGCTGCCTCAATCCATAGCATGCCGCAAGCTGTCTCAATCAATAGCATGCCATAAACTGTCTCAATCCATAGAATGCCACAAGCTGCCTCAATCAAAGAGTAAGCTATCTCCGGTAACAGAGCAAGCTATCTCCGGTAATAGAGCCAGCTATCTCCTGTAATAGAGCAAGCTATCTTCGGTAATAGAGCAAGCTATCTTCGGTAATAGAGCAATCAATCTCCTGTAATAGAGCAATCAATCTCCTGTAACAGAGCAAGCTATCTCCTGTAACAGAGCAAGCTATCTTCGGTAACAGAGCAAGCTATCTCCTGTAACAGAGCAAGCTATCTCCGGTAATAGAGCAAGCTATCTCCTGTAACAGAGCAAGCTATCTCCTGTAACAGAGCAAGCTATCTCCTGTAACAGAGCAAGCTATCTCCTGTAATAGAGCAAGCTATCTCCGGTAATAGAGCAAGCTATCTCCTGTAACAGAGCAAGCTATCTCTGGTAATCAATCCATAGCATGCCACAAACTGTCTCAATCCATGCCGCAAGGTGCCTCAATCCATAGCATGCCAGAAACTGTCTCAACCCATAGCATGCCGCAAGCTGCCTCAATCCATAGCATGACAGAAACTGCCTCAACCCATAGCATGCCGCAACTGCCTCAATCCATAGCATGCCGCAAGCTGTCTTAATCCATAGGATGCCGCAAGATGCCTTAGTCCATAGCATGCCAGAAACTGTCTCAATCCATAGCATGCCACAAACTGTCTCAATTCATAGCATGCCACAAACTGTCTCAATCCATAGCATGCTGCAAGCTGCCTCAATCCATAGCATGCCACAAACTGTCACAACCCATAGCATGCCACAACTGCCTCAATCCATAGCATGGCAGAAACGGTCACAACCCATAGCATGCCACAAACTGTCTCAATCCATAGCATGCCGCAAGCTGCCTCAATCCATAGCATGCCACAACTGCCTCAATCCATAGCGTGCCACAAACTGCCTCAATCCATAGCATGCCACAAACTGTCACAACCCATAGCATGCCACAAACTGTCTCAATCCATAGCATGCTGCAACTGCCTCAATCCATAGCATGCCACAAACTGTCTCAATCCATAGCATGCCACAAACTGTCACAACCCATAGCATGCCACAAACTGTCTCAATCCATAGCATGCTGCAACTGCCTCAATCCATAGCATGCCACAAACTGTCTCAATCCATGCCGCAAGCTGCCTCAATCCATAGCATGACAGAAACTGCCTCAACCCATAGCATGCCGCAACTGCCTCAATCCATAGCATGCCGCAAGCTGTCTCAATCCATAGGATGCCGCAAGATGCCTTAGTCCATAGCATGCCAGAAACTGTCTCAATCCATAGCATGCTGCAAGCTGCCTCAATCCATAGCATGCCACAAACTGCCTCAATCAATAGCATGTTGCAAGCTGCCTCAATCCATAGCATGCCGCAAGCTGTCTCAATCAATAGCATGCCATAAACTGTCTCAATCCATAGAATGCCACAAGCTGCCTCAATCAAAGAGTAAGCTATCTCCGGTAACAGAGCAAGCTATCTCCGGTAATAGAGCCAGCTATCTCCTGTAATAGAGCAAGCTATCTTCGGTAATAGAGCAAGCTATCTTCGGTAATAGAGCAAGCTATCTTCGGTAATAGAGCAATCAATCTCCTGTAATAGAGCAATCAATCTCCTGTAACAGAGCAAGCTATCTCCTGTAACAGAGCAAGCTATCTCCTGTAACAGAGCAAGCTATCTCCTGTAACAGAGCAAGCTATCTCCGGTAATAGAGCAAGCTATCTCCTGTAACAGAGCAAGCTATCTCCTGTAACAGAGCAAGCTATCTCCTGTAATAGAGCAAGCTATCTCCGGTAATAGAGCAAGCTATCTCTTGTAACAGAGCAAGCTATCTCTGGTAATCAATCCATAGCATGCCACAAACTGTCTCAATCCATGCCGCAAGGTGCCTCAATCCATAGCATGCCAGAAACTGTCTCAACCCATAGCATGCCGCAAGCTGCCTCAATCCATAGCATGACAGAAACTGCCTCAACCCATAGCATGCCGCAACTGCCTCAATCCATAGCATGCCGCAAGCTGTCTCAATCCATAGGATGCCGCAAGATGCCTTAGTCCATAGCATGCCAGAAACTGTCTCAATCCATAGCATGCCACAAACTGTCTCAATTCATAGCATGCCACAAACTGTCTCAATCCATAGCATGCTGCAAGCTGCCTCAATCCATAGCATGCCACAAACTGTCACAACCCATAGCATGCCACAACTGCCTCAATCCATAGCATGGCAGAAACGGTCACAACCCATAGCATGCCACAAACTGTCTCAATCCATAGCATGCCGCAAGCTGCCTCAATCCATAGCATGCCACAACTGCCTCAATCCATAGCGTGCCACAAACTGCCTCAATCCATAGCATGCCACAAACTGTCACAACCCATAGCATGCCACAAACTGTCTCAATCCATAGCATGCTGCAACTGCCTCAATCCATAGCATGCCAGAAACTGTCACAACCCATAGCATGCCACAACTGCCTCAATCCATAGCATGCCAGAAACGGTCACAACCCATAGCATGCCACAAACTGTCTCAATCCATAGCATGCCGCAAGCTGCCTCAATCCATAGCATGCCACAACTGCCTCAATCCATAGCATGCCACAAACTGCCTCAATCCATAGCATGCCACAAACTGTCACAACCCATAGCATGCCACAAACTGTCTCAATCCATAGCATGCTGCAACTGCCTCAATCCATAGCATGCCACAAACTGTCTCAATCCATGCCGCAAGGTGCCTCAATCCATAGCATGCCAGAAACTGTCTCAACCCATAGCATGCCGCAAGCTGCCTCAATCCATAGCATGACAGAAACTGCCTCAACCCATAGCATGCCGCAACTGCCTCAATCCATAGCATGCCGCAAGCTGTCTCAATCCATAGGATGCCGCAAGATGCCTTAGTCCATAGCATGCCAGAAACTGTCTCAATCCATAGCATGCTGCAAGCTGCCTCAATCCATAGCATGCCACAAACTGCCTCAATCAATAGCATGTTGCAAGCTGCCTCAATCCATAGCATGCCGCAAGCTGTCTCAATCAATAGCATGCCATAAACTGTCTCAATCCATAGAATGCCACAAGCTGCCTCAATCAAAGAGTAAGCTATCTCCGGTAACAGAGCAAGCTATCTCCGGTAATAGAGCCAGCTATCTCCTGTAATAGAGCAAGCTATCTTCGGTAATAGAGCAAGCTATCTTCGGTAATAGAGCAAGCTATCTTCGGTAATAGAGCAATCAATCTCCGGTAACAGAGCAAGCTATCTCCTGTAACAGAGCAAGCTATCTCCTGTAACAGAGCAAGCTATCTCCGGTAATAGAGCAAGCTATCTCCTGTAACAGAGCAAGCTATCTCCTGTAACAGAGCAAGCTATCTCCTGTAACAGAGCAAGCTATCTCCTGTAATAGAGCAAGCTATCTCCGGTAATAGAGCAAGCTATCTCCTGTAACAGAGCAAGCTATCTCTGGTAATCAGAGGTGTAACTATAAACCACCAGGCCCTTCTGCGATGATTGATGGGGCCCCTAACTCCACCATGCAATTCCATCCCAGAAATGCCACGTATATATTATAGGAGTCATGTATAAACCCGGGAGTCAGCGCCGGCTCCGCCAGATATGTCACTTCTGGAGCAGCTAATGTACAAAAAAGCACATGATTATTGTCAGAGAACGTCTGCTAAACAATGTTGTGTGGGCTCTCTCTCCTGGGTGGGCTGCGCTCTCTCGCAGTGATTGGAGTTATTCATAACAAATAATTGCTCCTATTTATACCTCCCCCGAAACTGCAGTGTGGGAGTTTTTATACATAACCACAAGATTCCCTTAGTCTGTGCCATATGTATCAAACTAATTCCCCCAGCCTGTGCCATATGTATCATACTGATTCCCCCTGTCTGTGCCATATGTATCATACGGATTCCCCCAGTCTGTGCCATATGTATCATACTGATTCCCCCAGCCTGTGCCATATGTATCATACTGATTCCCCCAGTCTGTGCCATATGTATCATACCGATTCCCCCAGCCTGTGCCATATGTATCATACTGATTCCCCCAGCCTGTGCCATATGTATCATACTGATTCCCCCAGCCTGTGCCATATGTATCATACTTATTCCCCCAGCCTGTGCCATATGTATCATACTTATTCCCCCAGTCTGTGCCATATGTATCATACTGATTTCCCCAGTCTGTGCCATATGTATCATACTGATTCCCCCAGCCTGTGCCATATGTATCATAATTATTCCCCCAGCCTGTGCCATATGTATCATACGGATTCCCCAGTCTGTGCCATATGTATCATACGGATTCCCCCAGTCTGTGCCATATGTATCATACTGATTCCCCCAGCCTGTGCCATATGTATCATACTTATTCCCCCAGTCTGTGCCATATGTATCATACCAATTCCCCCAGTCTGTGCTTATGTATCACCCTGATTCCCTCAGCCTGTGCCATATGTATCAAACTGATTCACCAGTCTGTGCCATATGTATCATACTGATTCCCCCAGTCTGTGCCATATGTATCATACTGATTCCCCCAGTCTGTGCCATATGTATCATACTGATTCCCTCAGCCTGTGCCATATGTATCATACTGATTGCCCCAGCCTGTGCCATATGTATCATACTTATTCCCCCAGTCTGTGCCATATGTATCATACTGATTTCCCCAGTCTGTGCCATATGTGTCATACTGATTCCCCCAGCCTGTGCCATATGTATCATACTTATTCCCCCAGCCTGTGCCATATGTATCATACCGATTCCCCCAGTCTGTGCCATATGTATCATACCGATTCCCCAGTCTGTGCCATATGTATCATACTGATTCCCCCAGCCTGTGCCATATGTATCATACTTATTCCCCCAGGCGGTGCCATATGTATCATACCAATTCCCCCAGTCTGTGCCTTATGTATCATACTGATTCCCTCAGCCTGTGCCATATGTATCAAACTGATTCACCAGTCTGTGCCATATGTATCATACTGATTCCCCCAGTCTGTGCCATATGTATCATACTGATTCCCCCAGCCTGTGCCATATGTATCATACTGATTCCCCCAGCCTGTGCCAAATGTTTCATACCGATTCCCCCAGCCTGTGCCATATGTATCATAACGATTCCCTCAGCCTGTGCCATATGTATCATACTTATTCCCCCAGTCTGTGCCATATGTATCATACTGATTCCCCCAGCCTGCGCCATATGTATCATACTGATTCACTAGTCTGGGCCAAATGTATCATACCGATTCCCCCAGTCTGTGCCATATGTATCATACTGATTCCCTCAGCCTGTGCCATATGTATCATACTGATTCCCCCAGTCTGTGCCTTATATATCATACTGATTCCCTCAGCCTGTGCCATATTGCAGTTGACATTGCTTACCTAGATTTCAGTAAGGCTTTTGACACTGTCGCACATAGAAGGCTTATTAATAAACTGAAATCTTTGAATTTGGATTTCAATATTGTTGAATGGATTAGACAATGGCTGAGTGACAGGCAACAGAGGGTTGTAGTCAATGGGGTATATTCGATGCAAGGTCTTGTTACTAGTGGGGTACCTCAGGGGTCTGTACTTGGACCCATTCTCTATAATATTGTTATTAGTGATATTGCAGATGGTCTTGTTACTAGTGGGGTACCTCAGGGATCTGTTCTTGGACCCATTCTCTTTAATATTTTTATTAGCGATATTGCAGAAGGTCTTGTTGGTAAGTTCTGTCTTTTTGCTGATGATACAAAGATTTGCAGCAGGTTTGATATTCATGGAGGGATAAGCCAAATGGCAAATGATTTAGCTAAACTAGAAAATGGTCAGAGCAGTGGCAACTGACATTTAATGTGGACAAGTGCAAGATTATGCACCTTGGGCGTAAAAACCCAAAAGCAGAATATAGACTATTTGGTACAGTCCTAACCTCAACATCTGAGGAAAAGGGATTTAGGAGTAATAATTTCAGAGGACTTGAAGGTAGGTAGGCAATGTAATGGAGCAGCAGGAAATACTAGCAGAATGCTTGGTTGTATAGGGAGAGGTATTAGCAGTAGGAAGAGGGAAGTGCTCATGCCATTGTACAGAGCACTGGTGAGACCTCACTTGGAGTATTGTACAGAGCGCTGGTGAGACCTCACTTGGAGTATTGTACAGAGCGCTGGTGAGACCTCACTTGGAGTATTGTACAGAGCGCTGGTGAGACCTCACTTGGAGTATTGTACAGAGCACTGGTGAGACCTTACTTGGAGTATTGTACAGAGCGCTGGTGAGACCTCACTTGCAGTATTGTACGCAGTACTGGAGACCGTATCTCCAGAAGGATATTGATACTTTGGAGAGAGTTCAGAGAAGGGCTACTAAACTGGTTCATGGGTTGAAGGATAAGACTTACCAGGAAAGGTTAAAGCATCTTAACATGTATAGCTTGGAGGAAAGCAGGGGGGGATATGATAGAAACATTTATATACATAAAGGGAATCAACACAGTAAAGGAAGAGAGTATATTTAAAAGAAGAAAAACTACCACAACTAGAGGACATAGTCTTAAATTAGAAGGGCAACGATTTAAAAGTAATATAAGAAAGTATTACTTTACTGAGAGGGTAGTGGATGTATGGAATAGCCTGCCAGCAGAAGTGGTAGAGGTAAACACAGTCAAGGATTGTAAGCATGCGTGGGATAGACACAAGGCTATCCTAGCTATAAGACCGGGAACGGGGGACTAATAAAAGTACTCAAAAAAAATTGGGCAGACTAGATGGACCGAATGGTTCTTATCTGCCGACACATTCTATGTTTCTATGTTTCTATATGTATCATACTGATTCCCCCAGTCTGTGCCATATGTATCATACCGATTCCCTCAGTCTGTGCCATATGTATCATACTGATTCCCCTAGTCTGTGCCATATGTATCATACCGATTCCCCCAGCCTGTGCCATATGTTTCATACCGATTCCCCCAGCCTGTGCCATATGTATCATACCGATTCCCCAGCCTGTGCCATATGTATCATACTGATTCCCCCAGTCTGTGCCATATGTATCATACTGATTCACCAGTCTGTGCCATATGTATCATACTGATTCACCAGTCTGTGCCATATGTATCATACTGATTTCCCCAGTCTTTGCCATATGTATCATATTGATTCCTGCAGCCTGTGCCATATGTATCATACTGATTCCCCCAGTCTATGCCATATGTATCATACTGATTCCCCCAGCCTGTGCCATATGTATCATATTGATTCCTTCGGCCTGTACCATATGTATCATACTGATTCCCCCAGCCTGTGCCATATGTATCATATTGATTCCTGCAGCCTGTGCCATATGTATCATACTGATTCCTCATCCTGTGCCAAATGCATCATACCGATTCACCCAGCCTGATCCGATGCTTGGCATTGTACTTGGTGATGTGAGGCTTGCATGCAGCTGCTCCAGAGTCCAGTGGCGGTGTGCTTTATACCACTCGATCCGACGCTTGGCATTGTACTTGGTGATGTGAGGCCTGCATGCAGCTGCTCCAGAGTCCAGTGGCGGAGTGCATTACACCACTCGATCTGATGCTTGGCATTGTACTTGGTGATGTGAGGCCTGCATGCAGCTGCTCCAGAGTCCAGTGGTGGCATGCTTTACACCACTCGATCCGATGCTTGGCATTGTACTTGGTGATGTGAGGCTTGCATGCAGCTGCTCCAGAGTCCAGTGGCGGTGTGCTTTACACCACTCGATCCGATGCTTGGCATTGTACTTGGTGATGTGAGGCTTGCATGCAGCTGCTCCAGAGTCCAGTGGCGGCGTGCTTTACACCACTCGATCAGACGCTTGGCATTGTACTTGGTGATGTGAGGCTTGCATGCAGCTGCTCCAGAGTCCAGTGGTGCCATGCTTTACACCACTCGATCCGATGCTTGGCATTGTACTTGGTGATGTGAGACTTGCATGCAGCTGCTCTAGAGTCCAGTGGCGGCATGCTTTACACCACTTGATCCGATGCTTGGCATTGTACTTGGTGATGTGAGGCTTGCATGCAGCTGCTCCAGAGTCCAGTGGCGGTGTGCTTTACACCACTCGATCAGACGCTTGGCATTGTACTTGGTGATGTGAGGCTTGCATGCAGCTGCTCCAGAGTCCAGTGGCGGCATGCTTTACACCACTTGATCCGATGCTTGACATTGTACTTGGTGATGTGAGGCTTGCATGCAGCTGCTCCAGAGTCCAGTGGTGGCGTGCTTTACACCACTCGATCCGACGCTTGGCATTGTACTTGGTGATGTGAGGCTTGCATGCAGCTGCTCCAGAGTCCAGTGGTGGCATGCTTTACACCACTCGATCCGATGCTTGGCATTCTACTTGGTGATGTGAGGCTTGCATGCAGCTGCTACAGATTCCAGTGGTGGCATGCTTTACACCACTCGATCCGATGCTTGGCATTGTACTTGGTGATGTGAGGCTTGCATGCAGCTGCTCCAGAGTCCAGAGGCGGCATGTTTTACACCACTCGATCCGATGCTTAGCATTGTACTTGGTGATAAGAGGCTTGCATGCAGCTGCTCCAGAGTCCAGTGGCGGTATGCTTTACACCACTCAATCCGATGCTTGGCATTGTACTTGGTGATGTGAGGCTTGCATGCAGCTGCTCCAGAGTCCAGTGGTGGCATGCTTTACACCACGCGATCCGATGCTTGGCATTGTACTTGGTGATGTGAGGCTTGCATGCAGCTGCTCCAGAGTCCAGTGGTGGCTTGCTTTACACCACTCTATCCAATGCTTGGCATTGTACTTGGTGATGTGAGGCTTGCATGCAGCTGCTCCAGAGTCCAGTGGTGGCATGCTTTACACCACTCGATCCGATGCTTAACATTGTACTTGGTGATGTGAGGCTTGCATGCAGCTGCTCCAGAGTCCAGTGGCGGCATGCTTTACACCACGCGATCCGATGCTTGGCATTGTACTTGGTGATGTGAGGCTTGCATGCAGCTGCTCCAGAGTCCAGTGGTGGCTTGCTTTACACCACTCTATCCAATGCTTGGCATTGTACTTGGTGATGTGAGGCTTGCATGCAGCTGCTCCAGAGTCCAGTGGCGGCATGCTTTACACCACTCGATCCGATGCTTAACATTGTACTTGGTGATGTGAGGCTTGCATGCAGCTGCTCCAGAGTCCAGTGGCGGCATGCTTTACACCACTCGATCCGACGCTTGGCATTGTACTTGGTGATGTGAGGCTTGCATGCAGCTGCTCCAGAGTCCAGTGGCGGCGTGCTTTACACCACTCGATCCGATGCTTGGCATTTTACTTGGTGATGTGAGGCTTGCATGCAGCTGCTCCAGAGTCCAGTGGCGGTGTGCTTTACACCACTCGATCCGACGCTTGGCATTGTACTTGGTGATGTGAGGCTTGCATGCAGCTGCTCCAGAGTCCAGTGGCGGCATGCTTTACACCACTCGATCCAATGCTTGGCTTTGTACTTGGTGATGTGAGGCTTGCATGCAGCTGCTCCAGAGTCCAGTGGTGGCATGCTTTACACCACTCGATCCGATGCTTGGCATTGTACCTGGTGATGTGAGGCCTGCATGCAGCTGCTCTAGAGTCCAGTGGCGGCAGGGGCGGGCTGGGCCGGGGGGCAGGGTGGCAATTGCCCCCCAGGCTGCCCTAAGCTTTGGAAAACACGGCCGCTTGGCCAGTGTTTAAAAAAAAAAAAAAAAAAACGCGCTTGCAGGCAGAGACTGAGGTGAGAAGGGATCGGAAGATCCCCTCTCACCTCCGCTCTGCCTGCAAAGCTGCACGGGGAGCCGAACAGGCAGCACAGAGAAACCTCCGTGCTGCCTGTTCGGCTCCCCGTGCAGTGTGCCGACACGGAAGTGCCGACAGTCACGTGATCGGCGCTCTGACGTCAGACGCGCGCCGATCACGTGACCTGTCGGCACAAACGCCGGGAGGCCGAACAGGCAGCATGGAGGGACCATGCTGCCTGCCACTAGCCACCAGGTAAGTCCTTCTGCCACTAGCCACCAGGGAAGTCCTGCCACTAGCCACCAGGGAAAAGGTAAGGGGGGGGGGGGGCATATTAGTGGGCAAATTGGCTGGGGCATATTACATGGCTAATAAGACTGGCATATTATTGGGCAAATTGGCTGGGGAATATTACATGGCAAATAAGACTGGCATATTATTGGGCAAATTGGGTGGGGAATATTACATGGCTAATAAGACTGGCATATTATTGGGCAAATTGGCTGGGGAATATTACATGGCTAATAAGACTGGCATATTATTGGGCAAATTGGCTGGGGAATATTACATGGCAAATAAGACTGGCATATTATTGGGCAAATTGGCTGGGGCATATTACATGGCAAATAAGACTGGCATATTATTGGGCAAATTGGCTGGGGCATATTACATGGCACATAAGACTGGCATATTATTGGGCAAATTGGCTGGGGCATATTACATGGCAAATAAGACTGGCATATTATTGGGCAAATTGGCAGGGGCATATTACATGGCAAATAAGACTGGCATATTATTGGGCAAATTGGCTGGGGCATATTACATGGCAAATAAGACTAGAATATTATTGGGCAAATTGGCTGGGGCATATTACATGGCAAATAAGACTGGTATATTATTGGGCAAATTGGCTGGGGAATATTACATGGCAGAATAACACTGGCATATTATTGGACAAATCGTCTGGGGAATATTAAATGGCAGAATAAGACTGGCATATTATTGGGCAAAATAGCTGGGGAATATTAAATGGCAATTAACACTGGCATATTGGGCAAATTAGCAGGGGCATATTAAATTGCAGATAACCTTGGAATATTATTGGGCAAATTTAATGAGTCATATTAAATTGCAGAATAACACTGGCATATTATGGGACAAATTGGCTGGGGAATATTAATGGCAAATAATATTGGAAATGTGTATGTATTGGGGTGATGGAGGCATGTAAATGTGGTGATGGGGCATGTCCTGGTGTGCAACGTGGGTTATGGGTCATGTCGTAGGTGTGCAACGTGGGTAGGGGGGGGTGCCCAAATTTTGGGATATTGGGTGTCTAAATCCTGGCATATTGAGGGGCATAATCCTGGCATACTGAGGGGCATAATCCTGGCATTTTGTAAGGGAAAATTCTAGCATATTAAATGTCAAATCCTGGCATATTGTGGGGGAAAATCCTGGCAATATTCGTTATAAAACAAGGAAAAGATGGCCGTTGATGGGGAGGCGATTCGATGGTGCAATGGGCCACTTGACTGGATTTGCCCCCCAGGCCTAAGGCTGCCAGCCCTCCCCTGAGTGGCGGCATTCTTTACACCACTTGATCCGATGCTTGGCTTTGTACTTGGTGATGTGAGGCTTGCATGCAGCTGCTCCAGAGTCCAGTGGTGGCATGCTTTACACCACTCGATCCGATGCTTGGCATTGTACTTGGTGATGTGAGGCCTGCATGCAGCTGCTCTAGAGTCCAGTGGCGGCATTCTTTACACCACTTGATCCGATGCTTGGCATTGTACTTGGTGATGTGAGGCTTGCATGGAGCTGCTCCAGAGTCCAGTGGCGGCGTGCTTTACACCACTCGATCAGACGCTTGGCATTGTACTTGGTGATGTGAGGCTTGCATGCAGCTGCTCCAGAGTCCAGTGGCGGCATGCTTTACACCACTTGATCCGATGCTTGGCAGTGTACTTGGTGATGTGAGGCTTGCATGCAGCTGCTCCAGAGTCCAGTGGTGGCATGCTTTACACCACTCGATCTGATGCTTGGCATTGTACTTGGTGATGTGAGGCTTGCATGCAGCTGCTCCAGAGTCCAGTGGTGGCATGCTTTACACCACTTGATCCGATGCTTGGCATTGTACTTGGTGATGTGAGGCTTGCATGCAGCTGCTCCAGAGTCCAGTGGTGGCATGCTTTACACCACTCGATCTGATGCTTGGCATTGTACTTGGTGATGTGAGGCTTGCATGCAGCTGCTCCAGAGTCCAGTGGTGGTGTGATTTACACCACTCGATCCGATGCTTGGCATGGTACTTGGTGATAAGAGGCTTGCATGCAGCTGCTCCAGAGTCCAGTGGCGGCATGCTTTACACCACTTGATCCGATGCTTGGCATTGTACTTGGTGATGTGAGGCTTGCATGCAGCTGCTCCAGAGTCCAGTGGTGGCATGCTTTACACCACTCGATCCGATGCTTGGCATTGTACTTGGTGATGTGAGGCTTGCATGCAGCTGCTCCAGAGTCCAGTGGCGGCATGCTTTACACCACTCGATCCGATGCTTGGCATTGTACTTGGTGATGTAAGGCTTGCATGCAGCTGCTCCAGAGTCCAGTGGCGGCGTGCTTTACACCACTCGATCCGATGCTTGGCATTGTACTTGGTGATATGAGGCTTGCATGCAGCTGCTCCAGAGTCCAGTGGTGGCATGCTTTACACCACTCGATCCGATGCTTGGCATTGTACTTTGTTCAGTAAGGGGCCCTGAAATTCCTGGTGGCAGTCCTGATCTCTGGTAATACAGCAAGCTATAGGATCAGGTTACCAACTCTGATCATTACAGGGGAGGGAGGGAGAGCAGGTAAGGGGTTATATATACAGAGGATGAGAAGGTGAGAGTAACACAGAACACGTCTTAGGTAAGTACCGATTCACCTCCCATTTATTATACATCTGATCATCCTACATTAGAGGACAACTATTTAACATTGAAAGATTACATTATAAGTGTAGACATGTTAAAAAGAGAAAGAAACATTACAAAAAAGTGTGTTATTAAGCCTTCTTTGCTCTGTAAAAATAAGCTGATCCCATATAAAAATTAGGGTCTCTCTCTGCTCCGTGTAGACCCCCACTCCGATTGGCTGAATGCACTGACGCAATGCTAAGAGTGAAGCCCACGTGTATTGCTAAAAGGAACACTATTCCTTTAAGGAATTAAGGGTTAATAAACTTTTTTTTAAGGGTTAATTTCTTTCCTCTGGAGACCGACAGGCGTGTTACTAACATGTTATTTCTCTCTTTAGCATGAAGTCTGTATTGGTTCTGGTAGTCCTGGGATGCCTGGGACTGGTTGATTGCTGTGATGTGCCACCAGGAGGTAAGACACACTACTTTCCAAGGATTTTGGGGGCTTTGTTAGAGTTTAGTTCTTAAGTCCTTACAATAAAAATATAATTACCCAAAACACAACAGCATAACGGAAATTACAGTATTTGCTCGAATATAAGATGAGATTTGAGCAAATGCTCTGAAAAAGCTCCCGTTGTCTTATTTTCGAGGTCTGACTATAAGACTTGGACCCAGTTCCCACGCAGAGATGCAGAAGACCCGGCGGAAGGGTCGGGCAGCATCGGAGGATGTCACGATGTCACATCGCTTAGTCAACCACTGGCTGCCCCCACTAGACACCAGGGAGACTGGGGCAGCATCTGGGGCGGGGAAAGGCAGCATTGGTTAAGACTGGGGGGAACGGGGGATGCAATATTGGCTAAGTCTGGAATGTAGGGGGCAGCATTGGCTAAGTCTAGGGGGTAGAGCGCAGCTTTGGATAAGTCTGGAGGGGACAGGGGGAGTATTGGCTATGTCTGGGGAGGTAGGAGGCAGTATTGGCTATGTGGTAGGCTGCATTGGCCAAGTCTGGGGGGCAGATGGCTGTGTGGGGGGATGTGTTGGCTAAATCTAAAGGGGCAGATGGTTATGTAGGGGGATGCGTTGGCTAAGTATAGGGGGCAGACGGTTGTGTGGGAGTTGCACTGGCAAAATCTGGGGTCAGATGGATTCATTGGCTAAGTCTGGGGGCAGATGACTGTGTGGGGGATGCATTGGTTAAGTCTGGGGGGCAGATGGCTATGTGGGGATGCATTTTCTATGTCTATGGGGCAGATTTGCAAATAAAAGGACACATAATAAAGGAAATAAACAAGAAATGCATTTTTTCTATAGTTTTATTAAATATGAAAAATCAGTTTACATCTGAATATTTACAAGTAAAACGTTTTTCCGATAGGGTAGTCTAATATTCAGGTTTTTTATTTAATTCCTAAATGAATATCCAAAATTTGGGGGGGACGTCATAATCCAGGTCATCTTATATTCAAGCAAATACGGGATACCCCTGGACCCTCAGATAAAGGAGCACTCTCTCCCTCATATAAAGGAGCACTCTCTCCCTCAGATAAAAGAGCACTCTCTCCCTCATATAAAGGGGCACTCTCTCCCTCATATAAAGGAGCACTCTCTCCCTCAGATAAAGGAGCACTCTCTCCCTCAGATAAAAGAGCACTCTCTCCCTCAGATAAAGGAGCACTCTCTCCCTCAGATAAAAGAGCACTCTCTCCCTCATATAAAGGAGCACTCTCTCCCTCAGATAAAGGAGCACTCTCTCCCTCAGATAAAAGAGCACTCTCTCCCTAAGATAAAAGAGCACTCTCTCCCTCATATAAAGGAGCACTCTCTCCCTCATATAAAGGAGCACTCTCTCCCTCAGATAAAAGAGCACTCTCTCCCTCATATAAAGGAGCACTCTCTCCCTCAGATAAAGGAGCACTCTCTCCCTCAGATAAAGGAGCACTCTCTCCCTAAGATAAAGGAGCACTCTCTCCCTAAGATAAAAGAGCACTCTCTCCCTCATATAAAGGAGCACTCTCTCCCTCAGATAAAGGAGCACTCTCTCCCTCAGATAAAGGAGCACTCTCTCCCTCAGATAAAGAAGCACTCTCTCCCTCAGATAAAAGAGCACTCTCTCCCTCAGATAAAGGAGCACTCTCTCCCTCAGATAAAGGAGCATTCTCTCCCTCAGATAAAGGAGCACTCTCTCCCTCAGATAAAGAAGCACTCTCTCCCTCAGATAAAAGAGCACTCTCTCCCTCAGATAAAGGAGCACTCTCTCCCTCAGATAAAGGAGCACTCTCTCCCTCAGATAAAGGAGCACTCTCTCCCTCAGATAAAGAAGCACTCTCTCCCTAAGATAAAAGAGCACTCTCTCCCTCATATAAAGGAGCACTCTCTCCCTCAGATAAAGGAGCACTCTCTCCCTCAGATAAAGGAGCACTCTCTCCCTCAGATAAAGAAGCACTCTCTCCCTCAGATAAAAGAGCACTCTCTCCCTCAGATAAAGGAGCACTCTCTCCCTCAGATAAAGGAGCATTCTCTCCCTCAGATAAAGGAGCACTCTCTCCCTCAGATAAAGGAGCACTCTCTCCCTCAGATAAAGAAGCACTCTCTCCCTCAGATAAAGGAGCACTCTCTCCCTAAGATAAAGGAGCACTCTCTCCCTAAGATAAAAGAGCACTCTCTCCCTCATATAAAGGAGCACTCTCTCCCTCATATAAAGGAGCACACTCTCCCTCATATAAAGGAGAACTCTCTCCCTCAGATAAAAGAGCACTCTCTCCCTCATATAAAGGAGCACTCTCTCCCTCATATAAAGGAGCATTCTCTCCCTCATATAAAGGAGCACTCTCTCCCTCAGATAAAAGAGCACTCTCTCCCTCATATAAAGGAGCACTCTCTCCCTCAGATAAAGGAGCACTCTCTCCCTCAGATAAAGGAGCACTCTCTCCCTCAGATAAAGGAGCACTCTCTCCCTCAGATAAAGGAGCACACTCTCCCTCATATAAAGGAGCACTCTCTCCCTCAGATAAAAGAGCACTCTCTCCCTCATATAAAGGAGCACTCTCTCCCTAAGATAAAGGAGCACTCTCTCCCTCAGATAAAGGAGCACTCTCTCCCTCAGATAAAGGAGCACTCTCTCCCTCATATAAAGGAGCACTCTCTCCCTCAGATAAAGGAGCATTCTCTCCCTCAGATAAAGGAGCACTCTCTCCCTCTAAAACCCTGTAAATGTTACCCTACCAACACTTTTACTTATAGCAACACAGGCAGCAGGATGAGCAAATTGATTGGACCCTAGGACAAAAAATATACATATATAGTAATAATCTGGGCAGCTCCTAGATGTGTAATAACACAAACATGGGGGGGAAAGGGACAAAACTACCTAAAACAGAAACATATAAAATGGACAAAAAACTAAATAATAACCACAAGTATTCTGTGTATAATGCTAAAAACCGTATTATCCAAACAGTGCTGCAGGAGATGCATTAGAACGAAAATTAGTAACACAATCTTGTGTATTGCTGCAAGTATACAGGAGAGTGACACCTAGTGTTCAAATCGTGCAAACACAAGTCAGGAGAGTGACACCTAGTGTTCAAATCGTGCAAACACAAGTCCCCTTGTCATTTAAATCTCTGTTTTAGTAACACAATCTTGTGTATTGCTGCAAGTATACAGGAGAGTGACACCTAGTGTTCAAATCGTGCAAACACAAGTCCCCTTATCATTTAAATCTGTGTTTCAGAAATAGTAACAATTTTAGGAGGCGCCGTCTGCAGATTTGATCTAGAAAATAATTGTGCATGTAAGATCTGTTATTAAACTGTTAGACTGGCAGTCTGTACCAGTGTGGGGAACACTGAGGTGTTTTAAATTGTTACCTTTTCTGAAACAGATTCACACTATTAGAACACTAGGTATCACTCTCTCACTTCATCAATCAATAGTTTAAATGATAGTACTTTTCATGCTTCCTTTGAAAGGTATTGTGACTTTCAATTTAAATGTGATTTTGTAAATTGGACTAATAAGTAAAAAAAAATGGGACAACTCTTCCACTTAATAAGGGGGTAGCAGAAGCAGTATTATTAAACACAACTCTACACACTAGATAAGCCATGATTTTCACACTTAATCCAAAACACACAGTGCAAGGGATTCTGGGTAGGCATATGCAAATTAGGTTAGCAATTATCACCATTTTTGCCTATATGTGGACTTTACACACGGACCCCCTGTAACGAAGCAAAAAAGGTTAAATAAAGTTTAATTGTTCTTTAACTTGTGTCCAAAACATTTTCCGCCACCCAGAAGCATCAGCAGTTTCTGCAGTCAAATTTGGATAAGAAGTGGATTCTACAGCTTTACTGCCCTCACTGTACAGAATCCATTGTTGTGTTAAAGTGGAGATCACTTACTTATAACTAATAGTCTGCTGTGCATAATATTATATAATCATGGGCACGCGTATTTCTTTCTTTCAGGATTAAATTTAGCGAGAAATGGCCTTGCGTCACAGAGCTCCGAGTATAAATCAATACCAGGACTTGCTTCATACGCCATAGATGGGGACGCCAACGGAAATTATATGTCCCATCACTGTTCTCACACTGATCAGGAAAATGGTGCCTGGTGGGAGGTGAACCTCAAACAGGTGTATAAGATAGCCACTGTCGTCATCTCCAACAGAGAGGACTGCTGCAAGGATCGGCTGAACGGGGCGGAGATCCGCGTCGGCAACTCGCCAGACAATAACAACCCCGTGTAAGTACAATTCTTACAAAACTTTTACTAAGGGGGAATAACTTTTTAATGGTGCACAAATAGAGAAGTTCTCTTATGCCTTGTAAAACTCTGTTTTTTGGTTTTTATTCCTTTTTTATGATATGAGAACAGGACATGAGCACCTGATAGAGCTATACATAGCAACGATTCTAAACAACATGTCCGCCCGCTGATAGAGCTATACAAAGCAGAGATTCTAAACAACATGTACGCCCATGAAAGAACTATACAGAGCAAAGATTCTAAACAACATGCCCACCCCCTGATAGAGCTATAAACAGCAAAGATTCTAAACAACATCTCCACCCATGATAGAGCTATACAGAGCAAAAATTCTAAACAACATGTCTGCCCCTGATAGAGCTATACAGAGCAGATTCTAAACAACATTCCTCCCCCTGATAGAGCTATACAGAGCAACGATTCTAAACAACATATCTGCCCCTGAAAGAACTATAAAGAGCAGAGATTCTTAACAACATGTCCACCCCCTAATATAGAGCAATGATTCTAAACAACATCTCCACCCCTGATAGACCTATACAGAGCAAAATTTCTAAACAACATGTCTGCCCCCTGATAGATCTATACAGAGCAGATTCTAAACAACATGTCCGCCCCTGATAGAACTATACAGAGTAAAGATTCTAAACAACATGTCCATCCCCTGATAGAGCTATACAGAGCAAAGATTCTAAACAATATGTCCACCCCCTGATAGAACTATACAGAGCAAAGATTCTAAACATGTCTGCCCCCTGATAGAGCTATACAGAGCAAAGATTCTAAACATGTCTGCCCCTGATAGAGCTATACAGAGCGAAGATTCTACACAGCATGTCCACCCCCTGATAGAGCTATACAGAGAAAAGATTCTAAACAACATGTCCGCCCCCTGATAGAGCTATACAGAACAAAGATTCTAAACATGTCCGGCCCTGCTATCTACAATTAATATAATTACTCAACATAAGTGTTTTTTCTACAGTTCTCCTTCAAAAAACCATTAGAAGCAGTTAGTCCCTCTTTAATGTCAGCCAATGGCAGTGCTGGGATAGTTAATGTATTAACACCACAGAGGTAAACAATCATTTGGGATAAATCTTGTGTGGTGCATGCTGACATTTGTTCTATGTGTATTATTCTCTGTCCTGTAGGTGTGCTACAATAACTGACTCCGGCTCTAAGATATTGGTTTGCTGTAATGGGATGGTGGGTCAGTACGTCAGTGTGGTTATTCCTTCCAGAGCAGAGTATCTCACATTGTGCGAAGTCGAGGTCTATGGGGAGGAGATAAAGCAGGACCCCCAAGTCTGCTGGTAGACCTTTCAATACTACGATCAAACCCCTAGTGCGATATGTGAATGTGAAACATATAGAAAAATGATCTGTACATTGTGTTAGCTGAAGTGCAAGCAAATGCAGAAAATAAAAGAAAAATGTGTTTAAACGTGTGTGTGAGATCTCTGGCTTATGGCATCACCTTGTGGCATCATTTCTACCAATAAAAAAAAAAAATGTTCTCGTAGAGTGTTTAGGTTAACTAGACATAGAAATAAAAAAAAAAAGCAAAAACACTTTTATTTCATTCTATACTCCCCCTTGTCAAAGTGTTCGGTTCTGCTCTCTCAGGGCTGTCTTTACCACACAGTAAAAGGGGAAACTGCCCTGAGTACAGTCACACTAGAGGCATGGGCGTCCGTAGGGGGGGATAGGGGGGGCACTTGCCCCCCCCCCCCCCTGGATTTTCAAGAAAAAAAAAAAAGTGCCCCCTCCACTGCCTTTGATGTAACAGGGAGCTTAACGCCCTGTTACACTAACAGTTTCCTCCGTGCATCTTCCGTCCTGCACGGAGCTGCGCGACTTCAATAAAGTTAAAAAAAAAAAAAAAAACGTGACCGGAGTTTCCTTCCTCCGTGCAGGACGGAAGATGCACCGAGGAAACGACTGGAGAGCAGAAATTAGGAGGTAAGTACTGGGGAATGGGAGGAGGGGGCAAAAAATGAGCAAATCCTGGCATATTGAGTGACAAATCCTGGCATAGAGTGGCAAAATCCTGGCAAATTGAGGTGCAAATCTTGGCATTTTGAGGGTCTAAATCCTGGTACAGAGTGGCAATCTCCTGGCAAATTGAGGGGCAAAATCCTGGCAAATTGAGGGGCAAAATCCTGGCAAATTGAGGGGCAAAATCCTGGCATACAGTGGCAAAATTCTGGCATATTGAGGGGCAAAATCCTGGCATATTGGGTGTCTAAATCCTGGCATATTGAGGGGCAAAACCTGGCATAGAGTGGCAAAACCTGGCATATTGAGGGGCAAAATCCTGGCATATTGAGTGGCAAAACCTGGCATACAGTGGCAAAATTCTGGCATATTGAGGGGCAAAATCCTGGCATATTGGGTGTCTAAATCCTGGCATATTGAGGGGCAAAACCTGGCATAGAGTGGCAAAACCTGGCATATTGAGGGGCAAAATCCTGGCATATTGAGTGGCAAAACCTGGCATACAGTGGCAAAATTCTGGCATATTGAGGGGCAAAATCCTGGCATATTGGGTGTCTAAATCCTGGCATATTGAGGGGCAAAACCTGGCATAGAGTGGCAAAACCTGGCATATTGAGGGGCAAAATCCTGGCATATTGAGGGGCAAAATCCTGGCATATTGAGAGGCAAAACCCTGGCATATTGAGGGGCTAAATCCTGGTATAGAGTGGCAAAATACTGGCAAATTGAGGGGCAAAATCTTGGCATATTGAGGGTATAAATCCTGGTATAGAGTGGCAAAACCTGGCATAGAGTAACAAAACCTGGCATATTGAGTGGCAAAATCCTGGCATATTGAGGGACTAAATCCTGGTATAGAGTGGCAAAATCCTGGCATAGAGTGGCAAAATCCTGGCAAATTGAGGGGCAAAATCTTGGCATATTGAGGGTCTAAATCCTGGCATTGAGTGGCAAAACCTGGCATAGAGTGTCAAAATCCTGGCATATTGAGGGGCTAAATCCTGGCATATTGAGGGGCTAAATACTGGCATATTTAATGGCTAAATCCTGGCATATTGGGTGGCAAAATCCTGGCATATTGGGTGGCTAAATCCTGGCATATTAAATGGCAAAATCCTGGCAGATTGGGTGGCTAAATCCTGGCATATTGAATGGCTAAATCCTGACATATTGAGGGGTTAAATCCTGGCATATTAAATGGCTAGATCCTGGCATATTGAGAGGTTAAATCCTGACATATTAAATGGCTGAATCCTGGCAGATTGGGTGGCTAAATCCTGGCATATTGAGAGGTTAAATCCTGGCATATTAAATGGCTAAATCCTGGCAGATTGGGTGGCTAAATCCTGGCATACTGAGGGGCTAAATCCTGGCATATTGAATGGCTAAATCCTGACATATTGAGGGGTTAAATCCTGGCATATTGAATGGCTAAATCCTGGCATATTGAGGGGTTAAATCCTGGCATATTGAATGGCTAAATCCTGGCATATTGAATGGCTAAATCCTGACATATTGAGGGGTTAAATCCTGGCATATTGAATGGCTAAATCCTGGCATATAATGACAGTAAAAATATGCCCCCCCCCCAAAAAAAAAAAAAATTTATGCGGATGCCCATGACTATAGGATCAACTGATTCTGCTACCTGAGCACTATAGTTTCTGAATCTTGTAATTCATATTCTCACTTGCCAGGGTGCATAACATTAGACTGGTTTGAAACATTATTAATTTGATTCCTTTCCCTCACTCACCAATAAACCTCTTTCACAAGTTCCCTTAGCTTCTTCCTACTACCATTGAATTCATTCACCCCATTGATAGTCATTAACTATCTGTCTTTCATCCTACTGACCAGCTTCCATTAGATCCCTCCTTTCATCCTATTGGTCTCTCTCCCAGTCACTCTGACTTCCTGTACCTTGGATTGGCCTATGTCTGTTTACTCCCTCCTCCTAATTCATGTTTCCTCTACCTCTGCATGACCTGATAACCTGTAAGAAGATCTTTATTTATTAACCCTTTCAGTGCCACCCTTATGGCAATCAATGGTTAGACATGTTGGTAATGTGTGATTAGTCCTAATGTGCAATGTGCTGCTGTGTGTGATTAGAATGATAGTGCAATGTGCTCTGTGCTGTGCATTGGCAGAGAGAGTTCTTTCCTGCACATTTGCTTTAGGAGGGTGAGGGGGCTGATGATGGCAAAGTGCAATACAAAGGTGGCGAGGTGTGTTGTGGTACATGGTTTTGGATGAATTAATATGGCGCAAAGACACCAGCTGCATGCTGGCTGGTGCATCACATTGTAAGGGGCAGGATGATTGATAATACAGTATGATACAGGTATCTTGTTATAGGAAGTGATCATTCAGTTACATGCTGGCTGGCGCATCACATTATAAGGGGTAAAATGATAATACAGTATGATACAGGTACCTTGTTATAGGAAGTGATCATTCAGTTACATGCTGGCTGGCGCATCACATTATAAGGGGTAAAATGATAATACAGTATGATACAGGTACCTTGTTATAGGAAGTGATCATTCAGTTACATGCTGGCTGGCGCATCACATTATAAGGGGTAAAATGATAATACAGTATGATACAGGTACCTTGTTATAGGAAGTGATCATTCAGTTACATGCTGGCTGGTGCATCACATTATAAGGGGTAAAATGATAATACAGTATGATACAGTTACCTTGTTATAGGAAGTGATCATTCAGTTACATGCTGGCTGGTGCATCACATTATAAGGGGTAAAATGATAATACAGTATGATACAGTTACCTTGTTATAGGAAGTGATCATTCAGTTACATGCTGGCTGGTGCATCACATTATAAGGGGTAGGATGATAATACAGTATGTTACAGGTACCTTGTTATAGGAAGTGATCATTCAAATAAAAAGAAACACGTGTGTCTAATCAGTTTTTTCTCTACACTTCCTAGTTTTATTACTATTACTATAGTAACAGTCCTGCCTATCTCACCAAGCCCTCCTTGCAACACAGCACACAGAGGGTGGCTGATTCCACAGTCATGGCAAATGACAACATTCTTTGAGTGGAGCATGAAAACTGCTGCGTAAGTCTGTCTCCTGTGTACTCCTTCTCACTGATGTACCTGGATTTAAAGGCCCATATCACACTATTTTCAGTGTAAAACTACAGAAGAACGGTAAATTATTTAAAGAAAGAACAATTTGACATGTATTAGGAACAAGCTAGGTGGAACGGTCTGTGCAAGCGCAATCTAGACTCATATGGAAATGCATATTAGATGGAGGAGGGAGGTGAAGGATTTAGTTGTAAACACTGCTGCATGACATGCAACAACATAGCAGCACACATACCAAGTGTCTTATTTTGTGTATTAAACACTTTTTAGTTTATCATCACAACTTCACAAGGCTGACTATTACCGTATTTGCTCGATTATAAGACAAGGTTTTTTTCAGAATTTTTTTCTGAAAGCTACCCCTCGTCTTATAATCGAGGTCTTCTTATAATCTGACCTCAAATTGAGGTCAGATTATAAGACATGGATCCAGGTCCCCAGCAGAGCTGCAGGGGACCTGGATCCCCCTCTCTAGCAGCAGGGGATGTCTGTGCCATGAGCGCAGACTCCCCTAGTTCCGCCCGGCACGACCGCCGGGGCTTCTGTGAAGAAGCCGGGTACTTCCGCTTTCGTCACAGAAGTCCCGGTGAGCGTGCCGGGCGGCAGGGGAGTCATCGCGCAGACATCCTCTGCTGCCCCACTAGCCACCAGGGTAAATCGGGCAGCTGGGGGATGTCTGCACGATATGTGCAGACATCCTCCATGCTGCCCGACACGGCAGACTATTATGACGGACCAGCTGTCCGTCATAATAGACTGCCGTGTCGGGCAGCATGTAGGATGTCTGCACGTATCGTGCAGACATCCCCCGGCTGCCCCCATTAGCCACCAGGGATCGACTTCAATCGAGGGGGAGGGAAGGGGAAGAGAGACAGGGGGAGGGGGGGCAGAGAGACAGGGGGAGGGAGGGGGGAAGAGACAGAGACAGTGGGAGGGAGGGGGCAGAGACAGGGGGAGGGAGGGGGGCAGAAACAGAGACAGGGGGAGGGAGGGGGCAGAGACAGGGGGAGGGAGGGGGGGCAGAGACAGGGGGAGGGAGGGGGGCAGAAACAGAGACAGGGGAGGGAGGGGGACAGAGACAGAGACAGGGGGAGGGAGGGGGGCAGAGAGGGAGGGGGGGGAGACAGAGCAACAAGGGAAGGGAGGGGGAAGAGAGCTACAAGGGGGGGAAGAGACAGAGGGAGGGGGGGGGGAAGAGACAGAGGAGAGGGGGGAATCAAAGGGAGGGGGAGAGAGACAAAGCTGGGGGCAAGGGAAAGAGAGGCAGAATTGGCACATAAAAGGAAATAAAAACAAATGCATTTTTTTGATATAATTTTTTATTAATAAAGCAATTTACATGTGAATATATACAAGTTTAACTTTTTTCCTATAGGGTAGTCTTATATTCAGGCTTTTAGTTTTTTTCCTAAAGGAATATCCAAAGTTTGGGGGGTCGTCTTATAATCAGGGTCGTCTTATAATCGAGCAAATACGGTAATACACTGCTTAGTAAAGCTGAGTTATGGCTGTCTAAGGGTCAGAGAGTATTATTCCCCAAATGTCTCTTGCTGGCCCTAAACCTTTTCATCCTCACCTTCTACTTCTCCCGGGTCATGATGGCCAGGGACAGGGATCCTCACAGTTATATTAATGGGACTCAACCCAAACATTACTTATACTGTGACTGCAGAGGATGGAAAATGATGTATCTTTGTATTATGCAGCAAGTGCATAAAATGAGGGAATATGTCTATGAATGTGGTGTCGGCTGTTATGACATCACACGTGGCTTCATGTATATAACCTTGGTATATCATGCCAATGAAGCGATAAATGTATTAACTTGGTATATCATGCCAATGAAGCAATAAATATATAAACTTGGTATATCATGCCAATGAAGCAATAAAAACTTGGTATACCATGCTAATGAATCAATAAATATATAAAATTGGTATATCATGCCAATGAAGCAATACATGTATAAACTTGGTATATCATGCCAATGAAGCAATAAATATATAAATTGGTATATCATGCCATTGAAGCAATAAATATATAAACTTGGTATATCATGCCAATGAAGCAATAAATGTATAAACTTGGTATATCATGCCAATGAAGCAATACATGTATAAACTTGGTATATCATGCCAATGAAGCGATAAATGTATTAACTTGGTATATCATGCCAATGATTTAATAAATATATAAACTTGGTATATCATGCCAATGAAGCGATAAATGTATTAACTTGGTATATCATGCCAATGAAGCAATAAATATATAAACTTGGTATATCATGCCAATGAAGCAATAAATGTATAAACTTGGTATATCATGCCAATGATTTAATAAATATATAAACTTGGTATATCATGCCAATGAAGCAATAAAAACTTGGTATACCATGCCAATGAATCAATAAATATATAAACTTGGTATATCATGCCAATGAAGCAATAAATGTATAAACTTGGTACATCATGCCAATGATTCAATAAATATATAAACTTGGTATATCATGCCAATGAAGCTATAAAAACTTGGTATATCATGCCAATGAAGCAATAAAAACTTGGTATACCATGCCAATGAATCAATAAATATATAAACTTGGTATATCATGCCAATGAAGCAATAAATGTATAAACTTGGTATATCATGCCAATGAAGCAATAAAAACTTGGTATATCATGCCAATGAAGCAATAAATATATAAACTGGGTATATCATGCCAATAAGGCAATAAATATATAAACTTGGTATATCATGCCAATAAGGCAATAAATATATAAACTTGGTATATCATGCCAATGAAGTAATAAATGTATAAACTTGGTATATCATGCCAATGAAGCAATAAATGTATAAACTTGGTATATCATGCCAATGAAGCAATAAAAACTTGGTATATCATGCCAATGAAGCAATAAAAACTTGGTATATCATGCCAATGAAGCAATAAATGTATAAACTTGGTATATCATGCCAATGAAGCAATAAAAACTTGGTATATCATGCCAATGAAGCAATAAAAACTTGGTATATCATGCAAATGAAGCAATAAATATATAAACTGGGTATATCTTGCCAATGAAGCAATAAATGTAAAAACCTGGTATATCATGCCAATGAAGCAACAAATGTATAAACTTGGTATATCATGCCAATGAAGCAATAAATGTATAAACTTGGTATATCATGCCAATGAAGCAATAAATATATAAACTTGGTATATCATGCCAAAGAAGCGATAAATGTATAAACTTGGTATATCATGCCAATGAACAATAAATGTATAAACTTGTTATATCATGGCTATGATACAATACAAATATAAACTTGGTATATCATGCCAATGATTCAATAAATATATAAACTTGGTATACCATGCAAATTATTCAATAAATATATAAACTGGGTATATCATGCCAATGAAGCAACAAATGTATAAACTTGGTATATCATGCCAATAAGGCAATAAATGTATAAACTTGGTATATCATGCCAATGAAGCAATAAATATATAAACTTGGTATATCATGCCAATGAAGCAACAAATGTATAAACTTGGTATATCATGCCAATGAAGCAATAAATATATAAACTTGGTATATCATGCCAATGATTCAATAAATATATAAACTTGGTATACCATGCCAATTATTCAATAAATATATAAACTTGGTATATCATGCCAATGAAGCAACAAATGTATAAACTTGGTATATCATGCCAATGAAGCAACAAATGTATAAACTTGGTATATCATGTCAATAAGGCAATAAATGTATAAACTTGACAGAAAGGATAAATCCTGGCGCTTTAAACTATAACAAAGCAGCACCAATCTATGTGTTCCTCTGAAGACACACGTGCAAAAAACAAAACATATAACCCAAACAAATAGGTGTGATTGGTGCGCTAAGTAAAATCCACCAAACAGTGTATAAAATTATATAGGAGAAAATATAATATTTGCCTGAGAAAACTGTTAATTCAGTGCAGTATAATGAAGGTCTTCAATGTCTCCCAATGTATATATAAGGGGACAGAAAAAGACAAACAGACATAGTATAATACAGTAAATATCAACAGTGCTGTTGCAGTGTGGGTAATTGCACTCACAAACAGTGTAGATAAAAATGGCTCATCTATCTCTTGTAGAGATGTCTCCTCTCTTCTTAATATCCCGCTCCCAGGCAATAAAACAAGATGAAGAGTTGATATATTAGATAGTGAAGGGTAGAAATTTAATAAAAAACAATAGCATCTTACATATATAGTTATAGATGTCAGATGTTTTTCTCTCCTGTATAAAATTGGTAAATCGTGCCAATGAAGCAATAAATGTATAAACTTGGTATATCATGCCAATGAAGCAATAAATATATAAACTTGGTATATCATGCCAATGAAGCAATAAATGTATAAACTTGGTATATCATGCCAATGAAGAGAAACATATATAAAATTGGTATATCATACAAATGAAGCAAAAAATATATAAACTTGGTATATCATGCCAATGAAGCAATAAATGTATAAACTTGGTAAATCGTGCCAATGAAGCAATAAATATATAAACTTGGTATATCATGCCAATGATGCAATAAATGTATAAACTTGGTAAATCGTGCCAATGAAGCAATAAATATATAAACTTGGTATATCATGCCAATGAAGCAATAAATGTATAAACTTGGTATATCATGCCAATGAAGAGAAACATATATAAAATTGGTATATCATACAAATGAAGCAAAAAATATATAAACTTGGTATATCATGCCAATGAAGCAATAAATGTATAAACTTGGTAAATCGTGCCAATGAAGCAATAAATATATAAACTTGGTATATCATGCCAATGAAGCAATAAATGTATAAACTTGGTATATCATGCCAATGAAGAGAAACATATATAAAATTGGTATATCATACAAATGAAGCAAAAAATATATAAACTTGGTATATCATGCCAATGAAGCAATAAATATATAAACTTGGTATATCATGCCAATGAAGCAATACATGTATACACTTGTTATATCATGTCAATGATTTAATAAATGTATAAACTTGGTATATCATGCCAATGAAGCAATAAATATAAACTTGGTATATCATGCCAATGAAGCAATAAAAACTTGGTATATCATGGAAATGATTCAATAAATATATAAACTTGGTATATCATGCCAATGAAGCAATAAATGTATAAACTTGGTAAATCGTGCCAATGAAGCAATAAATATATAAACTTGGTATATCATGCCAATGAAGCAGTAAATATATACTTGGTATATCATGCCAATGAAGAGAAACATATATAAAATTGGTATATCATACAAATGAAGCAAAAAATATATAAACTTGGTATATCATGCCAATGAAGCAATACATGTATACACTTGTTATATCATGTCAATGATTTAATAAATGTATAAACTTGGTATATCATGCCAATGAAGCAATAAATATAAACTTGGTATATCATGCCAATGAAGCAATAAAAACTTGGTATATCATGGAAATGATTCAATAAATATATAAACTTGGTATATCATGCCAATGAAGCAATAAATGTATAAACTTGGTAAATCGTGCCAATGAAGCAATAAATATATAAACTTGGTATATCATGCCAATGAAGCAGTAAATATATACTTGGTATATCATGCCAATGAAGAGAAACATATATAAAATTGGTATATCATACAAATGAAGCAAAAAATATATAAACTTGGTATATCATGCCAATGAAGCAATAAATATATAAACTTGGTATATCATGCCAATGAAGCAATAAAAACTTGGTATATCATGCCAATGAAGCGATAAATGTATAAACTTGGTAAATCATGCCAATGACGCAATAAATATATAAACTTGGTATATCATGCCAATGAAGCAATAAATATAAACTTGGTAAATCATGCCAATGAAGCAATAAATATATAAACTTGGTATATCATGGCAATGATTCAATAAATATATAAACTAGGTATATCATGCCAATGAAGCAATAAATATATAAACTTGGTAGATCATGGCAATGATTCAATAAATATATAAAATTGGTATATCATACAAATGAAGCAAAAAATATATAAACTTGGTATATCATGCCAATGAAGCAATAAAAACTTGGTATATCATGCCAATGAAGCGATAAATGTATAAACTTGGTAAATCATGCCAATGACGCAATAAATATATAAACTTGGTATATCATGCCAATGAAGCAATAAATATAAACTTGGTATATCATGCCAATGAAGCAATAAAAACTTGGTATATCATGCCAATGAATCAATAAATATATAAACTTGGTATATCATGCCAATGATGCAATAAATATATAAACTTGGTATATCATGCCAATGAAGCAATAAATGTATAAACTTGGTAAATCATGCCAATGAAGCAATAAATATATAAACTTGGTATATCATGCCAATGAAGCGATAAATGTATAAACTTGGTATATCATGCCAATGAAGAGAAACATATATAAAATTGGTATATCATACAAATGAAGCAAAAAATATATAAAATTGGTATATCATACAAATGAAGCAAAAAATATATAAACTTGGTATATCATGCCAATGAAGCAATAAAAACTGGGTATATCATGCCAATGAAGCGATAAATGTATAAACTTGGTAAATCATGCCAATGAAGCAATAAATATATAAACTTGGTATATCATGCCAATGAAGCAGTAAATATATACTTGGTATATCATGCCAATGAAGAGAAACATATATAAAATTGGTATATCATACAAATGAAGCAAAAAATATATAAACTTGGTATATCATGCCAATGAAGCGATAAATGTATAAACTTGGTAAATCATGCCAATGACGCAATAAATATATAAACTTGGTATATCATGCCAATGAAGCAATAAATATAAACTTGGTATATCATGCCAATGAAGCAATAAAAACTTGGTATATCATGCCAATGAAGCGATAAATGTATAAACTTGGTAAATCATGCCAATGAAGCAATAAATAAATAAACTTGGTATATCATGGCAATGATTCAATAAATATATAAACTTGGTATATCATGCCAATGAAGCAATAAATATATACTTGGTATATGATGCCAATGAAGAGAAACATATATAAAATTGGTATATCATGCCAATGAAGCAATAAATATATACTTGGTATATGATGCCAATGAAGAGAAACATATATAAAATTGGTATATCATACAAATGAAGCAAAAAATATATAAACTTGGTATATCATGCCAATGAAGCAATAAATATATAAACTTGGTATATCATGCCAATGAAGCAATACAAACTTGGTATATCATGCCAATGATGCAATAAATATATAAACTTGGTATATCATGCCAATGAAGCAATAAATATATAAACTTGGTATATCATGCCAATGAAGCGATAAATGTATAACCTTGGTATATCATGCCAATGAAGCGATAAATATATAAACTTGGTATATCATGACAATGAAGCAATAAATATATAAACTTGGTATATCATGCCAATGAAGCAATAAATGTATAAACTTGGTATATCATGCCAATGAAGCAACAAATGTATAAACTTGGTATATCATGCCAATGAAGCAACAAATGTATAAACTTGGTATATCATGCCAATGAAGCAATAAATATATAAACTTGGTATATCATGCCAATGAAGCAATAAATATATAAACTTGGTATATCATGCCAATGAAGCAATAAATGTATAAACTTGGTATACCATGCCAATGAATCAATAAATATATAAACTTGGTATATCATGCCAATGAAGCAATAAATATATAAACTTGGTATATCATGCCAATGAAGCAATAAATATATAAAGTTGGTATATCATGCCAATGAAGCAATAAATGTATAAACTTGGTATAACGTGCTAATGAAGCAATAAATGTATAAACTTGGTATATCATGCCAATGAAGCAATACATGTATAAACTTGGTATATCATGCCAATGATTCAATAAATATATAAACTTGGTATATCATGCCAATGAAGCGATAAATGTATTTACTTGGTATATCATGCCAATGAAGCAATAAATATCTAAACTTGGTATATCATGCCAATGAAGCAATAAATATAAACTTGGTATATCATGCCAATAAAGCAATAAAAACTTGGTATATCATGCCAATGAAGCAATAAAAACTTGGTATACCATGCAAATGAATCAATAAATATATAAAATTGGTATATCATGCCAATGAAGCAATTAATTTATAAACTTGGTATATAATGCCAATGAAGCAATAAATATATAAATTGGTATATCATGCCAATGAAGCAATAAATGTATTAACTTGGTATATCATGCCAATGAAGCAACAAATATATAAACTTGGTATATCATGCCAATGAAGCAATACATGTATAAACTTGGTATATCATGCCAATGATTCAATAAATATATAAACTTGTTATCATGCCAATGAAGCGATAAATGTATTAACTTGGTATATCATGCCAATGAAGCAATAAATATATAAACTTGGTATATCATGTTAATGAAGCAATGAATATAAACTTGGTATATCATGCCAATAAAGCAATAAAAACTTGGTATATCATGCCAATGAAGCGATAAATGTATAAACTTGGTAAATCATGCCAATGTAGCAAAAAATATATAAACTTGGTATATCATGCCAATGAAGCAATAAATATATAAACTTGGAATATCATGCCAATAAAGCAATAAAAACTTGGTATATCATGCCAATGAAGCGATAAATGTATAAACTTGGTAAATCATGCCAATGTAGCAAAAAATATATAAACTTGGTATATCATGCCAATGAAGCAATAAATATATAAACTTGGAATATCATGCCAATGAAGCAATAAATATATACTTGGTATATCATGCCAATGAAGCAATACATGTATAAACTTGGTATATCATGCCAATGAAGCAATAAAAACTTGGTATATCATGCCAATGATGCAATAAATATATAAACTTGGTATTTCATGCCAATGAAGCAATAAATATATAAACTTGGTATATCATGCCAATGAAGCGATAAATGTATAACCTTGGTATATCATGCCAATGAAGCGATAAATATATAAACTTGGTATATCATGCCAATGAAGCAATAAATATATAAACTTGGTATATCATGCCAATGAAGCAATAAATGTATAAACTTGGTATATCATGCCAATGAAGCAACAAATGTATAAACTTGGTATATCATGCCAATGAAGCAACAAATGTATAAACTTGGTATATCATGCCAATGAAGCAATAAATATATAAACTTGGTATATCATGCCAATGAAGCAATAAATATATAAACTTGGTATATCATGCCAATGAAGCAATAAATGTATAAACTTGGTATACCATGCCAATGAATCAATAAATATATAAACTTGGTATATCATGCCAATGAAGCAATAAATATATAAACTTGGTATATCATGCCAATGAAGCAATAAATATATAAAGTTGGTATATCATGCCAATGAAGCAATAAATGTATAAACTTGGTATAACGTGCTAAGGAAGCAATAAATATATAAACTTGGTATATCATGCCAATAAAGCGATAAATATATAAACTTGGTATATCATGCTAAAGAAGCAATAAATGTATAAACTTGGTATATCATGCCAATGAAGCAATACATGTATAAATTTGGTATATCATGCCAATGATTCAATAAATATATAAACTTGGTATATCATGCCAATGAAGCGATAAATGTATTTACTTGGTATATCATGCCAATGAAGCAATAAATATATAAACTTGGTATATCATGCCAATGAAGCAATAAATATAAACTTGGTATATCATGCCAATAAAGCAATAAAAACTTGGTATATCATGCCAATGAAGCAATAAAAACTTGGTATATCATGCCAATGATGCAATAAATATATAAACTTGGTATATCATGCCAATGAAGCAATAAATATATAAACTTGGTATATCATGCCAATGAAGCGATAAATGTATAACCTTGGTATATCATGCCAATGAAGCGATAAATATATAAACTTGGTATATCATGCCAATGAAGCAATAAATATATAAACTTGGTATATCATGCTAATGAAGCAATAAATGTATAAACTTGGTATATCATGCCAATGAAGCAACAAATGTATAAACTTGGTATATCTTGCCAATGAAGCAATAAATGTATAAACTTGGTATACCATGCCAATGAATCAATAAATATATAAACTTGGTATATCATGCCAATGAAGCAATAAATGTATACACTTGGTATATCATGCCAATGATTTAATAAATGTATAAACTTGGTATATCATGAAAATGAAGCAATAAATGTATAAACTTGGTATATCATGTTAATGAAGCAATGAATATAAACTTGGTATATCATACCAATAAAGCAATAAAAACTTCGTATATCATGCCAATGAAGCGATAAATGTATAAACTTGGTAAATCATGCCAATGAAGCAATAAATATATAAACTTGGTATATCATGGCAATGATTCAATAAATATATAAACTTGGTATATCATGCCAATGAAGCGATAAATGTATTAACTTGGTATATCATGCCAATGAAGCAATAAATATCTAAACTTGGTATATCATGCCAATGAAGCAATAAAAACTTGGTATACCATGCTTATGAATCAATAAATATATAAAATTGGTATATCATGCCAATGATGCAATAAATATATAAACTTGGTATATCATGCCAATGAAGCAATAAATGTATAAACTTGGTATATCATGCCAATGAAGCAATACATGTATAAACTTGGTATATCATGCCAATGAAGCGATAAATGTATTAACTTGGTATATCATGCCAATGATTTAATAAATATATAAACTTGGTATATCATGCCAATGAAGCGATAAATGTATTAACTTGGTATATCATGCCAATGAAGCAATAAATATATAAACTTGGTATATCATGCCAATGAAGCAATAAATGTATAAACTTGGTATATCATGCCAATGAAGCAATACATGTATAAACTTGGTATATCATGCCAATGATTCAATAAATATATAAACTTGGTATATCATGCTAATGAAGCGATAAATGTATTAACTTGGTATATCATGCCAATGAAGCAATAAATATATAAACTTGGTATATCATGCCAATGAAGCGATAAATGTATAAACTTGGTAAGTCATGCCAATGGAGCAATAAATATATAAAGTTGGTATATCATGGCAATGATTCAATAAATATATAAACTTGGTATATCATGCCAATGAAGCGATAAATGTATTAACTTGGTATATCCTGCCAATGATTCAATAAAAATATAAACTTGGTAAATCATGCCAATGATTCAATAAATATATAAACTTGGTATATCATGCCAATGATTCAATAAATATATAAACTTGGTATATCATGCCAATGAAGCAATAAATGTATAAACTTGGTAAATCATGCCAATGATTCAATAAATATATAAACTTGGTATATCATGCCAATGAAGCAAAGAAAACTTGGTATATCATGCCAATGAAGCAGTAAAAACTTGGTATATCATGCCAATGAAGCAATAAAAACTTGGTATATCATGCCAATGAAGCAATAAATGTATAAACTTGGTATATCATTCCAATGAAGCAATAAATATATAAACTAGGTATATCATGCCAATGAAGCGATAAATGTATAAACTTAGTATATTATGCCAATGATGCAATAAATATATAAGCTTGGTATATAATGGCAATTATTCAATAAATATATAAAATTGGTATATTATGCCAATGAAGCAATAAATATATATACTTGGTATATCATGCCAATGAAGAGAAACATATAGAAAATTGGTATATCATACAAATTAAGCAATAAATATATAAACTAGGTATATCATGCCAATGATGCAATAAATATATAAACTTGGAATATCATGCCAATGAAGCAATAAATATATATACTTGGTATATCATGGCAATGATTCAATAAATATATAAACTTGGTATATCATGCCAATGAAGCAATAAATATATATACTTGGTATATCATGCCAATGAAGCAATAAATATATATACTTGGTATATCATGCCAATGAAGAGAAACATATATAAAATTGGTATATCATATAAATGAAGCAAGAAATATATAAACTTGGTATATAATGCCAATGAATCAATGAAAATATAAACTTGGAATATCATGCCAATGAAGCAATATATGTATAAACTTGATATATCATGCCAATGAAGCAATAAAAACTTGGTATATCATGCCAATGAAGCAATACATATATTAACTTGGTATATCATGCCAATGAAGCAATAAAAACTGGGTATATCATGCCAATGAAGCGATAAATGTATAAACTTGGTAAATCATGCCAATGAAGCAATAAATATATAAACTTGGTATATCATGCCAATGAAGCAGTAAATATATACTTGGTATATCATGCCAATGAAGAGAAACATATATAAAATTAGTATATCATACAAATGATGCAAAAAATATATAAACTTGGTATATCATGCCAATGAAGTGATAAATGTATAAACTTGGTAAATCATGCCAATGACGCAATAAATATATAAACTTGGTATATCATGCCAATGAAGCAATAAATATAAACTTGGTATATCATGCCAATGAAGCAATAAAAACTTGGTATATCATGCCAATGAAGCGATAAATGTATAAACTTGGTAAATCATGCCAATGAAGCAATAAATATATAAACTTGGTATATCATGGCAATGATTCAATAAATATATAAACTTGGTAAATCATGCCAATGAAGCAATAAATATATAAACTTGGTATATCATGGCAATGATTCAATAAATATATAAACTTGGTATATCATGCCAATGAAGCAATAAATATATACTTGGTATATGATGCCAATGAAGAGAAACATATATAAAATTGGTATATCATGCCAATGAAGCAATAAATATATACTTGGTACATGATGCCAATGAAGAGAAACATATATAAAATTGGTATATCATACAAATGAAGCAAAAAATATATAAACTTGGTATATCATGCCAATGAAGCAATAAATATATAAACTTGGTATATCATGCCAATGAAGCAATACAAACTTGGTATATCATGCCAATGATGCAATAAATATATAAACTTGGTATATCATGCCAATGAAGCAATAAATATATAAACTTGGTATATCATGCCAATGAAGCGATAAATGTATAACCTTGGTATATCATGCCAATGAAGCGATAAATATATAAACTTGGTATATCATGACAATGAAGCAATAAATATATAAACTTGGTATATCATGCCAATGAAGCAATAAATGTATAAACTTGGTATATCATGCCAATGAAGCAACAAATGTATAAACTTGGTATATCATGCCAATGAAGCAACAAATGTATAAACTTGGTATATCATGCCAATGAAGCAATAAATATATAAACTTGGTATATCATGCCAATGAAACAATAAATATATAAACTTGGTATATCATGCCAATGAAGCAATAAATGTATAAACTTGGTATACCATGCCAATGAATCAATAAATATATAAACTTGGTATATCATGCCAATGAAGCAATAAATATATAAACTTGGTATATCATGCCAATGAAGCAATAAATATATAAAGTTGGTATATCATGCCAATGAAGCAATAAATGTATAAACTTGGTATAACGTGCTAATGAAGCAACAAATATATAAACTTGGTATATCATGCCAATAAAGCGATAAATATATAAACTTGGTATATCATGCTAAAGAAGCAATAAATGTATAAACTTGGTATATCATGCCAATGAAGCAATACATGTATAAACTTGGTATATCATGCCAATGATTCAATAAATATATAAACTTGGTATATCATGCCAATGAAGCGATAAATGTATTTACTTGGTATATCATGCCAATGAAGCAATAAATATATAAACTTGGTATATCATGCCAATGAAGCAATAAATATAAACTTGGTATATCATGCCAATAAAGCAATAAAAACTTGGTATATCATGCCAATGAAGCAATAAAAACTTGGTATACCATGCAAATGAATCAATAAATATATAAAATTGGTATATCATGCCAATGAAGCAATTAATTTATAAACTTGGTATATAATGCCAATGAAGCAATAAATATATAAATTGGTATATCATGCCAATGAAGCAATAAATGTATTAACTTGGTATATCATGCCAATGAAGCAACAAATATATAAACTTGTTATCATGCCAATGAAGCGATAAATGTATTAACTTGGTATATCATGCCAATGATTCAATAAATATATAAACTTGTTATCATGCCAATGATTCAATAAATATATTAACTTGGTATATCATGCCAATGAAGCAATAAATATATAAACTTGGTATATCATGTTAATGATGCAATGAATATAAACTTGGTATATCATGCCAATAAAGCAATAAAAACTTGGTATATCATGCCAATGAAGCGATAAATGTATAAACTTGGTAAATCATGCCAATGAAGCAAAAAATATATAAACTTGGTATATCATGCCAATGAAGCAATAAATATATAAACTTGGAATATCATGCCAATGAAGCAATAAATATATACTTGGTATATCATGCCAATGAAGCAATACATGTATAAACTTGGTATATCATGCCAATGAAGCAATAAAAACTTGGTATATCATGCCAATGATGCAATAAATATATAAACTTGGTATATCATGCCAATGAAGCAATAAATATATAAACTTGGTATATCATGCCAATGAAGCGATAAATGTATAACCTTGGTATATCATGCCAATGAAGCGATAAATATATAAACTTGGTATATCATGCCAATGAAGCAATAAATATATAAACTTGGTATATCATGCCAATGAAGCAATAAATGTATAAACTTGGTATATCATGCCAATGAATCAACAAATGTATAAACTTGGTATATTCCAATGAAGCAACAAATGTATAAACTTTGTATATCATGCCAATGAAGCAATAAATATATAAACTTGGTATATCATGCCAATGAAGCAATAAATATATAAACTTGGTATATCATGCCAATGAAGCAATAAATGTATAAACTTGGTATACCATGCCAATGATTCAATAAATATATAAACTTGTTATCATGCCAATGAAGCGATAAATGTATTAACTTGGTATATCATGCCAATGAAGCAATAAATATATAAACTTGGTATATCATGTTAATGAAGCAATGAATATAAACTTGGTATATCATGCCAATAAAGCAATAAAAACTTGGTATATCATGCCAATGAAGCGATAAATGTATAAACTTGGTAAATCATGCCAATGAAGCAAAAAAAATATAAACTTGGTATATCATGCCAATGAAGCAATAAATATATAAACTTGGCATATCATGCCAATGAAGCAATAAATATATACTTGGTATATCATGCCAATGAAGCAATACATGTATAAACTTGGTATATCATGCCAATGAAGCAATAAAAACTTGGTATATCATGCCAATGATGCAATAAATATATAAACTTGGTATATCATGCCAATGAAGCAATAAATATATAAACTTTGTATATCATGCCAATGAAGCGATAAATGTATAACCTTGGTATATCATGCCAATGAAGCGATAAATATATAAACTTGGTATATCATGCCAATGAAGCAATAAATATATAAACTTGGTATATCATGCTAATGAAGCGATAAATGTATAAACTTGGTATATCATGCCAATGAAGCAACAAATGTATAAACTTGGTATATCATGCCAATGAAGCAATAAATATATAAACTTGGTATATCATGCCAATGAAGCAATACATGTATACACTTGGTATATCATGCCAATGATTTAATAAATGTATAAACTTGGTATATCATGCCAATGAAGCAATAAATGTATAAACTTGGTATATCATGTTAATGAAGCAATGAATATAAACTTGGTATATCATACCAATAAAGCAATAAAAACTTCGTATATCATGCCAATGAAGCGATAAATGTATAAACTTGGTAAATCATGCCAATGATTCAATAAATATATAAACTTGGTATATCATGGCAATGATTCAATAAATATATAAACTTGGTATATCATGCCAATGAAGCGATAAATGTATTAACTTGGTATATCATGCCAATGAAGCAATAAATATATAAACTTGGTATATCATGCCAATGAAGCAATAAAAACTTGGTATACCATGCTAATGAATCAATAAATATATAAAATTGGTATATCATGCCAATGAAGCAATACATGTATAAACTTGGTATATCATGCCAATGAAGCAATAAATATATAAATTGGTATATCATGCCAATGAAGCAATAAATATATAAACTTGGTATATCATGCCAATGAAGCAATAAATATATAAACTTGGTATATCATGCCAATGAAGCAATACATGTATAAACTTGGTATATCATGCCAATGAAGCGATAAATGTATTAACTTGGTATATCATGCCAATGATTTAATAAATATATAAACTTGGTATATCATGCCAATGAAGCGATAAATGTATTAACTTGGTATATCATGCCAATGAAGCAATAAATATATAAACTTGGTATATCATGCCAATGAAGCAATAAATGTATAAACTTGGTATATCATGCCAATGAAGCAATACATGTATAAACTTGGTATATCATGTCAATGATTCAATAAATATATAAACTTGGTATATCATGCCAATGAAGCGATAAATGTATTAACTTGGTATATCATGCCAATGAAGCGATAAATATATAAACTTGGTATATCATGCCAATGAAGCGATAAATGTATAAACTTGGTAAATCATGCCAATGGGGCAATAAATATATAAAGTTGGTATATCATGGCAATGATTCAATAAATATATAAACTTGGTATATCATGCCAATGAAGCGATAAATGTATTAACTTGGTATATCCTGCCAATGATTCAATAAAAATATAAACTTGGTAAATCATGCCAATGATTCAATAAATATATAAACTTGGTATATCATGCCAATGATTCAATAAATATATAAACTTGGTATATCATGCCAATGAAGCAATAAATGTATAAACTTGGTAAATCATGCCAATGATTCAATAAATATATAAACTTGGTATATCATGCCAATGAAGCAAAGAAAACTTGGTATATCATGCCAATGAAGCAGTAAAAACTTGGTATATCATGCCAATGAAGCAATAAAAACTTGGTATATCATGACCAATGAAGCAATAAATGTATAAACTTTGTATATCATTCCAATGAAGCAATAAATATATAAACTAGGTATATCATGCCAATGAAGCGATAAATGTATAAACTTAGTATATTATGCCAATGATGCAATAAATATATAAGCTTGGTATATAATGGCAATTATTCAATAAATATATAAAATTGGTATATTATGCCAATGAAGCAATAAATATATATACTTGGTATATCATGCCAATGAAGAGAAACATATAGAAAATTGGTATATCATACAAATTAAGCAATAAATATATAAACTAGGTATATCATGCCAATGATGCAATAAATATATAAACTTGGAATATCATGCCAATGAAGCAATAAATATATATACTTGGTATATCATGGCAATGATTCAATAAATATATAAACTTGGTATATCATGCCAATGAAGCAATAAATATATATACTTGGTATATCATGCCAATGAAGCAATAAATATATATACTTGGTATATCATGCCAATGAAGAGAAACATATATAAAATTGGTATATCATATAAATGAAGCAAGAAATATATAAACTTGGTATATAATGCCAATGAATCAATGAAAATATAAACTTGGAATATCATGCCAATGAAGCAATATATGTATAAACTTGATATATCATGCCAATGAAGCAATAAAAACTTGGTATATCATGCCAATGAAGCAATACATATATTAACTTGGTATATCATGCCAATGAAGCGATAAATATATAAACTTGGTATATCATGCCAATGAAGCGATAAATATTTAAACTTGGTATATCATGCCAATGATTCAATAAATATATAAACTTGGTATATCATGCCAATTATGCAATAAATATGTAAACTTGGTATATCATGCCAATGAAGCAATAAATATATAAACTTGGTATTTCATGCCAATGAAGCAATAAATATATAAACTTGGTATATCATGCCAATGATTCTATAAATATATAAACTTGGTATATCATGCCAATGATTCAATAAATATATAAACTTGGTATATCATGCCAATGAAGCAATAAATGTATAAACTTGGTAAATCATGCCAATGATTCAATAAATATATAAACTATGTATATCATGCCAATGATTCCATAAATATATAAACTTGGTATATCATGCCAATGAAGCAAAGAAAACTTGGTATATCATGCCAATGAAGCAATAAAAACTTGGTATATCATGCCAATGAAGCAATAAATACTTGGTATATCATGCCGATAAAGCAATAAATGTATAAACTTGGTATATCATGCCAATAAAGCAATAAATATATAAACTAGGTATATCATGCCAATGAAGCGATAAATGTATAAACTTGGTATATTATGCCAATGAAGCAATAAATATATATACTTGGTATATCATGCCAATGAAGAGAAACATATATAAAATTGGTATATCATACAAATTAAGCAATAAATATATAAACTAGGTATATCATGCCAATGATGCAATAAATATATAAACTTGGTATATCATGGCAATGATTCAATAAATATATAAACTTGGTATATCTTGCCAATGAAGCAATAAATATATATACTTGGTATATCATGCCAATGAAGAGAAACATATATAAAATTGGTATATCATGCCAATGAAGCAATAAATATAAACTTGGTATATCATGCCAATGAAGCAATAAAAACTTGGTATAACATGCCAATGAAGGAATAAATATATAAACTTGGTATATCATGCCAATGAAGCAATAAATATATAAACTTGGTATATCATGGCAATGATTCAATAAATATATAAATTTGGTATATCATGCCAATGAAGCAATACATGTATAAACTGGGTAAATCATGCCAATGAAGCAATAAATATATAAACTTGGTATATCATGGCAATGATTGAATAAATATATAAACTTGGTATATCATGCCAATGAAGAGAAACATATATAAAATTGGTATATCATACAAATGAAGCAAAAAATATATAAACTTGGTATATCATGCCAATGAAGCAATAACTATATAAACTTGGTATATCATGGCAATGATTTAATAAATGTATAAACTTGGTATATCATGCCAATGAAGCAATAAATATAAACTTGGTATATCATGCCAATGAAGCATTAAAAACTTGGTATTTGATGCCTATGAAGCGATAAATGTATAAACTTGGTATATCATGCCAATGAAGCAATAAATGTATAAACTTGGTATATCATGCCAATGAAGCAATAAATATATAAACTTGGTATATCATGCCAATGAAGCAATAAATATATATACTTGGTATATCATGCCAATGAAGAGAAACATATATAAAATTGGTATATCATACAAATTAAGCAATAAATATATAAAATAGGTATATCATGCCAATGAAGCAATAAATATATAAAACTTGGTATATCATGACAATGATTCAATAAATATATAAACTTGGTATATCATGCCAATGAAGCAATAAATGTATAAACTTGGTATATCATGCCAATGAAGCAAAAAATATATAAACTTGGTATATCATGCCAATAAAGCGATAAATGTATAAACTTGGTATATCATGCCAATGAAGCAAGAAAAACTTGGTATATCATGCCAATGAAGCAATAAATATATAAACTTGGTATAATCATAGCAATGAAGCGATAAATTTATAAACTTGGTATATCATGCCAATGAAGCAATAAATATATAAACTTGGTATATCATGCCAATGAAGCAATAAATGGATAAATTTGGTATATCATGCCAATGATTTAATAAATATATAAACTTGGTATATCATTCCAATGAAGCAATAAAAACTTGGTTTTCCATGCTAATGAATCAATAAATATATAAACTTGGTATATCATGCCAATTAAGCAATAAATGTATAAACTTGGTATATCATGACAATGAAGCAATAAATATATAAACTTGGTATATCATGCCAATGATTTAATAAATATAAACTTGGTATATCATTCCAATGATTCAATAAATATATAAACTTGGTATATCTTGCCAATGAAGCAATAAAAACTTGGTAAATCATGCCAATGAAGCAATAAATATATAAACTTGGTATATCATGCCAATGAAGCAATAAATATATAAACTTGGTATATCATGCCAATGAAGCAATAAATATATAAACTTGGTATAATCATGCCAATGAAGCGATAAATGTATAAACTTGGTATATCATGCCAATGAAGCGATAAATATATAAACTTGGTAAATCATGCCAATGAAGCAATAAATATATAAACTTGGTATATCATGCCAATGAAGCAATAAATGGATAAATTTGGTATATCATGCCAATGATTTAATAAATATATAAACTTGGTATATCATTCCAATGAAGCAATAAAAACTTGGTTTTCCATGCTAATGAATCAATAAATATATAAACTTGGTATATCATGCAAATGAAGCGATAAATATATAAACTTGGTATATCATGCCAATGAAGCGATAAATGTATAAACTTGGTATATCATGCCAATGAAGCAATAAATATATAAACTTGGTATATCATGCAAATGAAGCGATAAATATATAAACTTGGTATATCATGCCAATGAAGCGATAAATGTATAAACTTGGTATATCATGCCAATGAAGCAATAAAAACTTGGTATATCATGCCAATGATGCAATAAATATATAAACTTGGTATATCATGCCAATGAATCAATAAATATATAAACTTGGTATATCATGCCAATTAAGCAATAAATGTATAAACTTGGTATATCATGCCAATGAAGCAATAAATATATAAACTTGGTATATCATGCCAATGATTTAATAAATATAAACTTGGTATATCATGCCAATGATTTAATAAATATAAACTTGGTATATCATGCCAATGAAGCAATAAATATATAAACTTGGTATATCATGCCAATGAAGCGATAAATGTATAAACTTGGTAAATCATGCCAATGAAGCAATAAATATATAAAACTTGGTATATCATGGCAATGATTCAATAAATATATAAACTTGGTATATCATGATAATGACGCAATAAATATATATACTTGGTATATCATGCCAATGAAGAGGAACATATATAAACTTGGTATATCATGCCAATGAAGCAATAAATATATACACTTGGAATATCATGCCAATGAACCAATAAATGAAGCAATAAATATATAAACTTGGTATATCATGCCAATGAAGCAATACATGTATAAACTTGTTATATCATGCCAATGAAGTGATAAATGTATAAACTTGTTATAACGTGCCAATGAAGCAATAAATATATAAACTTGGTATATCATGCCAATGAAGCGACAAATGTATAAACTTGGCATATCATGCCAATAAAGCGATAAATATATAAACTTGGTATATCATGCTAAAGAAGCAATAAATATATATACTTGGTATATCATGCCAATGAAGTAATAAATGTATAAACTTGGTATATCATGCCAATGATTCAATAAATATATAAACTTGGTATATCATGCCAATGAAGCAATAAAAACTTGGTATATCATGCCAATGAAGCAATGAATATATAAAAATGGTATATCATGCCAATGAAGCAATCAATGGATAAATTTGGTATATCATGCCAATGATTTAATAAATATAAGAAACTTGGTATATCATTCCAATGAAGCAATAAAAACTTGGTATATCATGCCAATGAAGCAATAAAATCTTCATTTATTTTTTGAATCATGCTAATGAATCAATAAATATATAAACTTGGTATATCATGCCAATGAAGCAATAAATGTATAAACTTGGTATATCATGCCAATGAAGCAATAAATGTATAAACTTGGTATATCATGCCAATGAAGCAATAAATATATAAACTTGGTATATCATGCCAATGAAGCAATAAATGTATAAACTTGGTATATTATGCCAATGAAGCAATAAATATATAAACTTGGTATATCATGCCAATGAAGCGATAAATGTGTAAACTTGGTATATCATGCCAATGAAGCAAAAAAAACTTGGTATATCATGCCAATGAAGCAATAAATATATAAACTTGGTATATCATGCCAATAAAGCAATAAATGTATAAACTTAGTATATCATGCCAATGAAGAAATAAAAACTTGGTATATCCTGCCAATGAAGCAATAAATATATAAACTTGGTATATCATGCCAATAAAGCAATAAATGTATAAACTTGGTATATCATGCCAATGAAGCAATAAATGTATAAACTTGGTATATCATGCCAATGAAGCAATAAATTGATAAATTGGTATATCATGCCAATGAAGCAATAAAAACTTGGTATATCATGCCAATGAAGCAATAAAAACTTGGTTTTCCATGCTAATGAATCAATAAATATATAAACTTGGTATATCATGCCAATGAAGCAATAAATGTATAAACTTGGTATATCATGCCAATGAAGAAATAAATATATAAACTTGGTATATCATGCCAATGAAGCAATAAATGTATAAACTTGGTATATCATGCCAATGAAGCAATAAATATATAAACTTGTTATATCATGCCAATGAAGCAATAAATATATAAACTTGGTATATCATGCAAATGAAGCGATAAATGTATAAACTTGGTATATCGTGCCAATGATGCAACAAATATATAAACTTGGTATATCATACAAATAAAGCAATAAATATATAAACTTGGCATATCATGCCAATGAAGAGAAACATATATAAACTTGGTATATCATACAAATAAAGCAATAAATATATAAACTTGGTATATCATGCCAATGATTTAATAAATATAAACTTGGTATATCATTCCAATGATTCAATAAATATATAAACTTGGTATATCATGCCAATGAAGCAATAAAAACTTGGTATACCATGCCAATGAATCAATAAATATATAAACTTGGTATATCATGCCAATGAAGCAATACATGTATACACTTGGTATATCATGTCAATGATTTAATAAATGTATAAACTTGGTATATCATGCCAATGAAGCAATAAATATAAACTTGGTATATCATGCCAATGAAGCAATAAAAACTTGGTATATCATGGCAATGATTCAATAAATATATAATCTTGGTATATCATGCCAATGAAGCAATAAATGTATAAACTTGGTAAATCGTGCCAATGAAGCAATAAATATATAAACTTGGTATATCATGCCAATGAAGAGAAACATATATAAAATTGGTATATCATACAAATGAAGCAATAAAAACTTGGTTTTCCATGCTAATAAATCAATACAATATATAAACTTGGTATATCATGCCAATGAAGCAATAAATATATAAACTTGGTATATCATGCCAATGAAGCAATAAAAACTTGGTATATCATGCCAATGAAGCGATAAATGTATAAACTTGGTAAATCATGCCAATGACGCAATAAATATATAAACTTGGTATATCATGCCAATGAAGCGATAAATGTATAAACTTGGTAAATCATGCCAATGACGCAATAAATATATAAACTTGGTATATCATGCCAATGAAGCAATAAATATAAACTTGGTATATCATGCCAATGAAGCCATAAAAACTTGGTATATCATGCCAATGAATCAATAAATATATAAACTTGGTATATCATGCCAATGATGCAATACATATATAAACTTGGTAAATCATGCCAATGACGCAATAAATATATAAACTTGGTATATCATGCCAATGAAGCGATAAATGTATAAACTTGGTAAATCATGCCAATGACGCAATAAATATATAAACTTGGTATATCATGCCAATGAAGCGATAAATGTATAAACTTGGTAAATCATGCCAATGACGCAATAAATATATAAACTTGGTATATCATGCCAATGAAGCAATAAATATAAACTTGGTATATCATGCCAATGAAGCCATAAAAACTTGGTATATCATGCCAATGAATCAATAAATATATAAACTTGGTATATCATGCCAATGATGCAATACATATATAAACTTGGTATATCATGCCAATGAAGCGACAAATGTATAAACTTGGTAAATCATGCCAATGAAGCAATAAATATATAAACTTGGTATATCATGGCAATGATTCAATAAATATATAAACTAGGTATATCATGCCAATGAAGCAATAAATATATAAACTTGGTATATCATGGCAATGATTCAATAAATATATAACATTGGTATATCATACAAATGAAGCAAAAAATATATAAACTTGGTATATCATGCCAATGAAGCAATAAATATATAAACTTGGTATATCATGCCAATGAAGCAATAAAAACTTGGTATATCATGCCAATGAAGCGATAAATGTATAAACTTGGTAAATAATGCCAATGACGCAATAAATATATAAACTTGGTATATCATGCCAATGAAGCAATAAATATAAACTTGGTATATCATGCCAATGAAGCCATAAAAACTTGGTATATCATGCCAATGAATCAATAAATATATAAACTTGGTATATCATGCCAATGATGCAATACATATATAAACTTGGTATATCATGCCAATGAAGCGATAAATGTATAAACTTGGTAAATCATGCCAATGAAGCAATAAATATATATACTTGGTATATCATGGCAATGATTCAATAAATATATAAACTAGGTATATCATGCCAATGAAGCGATAAATGTATAAACTTGGTATATCATGCCAATGAAGCGATAAATATATAAACTTGGTATATCATGCCAATGATTCAATAAATATATAAACTTGGTATATCATGCCAATGAAGCAATAAATATAAACTTGGTATATCATGCCAATGAAGCCATAAAAACTTGGTATATCATGCCAATGAATCAATAAATATATAAACTTGGTATATCATGCCAATGATGCAATACATATATAAACTTGGTATATCATGCCAATGAAGCGATAAATGTATAAACTTGATAAATCATGCTACTGAAGCAATAAATATATAAACTTGGTATATCATGCCAATGATTCAATAAATATATAAACTTGGTATATCATGCCAATGAAGCGATAAATGTATAAACTTGGTATATCATGCCAATGAAGCGATAAATATATAAACTTGGTATATCATGCCAATGATTCAATAAATATATAAACTTAGTATATCATGCCAATGAAGCAATAAATGTTTAAACTTGGTTTATCATGCCAATGAAGCGATAAATGTATAAACTTGGTATATCATGCCAATGAAGCAATAAAAACTTGGTATATCATGCCAATGAAGCAATACATGTATAAACTTGGTATATCATGCCAATGAAGCAATAAATGGAGACATTTGGTATATCATGCCAATGAAGCAATAAATGTATACATTTGGTATATCATGCCAATGAAGCAATAAATATATAAACTTGGTATATCATGCCAATGAAGCGATAAATGTATAAACTTGGTATATCGTGCCAATGATGCAACAAATATATAAACTTGGTATATCATGCCAATGAAGCAATAAATGTATAAACTTGGTATATCATGCCAATGAAGCAATTAATGTATAAACTAGGTATATCATGCCAATGAAGCAATAAAAACTTGGTATATCATGCCAATGAAGCAATAAATATATAAACTTGGTATATCATGCCAATGAAGCAATAAATGTATAAACTTGGTATATCATGCCAATGAAGCAATTAATGTATAAACTAGGTATATCATGCCAATGAAGCAATAAAAACTTGGTATACCATGCCAATGAATCAATAAATATATAAAATTGGTATATCATGCCAATGATTTAATAAATATAAACTTGGTATATCATGCCAATGAAGCAATTAATGTATAAACTAGGTATATCATGCCAATGAAGCAATACAAACTTGGTATACCATGCCAATGAATCAATAAATGTATAAACTTGGTATATCATGACAATGAAGCAATAAATGTATAAACTTGGTATATTATGCCAATGAAGCAATAAATATATAAACTTGGTATATCATGCCAATGAAGCGATAAATGTGTAAACTTGGTATATCATGCCAATGAAGCAAAAAAAAACTTGGTATATCATGCCAATGAAGCAATAAATATATAAATTTGGTATATCATGCCAATAAAGCAATAAATGTATAAACTTAGTATATCATGCCAATGAAGCAATAAAAACTTGGTATATCATGCCAATGAAGCAATAAATATATAAACTTGGTATATCATGCCAATAAAGCAATAAATGTATAAACTTGGTATATCATGCCAATGAAGCAATAAATGTATAAACTTGGTATATCATGCCAATGATGCAATAAATGGATAAATTGGTATATCATGCCAATGAAGCAATAAAAACTTGGTATATCATGCCAATGAAGCAATAAAAACTTGGTTTTCCATGCTAATGAATCAATAAATATATAAACTTGGTATATCATGCCAATGAATCAATAAATATATAAACTTGGTATATCATGCCAATGATGCAATACATATATAAACTTGGTATATCATGCCAATGAAGCGACAAATGTATAAACTTGGTAAATCATGCCAATGAAGCAATAAATATATAAACTTGGTATATCATGGCAATGATTCAATAAATATATAAACTAGGTATATCATGCCAATGAAGCAATAAATATATAAACTTGGTATATCATGGCAATGATTCAATAAATATATAACATTGGTATATCATACAAATGAAGCAAAAAATATATAAACTTGGTATATCATGCCAATGAAGCAACTAAATATATAAACTTGGTATATCATGCCAATGAAGCAATAAAAACTTGGTATATCATGCCAATGAAGCGATAAATGTATAAACTTGGTAAATAATGCCAATGACGCAATAAATATTTAAACTTGGTATATCATGCCAATGAAGCAATAAATATAAACTTGGTATATCATGCCAATGAAGCCATAAAAACTTGGTATATCATGCCAATGAATCAATAAATATATAAACTTGGTATATCATGCCAATGATGCAATACATATATAAACTTGGTATATCATGCCAATGAAGCGATAAATGTATAAACTTGGTAAATCATGCCAATGAAGCAATAAATATATATACTTGGTATATCATGGCAATGATTCAATAAATATATAAACTAGGTATATCATGCCAATGAAGCGATAAATGTATAAACTTGGTATATCATGCCAATGAAGCGATAAATATATAAACTTGGTATATCATGCCAATGATTCAATAAATATATAAACTTGGTATATCATGCCAATGAAGCAATAAATATAAACTTGGTATATCATGCCAATGAAGCCATAAAAACTTGGTATATCATGCCAATGAATCAATAAATATATAAACTTGGTATATCATGCCAATGATGCAATACATATATAAACTTGGTATATCATGCCAATGAAGCGATAAATGTATAAACTTGATAAATCATGCTACTGAAGCAATAAATATATAAACTTGGTATATCATGCCAATGATTCAATAAATATATAAACTTGGTATATCATGCCAATGAAGCGATAAATGTATAAACTTGGTATATCATGCCAATGAAGCGATAAATATATAAACTTGGTATATCATGCCAATGATTCAATAAATATATAAACTTAGTATATCATGCCAATGAAGCAATAAATGTATAAACTTGGTTTATCATGCCAATGAAGCGATAAATGTATAAACTTGGTATATCATGCCAATGAAGCAATAAAAACTTGGTATATCATGCCAATGAAGCAATACATGTATAAACTTGGTATATCATGCCAATGAAGCAATAAATGGAGACATTTGGTATATCATGCCAATGAAGCAATAAATGTATACATTTGGTATATCATGCCAATGAAGCAATAAATATATAAACTTGGTATATCATGCCAATGAAGCGATAAATGTATAAACTTGGTATATCGTGCCAATGATGCAACAAATATATAAACTTGGTATATCATGCCAATGAAGCAATAAATGTATAAACTTGGTATATCATGCCAATGAAGCAATTAATGTATAAACTAGGTATATCATGCCAATGAAGCAATAAAAACTTGGTATATCATGCCAATGAAGCAATAAATATATAAACTTGGTATATCATGCCAATGAAGCAATAAATGTATAAACTTGGTATATCATGCCAATGAAGCAATTAATGTATAAACTAGGTATATCATGCCAATGAAGCAATAAAAACTTGGTATACCATGCCAATGAATCAATAAATATATAAAATTGGTATATCATGCCAATGATTTAATAAATATAAACTTGGTATATCATGCCAATGAAGCAATTAATGTATAAACTAGGTATATCATGCCAATGAAGCAATACAAACTTGGTATACCATGCCAATGAATCAATAAATGTATAAACTTGGTATATCATGACAATGAAGCAATAAATGTATAAACTTGGTATATTATGCCAATGAAGCAATAAATATATAAACTTGGTATATCATGCCAATGAAGCGATAAATGTGTAAACTTGGTATATCATGCCAATGAAGCAAAAAAAAACTTGGTATATCATGCCAATGAAGCAATAAATATATAAATTTGGTATATCATGCCAATAAAGCAATAAATGTATAAACTTAGTATATCATGCCAATGAAGCAATAAAAACTTGGTATATCATGCCAATGAAGCAATAAATATATAAACTTGGTATATCATGCCAATAAAGCAATAAATGTATAAACTTGGTATATCATGCCAATGAAGCAATAAATGTATAAACTTGGTATATCATGCCAATGATGCAATAAATGGATAAATTGGTATATCATGCCAATGAAGCAATAAAAACTTGGTATATCATGCCAATGAAGCAATAAAAACTTGGTTTTCCATGCTAATGAATCAATAAATATATAAACTTGGTATATCATGCCAATGAATCAATAAATATATAAACTTGGTATATCATGCCAATGAAGCAATAAATGTATAAACTTGGTATATCATGCCAATGAAGCAATAAATATATAAACTTGGTATATCATGCCAATGAAGCAATAAATGTATAAACTTGTTATATCATGCCAATGAAGCAATAAATATATAAACTTGGTATATCATGCAAATGAAGCGATAAATGTATAAACTTGGTATATCGTGCCAATGATGCAACAAATATATAAACTTGGTATATCATACAAATAAAGCAATAAATATATAAACTTGGCATATCATGCCAATGAAGAGAAACATATATAAACTTGGCATATCATGCCAATGAAGAGAAACATATATAAACTTGGTATATCATACAAATAAAGCAATAAATATATAAACTTGGTATATCATGCCAATGATTTAATAAATATAAACTTGGTATATCATTCCAATGATTCAATAAATATATAAACTTGGTATATCATGCCAATGAAGCAATAAAAACTTGGTATACCATGCCAATGAATCAATAAATATATAAACTTGGTATATCATGCCAATGAAGCAATACATGTATACACTTGGTATATCATGTCAATGATTTAATAAATGTATAAACTTGGTATATCATGCCAATGAAGCAATAAATATAAACTTGGTATATCATGCCAATGAAGCAATAAAAACTTGTTATATCATGGCAATGATTCAATAAATATATAAACTTGGTATATCATGCCAATGAAGCAGTAAATATATACTTGGTATATCATGCCAATGAAGAGAAACATATATAAAATTGGTATATCATACAAATGAAGCAATAAAAACATGGTTTTCCATGCTAATGAATCAATACAATATATAAACTTGGTATATCATGCCAATGAAGCAATAAATATATAAACTTGGTATATCATGCCAATGAAGCAATAAAAACTTGGTATATCATGCCAATGAAGCGATAAATGTATAAACTTGGTAAATCATGCCAATGACGCAATAAATATATAAACTTGGTATATCATGCCAATGAAGCAATAAATATAAACTTGGTATACCATGCCAATGAAGCCATAAAAACTTGGTATATCATGCCAATGAATCAATAAATATATAAACTTGGTATATCATGCAAATGATGCAATACATATATAAACTTGGTATATCATGCCAATGAAGCGATAAATGTATAAATTTGGTAAATCATGCCAATGTAGCAATAAATATATAAACTTGGTATATCATGGCAATGATTCAATAAATATATAAACTAGGTATATCATGCCAATGAAGCAATAAATATATAAACTTGGTATATCATGCCAATGAAGCAATAAAAACTTGGTATATCATGCCAATGAAGCAATAAAAACTTGGTATATCATGCCCATGAAGCGATAAATGTATAAACTTGGTAAATCATGCCAATGACGCAATAAATATATAAACTTGGTATATCATGCCAATGAAGCAATAAATATAAACTTGGTATATCATGCCAATGAAGCAATAAATGTATAAACTTGGTATATCATGCCAATGAAGCAATAAATATATAAACTTGGTATATCATGCCAATGATTCAATAAATATATAAACTTGGTATATCATGCCAATGAAGCGATAAATGTATAAACTTGGTATATCATGCCAATGAAGCGATAAATATATAAACTTGGTATATCATGACAATGATTCAATAAATATATAAACTTGGTATATCATGCCAATGAAGCAATAAATGTATAAACTTGGTATATCATGCCAATGAAGCAATTAATGTATAAACTAGGTATATCATGCCAATGAAGCAATAAATATATAAACTTGGTATATCATGCCAATGAAGCGATAAATGTATAAACTTGGTATATCGTGCCAATGATGCAACAAATATATAAACTTGGTATATCATGCCAACGAAGCAATAAATGTATAAACTTGGTATATCATGCAAATGAAGCAATTAATGTATAAACTAGGTATATCATGCCAATGAAGCAATAAAAACTTGGTATATCATGCCAATGAAGCAATAAATATATAAACTTGGTATATCATGCCAATGAAGCGATAAATGTGTAAACTTGGTATATCATGCCAATGAAGCAATAAAAACTTGGTATATCATGCCAATGAAGCAATAAATATATAAACTTGGTATATCATGACAATGATTCAATAAATATATAAACTTGGTATATATGCCAATGAAGCAATAAATGTATAAACTTGGTATATCATGCCAATGAAGCAATTAATGTATAAACTAGGTATATCATGCCAATGAAGCAATAAATATATAAACTTGGTATATCATGCCAATGAAGCGATAAATGTATAAACTTGGTATATCGTGCCAATGATGCAACAAATATATAAACTTGGTATATCATGCCAATGAAGCAATAAATGTATAAACTTGGTATATCATGCCAATGAAGCAATAAAAACTTGGTATATCATGCCAATGAAGCAATAAATATATAAACTTGGTATATCATGCCAATGAAGCGATAAATGTGTAAACTTGGTATATCATGCCAATGAAGCAATAAAAACTTGGTATATCATGCCAATGAAGCAATAAATATATAAACTTGGTATATCATGCCAATAAAGCAATAAATGTATAAACTTAGTATATCATGCCAATGAAGCAATAAAAACTTGGTATATCATGCCAATGAAGCAATAAATATATAAACTTGGTATATCATGCCAATAAAGCAATAAATGTATAAACTTGGTATATCATGCCAATGAAGCAATAAATGTATAAACTTGGTATATCATGCCAATGAAGCAATAAATGGATAAATTGGTATATCATGCCAATGAAGCAATAAAAACTTGGTATATCATGCCAATGAAGCAATAAAAACTTGGTTTTCCATGCTAATGAATCAATAAATATATAAACTTGGTATATCATGCCAATGAAGCAATAAATATATAAACTTGGTATATCATGCCAATGAAGCAATACAAACTTGGTATATCATGCCAATGAAGCGATAAATGTATAAACTTGGTAAATCATGCCAATGACGCAATAAATATATAAACTTGGTATATCATGCCAATGAAGCAATAAATATAAACTTGGTATATCATGCCAATGAAGCCATAAAAACTTGGTATATCATGCCAATGAATCAAGAAATATATAAACTTGGTATATCATGCCAATGATGCAATACATATATAAACTTGGTATATCATGCCAATGATTCAATAAATATATAAACTAGGTATATCATGCCAATGAAGCAATAAATATATAAACTTGGTATATCATGGCAATGATTCAATAAATATATAACATTGGTATATCATACAAATGAAGCAAAAAATATATAAACTTGGTATATCATGCCAATGAAGCAATAAATATATAAACTTGGTATATCATGGCAATGATTCAATAAATATATAACATTGGTATATCATACAAATGAAGCAATGAATATATAAAAATGGTATATCATGCCAATGATTTAATAAATATATGAAACTTGGTATATCATTCCAATGAAGCAATAAAAACTTGGTATATCATGCCAATGAAGCAATAAAATCTTCATTTATTTTTTGAATCATGCTAATGAATCAATAAATATATAAACTTGGTATATCATGCCAATGAAGCAATAAATGTATAAACTTGGTATATCATGCCAATGATTTAATAAATATAAAATTGGTATATCATGCCAATGAAGCAATAAAAACTTGGTATATCATGCCAATGAAGCAATAAATATATAAACTTGGTATATCATGCCAATGAAGCAATAAATGTATAAACTTGGTATATCATGCCAATGAAGCAATAAATATATAAACTTGGTATATCATGCCAATGAAGCGATAAATGTATAAACTTGGTATATCATGCCAATGAAGCGATAAATATATAAACTTGGTATATCATGCCAATGATTCAATAAATATATAAACTTGGTATATCATGCCAAAGAAGCAATAAATGTATAAACTTGGTATATCATGCCAATGAAGCAATAAAAACTTGGTATATCATGCCAATGAAGCAATAAATATATAAACTTGGCATATCATGCCAAAGAAGCAATAAATGTATAAACTTGGTATATCATGCCAATGAAGCAAACAAAAACTTGGTATATCATGCCAAAGAAGCAATAAAAACTTGGTATATCATGCCAATGAAGCAATAAATATATAAACTTGGTATATCATGCCAATGAAGCAATAAATATATAAACTTGGTATATCATGCCAATGAAGCAATAAATGTATAAACTTGGTATATCATGCCAATGAAGCAATAAATATATAAACTTGGTATATCATGCCAATGATTCAATAAATATATAAACTTGGTATATCATGCCAATGAAGCGATAAATGTATAAACTTGGTATATCATGCCAATGAAGCGATAAATATATAAACTTGGTATATCATGACAATGATTCAATAAATATATAAACTTGGTATATCATGCCAATGAAGCAATAAATGTATAAACTTGGTATATCATGCCAATGAAGCAATTAATGTATAAACTAGGTATATCATGCCAATGAAGCAATAAATATATAAACTTGGTATATCATGCCAATGAAGCGATAAATGTATAAACTTGGTATATCGTGCCAATGATGCAACAAATATATAAACTTGGTATATCATGCCAACGAAGCAATAAATGTATAAACTTGGTATATCATGCAAATGAAGCAATTAATGTATAAACTAGGTATATCATGCCAATGAAGCAATAAAAACTTGGTATATCATGCCAATGAAGCAATAAATATATAAACTTGGTATATCATGCCAATGAAGCGATAAATGTGTAAACTTGGTATATCATGCCAATGAAGCAATAAAAACTTGGTATATCATGCCAATGAAGCAATAAATATATAAACTTGGTATATCATGCCAATAAAGCAATAAATGTATAAACTTAGTATATCATGCCAATGAAGCAATAAAAACTTGGTATATCATGCCAATGAAGCAATAAATATATAAACTTGGTATATCATGCCAATAAAGCAATAAATGTATAAACTTGGTATATCATGCCAATGAAGCAATAAATGTATAAACTTGGTATATCATGCCAATGAAGCAATAAATGGATAAAATGGTATATCATGCCAATGAAGCAATAAAAACTTGGTTTTCCATGATAATGAATCAATAAATATATAAACTTGGCATATCATGCCAATGAAGCAATAAATATATAAACTTGGTATATCATGCCAATGAAGCAATACAAACTTGGTATATCATGCCAATGAAGCGATAAATGTATAAACTTGGTAAATCATGCCAATGACGCAATAAATATATAAACTTGGTATATCATGCCAATGAAGCAATAAATATAAACTTGGTATATCATGCCAATGAAGCCATAAAAACTTGGTATATCATGCCAATGAATCAATAAATATATAAACTTGGTATATCATGCCAATGATGCAATACATATATAAACTTGGTATATCATGCCAATGATTCAATAAATATATAAACTAGGTATATCATGCCAATGAAGCAATAAAAACTTGGTATATCATGCCAATGAAGCAATAAAAACTTGGTATATCATGCCAATGAAGCAATAAATATATAAACTTGGTATATCATGCCAATAAAGCAATAAATGTATAAACTTAGTATATCATGCCAATGAAGCAATAAAAACTTGGTATATCATGCCAATGAAGCAATAAATATATAAACTTGGTATATCATGCCAATAAAGCAATAAATGTATAAACTTGGTATATCATGCCAATGAAGCAATAAATGTATAAACTTGGTATATCATGCCAATGAAGCAATAAATGGATAAAATGGTATATCATGCCAATGAAGCAATAAAAACTTGGTTTTCCATGATAATGAATCAATAAATATATAAACTTGGCATATCATGCCAATGAAGCAATAAATATATAAACTTGGTATATCATGCCAATGAAGCAATACAAACTTGGTATATCATGCCAATGAAGCGATAAATGTATAAACTTGGTAAATCATGCCAATGACGCAATAAATATATAAACTTGGTATATCATGCCAATGAAGCAATAAATATAAACTTGGTATATCATGCCAATGAAGCCATAAAAACTTGGTATATCATGCCAATGAATCAATAAATATATAAACTTGGTATATCATGCCAATGATGCAATACATATATAAACTTGGTATATCATGCCAATGATTCAATAAATATATAAACTAGGTATATCATGCCAATGAAGCAATAAAAACTTGGTATACCATGCCAATGAATCAATAAATATATAAACTTGGTATATCATGCCAAAGAAGCAATAAATGTATAAACTTGGTATATCATGCCAATGAAGCAATAAAAACTTGGTATATCATGCCAATGAAGCAATAAATATATAAACTTGGTATATCATGCCAAAGAAGCAATAAATGTATAAACTTGGTATATCATGCCAATGAAGCAATACAAACTTGGTATATCATGCCAATGAAGCAATAAAAACTTGGTATATCATGCCAATGAAGCAATAAATATATAAACTTGGTATATCATGCCAATGAAGCAATAAATATATAAACTTGGTATATCATGCCAATGAAGCAATAAATGTATAAACTTGGTATATCATGCCAATGAAGCAATAAATATATAAACTTGGTATATCGTGCCAATGATTCAATAAATATATAAACTTCGTATATCATGCCAATGAAGCGATAAATGTATAAACTTGGTATATCATACCAATGAAGCGATAAATATATAAACTTGGTATATCATGACAATGATTCAATAAATGTATAAACTTGGTATATATGCCAATGAAGCAATAAATGTATAAACTTGGTATATCATGCCAATGAAGCAATTAATGTATAAACTAGGTATATCATGCCAATGAAGCAATAAATATATAAACTTGGTATATCATGCCAATGAAGCGATAAATGTATAAACTTGGTATATCGTGCCAATGATGCAACAAATATATAAACTTGGTATATCATGCCAATGAAGCAATAAATGTATAAACTTGGTATATCATGCAAATGAAGCAATTAATGTATAAACTAGGTATATCATGCCAATGTAGCAATAAAAACTTGGTATATCATGCCAATGAAGCAATAAATATATAAACTTGGTATATCATGCCAATGAAGCGATAAATGTGTAAACTTGGTATGTCATGCCAATGAAGCAATAAAAACTTGGTATATCATGCCAATGAAGCAATAAATATATAAACTTGGTATATCATGCCAATAAAGCAATAAATGTATAAACTTAGTATATCATGCCAATGAAGCAATAAAAACTTGGTATATCATGCCAATGAAGCAATAAATATATAAACTTGGTATATCATGCCAATAAAGCAATAAATGTATAAACTTGGTATATCATGCCAATGAAGCAATAAATGTATAAACTTGGTATATCATGCCAATGAAGCAATAAATGGATAAATTGGTATATCATGCCAATGAAGCAATAAAAACTTGGTATATCATGCCAATGAAGCAATAAAAACTTGGTTTTCCATGCTAATGAATCAATAAATATATAAACTTGGTATATCATGCCAATGAAGCAATAAATATATAAACTTGGTATATCATGCCAATGAAGCAATACAAACTTGGTATATCATGCCAATGAAGCGATAAATGTATAAACTTGGTAAATCATGCCAATGACGCAATAAATATATAAACTTGGTATATCATGCCAATGAAGCAATAAATATAAACTTGGTATATCATGCCAATGAAGCCATAAAAACTTGGTATATCATGCCAATGAATCAATAAATATATAAACTTGGTATATCATGCCAATGATGCAATACATATATAAACTTGGTATATCATGCCAATGATTCAATAAATATATAAACTAGGTATATCATGCCAATGAAGCAATAAATATATAAACTTGGTATATCATGGCAATGATTCAATAAATATATAACATTGGTATATCATACAAATGAAGCAAAAAATATATAAACTTGGTATATCATGCCAATGAAGCAATAAATATATAAACTTGGTATATCATGGCAATGATTCAATAAATATATAACATTGGTATATCATACAAATGAAGCAATGAATATATAAAAATGGTATATCATGCCAATGATTTAATAAATATAAGAAACTTGGTATATCATTCCAATGAAGCAATAAAAACTTGGTATATCATGCCAATGAAGCAATAAAATCTTCATTTATTTTTTGAATCATGCTAATGAATCAATAAATATATAAACTTGGTATATCATGCCAATGAAGCAAAAAATGTATAAACTTGGTATATCATGCCAATGAAGCAATAAATGTATAAACTTGGTATATCATGCCAATGAAGCAATAAATGTATAAACTTGGTATATCATGCCAATGATTTAATAAATATAAAATTGGTATATCATGCCAATGAAGCAATAAAAACTTGGTATATCATGCCAATGAAGCAATAAATATATAAACTTGGTATATCATGCCAATGAAGCAATAAATGTATAAACTTGGTATATCATGCCAATGAAGCAATAAATATATAAACTTGGTATATCATGCCAATGAAGCGATAAATGTATAAACTTGGTATATCATGCCAATGAAGCAATAAATATATAAACTTGGTATATCATGCCAATGAAGCGATAAATGTATAAACTTGGTATATCATGCCAATGAAGCGATAAATATATAAACTTGGTATATCATGCCAATGAAGCAATAAAAACTTGGTATATCATGCCAAAGAAGCAATAAATGTATAAACTTGGTATATCATGCCAATGAAGCAATAAAAACTTGGTATATCATGCCAATGAAGCAATAAATGTATAAACTTGGTATATCATGCCAATGAAGCAATAAAAACTTGGTATATCATGCCAATGAAGCAATAAAAACTTGGTATATCATGCCAATGAAGCAATAAATATATAAACTTGGTATATCATGCCAATGAAGCAATAAATATATAAACTTGGTATATCATGCCAATGAAGCAATAAATGTATAAACTTGGTATATCATGCCAATGAAGCAATAAATATATAAACTTGGTATATCATGCCAATGATTCAATAAATATATAAACTTGGTATATCATGCCAATGAAGCGATAAATGTATAAACTTGGTATATCATGCCAATGAAGCGATAAATATATAAACTTGGTATATCATGCCAATGATTCAATAAATATATAAACTTGGTATATCATGCCAATGAAGCAATAAATGTATAAACTTGGTATATCATGCCAATGAAGCAGTTAATGTATAAACTAGGTATATCATGCCAATGAAGCAATAAATATATAAACTTGGTATATCATGCCAATGAAGCGATAAATGTATAAACTTGGTATATCGTGCCAATGATGCAACAAATATATAAACTTGGTATATCATGCCAATGAAGAAATAAATGTATAAACTTGGTATATCATGCAAATGAAGCAATTAATGTATAAACTAGGTATATCATGCCAATGAAGCAATAAAAACTTGGTATATCATGCCAGTGAAGCAATAAATATATAAACTTGGTATATCATGCCAATGAAGCAATAAATGTATAAACTTGGTATATCATGCCAATGAAGCAATTAATGTATAAACTAGGTATATCATGCCAATGAAGCAATAAAAACTTGGTATACCATGCCAATGAATCAATAAATATATAAACTTGGTATATCATGCCAATGAAGCAATAAATGTATAAACTTGGTATATCATGCCAATGAAGCAATAAATATATAAACTTGGTATATCATGCCAATGAAGCGATAAATGTGTAAACTTGGTATATCATGCCAATGAAGCAATAAAAACTTGGTATATCATGCCAATGAAGCAATAAATATATAAACTTGGTATATCATGCCAATAAAGCAATAAATGTATAAACTTAGTATATCATGCCAATGAAGCAATAAAAACTTGGTATATCATGCCAATGAAGCAATAAATATATAAACTTGGTATATCATGCCAATAAAGCAATAAATGTATAAACTTGGTATATCATGCCAATGAAGCAATAAATGTATAAACTTGGTATATCATGCCAATGAAGCAATAAATGGATAAATTGGTATATCATGCCAATGAAGCAATAAAAACTTGGTATATCATGCCAATGAAGCAATAAAAACTTGGTTTTCCATGCTAATGAATCAATAAATATATAAACTTGGTATATCATGCCAATGAAGCAATAAATATATAAACTTGGTATATCATGCCAATGAAGCAATACAAACTTGGTATATCATGCCAATGAAGCGATAAATGTATAAACTTGGTAAATCATGCCAATGACGCAATAAATATATAAACTTGGTATATCATGCCAATGAAGCAATAAATATAAACTTGGTATATCATGCCAATGAAGCTATAAAAACTTGGTATATCATGCCAATGAATCAATAAATATATAAACTTGGTATATCATGCCAATGATGCAATACATATATAAACTTGGTATATCATGCCAATGATTCAATAAATATATAAACTAGGTATATCATGCCAATGAAGCAATAAATATATAAACTTGGTATATCATGGCAATGATTCAATAAATATATAACATTGGTATATCATACAAATGAAGCAAAAAATATATAAACTTGGTATATCATGCCAATGAAGCAATAAATATATAAACTTGGTATATCATGGCAATGATTCAATAAATATATAACATTGGTATATCATACAAATGAAGCAATGAATATATAAAAATGGTATATCATGCCAATGATTTAATAAATATAAGAAACTTGGTATATCATTCCAATGAAGCAATAAAAACTTGGTATATCATGCCAATGAAGCAATAAAATCTTCATTTATTTTTTGAATCATGCTAATGAATCAATAAATATATAAACTTGGTATATCATGCCAATGAAGCAATAAATGTATAAACTTGGTATATCATGCCAATGAAGCAATAAATGTATAAACTTGGTATATCATGCCAATGATTCAATAAATATATAAACTAGTTATATCATGCCAATGAAGCAATAAATATATAAACTTGGTATATCATGGCAATGATTCAATAAATATATAACATTGGTATATCATACAAATGAAGCAAAAAATATATAAACTTGGTATATCATGCCAATGAAGCAATAAATATATAAACTTGGTATATCATGGCAATGATTCAATAAATATATAACATTGGTATATCATACAAATGAAGCAATGAATATATAAAAATGGTATATCATGCCAATGATTTAATAAATATAAGAAACTTGGTATATCATTCCAATGAAGCAATAAAAACTTGGTATATCATGCCAATGAAGCAATAAAATCTTCATTTATTTTTTGAATCATGCTAATGAATCAATAAATATATAAACTTGGTATATCATGCCAATGAAGCAATAAATGTATAAACTTGGTATATCATGCCAATGAAGCAATAAATGTATAAACTTGGTATATCATGCCAATGAAGCAATTAATATATAAACTTGGTATATCATGCCAATGAAGCAATAAATGTATAAACTTGGTATATCATGCCAATGATTTAATAAATATAAAATTGGTATATCATGCCAATGAAGCAATAAAAACTTGGTATATCATGCCAATGAAGCAATAAATATATAAACTTGGTATATCATGCCAATGAAGCAATAAATGTATAAACTTGGTATATCATGCCAATGAAGCAATAAATATATAAACTTGGTATATCATGCCAATGATTCAATAAATATATAAACTTGGTATATCATGCCAATGAAGCGATAAATGTATAAACTTGGTATATCATGCCAATGAAGCGATAAATATATAAACTTGGTATATCATGCCAATGATTCAATAAATATATAAACTTGGTATATCATGCCAATGAAGCAATAAATGTATAAACTTGGTATATCATGCCAATGAAGCAATTAATGTATAAACTAGATATATCATGCCAATGAAGCAATAAATATATAAACTTGGTATATCATGCCAATGAAGCGATAAATGTATAAACTTGGTATATCGTGCCAATGATGCAACAAATATATAAACTTGGTATATCATGCCAATGAAGCGATAAATGTATAAACTTGGTAAATCATGCCAATGACGCAATAAATATATAAACTTGGTATATCATGCCAATGAAGCAATAAATATAAACTTGGTATATCATGCCAATGAAGCCATAAAAACTTGGTATATCATGCCAATGAATCAATAAATATATAAACTTGGTATATCATGCCAATGATGCAATACATATATAAACTTGGTATATCATGCCAATGATTCAATAAATATATAAACTTGGTATATCATGCCAATGAAGCAATAAATATATAAACTTGGTATATCATGGCAATGATTCAATAAATATATAACATTGGTATATCATACAAATGAAGCAAAAAATATATAAACTTGGTATATCATGCCAATGAAGCAATAAATATATAAACTTGGTATATCATGGCAATGATTCAATAAATATATAACATTGGTATATCATACAAATGAAGCAATGAATATATAAAAATGGTATATCATGCCAATGATTTAATAAATATAAGAAACTTGGTATATCATTCCAATGAAGCAATAAAAACTTGGTATATCATGCCAATGAAGCAATAAAATCTTCATTTATTTTTTGAATCATGCTAATGAATCAATAAATATATAAACTTGGTATATCATGCCAATGAAGCAATAAATGTTTAAACTTGGTATATCATGCCAATGAAGCAATAAATGTATAAACTTGGTATATCATGCCAATGAAGCAATAAATGTATAAACTTGGTATATCATGCCAATGATTTAATAAATATAAAATTGGTATATCATGCCAATGAAGCAATAAAAACTTGGTATATCATGCCAATGAAGCAATAAATATATAAACTTGGTATATCATGCCAATGAAGCAATAAATGTATAAACTTGGTATATCATGCCAATGAAGCAATAAATATATAAACTTGGTATATCATGCCAATGAAGCGATAAATGTATAAACTTGGTATATCATGCCAATGAAGCGATAAATATATAAACTTGGTATATCATGCCAATGATTCAATAAATATATAAACTTGGTATATCATGCCAAAGAAGCAATAAATGTATAAACTTGGTATATCATGCCAATGAAGCAATAAAAACTTGGTATATCATGCCAATGAAGCAATAAATGTATAAACTTGGTATATCATGCCAATGAAGCAATAAAAACTTGGTATATCATGCCAATGAAGCAATAAAAACTTGGTATATCATGCCAATGAAGCAATAAATATATAAACTTGGTATATCATGCCAATGAAGCAATAAATATATAAACTTGGTATATCATGCCAATGAAGTAATAAATGTATAAACTTGGTATATCATGCCAATGAAGCAATAAATATATAAACTTGGTATATCATGCCAATGATTCAATAAATATATAAACTTGGTATATCATGCCAATGAAGCGATAAATGTATAAACTTGGTATATCATGCCAATGAAGCGATAAATATATAAACTTGGTATATCATGCCAATGATTCAATAAATATATAAACTTGGTATATCATGCCAATGAAGCAATAAATGTATAAACTTGGTATATCATGCCAATGAAGCAGTTAATGTATAAACTAGGTATATCATGCCAATGAAGCAATAAATATATAAACTTGGTATATCATGCCAATGAAGCGATAAATGTATAAACTTGGTATATCGTGCCAATGATGCAACAAATATATAAACTTGGTATATCATGCCAATGAAGCAATAAATGTATAAACTTGGTATATCATGCAAATGAAGCAATTAATGTATAAACTAGGTATATCATGCCAATGAAGCAATAAAAACTTGGTATATCATGCCAATGAAGCAATAAATATATAAACTTGGTATATCATGCCAATGAAGCAATAAATGTATAAACTTGGTATATCATGCCAATGAAGCAATTAATGTATAAACTAGGTATATCATGCCAATGAAGCAATAAAAACTTGGTATACCATGCCAATGAATCAATAAATATATAAACTTGGTATATCATGCCAATGAAGCAATAAATGTATAAACTTGGTATATCATGCCAATGAAGCAATAAATATATAAACTTGGTATATCATGCCAATGAAGCGATAAATGTGTAAACTTGGTATATCATGCCAATGAAGCAATAAAAACTTGGTATATCATGCCAATGAAGCAATAAATATATAAACTTGGTATATCATGCCAATAAAGCAATAAATGTATAAACTTAGTATATCATGCCAATGAAGCAATAAAAACTTGGTATATCATGCCAATGAAGCAATAAATATATAAACTTGGTATATCATGCCAATAAAGCAATAAATGTATAAACTTGGTATATCATGCCAATGAAGCAATAAATGTATAAACTTGGTATATCATGCCAATGAAGCAATAAATGGATAAATTGGTATATCATGCCAATGAAGCAATAAAAACTTGGTATATCATGCCAATGAAGCAATAAAAACTTGGTTTTCCATGCTAATGAATCAATAAATATATAAACTTGGTATATCATGCCAATGAAGCAATAAATATATAAACTTGGTATATCATGCCAATGAAGCAATACAAACTTGGTATATCATGCCAATGAAGCGATAAATGTATAAACTTGGTAAATCATGCCAATGACGCAATAAATATATAAACTTGGTATATCATGCCAATGAAGCAATAAATATAAACTTGGTATATCATGCCAATGAAGCTATAAAAACTTGGTATATCATGCCAATGAATCAATAAATATATAAACTTGGTATATCATGCCAATGATGCAATACATATATAAACTTGGTATATCATGCCAATGATTCAATAAATATATAAACTAGGTATATCATGCCAATGAAGCAATAAATATATAAACTTGGTATATCATGGCAATGATTCAATAAATATATAACATTGGTATATCATACAAATGAAGCAAAAAATATATAAACTTGGTATATCATGCCAATGAAGCAATAAATATATAAACTTGGTATATCATGGCAATGATTCAATAAATATATAACATTGGTATATCATACAAATGAAGCAATGAATATATAAAAATGGTATATCATGCCAATGATTTAATAAATATAAGAAACTTGGTATATAATTCCAATGAAGCAATAAAAACTTGGTATATCATGCCAATGAAGCAATAAAATCTTCATTTATTTTTTGAATCATGCTAATGAATCAATAAATATATAAACTTGGTATATCATGCCAATGAAGCAATAAATGTATAAACTTGGTATATCATGCCAATGAAGCAATAAATGTATAAACTTGGTATATCATGCCAATGATTCAATAAATATATAAACTAGGTATATCATGCCAATGAAGCAATAAATATATAAACTTGGTATATCATGGCAATGATTCAATAAATATATAACATTGGTATATCATACAAATGAAGCAAAAAATATATAAACTTGGTATATCATGCCAATGAAGCAATAAATATATAAACTTGGTATATCATGGCAATGATTCAATAAATATATAACATTGGTATATCATACAAATGAAGCAATGAATATATAAAAATGGTATATCATGCCAATGATTTAATAAATATAAGAAACTTGGTATATCATTCCAATGAAGCAATAAAAACTTGGTATATCATGCCAATGAAGCAATAAAATCTTCATTTATTTTTTGAATCATGCTAATGAATCAATAAATATATAAACTTGGTATATCATGCCAATGAAGCAATAAATGTATAAACTTGGTATATCATGCCAATGAAGCAATAAATGTATAAACTTGGTATATCATGCCAATGAAGCAATTAATATATAAACTTGGTATATCATGCCAATGAAGCAATAAATGTATAAACTTGGTATATCATGCCAATGATTTAATAAATATAAAATTGGTATATCATGCCAATGAAGCAATAAAAACTTGGTATATCATGCCAATGAAGCAATAAATATATAAACTTGGTATATCATGCCAATGAAGCAATAAATGTATAAACTTGGTATATCATGCCAATGAAGCAATAAATATATAAACTTGGTATATCATGCCAATGATTCAATAAATATATAAACTTGGTATATCATGCCAATGAAGCGATAAATATATAAACTTGGTATATCATGCCAATGATTCAATAAATATATAAACTTGGTATATCATGCCAATGAAGCAATAAATGTATAAACTTGGTATATCATGCCAATGAAGCAATTAATGTATAAACTAGGTATATCATGCCAATGAAGCAATAAATATATAAACTTGGTATATCATGCCAATGAAGCGATAAATGTATAAACTTGGTATATCGTGCCAATGATGCAACAAATATATAAACTTGGTATATCATGCCAATGAAGCAATAAATGTATAAACTTGGTATATCATGCCAATGAAGCAATTAATGTATAAACTAGGTATATCATGCCAATGAAGCAATACAAACTTGGTATATCATGCCAATGAAGCAATAAATATATAAACTTGGTATATCATGCCAATGAAGCAATAAATGTATAAACTTGGTATATCATGCCAATGAAGCAATTAATGTATAAACTAGGTATATCATGCCAATGAAGCAATAAAAACTTGGTATACCATGCCAATGAATCAATAAATATATAAACTTGGTATATCATGCCAATGAAGCAATAAATGTATAAACTTGGTATATCATGCCAATGAAGCAATAAATATATAAACTTGGTATATCATGCCAATGAAGCGATAAATGTGTAAACTTGGTATATCATGCCAATGAAGCAATAAAAACTTGGTATATCATGCCAATGACGCAATAAATATATAAACTTGGTATGTCATGCCAATAAAGCAATAAATGTATAAACTTAGTATATCATGCCAATGAAGCAATAAAAACTTGGTATATCATGCCAATGAAGCAATAAATATATAAGCTTGGTATATCATGCCAATAAAGCAATAAATGTATAAACTTGGTATATCATGCCAATGAAGCAATAAATGTATAAACTTGGTATATCATGCCAATGAAGCAATAAATATATAAACTTGGTATATCATGCCAATGATTCAATAAATATATAAACTTGGTATATCATGCCAATGAAGCGATAAATGTATAAACTTGGTATATCATGCCAATGAAGCGATAAATATATAAACTTGGTATATCATGCCAATGATTCAATAAATATATAAACTTGGTATATCATGCCAAAGAAGCAATAAATGTATAAACTTGGTATATCATGCCAATGAAGCAATAAAAACTTGGTATATCATGCCAATGAAGCAATAAATATATAAACTTGGTATATCATGCCAAAGAAGCAATAAATGTATAAACTTGGTATATCATGCCAATGAAGCAATAAAAACTTGGTATATCATGCCAATGAAGCAATAAATATATAAACTTGGTATGTCATGCCAATAAAGCAATAAATGTATAAACTTAGTATATCATGCCAATGAAGCAATAAAAACTTGGTATATCATGCCAATGAAGCAATAAATATATAAGCTTGGTATATCATGCCAATAAAGCAATAAATGTATAAACTTGGTATATCATGCCAATGAAGCAATAAATGTATAAACTTGGTATATCATGCCAATGAAGCAATAAATGGATAAATTGGTATATCATGCCAATGAAGCAATAAAAACTTGGTATATCATGCCAATGAAGCAATAAAAACTTGGTTTTCCATGCTAATGAATCAATAAATATATAAACTTGGTATATCATGCCAATGAAGCAATAAATGTATAAACTTGGTATATCATGCCAATGAAGCAATAAATATATAAACTTGGTATATCATGCCAATGAAGCAATAAAAACTTGGTATATCATGCCAATGAAGCGATAAATGTATAAACTTGGTAAATCATGCCAATGACGCAATAAATATATAAACTTGGTATATCATGCCAATGAAGCAATAAATATAAACTTGGTATATCATGCCAATGAAGCCATAAAAACTTGGTATATCATGCCAATGAATCAATAAATATATAAACTTGTTATATCATGCCAATGAAGCGATAAATGTATAAACTTGGTATATCGTGCCAATGATGCAACAAATATATAAACTTGGTATATCATGCCAATGAAGCAATAAATATATAAACTTGGTATATCATGGCAATGAAGCAATAAATATATAAACTTGGTATATCATGACAATGAAGCAATAAATATAAAAACTTGGTATATCATGCCAATGAAGCAATAAATATATAAACTTGGTATATCATGATAATGACGCAATAAATATATATACTTGGCAGATCATGCCAATGAAGAGTAACATATATAAACTTGGTATATCATACAAATGAAGCAATAAATATATAAACTTGGTATATCATGACAATGATTTAATAAATATAAACTTGGTATATCATTCCAATGATTCAATAAATATATAAACTTGGTATATCATGCCAATGAAGCAATAAAAACTTGGTATACCATGCAAATGAATCAATAAATATATAAACTTGGTATATCATGCCAATGAAGCAATAAATGTATAAACTTGGTATATCATGCCAATGAAGCAATACATTTATAAATTTGGTATATCATGCCAATGAAGCAATAAAAACTTGGTATATCATGCCAATGAAGCAATAAATATATAAACTTGGTATATCATGCCAATGAAGGAATAAATGTATAAACTTGGTATATCATGCCAATGAAGCAATAAATATATAAACTTGGTATATCATGACAATGAAGCAATAAATATAAAAACTTGGTATATCATGCCAATGAAGCAATAAATATATAAACTTGGTATATCATGATAATGACGCAATAAATATATATACTTGGCAGATCATGCCAATGAAGAGAAACATATATAAACTTGGTATATCATACAAATAAAGCAATAAATATATAAACTTGGTATATCATGCCAATGATTTAATAAATATAAACTTGGTATATCATTCCAATGATTCAATAAATATATAAACTTGGTATATCATGCCAATGAAGCAATAAAAACTTGGTATACCATGCCAATGAATCAATAAATATATAAACTTGGTATATCATGCCAATGAAGCAATAAATGTATAAACTTGGTATATCATACCAATGAAGCAAAAAATTTATAAACTTGGTATATCATGCCAATGAAGCAATAAATATATAAACTTGGTATATCATGCCAATGAAGCAATAAATGTATAAACTTGGTATATCATGCCAATGAAGCAATAAATATATAAACTTGTTATATCATGCCAATGAAGCAATAAATATATAAACTTGGTATATCATGCCAATGAAGCGATAAATGTATAAACTTGGTATATCGTGCCAATGATGCAACAAATATATAAACTTGGTATATCATGCCAATGAAGCAATAAATATATAAACTTGGTATATCATGGCAATGAAGCAATAAATATATAAACTTGGTATATCATGACAATGAAGCAATAAATATAAAAACTTGGTATATCATGCCAATGAAGCAATAAATATATAAACTTGGTATATCATGATAATGACGCAATAAATATATATACTTGGCAGATCATGCCAATGAAGAGTAACATATATAAACTTGGTATATCATACAAATGAAGCAATAAATATATAAACTTGGTATATCATGACAATGATTTAATAAATATAAACTTGGTATATCATTCCAATGATTCAATAAATATATAAACTTGGTATATCATGCCAATGAAGCAATAAAAACTTGGTATACCATGCAAATGAATCAATAAATATATAAACTTGGTATATCATGCCAATGAAGCAATAAATGTGTAAACTTGGTATATCATGCCAATGAAGCAATAAATTTATAAATTTGGTATATCATGCCAATGAAGCAATAAAAACTTGGTATATCATGCCAATGAAGCAATAAATATATAAACTTGGTATATCATGCCAATGAAGGAATTATTGTATAAACTTGGTATATCATGCCAATGAAGCAATAAATATATAAACTTGGTATATCATGCCAATGAAGTGATAAATGTATAAACTTGGTATATCATACCAATGATGCAATAAATATATAAACTTGGTATATCATGCCAATGAATCAATAAATATATAAACTTGGTATATCATGCCAATGAATCAATAAATATATAAACTTGGTATATCATGCCAATGAAGCGATAAATGTATTAACTTGGTATATCATGCCAATGAAGTAATAAATATATAAACTTGGTATACCATGCCAATGAATCAATAAATATATAAACTTGGTATATCATGCCTATGAATCAATAAATATATAAACTTGGTATATCATGCCAATGAAGCGATAAATGTATTAACTTGGTATATCATGCCAATGAAGCGATAAATGTATTAACTTGGTATATCATGCCAATGAAGTAATAAATATATAAACTTGGTATACCATGCCAATGAATCAATAAATATATAAACTTGGCATATCATGCCTATGAATCAATAAATATATAAACTTGGTATATCATGCCAATGAAGCGATAAATGTATTAACTTGGTATATCATGCCAATGAAGCAATAAATATATAAACTTGGTATACCATGCCAATGAATCAATAAATATATAAACTTGTTATATCATGCCAATGAAGCGATAAATGTATAAACTTGGTATATCATGCCAATGAAGCGATAAATGTATAAACTTGGTATATCATGCCAATGATTCAATAAATATATAAACTTGGTATATCATGCCAATGAAGCAATAAATATATAAACTTGGTATTTCATGCCAATGAAGCAATAAAAACTTGGTATATCATGCCAATGAAGCAATAAATATTTAAACTTGGCATATCATGCCAATGAAGCAATAAATGTATAAACTTGGTATATCATGCCAATGATTTAATAAATATATAAACTTGGTATATCATGCCAATGATTCAATAAATATATAAACTTGGTATATCATGCCAATGAAGCAATAAAAACGTGGTATATCATGCAATGAAGCAATAAAAACTTGGTATATCATGCCAATGAAGCCATTAATATATAAACTGGGTATATCATGCCAATGAAGCAATAAAAGTATAAACTTGGTATATCATGCCAATGATTCAATAAATATATAAACTTGGTATATCATGCCAATGATTCAATAAATATATAAACTTGGTATATTATGCAAATAAGGCAATAAAAACTTGGTATATCATGCCAATGAAGCAATAAAAACTTTTTATATCATGCCAATGAAGCAATAAATATATAAACTTGGTTTATCATGCCAATGAAGCAATAAAAACTTGGTAATCTATGCCTATGAAGCAATACAAACTTGGTATATCATGCCAATGAAGCAATAAATGTATAAACTTGGTATATCATGCCAATGAAGCAATAAATATATAAACTTGTTATATCATGCCAATGAAGCGATAAATGTATAAACTTGGTATATCGTGCCAATGATGCAATAAATATATAAACTTGGTATATCATGGCAATGATTCAATAAATATATAAACTAGGTATATCTTGTCAATGAAGCAATAAATATATATACTTGGTTTATCATGTCAATGAAGAGATACATATATAAACTTGGTATATCATGCCATTGAAGCAATACATATATAAACTTGGTATATCATGCCAATGATTCAATAAATATATAAACTTGGTATATCATGCCAATGATTCAATAAATATATAAACTTGGTATATCTTGCCAATGAAGCAATAAATATATATACTTGGTATATCATGCAAATGAAGAGATACATATATAAACTTGGTATATCATGCCAATGAAGCAATAAATATATAAACTTGGTATATCATGCCAATGAAGCAATAAATGTATAAACTTGGTATATCATGCCAATGAAGCAATACATGTATAAACTTGGTATATCATGCCAATGATTCAATAAATATATAAACTTGGTATATCATGCCAATGATTCAATAAATATATAACCTTGGTCTATCATGCCAATGAAGCGATAAATAAATAAACTTGGTATATCATGCCTATGAAGCAATAAATATATAAACTTAGTATATCATGCCAATGATGCAATAAATATATAAACTTGGTATATAATGCCAATGATTCAATAAATATAAAAACTTGGTATATCATGCCAATGAAGCAATAAATAAATAAACTTGGTATTTCATGCCAATGAAGCAATAAATATATAAATTTGGTATATCATGCAAAAGAAGCAATAAATATATAAACTTGGTATATCATGTCAATGAAGCTATAACAACTTGGTATATCATGCCAATGTTTTAATAAATATATAAACTTGGTATATCATGCCAATGATTCAATAAATATATAAACTTGGTATATCATGCCAATGAAGCAATAAAAACTAGGTATATCATGCCAATGAAGCAATAAATGTATAAACTTGGCATATCGTGCCAATGATTCAATAAATATATAAACTTGGTATATGATGCTAATGATTCAATAAATAGCTAAACATGTTGTATTATGCCAATGAAGCAATAAAAACATGGTATATCAAGCCAATGAAGCAATAAAAACTTGGTATATCATGCCAATGAAGCAATAAAACTTGGTATATCATGCCAATGAAGCAATAAATATATAAACGTGGTATTTCATGCCAATGAAGCAATAAATATATAAACTTGGTATATCATGCCAATGATTCAATAAATATATAAACTTGGTATATCATGCCAATGAAGCAATAAATATATAAACGTGGTATTTCATGCCAATGAAGCAATAAATATATAAACTTGGTATATCATGCCAATTATGCAATAAATGTATAAACTTGGTATATCATGCCAGTGAAGCAATAAATATATAAACTTGGTATATCATGCCAATGAAGCGATAAATATATAAACTTGGTATATCATGCCAATGATTCAATAAATACATAACCTTGGTATATCATGCCAATGATTCAATAAATATATAAACTTGGTATATCATGCAAATGAAGCGATAAATATTTTATCTTGGCATATCATGCCAAGGATTCCATAAATATATAAACTTGGTATATCATGCCAATTGTGCAATAAATATATAAACTTGGTATATCATGCCAATAATTCAATAAATATTTTATCTTGGCATATCATGCCAATGAAGCAATAAATGTATAAACTTGGTAAATCATGCCAATGATTCAATAAATATATATACTTGGTATATCATGCCAATGATTCAATAAATATATGAACTTGGTATATCATGCCAATGAAGCAATGAAAACTTGGTATATTATGCCAATGAAGCAATAAAAACTTGTTATATCATGCCAATGAAGCAATAAATATATAAACTGGGTATATCATGCCAATGAAGCAATAAATGTATAAACTTGGTATATCATGCCAATGATTCAATAAATATATAAACTTGGTATATCATGCCAATGAAGCAATAAATATATAAACTTGGTATATCATGCCAATGAAGCAATAAATATATAAATTTGGTATATCATGCAAAAGAAGCAATAAAAATATAAACTTGGTATATCATGCTAATGAAGCAATAACAACTTAGTATATCATGCCAATGATTCAATAAATATATAAACTTGGTATATCATGCCAATGATTCAATAAATATATAAACTTGCTATATCATGCCAATGAAGCAATAAAAACGTGGTATATCATGCCAATGAAGCAATAAAAACATGGTATATCATGCCAATGAAGCAATCAATATATATAAACTGGGTATATCATGCCAATGAAGCAATAAATGTATAAACTTGGCATATCATGCCAATGATTCAATAAATATATAAACTTGGTATATGATGCTAATGATTCAATAAATATATAAACATGTTGTATCATGCCAATGAAGCAATAAAAACATGGTATATCAAGCCAATGAACCAATAAAAACTTGGTATATCATGCCAATGAAGCAATAAAACTTGGAATATCATGCCAATGAAGCAATAAATATATAAACGTGGTATTTTATGCCAATGAAACAATAAATATATAAACTTGGTATATCATGCCAATTATGCAATAAATGTATAAACTTGGTATATCATGCCAGTGAAGCAATAAATATATAAACTTGGTATATCATGCCAATGAAGCGATAAATGTTTAAACTTGGTATATCATGCCAATGATTAAATACATATATAAACTTGGTATATCATGCCAATGATTCAATAAATATATAGCCTTGGTATATCATGCCAATGAAGCAATAAATATATAAACTTGGTATATCATGCAAATGAAGCGATAAATATTTTATCTTGGCTTATCATGCCAATGATTCCATAAATATATAAACTTGGTATATCATGCCAATTAAGCAATAAATATATATACTTGGTATTTCATGCCAATGAAGCAAAAAATATATAAACTTGGTATATCATGCTAAATTAGCAATAAATATATAAACTTGGTATATCATGCCAATGATTCACTAAATATATAAACTTTATTTATTGCACAATTGGCATGATATACCAAGGTTATGTATTTATTGAATCATTGGCATGATATACCAAGTTTATATATTTATCGCTTCATTGGCATGATATACCAAGTTTATATATTTATTGCTTCACTGGCATGATATACCAAGTTTATACATTTATTGCATAATTGGCATGATATACCAAGTTTATATATTTATTGCTTCATTGGCATGAAATACCACGTTTACATATTTATTGCTTCATTGGCATGATATACCACGTTTATATCATGATTCATATTATCAGTGGGCTATTAATGGACATATTATCAGTGGGCTATTAATGGACATATTATCAGTGGCTATTAATGGACATATTATCAGTGGGCTATTAATGGACATATTATCAGTGGCTATTAATGGACATATTATCAGTGTCTATTAATGGACATATTATCAGTGGGCTATTAATGGACATATTATCACTGGGCTATTAATGGACATATTATCAGTGGTTATTAATGGACATATTATCAGTGGGCTATTAATGGACATATTATCAGTGGCTATTAATGGACATATCAGTGGGCTATTAATGGTCATATTATCAGTGGCTATTAATGGACATATTATCAGTGTCTATTAATGGACATATTATCAGTGGGCTATTAATGGACATATTATCAGTGGGCTATTAATGGACATATTATCAGTGGGCTAGTAATGGACATATTATCAGTGGCTATTAATGGACATATTATCAGTGGGCTATTAATGGACATATTATCAGTGGCTATTAATGGACAAATTATCAGTGGGCTATTAATGGACATATTATCAGTGACTATTAATGGACATATTATCAGTGGCTATTAATGGAAAAATTATCAGTGGCTATTAATGGACATATTATCAGTGGGCTATTAATGGACATATTATCAATGGGCTATTAATGGACATATTATCAGTGGTCTATTAATGGACATATTATCAGTGTCTATTAATGGACATATTATCAGTGGCTATTAATGGACATATTATCAGTGGGCTATTAATGGACATATTATCAGTGGGCTATTAATGGACATATTATCAGTGGCTATTAATGGACATATTATCAGTGGGCTATTAATAGACATATTATCAGTGGGCTATTAATAGACATATTATCAGTGGGTTATTAATGGACATATTATCAGTGGGCTAATAATGGACATATTATCAGTGGGTTATTAATGGACATATTATCAGTGGGCTATTAATGGACATATTATCAGTGGCTATTAATGGACATATTATCAGTGGGTTATTAATGGACATATTATCAGTGACCATTAATGGACATATTATCAGTGGGCTATTAATGGACATATTATCAGTGGGCTATTAATGGACAAATTATCAGTGGGCTATTAATGGACATATTATCAGTGGGTTATTAATGGACATATTATCAGTGGCTATTAATGGACAAATTATCTGTGGGCTATTAATGGACATATTATCAGTGGGCTATTAATGGACATATTATCAGTGCGCTATTAATGGACATATTATCAGTGGCTATTAATGGACATATTATCAGTGGGCTATTAATGGACATATTATCAGTGGCTATTAATGGACAAATTATCGGTGGGCTATTAATGGACATATTATCAGTGGGCTATTAATGGACATATTATCAGTGCGCTATTAATGGACATATTATCAGTGGCTATTAATGGACATATTATCAGTGGGCTATTAATGGACATATTATCAGTGGCTATTAATGGACAAATTATCAGTGGTTATTAATGGACATATTATCAGTGGGCTATTAATGGACATATTATCAGTGGTTATTAATGGACATATTATCAGTGGGCTATTAATGGACATATTATCAGTGGGCTATTAATGGACATATTATCAGTGGCTATTAATGGACATATTATCAGTGGGCTAATAATGGACATATTACCAGTGGGCTATTAATGGACATATTATCAGTAAGCTATTAATGGACATATTATCAGTGGGCTATTAATGGACATATTATCAGTGGGCTATTAATGGACATATTATCAGTGGGCTATTAATGGACATATTATCAGTGGGCTATTAATGGACATATTATCAGTGGCTATTAATGGACATATTATCAGTGGCTATTAATGGACATATTATCAGTGGCTATTAATAGACATATTATCAGTGGGCTATTAATGGACAAATTATCAGTGGGCTAATAATGGACAAATTATCAGTGGTTATTAATGGACATATTATCAGTGGTTATTAATGGACATATTATCAGTGGGCTATTAATGGTCATATTATCAGTGGGCTATTAATGGACATATTATCAGTGGGCTATTAATGGACATATTATCAGTGGGTTATTAATGGACATATTATCAGTGGGCTATTAATGGACAAATTATCAGTGGCTATTAATGGACAAATTATCAGTGGCTATTAATGGACAAATTATCAGTGGGCTATTAATGGACATATTATCAGTGGGCTATTAATGGACATATTATCAGTGGGCTATTAATGGACATATTATCAGTGGCTATTAATGGGCATATTATCAGTGGCTATTAATAGACATATTATCAGTGGCTATTAATGGACATATTATCAGTGGGCTATTAATGGACATATTATCAGTGGATATTAATGGACATATTATCAGTGGCTATTAATGGACATATTATCAGTGGGCTATTAATGGACATATTATCAGTGGGCTATTAATGGACATATTATCAGTGGGCTATTAATGGACATATTATCAATGGCTATTAATGGATATATTATCAGTGGGCTATTAATGGACATATTATCAGTGGGCTATTAATGGACATATTATCAGTGAGCTATTAATGGACATATTATCAGTGGGCTATTAATGGACATATTATCAGTGGGCTATTAATGGACATATTATCAGTGGCTATTAATGGACATATTATCAGTGGGCTATTAATGGACATATTATCAGTGGCTATTAATGGACATATCAGTGACTATTAATGGACATATTATCAGTGGCTATTAATGGACATATTATCAGTGGGCTATTAATGGACATATTATCAGTGGCTATTAATAGACATATTATCAGTGGCTATTAATGGACATATTATCAGTGTGTTATTAATGGACATATTATCAGTGGGCTATTAATGGACATATTATCAGTGGGCTATTAATGGACATATTATCAGTGGGTTATTAATGGACATATTATCAGTGGGCTATTAATGGACAAATTATCAGTGGCTATTAATGGACAAATTATCAGTGGCTATTAATGGACATATTATCAGTGTGTTATTAATGGACATATTATCAGTGGGCTATTAATGGACACATTATCAGTGGATATTAATGGACATATTATCAGTGGTCTATTAATGGACATATTATCAGGGGCTATTAATGGACATATTATCAGTGGCTATTAATGGACACATTATCAGTGGATATTAATGGACATATTATCAGTGGTCTATTAATGGACATATTATCAGGGGCTATTAATGGACATATTATCAGTGGCTATTAATGGACATATTATCAGTGTGTTATTAATGGACAAATTATCAGTGGCTATTAATGGACAAATTATCAGCGGTCATTAATGGACAAATTATCAGTGGGCTATTAATGGACATATCAGTGGGCTATTAATGGACACATCAGTGGGTTATTAATGGACACATTATCAGTGGCTATTAATGGAAAAATTATCCGTGGGCTATTAATGGACACATCAGTGGGCTATTAATGGACAAATTTTCAGTGGGCTATTAATGGACATATTATCATTGGGCTATTAATGGACAAATTATCAGTGGGCTATTAATGGACATATTATCAGTGGCTATTAATGGACATATTATCAGTGGGCTATTAATGGACATATTATCAGTGGCTATTAATGGACATATTATCAGTGGGCTATTAATGGACATATTATCAGTGGCTATTAATGGACATATTATCAGTGGGCTATTAATGGACATATTATCAGTGGCTATTAATGGACATATTATCAGTGGGCTATTAATTGACATATTATCAGTGGCTATTAATGGACATATTATCAGTGGGCTATTAATGGACATATTATCAGTGGGCTATTAATGGACATATTATCAGTGGCTATTAATGGACATATTATCAGTGGGCTATTAATGGACATATTATCAGCGGCTATTAATGGACATATTATCAGTGGGCTATTAATAGACATATTATCAGTGGGCTATTAATGGACATATTATCAGTGGGCTATTAATGGACATATTATCAGTGGGCTATTAATGGACATATTATCAATGGCTATTAATGGACATATTATCAGTGGGCTATTAATGGACATATTATCAGTGGGCTATTAATGGTCATATTATCATTGGGCTATTAATGGACATATTATCAGTGGGTTATTAATGGACATATTATCAGTGGGCTATTAATGGACATATTATCAGTGGCTATTAATGGACATATTATCAATGGCTATTAATGGACATATTATCAGTGGGCTATTAATGGACAAATTATCAGTGGGCTATTAATGGACATATTATCAGTGGGCTATTAATGGACATATTATCAGTGGGCTATTAATGGACATATTATCAGTGGCTATTAATGGACATATTATCAGTGGCTATTAATGGACATATTATCAGTGGATATTAATGGACATATTATCAGTGGGCTATTAATGGACATATTATCAGTGGGCTATTAATGGACATATTATCAGTGGCTATTAATGGACATATTATCAGTGGCTATTAATGGACATATTATCAGTGGGCTGTTAATGGACATATTATCAGTTGCTATTAATGGACATATTATCAGTTGCTATTAATGGACATATTATCAGTGGGCTATTAATGGACATATTATCAGAGGGCTATTAATGGACATATTATCAGTGGCTATTAATGGACATATTATCAGTGGGCTATTAATGGACATATTATCAGTGGGCTATTAATGGACATATTATCAGTGGTTATTAATGGACATATTATCAGTGGGCTATTAATGGACATATTATCAGTGGGCTATTAATGGACATATTATCAGCGGCTATTAATGGACATATTATCAGTGGGCTATTAATGGACATATTATCAGCGGCTATTAATGGACATATTATCAGCGGCTATTAATGGACATATTATCAGTGGATATTAATGGACATATTATCAGTGGCTATTAATGGACATATTATCAGTGGGCTATTAATGGACATATTATCAGTGGGCTATTAATGGACATATTATCAGTGGCTATTAATGGACATATTATCAGTGGCTATTAATGGACATATTATCAGTGGCTATTAATGGACATATTATCAGTGGGCTATTAATGGACATATTATCAGTGGCTATTAATGGACATATTATCAGTGGGTTATTAATGGACATATTATCAGTGGGCTATTAATGGACATATTATCAGCGGCTATTAATGGTCATATTATCATTGGGCTATTAATGGACATATTATCAGTGGGTATTAATGGACATATTATCAGTGGTTATTAATGGACATATTATCAGTGGGCTATTAATGGACATATTATCATTGGGCTATTAATAGACATATTATCAGTGGGTTATTAATGGACATATTATCAGTGGGCTATTAATGGACATATTATCAGCGGCTATTAATGGTCATATTATCATTGGGCTATTAATGGACATATTATCAGTGGGCTATTAATGGACATATTATCAGTGGCTATTAATGGACATATTATCAGTGGGCTATTAATGGACATATTATCAGTGGGCTATTAATGGACATATTATCAGTGGCTATTAATGGACATATTATCAGTGGCTATTAATGGACATATTATCAGTGGGCTATTAATGGACATATTATCAGTGGGCTATTAATGGACATATTATCAGTGGGTTATTAATGGACATATTATCAGTGGCTATTAATGGACATATTATCAGTGGCTATTAATGGACATATTATCAGTGGCTATTAATGGACATATTATCAGTGGGCTATTAATGGACATATTATCAGTGGGCTATTAATGGACATATTATCAGTGGGTTATTAATGGACATATTATCAGTGGCTATTAATGGACATATTATCAGTGGCTATTAATGGACATATTATCAGTGGCTATTAATGGACATATTATCAGTGGCTATTAATGGACATATTATCAGTGGCTATTAATGGACATATTATCAGTGGCTATTAATGGACATATTATCAGTGGCTATTAATGGACATATTATCAGTGGGTTATTAATGGACATATTATCAGTGGGCTATTAATGGACATATTATCAGTGGGTTATTAATGGACATATTATCAGTGGCTATTAATGGACATATTATCAGTGGCTATTAATGGACATATTATCAGTGGCTATTAATGGACATATTATCAGTGGGTTATTAATGGACATATTATCAGTGGCTATTAATGGACATATTATCAGTGGCTATTAATGGACATATTATCAGTGGCTATTAATGGACATATTATCAGTGGGCTATTAATGGACATATTATCAGTGGGTTATTAATGGACATATTATCAGTGGCTATTAATGGACATATTATCAGTGGCTATTAATGGACATATTATCAGTGGGCTATTAATGGACATATTATCAGTGGGTTATTAATGGACATATTATCAGTGGCTATTAATGGACATATTATCAGTGGCTATTAATGGACATATTATCAGTGGGCTATTAATGGACATATTATCAGTGGGCTATTAATGGACATATTATCAGTGGGTTATTAATGGACATATTATCAGTGGGTATTAATGGACATATTATCAGTGGTTATTAATGGACATATTATCAGTGGGCTATTAATGGACATATTATCAGTGGCTATTAATGGACATATTATCAGTGGGTTATTAATGGACATATTATCAGTGGCTATTAATGGACATATTATCAGCGGCTATTAATGGACATATTATCAGTGGGCTATTAATGGACAAATTATCAGTGAGCTATTAATGGACATATTATCAGTGAGCTATTAATGGACATATTATCAGTGGGCTATTAATGGTCATATTATCAGTGGCTATTAATGGACATATTATCAGTGGCTAATAATGGACATATTATCAGTGGCTATTAATGGACATATTATCAGTGGGCTATTAATGGACATATTATCAGTGGGCTATTAATGGACATATTATCAGTGAGCTATTAATGGACATATTATCAGTGGGCTATTAATGGACATATTATCAGTGGCTATTAATGGACATATTATCAGTGGGCTATTAATGGACATATTATCAGTGAGCTATTAATGGACATATTATCAGTGAGCTATTAATGGACATATTATCAGTGGGCTATTAATGGTCATATTATCAGTGGCTATTAATGGACATATTATCAGTGGCTAATAATGGACATATTATCAGTGGCTATTAATGGACATATTATCAGTGGGCTATTAATGGACATATTATCAGTGGGCTATTAATGGACATATTATCAGTGGGCTATTAATGGACATATTATCAGTGGGCTATTAATGGACATATTATCAGTGGGCTATTAATGGACATATTATCAGTGGCTATTAATGGACATATTATAAGTGGGCTATTAATAGACATATTATCAGTGGATATTAATGGACATATTATCAGTGGGCTATTAATGGACATATTATCAGTGGGCTATTAATGGACTTATTATCAGTGGCTATTAATGGACATATTATCAGTGGCTATTACTGGACAAATTATCAGTGGGCTATTAATGGACATATTATCAGTGGCTATTAATGGACATATTATCAGTGGCTATTAATGGACATATTATCAGTGGGTTATTAATGGACATATTATCAGTGGGCTATTAATGGACATATTATCAGTGGCTATTAATGGACATATTATCAGTGGCTATTAATGGACATATTATCAGTGGCTATTAATGGACATATTATCAGTGGGCTATTAATGGACATATTATAAGTGGGCTATTAATGGACATATTATCAGTGGGCTATTAATGGACATATTATCAGTGGGCTATTAATGGACATATTATCAGTGGGCTAGTAATGGACATATTATCAGTGGGCTATTAATGGACATATTATCAGTGGGCTATTAATGGACATATTATCAGTGGCTATTAATGGACATATTATCAGTGGGCTATTAATGGACATATTATAAGTGGGCTATTAATGGACATATTATCAGTGGGCTATTAATGGACATATTATCAGTGGGCTATTAATGGACATATTATCAGTGGGCTAGTAATGGACATATTATCAGTGGGCTATTAATGGACATATTATCAGTGGGCTATTAATGGACATATTATCAGTGGCTATTAATGGACATATTATCAGTGGGCTATTAATGGACATATTATCAGTGGTTATTAATGGACATATTATCAGTGGGCTATTAATGGACATATTATCAGTGGTTATTAATGCACATATTATCAGTGGGCTATTAATGGACATATTATCAGTGGCTATTAATGGACATATTATCAGTGGGCTATTAATGGACATATTATCAGTGGTTATTAATGGACATATTATCAGTGGCTATTAATGGACATATTATCAGTGGGCTATTAATGGACATATTATCAGTGGGTTATTAATGGACATATTATCAGTGGCTATTAATGGACATATTATCAGTGGCTATTAATGGACATATTATCAGTGGGCTATTAATGGACATATTATCAGTGGCTATTAATGGACATATTATCAGTGGCTATTAATGGACATATTATCAGTGGGCTATTAATGGACATATTATCTGTGGGCTATTAATGGACATATTATCAGTGGCTATTAATGGACATATTATCAGTGGGCTATTAATGGACATATTATCAGTGGCTATTAATGGACATATTATCAGTGGGCTATTAATGGACATATTATCAGTGGCTATTAATGGACATATTATCTGTGGGCTATTAATGGACATATTATCAGTGGCTATTAATGGACATATTATCAGTGGGCTATTAATGGACATATTATCTGAGGGCTATTAATGGACATATTATCAGTGGGCTATTAATGGACATATTATCAGTGGGCTATTAATGGACATATTATCAGTGGGCTATTAATGGACATATTATCAGTGGGCTAATAATGGACATATTATCAGTGGGCTATTAATGGACATATTATCAGTGGGCTATTAATGGACATATTATCAGTGGGCTATTAATGGACATATTATCAGTGGGCTATTAATGGACATATTATCAGTGGCTATTAATGGACATATTATCAGTGGCTATTAATGGACATATTATAAGTGGGCTATTAATAGACATATTATCAGTGGATATTAATGGACATATTATCAGTGGGCTATTAATGGACATATTATCAGTGGGCTATTAATGGACATATTATCAGTGGCTATTAATGGATATATTATCAGTGGGCTATTAATGGACATATTATCAGTGGGCTATTAATAGACATATTATCAGTGGATATTAATGGACATATTATCAGTGGGCTATTAATGGACATATTATCAGTGGGCTATTAATGGACATATTATCAGTGGGCTATTAATGGACATATTATCAGTGGCTATTAATGGATATATTATCAGTGGGCTATTAATGGACATATTATCAGTGGGCTATTAATAGACATATTATCAGTGGATATTAATGGACATATTATCAGTGGGCTATTAATGGACATATTATCAGTGGGCTATTAATGGACATATTATCAGTGGCTATTAATGGATATATTATCAGTGGGCTATTAATGGACATATTATCAGTGGCTATTAATGGACAAATTATCAGTGGCTATTAATGGACATATTATCAGTGGGCTATTAATGGACATATTATCAGTGGGCTATTAATGGACATATTATCAGTGGTTATTAATGGACAAATTATCAGTGGGCTAATAATGGACATATTATCAGTGGGCTATTAATGGACAAATTATCAATGGCATATTAATGAGCAAATTATCAGTGGCCACTAATTAGCAAATTATCAGTGGGCTATTAATGAACAAATTATCAGTGGGCTATTAATGGACATATTATCAGTGGCTATTAATGGACATATTATCAGTGGGCTATTAATGGACATATTATCAGTGGGCTAATAATGGACAAATTATCAGTGGCTATTAATGAGCAAATTATCAGTGGGCTATTAATGGACAAATTATCAGTGGGCTAATAATGGACAAATTATCAGTGGGCTATTAATGGACATATTATCAGTGGGCTATTAATGGACATATTATCAGTGGGTTATTAATGGATACTCCTTCTGTGTATTACACTAGATTAGTATTTGTTTTTACACCTTCGCCTGTGGAATTTGTACTCTCTGTACAACATTACTGCTCCTTCCTTTTTTTGTAGCTTTGTAATACAATCGTTGACTAACCCAGCTCCCGTGGACTATCTTTCCTACGATGTTTAATGAGCATAATGATAAATATTTGGCTGGCTGAGACTTATGGTAAATAAAGTAATGTCCGTTATTCCATTTCCTTTGAACTACAGTCTGTAACCTGTCCATCCTGTGCCCTACACTCAGACAGGTACCGAAGTGAGCATTCTGGGATTTTCACTGGGAGATATGATGCTAATTCCAATATCCATCACACCGCCTGGTGCCTCATCTGATGATGTCGTTATCAGGTACCTGGGCTAGAATGATGCTGGTACACTGTCTGGTCACAATGGATGATGACCTCATAGACAATCTATTCTATTGCATTCGTGGCCGTGGCTTCAGTTTCCGGCAGCTGGTAGGACAAGTGCAGTTCTCAAACAGAACAGAAAATCTCACCAGCAACTACTCACATCATGGAAGTACCCCTGAAAAAACACGATATCTCTCATCTCCAGGAGAGAAACGTAATGCTACTGTCAGAGAATAAAGAGCTGAAGAACATGCTGTATCTGATGCAGTTTATACTGAACGACGATCAAACCAATGTCTGCTCCAGCAGCAGTACATACGATTGTGGCAAGCAGATTGTGTCATGCTATATTAAAGAACCTCCCATTGAAAAGGGTGGTCACAGGTCCAGATCTCGACAAAGAAGAATCCATTACAGAGGCAAAACACATAAGGACATCGATGGATGTAAATCTCTAAGCAGCACCTCGGACTCCAATAATGACCACACCAGGTAAAAATCAATCTGTGGACCCAACCTACCAAAACCAAGCCCTGTCCAGTAAAGGGAACCAGTTTGATGGTTTGTCTACTCTGGTGACTAGAGGGAATAATTGTTGATCTCCACTATTCTGTAGAATAAAAATGTTATTGCTGCATAATAAACCATATATTAGACCAGTTAGAGATACACACACTGGTTTACACTCACTAGGTGACAAGCGCTCACTTGGGATGAAAGAAACGTCCCTTCATATAAGTGAAACTTTTGAATAACTGTACTCTACACCCACAGCTAAAATCGTTCAGTTTAGGAAAACAGGACTAAATTCAGACAGTGTATCCTATTTATTTTAGTATAAAAGGGACAGTGAGGACAGAGTTCGATAAGGTGGCTATACTGACGTGGAAAGATTATTCTCCCCTCTCTCCAGATTATAAATGACCAAACAATTTTATACCTTTGTGGATTAGAGTTTAAATTAACCCAGTGGGACTCGGGTGATAGAGGAACCTGTGCGACTAACCAGGGAAATTAACACATTCTGATTTAGGATTGGAAGAGAGAGTTGCAGGTAATTGACTAAAACCAAAGTAACTGATTAAACTGAACGTTTGGCGATTTTCGCTTACTTTTGAAATTCCCTCGTCAATTTCCCACAATTCTCTCTTGCATGAATAAAGCCCTCAGTAATTTGATAAAATACAGGTGAGCCGCGCTATGCCGCGCTATCACATGTAATCATATCACGTGCCATCGCGATCTGAGCCCCGAGATCTTGCTAAACTCCTGCTTAGATCGAGATCCGGTGTAAAAATGGCTCCCATGGCAGCGTCATGTTACACGAGGAACCTCATTATAACACATGGCGTCCAATCCTTTACCTATTTATGCGGCTGATTTTGATCCAAACGCAGCAAAAAATGAATTCTGCCTCGTCGAGAGAAATGTCCTTCCTGTGTCCATATGGCAATCAGATCTCTCCAAGGATTAGCACGCTTTCAAAGTTAAGGAGGAATTAACATTTTTAACCCAATGAATAAGAGGAAATGCATACAATAAATAGTATCTCACTTTTCAGGATAGTTTATTCTATTTCATCCACTCTTAATTTGCATGAAGTGTAGGTATCTTAAATAAAAAAACATTAATGAAAGAATGCAGATAAATGTTCCTTACTGAGCCCTATCACGGGGCGGACATGTTGTGTAGAATCTTTGCTCTGTATAGCTCTATCAGGGGGCATGTTGTGTAGAATCTTTGCTCTGTATAGCTCTATCAGGGGGCGGACATGTTGTTTAGAATCTTTGCTCTGTATAGCTCTATCGGGGTGGACATGTTTAGAATCTTTTCTCTGTATAGCTCTATCGGGGTGGACATGTTTAGAATCTTTTCTCTGTATAGCTCTATCGGGGCGGACATGTTGTTTCGAATCTTGGGAGAGAGGAATCAGAGTATTGAAGGTCTGACCCAATATGTCCTGATTGAGATATACAGAGCAAAGAGGCTCGATAAGGTAATCCACGGAAGAAAAAGCTTCCAAGGTACACCGACTTAGGATCTATAAAAATTTGTCCTGTATTGAAAATATGTATAAAAGCAGCACATTGTGGAGACTTTTTATGGATCCTCAGTTGGTGTAGAGACTGGGTGCGGTTTTTCTTTGCTCCGTCTACAGCTCTGGCAACCCGAGAATCTGTACAATCTGGACTCAATAAGGGACCTTGTCTGTATTCTTTCATGAGAGCATTTCTATTTAAAATATCTACATTTTGTGCAATAAACAGAAATGCAAAACATATGTGTTATAACACTAAGAGCCTGCTGTTTTCTAAGGACACTTTAATTCACAGCTACTTTGGACAAAGACTTAGAAATAAGATATAAATATACATTTATATTCATTTTACTGTATTTCAGGACACCAGACATAAGCAGCAAGTCACACGACAGAAGATGATGGCTGGTGGATACAATAAATATTTGATAACTATCAAGTAATACTGATTAAAATGAATACAAAGTGATTATGTGAGGCTTCCTAAATATAATAATGTAAGAAACTCTTAATCTTACACATTACATACTGTTTGTTCATTGTGAGAGGCAGGCCACATCATGAAAGACTAAGCACTCAACGCAGCCCTACTAGAGAGGGAACATCAGGTTCCCAGCCCTACTAGAGAGGGAACATCAGGGTCCCAGCCCTACTAGAAAGGGAACATCAGGATCCCAGCCCTACTAGACCAGGAACATCAGGGTCCCAGCCCTACTAGAGAGGGAACATCAGGGTCACAGCCCTACTAGAAAGGGAACATCAGGGTCCCAGCCCTACTAGACAGGGAACATCAGGGTCCCAGCCCTACTAGAGAGGGAACATCAGGGTCCCAGCCCTACTAGAAAGGGAACATCAGGGTCCCAGCCCTACTAGACCAGGAACATCAGGGTCCCAGCACTACTAGAGAGGGAACATCAGGGTCACAGCCCTACTAGAAAGGGAACATCAGGGTCCCAGCCCTACTAGACCAGGAACATCAGGGTCCAAACCCTACTAGACCAGAAACATCAGGGTCCCAGCCCTACTAGGGAAGGAACATCAGGGTCCCAGCCCTACTAGAACCAGGAACATCAGGGTCCCAGCCCTACTAGACCAGGAACATCAGGGTCCCAGCCCTACTAGACCAGGAACATCAGGGTCCCAGCCCTACTAGGGAAGGAACATCAGGGTCCCAGCCCTAATAGACAGGGAACATCAGGGTCCCAGCCCTACTAGAGACGGAACCTCAGGGTCCCAGCCCTAATAGAGAGGGAACCTCAGGGTCCCAGCCCTACTAGAGAGGGAACATCAGGGTCCCAGCCCTGCTAGACAGGGAACATCAGGGTCCCAGCCCTGCTAGACAGGGAACATCAGGGTCCAAGCCCTACTAGAGAGGGAACATCAGGGTCCCAGCCCTACTAGAGAGGGAACCTCAGGGTCCCAGCCCTACTAGACAGCGAACATAAGGGTCCCAGCCCTACTAGACCAGGAACATCAGGGTCCCAGCCCTTGTAGACCAGGAACATCAAGGTCCCAGCCCTACTAGGGAAGGAACATCAGGGTCCCGTCCTTGTAGACCAGGAACATCAAGGTCCCAGCCCTACTAGGGAAGGAACATCAGGGTCCCAGCCCTACTAGACAGGGAACATCAGGGTCCCAGCCCTACTAGGGAAGGAACATCAGGGTCCCAGCCCTACTAGGGAAGGAACATCAGGGTCCCAGCCCTACTAGAGAGGGAACATCAGGGTCCCAGCCCTACTAGACCAGGAACATCAGGGTCCCAGTCCTACTAGAGAGGGAACATCAGGGACCCAGCCCTACTAGAGAGGGAACATCAGGGTCCCAGCCCTACTAGACAGGGAACATCAGGGTCCCAGCCCTACTAGAGAGGGAACATCAGGGTCCCAGCCCTACTGGACAGGGAACATCAGGGTCCCAGCCCTACTTGACAGGGAACATCAGGGTCCCAGCCCTACTAGACCAGGAACATCAGGGTCCAGCCCTACTAGAGAGGGAACATCAGGGTAGCAGCCCTACTAGGTAAGGAACAACAGGGTCCCAGCCCTACTAGGGAAGGAACATCAGGGTCATAGCCCTACTAGACCAGGAACATCAGGGTCATAGCCCTACTAGACCAGGAACATCAGGGTCCAAGTCCTACTAGAGAGGGAACTTCAGGGTCCCAGCCCTACTAGACCAGGAACATCAGGGTCCCAGCCCTACTAGACCGTGAACATCAGGGTCCCAGCCCTACTAGACAGGGAACATCAGGGTCCCAGCCCTACTAGACAGGGAACATCAGGGTCCCAGCCCTACTAGACCGGGAACATCAGGGTCCCAGCCCTACTAGACAGGGAATATCAGGGTCCCAGCCCTATTCGACAGGGAACATCAGGGTCCCAGCCCTACTAGACCAGGAACATCAGGGTCCCAGCCCTACTAGACAAGGAACATCAGGGTCCCAGCCCTACTAGACAGCGAACATCAGGGTCCCAGCCCTACTAGACCAGGAACATCAGGGTCCCAGCCCTACTAGACAGGGAACATCAGGGTCCCAGCCCTACTAGAGAGGGAACATCAGGGTCCCAGCCCTACTAGAGAGGGAAAATCAGGGTCCCAGCCCTACTAGAGAGGGAACATCAGGGTCCCAGCCCTACTAGAGAGGGAACATCAGGGTCCCAGCCTACTAGACAGGGAACATCAGGGTCCCAGCCCTACTAGACAGGGAACATCAGGGTCCCAGCCCTACTAGACAGGGAACATCAGGGTCCCAGCCCTACTAGACAGGGAACATCAGGGTCCCAGCCCTACTAGACAGGGAACATCAGGGTCCCAGCCCTACTAGACAGAGAACATCAGGGTCCCAGCCCTACTAGACAGGGAACATCAGGGTCCCAGCCCTACTAGACCAGGAACATCAGGGTCCCAGCCCTACTAGACCAGGAACATCAGGGTCCCAGCCCTACTAGGTAAGGAACATCAGGGTCCCAGCCCTACTAGGGAAGGAACATCAGGGTCCCAGCCCTACTAGACAGGGAACATCAGTGTCATAGCCCTACTAGACCAGGAACATCAGGGTCCCAGTCCTACTAGAGAGGGAACATCAGGGTCCCAGTCCTACTAGCCCAGGAACATCAGGGTCCCAGCCCTACTAGACCAGGAACATCAGGGTCCCAGCCCTACTAGACCAGGAACATCAGGGTCCCAGCCCTACTAGGGAAGGAACATCAGGGTCCCAGCCCTACTAGACAGGGAACATCAGGGTCCCAGCCCTAATAGACCAGGAACATCAGGGTCCCAGCCCTACTAGACCAGGAACATCAGGGTCCCAGCCCTACTAGACCAGGAACATCAGGGTCCCAGCCCTACTAGGGAAGGAACATCAGGGTCCCAGCCCTACTAGACCAGGAACATCAGGGTCCCAGCCCTACTAGACCAGGAACATCAGGGTCCCAGCCCTACTAGGGAAGGAACATCAGGGTCCCAGCCCTACTAGAGAGGGAACATCAGGGTCCCAGCCCTACTAGACAGGGAACATCAGGGTCCCAGCCCTACTAGACCAAGAACATCAGGGTCCCAGCCCTACTAGGGAAGGAACATCAGGGTCCCAGCCCTACTAGAGAGGGAACATCAGGGTCCCAGCCCTACTAGACAGGGAACATCAGGGTCCCAGCCCTACTAGGGAAGGAACATCAGGGTCCCAGCCCTACTAGACAGGGAACATCAGGGTCCCAGCCCTACTAGACCAGGAACATCAGGGTCCCAGCCCTACTAGGGAAGGAACATCAGGGTCCCAGCCCTACTAGACAGGGAACATCAGGGTCCCAGCCCTACTAGACAGGGAACATCAGGGTCCCAGCCCTACTAGACAGGGAACATCAGGGTCCCAGCCCTACTAGACAGGGAACATCAGGGTCCCAGCCCTACTAGACAGGGAACATCAGGGTCCCAGCCCTACTAGACCAGGAACATCAGGGTCCCAGCCCTACTAGGGAAGGAACATCAGGGTCCCAGCCCTACTAGACAGGGAACATCAGGGTCCCAGCCCTACTAGACAGGGAACATCAGGGTCCCAGCCCTACTAGACAGGGAACATCAGGGTCCCAGCCCTACTAGACAGGGAACATCAGGGTCCCAGCCCTACTAGACAGGGAACACCAGGGTCCTAGGACAGGGTGTGATGGAACCCAAAGTGGGTGTTCCATGATGCTGCAAGATTGCACTCTAGTGTGCTCGGTAGAGACAGGTGTCTAGAGCACACATCTTCACAGTTTAGGCTTTATACATGAAAGGGAATTGAGAAGGGAACTGTAAACTTAAGGTCAAACAAGAGTGTGAAGTATAACTGAATGAGAACATCTTTCCAAATGGGCTACTTTGGGCTTAAGCTTAAAATTCTCTTCTCAATTCCCTGCAATTGCTTCTTTCTTGAATAAAGCCGTTGCCGACATTGGATGCGTCAGGATTATCCTGCGGTGGGATGAGCGGTGGTAGAGTTCCATGGTGACTAACACCGTGCAGGCGAAGCCCATCACTCTTGTTGATGAAGGGAAAAGTGAATGACTTATGGAAATGTCTGTTTGTTTTTTATTATAGTTTTTATTTGGAGAGTTCTGCTGAGGTTTAAAGGTACAGTCTGAAGGGGAGCAAAAAAGAGGTTGCAATATCCTTTTAATGCTTACATTTACAATATTATTTTCTCCATATAAGAGGCCATTCCTGTATCTGATCCTGATTAAGGAGAATATAGATGTCACATTTGTTCAAGAATCTCACTGGACTAGAGATCAAAAAATGAATTGGAAGTATCTGAGATATCCAGTGTTATATCTTGGTATTGTGCTACCCATGGCAGACAAAATTTGGGCACTCCCCCTACGCACGCTGCACACCCACGACATGACCCATAACCCATGTTGCACACACAGTACATGACCCTCACCACCCCAATTACGTGCTACCATTACCCCATTATATGCCCCATCACCACATTACATGAGAATTTCCTGGAGCTTAATGATACTGGGGATATAATGTATACCACCCTCTGGTGCACACTGAAGGGTTCATCTAATTAAAAAAGGTTCATGGATGAAGAAGAATCGAGGACGAGATCTCTCAGACCTTTTTATCGCAATAGCCCAACTTGAAAGAGAAAATAAAAAAGTTCAAAAAGAAATAATACAGAAATTGAGCAACAAGGCAGATCTGGCTCTTATGAGATGAAAACAAAACTAAAGTAGAAAAAGACTTGACCAATAAACTTACGTTTCTTATAAAATGAATTAACCTGTGTTAAAAAATGTGCACTATTCTGTAACCATAGAATTAAAATAATGTTTCATGTGATTTAAGAAAATAGGGAGAGAGAGGGTAAAAATAAACACTTTTTTTTTTTTTTCAAAATTTGGGGGGGAAAAAAAAGGGAATGTCTATATACCAAAATTATCAAAGCTTCACTTTTAGAAAGGTCAACAGCGAAATATCCTGTGGAGTCCTTAACCCCTTCACAACAATGCTCGTACATGTACAGCTGCCTTTTTGCTGCGATTGGCGCTATTTTTGGCTTTCCTGGAAGCCTCACGAGTGAAGACATCCAGGAAAGCAAAAAAAACATGGCCACTGGGACAGCCCATGGGTGATCTTAAAGTGACAGGCCATTGACAATGGTCACTGACCTGTCAAACGCGCCTCCTCGCCCTATTTTCATATTTGCAAGAATTCTGATTGAGGCAAGTCTGAAACAGCTGTCGTACCCTGCAATAGCTGGGACAGGCTGCCTCAGCCATTAGGGGATTTTGTGATATGTCATGGGGCGAGAGGTGGGGTAGTTTGATCCTGGTTGCCTTAGCATCACTGCCCTAGGCACTTTCCTGGTGCTAAATACAGCGCTGGTCACAGCTGAATCAGCCTATCACAGAGGAAGAAATATCAAAAGTAATAAAATAACTAAAATCAGGAAAGGGCCTGACAGGTTCTCTGCTTTATTTTATAAGATATTGGACCCAATTATTGTTCCGATAATCTTTCCAGTTCAGAAGCCAGGGAAGGACCAACTGCCTATCTCACTAATAAATCCAGATGTTAAAATGTATTCTAAGATACTTGCTCAGAGACTTAATTCAGTTATATTGCCCCTGATACATCCAGACCAGTCAGGGTTTATGCCAGGAAGAACAGGGGACGATAATGTTTGCAGGGTCTTCAATATATTAGAAGAAATACATCATAGATAATCTCCGTCCATTCTGCTAGCTCTGGATGCAGAAAAAGCTTTTGAAAGAGTCAACTGGAGGTAAATGTCGGAGCCTCTGTGTGCGTTTTGAGTGATCGGAAGATTTAGAGATAATACTATGGCTTTGTACTCTGATCCGAGGGCTAAGGTGAGTGGTCTTTCCATGGATATTGATTTTTTAACTTCAGGAATGGCCCCCGTCACCATTATTATTATTATAATAGAGCCATTAACGGCACATATTGGGAAATCAACAGAGATTCAGAGTATCCGTATAGTACAAGTGGAACATGTCCTCATGCTTTATGCTGATGACATTCTGCTGACTCTCTCATCCCCAGAAGTCTAGTTTCTAACTTAACTTCAGGTTATAGAAAGATTTGGATCTCAAATTATAAAACTAACTTATCTGTGATGATCAATTCCTTGCTACTTATAATTTCAAAAAGAAAATGTTAGGAGAACTGGGAAAAGACGATAGAGCAGAAACTGGAGCGGACTACCTGGGGATTAAAAATTGTTCAAAATTGGAGGATGTAGTCCCAGTAAATCTTAAGGGCATATTAAAAGAAATAAAAGAGACCCTAGCCGCTTGGAGAGGGATAGAGATCTCATGGATGGCACTGGCAGTGTGTGGACCGGCACACTGAATGTCTGAATGTAATACATAGTCATACATAGTGCCTAAGATATTATATATTATTAGAACTATTCCCATGCCGGTAGATAAGAAACTAATAAAAGAGAGAGATCAGCTACTGGGGGACTAAGAAACCTGATTGAATGAAGCCTCCCAGTCGGTACATGTTTTAGCCTGGGGATATTAGCAAAAAAGGGGAAAGGGATGTTACAATATTTATTTATAAGTTATTTAACGAAATCAGCACCTATAGAAATATTATCTGTTTATATCGATGATTTAGATTGAAAAGTATGGAAAAATAGGGGTATAAAAAATATAATGGAGCTATATAGAGATTAGAGAATTTGAAAACTACATTTTTGTTAAGATCAAAAGAACTATTCTATCTGAGAATAACATATTTTCTCATTCCAAATCCAGTGGAGGAACTGAATAAATGGGATGATTTTATGATAGAAGATACTCCCCTCAAATCTGATCTCCAAGGTAGTAAAATTCTTAAATAGTTTCAGGAGAAAGGACAGTAAGGTTAGAGCTGTTGAGAAAGGGGGTAGGAGATATCAGATTAGAATTCACGGTAATGACATGGTATAAGTCATGGCATGACATAAGGCAGTACACAGTGTCACTTTGCAAGAACAATGCTATACGTTGACACATCGCTGGTACTTAGTTTAACACCTTTAAATCAATTTTCCATAGACAACAATGTCAAATGCTGAGCTTACAAAATAGAGGTCCAAACTGTCACATCTGGTGGGAGTGTGATCTAATGAAAAGGATTAAAGTAAATTTATTAGAACTCATTAGAGACATAGATGACACGGTCTCGGAGATAACTCCACATGCCTTTCTCCTCCATATGTATAAACCCGGCCAAAACAAGGAAACTAAATATCAGACTGTAGATTGTGAATGGCTGGGTTTTGGAAGAAGGATGGAGTGAGATCTTGGCTCAAACACTCGTTCAACTTCAATCAGAGAAATTTTTATACAGTAATAACATTCAAACTAAGGAGGAATCTGACCAAATAAGGAATAATTGGCTTATAATACAAGAGATTAGAATAGGATAGGATGCGGCTGGATAGAATTCCTGACTTATTTCCCAAAGGTGCATAATAATTCTACCAATCGGTAATACAGCTCACTCTCAGATGGGACACTAGCCGAACTCTCCTTATATAACTGTTTTCATGTTTCTTCTCCCTTTTTGTGGTATGAAAGAGGGATGGAATGAGCTTCAGATAGGACCGTGTTATTCTGCAAGAGTTGTATTGGATTGAGAAAGTATTTTAGCATATTGATTCCATCAACAATGTATGTTTGTTTTATTTTTTAAATGTATAAAGAAACATCTTACCAATAAAGAAAATATATTTCAAAAACAAACAAACCTAGAACCAATAAAAATGATATATATATCAGGGCTTGACAAATTCTGGGTGCCACGTCGCCCCTTTACTTGGCACCTCTGGGACTGATGTTTTTTTTTTTCTGTTTCTGTGTGTGTCTGTCTGTCCCTATGTGACTTTGTCTCTAAGTGACTTTCTTTGCCTGTCTCTATGTGACTTTCTCTGTCTGTCTCTCTGTGAATCTGTCTGTCTGTGTGTGACTTTGTCTCTGTATGACGTTCTCTGTCTGTCTCTCTGTGACATTGTCTCTGTCTGTCTGTGACTTTCTCTGTCTGTCTCTGTCTTTCTCTGTCTGTCTCTGTGTCTTTGGTATCCCTATGTGATATTGTCTCTGTAATTGTCTCTGTGTATGTAAGTGTAGCAGTGTGTGTATATCTGTGTGATTGTGTGTATGCCTGCGTATGTGTGCATTTCTGTGTGCTTATGTGTGTATGTCTGCATGTCTGTGTGCTTGTGTGTATGTCTGCTTGATTGTGTGTATGTGTGCATGTCTGTGTGCTTATGTGTGGATGTCTGCTTGATTGTGTGTATCTGTGCATGTCTGTGTGCTTGTGTGTATGTCTGCTTTATTGTGTGTATGTGTGCATGTCTGTGTGCTTATGTGTGGATGTCTGCTTGATTGTGTGTATGTGTGCATGTCTGTGTGCTTGTGTGTATGTCTGCTTGATTGTGTGTATGTGTGCATGTCTGTGTGCTTATGTGTGTATGTCTGCTTGATTGTGTGTATGTCTGCGTATGTGTGCATGTCAGTGTGCTTATGTGTGTATGTCTGCTTGATTGTATGTCTGTGTGCGTATGTGTGTATGTCTGCTTGATTGTGTGTATGTGTGTGTCTGTGTGCTTATGTGTATGTCTGCTTGATTGTGTGTATGTGTGTATGTCTGCTTGATTGTGTGTATGTCTGCGTAATAACATGTGCCAGGATATCTCTGAAAATTCAATTTTTTTCTTCAGTTAACCTTCTAGTTCTCAGGGCTGATGAAAGAGAAATGACAAATCTTCTCTTGTTGACGTAGAAGGTTGAGTGGTTCACGATTCATTTTCATTAACTTTATTTAATAAAGAGTCTCTGTCAGTCTAAAGCTCCACAAACCTTTCTCTTATCAGAACCCTTATCCAAAAAGTGTTTGATTTTGTACAGTTTTTCTTTATCCAAAGAATATTATTTACGGTTATTATAACTGGTAGCGTATAGGTAGGAAGTGGAAAAAGCTTTATCTATTCCTATCTCAAGATCTAAAAACGTAATGGTGTCATTATTATACTCGTATCTAAGGGGATCGCAATACGAGTTACAGAGTTCCATCATTGTACTCTACGTGTAGCAATGCGACATCTAATATCTAGAATCCTGAGGTCTGCTATATACCGTTACTCTTCACTGCTTCCTCTCAGTATACAGCCGTCAGCTGCAATTTGGAGATGAACTCTGCCGAGATCCCACCCAAATATCGAGACAAACTCACTACAGTGCAATAGGATTGGATTACCCAGAATCCATAATGGCGGTTTGTTAAGCATCCGAATAAACTAACTGTACCTCTTCAAGCAGCGTATTGCGGCATTTACAGGGCTAAGTGTATGCCGCAAGTCATCTACCTATGTTTAAATCTATAGTTACATGTTATAGAAACTATGAGGGGCATGTACTAAAAAAACGCAAATATTTTGTATGTAGTAGTAAACATTTAACACATGGTACATACGAGCAAATTACGAATAAAAACAGTCAATTTTGCAAATATTTTTTTCTGCCTCTTTTGACAGCACTTGCTAAAGGCTGGTGTAATTTTCACACTCAAAAAAAATTATTTTTCACAAAATATTTGCGAAACACTATAGCGTGCGCAAATCTAATTGCAATTTATTACCTCAACTGTCAAAATGCGCGCTAAATAAAAATAAACGGAAGAGGCGCAAATCAGGGAAAACAAGTGCAAAATGTTACAAATAGTCTCAAATTGCTCCTTACGCATGCTTTACCAACTTGTTGTACATGACCCCCTATGGCGTGTACAACCAGTAACCCTCTCTAAAGACTATTATCTCTTCCATAAGCGCCACGCTATTAGCAGGGTCACGTATGTGCAGTGTTTGATGCTTTTCTTTCGTTATATTCAGTGCTATGGGTGACTATAAAAAAATGAGATTAAAGTGGCAATTACTTTGCAGCAATCATTAAAGGGTCTACTCTGCTACATTGGCCTAGAGTTTGAAATTTCCTTCTCAATTCTCCGCAATTCTCTCTTTATTGAGAAAATAAGTAAATTCTCACAGCAATCTGAAACATGCTTTATTCACTCTAAATACAAAACAAGGTGGTAGGTGCGCTATGTGACAAACACCAGTGAAATACAGGAAATCTGATAATTGCCTTATAGTAGGTCACTCTTATATGACAATGTACAGTCAGTATCTTTAAAAAGACAGAAAAAACACAAAGACCATTGTGTAATATAGTCTAGATATGGAGTAATCTGTGCAGGTAACTAGTGCACTCACAAACAAAAGAAGGAGAAAATCTTATCTGTTGTTTCTTGTATGGTCCTCTTGCTCCTCATCCAGTGGATGTATGGTGTAGGAATAGATGAAGAAAAGCATAAATATGTGGTAAAATACAAGATTTTAATAAAGCAATAAGGTAGCTTACATCTAAAATGGAGATATGCAGCACAAAAGATGGTCACAGGCGATGGACCAAACAGCAGGTCCCACGCTAGTAATAAAATCCAAGTGGAGGCAATATTCCAAAGAACAGGATAAAATGACAGAAAAAACGATATAAAAGAATGAAAGGTCCGCAGTACATTGAATCACGCTACGCGTTTTGCCTTCCTGAGGCTTCCTCCTGGCGTGCAAGATTTCCTGTATTTCACTGGTGTTTGTCACATCGCGCACCTACCACCTTGTTTTGTATTTATTGTATGTTTTTCACTTGTGTTTTACAGACAAACACATAGGCTGGTGCTGCTGTGATACAGATTAAGCGCTGGTCTTTCTCCACTTGTCACTTTTATTCACTCTGTGCCGGCTGCACTCATACACAAATGCTTTAATATGATGGCGGAATCACTTATAACATTTCTGCAGTGACAATGGCGATATGGCATTGTCTCTCTGGTATGGCTGTGTGTTTCCGGTATAGGGCTGTCTATCCGGTATGAGGTTCTCTCTCCCGTAGGGCGCTGTCTCTCCGGTATGGGGAGAGTAGTAGATACCTGGAATATCCTTCCAGTGGAAGCAGTAAAGGCTGACACTGTAAAGAGTAGTAGATACCTGGAATAACCTTCCAGCGGAAGCAGTAAAGGCTGACGCTATGAAGAGTAGTAGATACTTGGAATAACCTTCCAGCAGAAGAAGTAAAAGCTGACACTATGAAGAGTAGTAGATGCCTGGAATAACCTTCCAGCGGAAGCAGTAAAGGCTGACGCTATGAAGAGTAGTAGATACCTGGAATAACCTTCCAGCAGAAGAAGTAAAAGCTGACACTATGAAGAGTAGTAGATGCCTGGAATAACCTTCCAGCGGAAGCAGTAAAGGATGACACTGTACAGAGTAGTCAGCCTTTACTGCATCCTCTGCAAGGTTATTCCAGGGATCTACTACTCCCTACAGTGTCATCCTTTACTGTTTCCGCTGGAAGGTTATTCCAGGTATCTACCTATCATTACAGTGTCAGCCTTTACTGCATCCTCTTCAAGGTTATGCCACGTATCTACTACTCCTTACAGTGTCAGTCTTTACTGCTTCCGCTGGAAGGTTATTCCAGGTATCTACTACTCTCTACAGCATCAGCCTTTACTGCTTCCGCTGGAAGGTTATTCCAGGTTTCTACTACTCTTCATAGCATCAGCCTTTATTGCTTCCGCTGGAAGGTTATTCCAGGTATCTATCTATCATTACAGTGTCAGCCTTTACTGCATCCTCTTCAAGGTTATGCCACGTATCTACTACTCTTTACAGTGTCAGTCTTTACTGCTTCCGCTGGAAGGTTATTCCAGGTATCTACTACTCTTTACAGTGTCAGTCTTTACTGCTTCCGCTGGAAGGTTATTCCAGGGATCTTCTACTCATTACAGTGTCAGCCTATACTGCTTCCGCTGGAAGGTTATTCCACGTATCTACTACTCTTTACAGTGTCAGCCTTTACTGCTTCCGCTGGAAGGTTATTCCACGTATCTACTACTCTTTACAGTGTTGGACTCTGCTGCTTCCGCTGGAAGATTATTCCAGGTATCTACTACTCTTTACAGTGTTGGACTCTGCTGCTTCCGCTGGAAGATTATTCCAGGTATCTACTACTCTTTACAGTGTTGGACTCTGCTGCTTCCGCTGGAAGATTATTCCAGGTATCTACTACTCTTTACAGTGTCAGCCTTTACTGCTTCCGCTGGAAGGTTGTTCCAGGCATCTGCTACTCTTTACAGAGTCGGCCTTTACTGTTTCCGCTGGAAGGTTATTCCAGATATCTACTACTCTTTCTGTATAATCATACTTTCTCACATTTTCACTCAGTATCTTCACATCACACAATGCATTTCTGCTGTTACACAGGCTGGTCATAGTGTTTACTGATCAGGTATTTGAAATACTTTGCATAATTACAATATAGAGAGTTGTGAGCCTCCAGGGCAGATAAACCCAGGACTCTGTGTATTGTGGTTTCTCTATGAATTGGGATGATCCACACACAGCCCCCCACTGACTCATACAATGTGATAATCTGCATTGTAAATACAGGTTACAGGGCCCTCTCCTAGACACTGCCCAGGGGGCTGAATAGAGGCGAAACTGGCCAGAATTGCAGATTATTCAATAACAATACATTACATTCCCCATGGGGCTAATTTACATCCACATCTGTGATAAGACTAACAGTTTGGGAGTTAATATGCAGCCCCAGGGATTATAATGTTATTTAGCAGCACAGGAGTTTCCAGTTTTCACTATTTTAAGATAATAAACAGTAGAATTACAATCTGCAGAGGGTGTAAAGTGCAGCTGAGGTCTTTATATGATGTGTCACATATACACTTATTAAACACACAAATAAATTCTAATTTAATATGTCCTGATAGAGAAATCCCACTGCCTTGTGTATTGGGCTCTGCACTAGGAGCTACATGACTGTAAGAACAGATTTATCGACATTATTTATAGAAAGAAGAGTAAATAATAAATAAATAAACATAATGATACAGGAGACATGATAAAACAAAACATATACACACAAATAATATATATAATAAAAAATCAGTACATAGACACAAATAAATGAAAGAGAAAACTATTTATAATTACACAGAAAGAAATAAACTCATTGTAATTGAGGAGATATAATATACATAATATATATATATATATATAGATTTATACACATAAAGAAAAAAACTCATTAGTATTTAGAAGAAATAATATATATATATATATATTTATGCACATAAAGAAAAACTTATTAGTATTTATGTGAAATAAACTTAATACTAAATATATATATATATATATATATACATACATATATATATATATTTTATAGAAAGAAATAAACTCATTATAATTGAGGAGAAATTATATACATAATACATATATATATAGATTGATATAACGAAAGAAATAAACTCATTGTCATTTTGGAGTAATAACATACTACATATTTATAGATTTATAAACATAAAGAAATTAACTCATTAGTATTTAGGAGAAATAATATACATAATACACACACACACACACTATATATATATATATATATATATATATATATATATATATATATATATATATATATATATATATATATATATATATTTATACACAAAAAGAAATAAACTCGCTGGAATTTAGGAGAAATAATATCCATAATAAGCATATATAGATTTATACACATAAAGAAATAAACTTATGGGAATTTAGAAGAAATAACATATATTGTAAATATTTATAGATTTATACACATAAATAAATAAACTCATTGGAATTAAGAAGAAATAATATGCATAATAAATATATATAGATTTATACACATAGATAAATAAACTCATTGGAATTTAGAAGAAATAACCCATTGTAAATATATATAGATTTATATACATAAATAAATAAATAAATAAACTCATTGGAATTAAGAAGAAATAATATGTATAATAAATATATATAGATTTATACACATAAAGAAATAAACTTATTGGAATTTAGAAGAAATAAAATATATATAGATTTATACACATAAATAAATAAACTCATTGGAATTTAGAAGAAATAAAACATTGTAAATATATATAGATTTATACACATAAATAAATAAACTCATTGGAATTTAGAAGAAATAAAACATTGTAAATATTTCTAGATTTATACATATACATAAATAAACCCATTGGAATTTAGAAGAAATAAAACATATTGTAAATATATATAGATTTATACACATAAAGAAATAAACTCAATGGAATTTAGGAGAAATAATATCCATAATAAGCATCTATAGATTTATACACATAAATAAATAAACTCATTGGAATAAAGAAGAAATTAAACATTGTAAATATTTTTAGATTTATACACATAAATAAATAAATAAACCCATTGGAATTTAGAAAAAAATAATATGTATGATAAATATATATAGATTTATACACATAAAGAAATAAACTTATTGGAATTTAGAAGAAAAAAACCATACTGTGTATATATATATATATATATATATATATATATATATATATATATATATATATAGAGAGAGAGAGAGAGAGAGAGAGAGAGAGAGAGAGAGAGAGAGAGAGAGAGAGAGAAAAATGTATTAGTATTTAGGCTAAATAAACTGAATACTAAATATATATATATATGTAAAGATTGATTTACAGAAATAATTAAATGTAGGAGAAATAATATACATAATAAATATATAGATTTATACACAGAAATAAATAAACTCATTAGTATTTAGGAGAAATAAAATGAATATTAAATTACAGATAGATTGAAATACAGAAATAAATAAACTCATTGGTATTTAGGAGAAATAATATACATAATAAATATATATAGATTTATACACATAAAGAAATAAACTCATTAGTATTTAGGAGAAACAATATACATAATACATATATATTTAGATTTATACACATAAAAAAATAAACTTATTGGAATTTACGAGAAATAATATACATAATAAATATAAATAATTTACACCCATAAAGAAATAAACTCATTGGGAGAAATGAACTCCCTGGGATATAGGAGAAGTATATATATATATATATATATTTATACACAAATAAAAATAAACTTATTGGAAGTTACGAAAAATAATATACATAATAGATATATATGGATTTATACACAGGAAGAAATAAAAACATTAGCAATTAGGAGAAATAAGATACATAATAAATACATATATATTTATACACATAAATAAACTCATTGTAATTTAGGAGAAACAATAAACATATTAAATATATATAGATGTATACACATAAAGAAATAAACTCATTGGGATATAAGAGAAACAATATACATAAAAAAATATATATAGATTTACACACAAACTTATTGGGATATAAGAGAAACAATATACATAATATATATATATATTTCTACACCTAAAGAAATAAACTAATTTGGCTTTAGAAGAAATAATATATGTAATAAACATACCGTATATATATTTATACACATAACTAAATTAACTCATTGGATAGAAATAAAATATAAATATATATAGATTTATACACATAAATAAACTTATTGGAATTTAGAAATCATAATATATATTGTACATTTTTTCTAGATTTATACACATAAAGAAATAAACTCATTCGGATAGAGGAGAAATAACAGCCAGAAATAAGACAAATAAAAAATGTAAAGATTCAGTTAAGATTGGGGGGGAATCCCCTTCAGAAGTGCAAATTAAATGTGTGTCATTTACACAATAACAAACACAGCACCACTTACTGGCTATTATTATCCCAGGCAAGTGCCCATTGTGTGTTAGTTACAAGGCCAGACATACACCTATGGAATTTACAGGACAAAGCATGGAGGTGGGGTTAAGTCTGACCCTGTGGTACAAATAGGAGAGGGGTTCAGTTTCCCAGGACAGACTAATCCATTCCCTCTCCTGGAAGCACCAACGCCAGCTACAGGAAACCATGGAAGACCTGAGCAATGGGCTCTTCATGTCCCCTTTTGATCCAACCTTTCTGGATAGCTATCCACTTCTAGACAGTGACCACACCAGCATTGATTTGAATCTACTCCACATGGAGCTTGGAGAGGTCTGCTCCCCCGAGGGAGATGCAAAGATGGAGGAGAAAAATGAGGAGAAGAAAACGAGAACATATCGGCGGCATGAGAAGCCGCCATACTCCTATGTGGCATTGATAGCGTTGGTCATCCAGGCCTCGCCAGAGAAGAAGCTGAGGCTGTCTGAGGTAAGGGATGGAATGGGGTCATCAACCATCTAGTCTACTGTGTGGGCTAACTAGGCTACTGTATGGGCTAACTAGGCTACTGTATGGGCTAACTAGGCTAATGTATGGTATAAATAGGCTAATGTATGGGCTAACTAGGCTAATGTACGGGATAAATAGGCTAATGTATGGGTTAACTAGGCTAATGGACAGGCTAACTAGGATAATGTATGGGCTAACTAGGCTAATGGACAGGCTAACTAGGATAATGTATGGGCTAACTAGGCTAATGTATGAGATAAATAGGCTAATGTATGGGCTAACTAGGCTAATGGAAGGGCTAACTAGGATAATGTATGGGCTAACGGATAATGTATGGGCTAACTAGGCTAATGTATGTGGTCATTAAATTACTGCATGTGATAATTGGGCTCCAGTACAGGGTCACAATGCTACTGCATGGGGTCACTAGAATACTGTAACGGGTCACTACACTATACATAATACATTATGGGGTCATTAAGCCTCTATATAACATTATTAATTAATTCCATTTATGTATATATATTAAAATTTTTGCTTATTCATGGTCCTTATTTTCTCTACTTATGACACCAGGAGGGAACTAGCATTGTATTTAATTATTGCACAAACAGTAGATGGAGGTTTAGAGATGTTAAAGCAAAAGTGTTTAAATAATGCTTGCATCTAACTCAGGCATGGTAAATAGAAATGCTTTAAATCAAATAATACAAGTAAATCTTTGCTCTGTATAGCTCTATCAAGGGGCAGACATGTTGTTTAGAATCTTTGCTCTGTATAGCTCTATCAGGGGGCAGACATGTTGTTTAGAATCTTTGCTCTGTATAGCTCTATAAGGGGGTGGACATGTTGGTTAGAATCTTTGCTCTGTATAGCTCTATCAGGTGGTGGACATGTTGTTTAGAATCTTTGCTCTGTATAGCTCTATCAGGGGTGGACATGTTCTTTAGAATCTTTGCTCTGTATAGCTCTATCAGGGGGCGGAAATGTTGGTTAGAATCTTTGTTCTGTATAGCTCTATCAGGGGGCGGACATGTTGTTTAGAATATTTGCTCTGTATAGCTCTATCAGGGGGCAGACATGTTTAGAATCTTGGCTCTGTATAGCTCTATCAGGGGTGGACATGTTTAGAATCTTTGCTCTGTATAGCTCTATCAGGGGGAGGACATGTTGGTTAGAATCTTTGCTCTGTATAGCTCTATCAGGGGGCGGACATGTTGGTTATAATCTTGGGTCAGATCTTCCTTCAATCATGTTTATCTTCCTTTCCTTTCTCTCCAGATCCTGAAACAGATCAGTGCCATCTTTCCAGAGTTTAACGGGAAGTATAAAGGATGGAAAGACTCGGTCAGACACAATCTAACATCCTACAAATGTTTTCAAAAGGTAAGGACTGAAACTTAAATGTAAAAAATCCCCACCACTGAGTATCATGGACCCAAAATACCTGCTCTGTTAGTGTCACAGGCCCCTCACCCCAACCGCTGACCCACGAGAACTAACAGTTCCAGATATTGACTAATTATAACATAAACGGGGAGATCCACAGGGTTTGTCCCGTGTAGCAGAGTAGTAACAGGTAGAGATATTGTGTGCTTTGCATGGTTTCTATCAGTACGGTCCGGCCAGATCTATATTCAGTGCAGACTGCACAGCCGGTACCATCCTTGTTACCTGTGGTTAGCAGGTGGACATTACGTTCATTACATTAACCTGCCATACAATTCTCCTACTCTCATCCTGAAATGCGTTATAGCCAACAGTTGGGAATTTGCTAGGACCGTCCTGTTTTTTGGAGCCCTGTCCTGTCTGCTTAGCATTGCCTATGCATAGTGTATGTTAACGCTGAAGAGTGCGTGACCCCGCCCCCGTTTGGCTCCTCCCTGTGCCGGCAGATATGTGAATGTAAAGGATAACAAAGCTTGATGAAAGTGATCTGTATGTTGTGTGGTCAGAATTGCATTAATCCGGATCATAATGTGTTTTAATCGAGTCTGTGCGTCTCCTGTTAATGACATCCCCTTGGGGCTTGATATGCAAATTGCGCATAGTAAGTATTTCATTTGCATATTCAGCCACAAGTGATGTCATAAACAGGAGTCGCCACAGACACATTTAAAACACATTTGTGGGTTAATCCATGCATTAAAACAATATATATTCTCTATAGTCACAGCATAGACAATATTTAGGTTCCTTTAATATCAGTTCATATTCTATATGTTTTGAGTACCGGCAGAGCCAGCCTTAAGTGTTCCGGCGCCCTGTGTGGGCCCCCCCTGTGGCACCCCCCCCCCCATGCCTGTCTCTTTCCTCTCCCTCCATGTATGTGTCTCTCACTTCCCATGTTTGTTCCTTTCCTCTTCCTTACCATGTCTTGTTCTCTCCAACTCCCCCATATCTGTTCTCTCTCTCCCCTTCCTCCCCATATCTGTTCTCTCTCTCCCCCCTCCTCCCCATATCTGTTCTCTTCTCTACGAAGAGGGGGGCTCCTGTTCTTTTCTTCCTCTCCCCCTTCCTCTATTCTCTCTCTCCCCCCTTCCTCTGTTCTCTCTCTCTCCCCCTTCCTCTGTTCTCTCTCTCTCCCCCTTTCTCTGTTCTCTCTCTCTCTCCCCCTTCCTCTGTTCTCTCTCTCTCCCTTCCTCTGTTCTCTCCCCCTACCTCTGTTCTCTCCCCCTTCCTCTGTTCTCTCCCCCTACCTCTGTTCTCTCCCCCTTCCTCTGTTCTCTCTCTCTCCCCCTTCCTCTGTTCTCTCCCCCTTCCTCTGTTCTCTCCCCCTTCCTCTATTCTCTCTCCCCTCCCTTCCTCTGTTCTCTCCCCCTTCCTCTGTTCTCTCCCCCTTCCTCTGTTCTCTCCCCTTCCTCTATTCTCTCTCCCCTCCCTTCCTCTGTTCTCTCCCCCCTTCCTCTGTTCTCTCCTCCCTTCCTCTGTTCTCTCCCCCCTTCCTCTGTTCTCTCCCCCTTCCTCTGTTCTCTCTCTCCCCCCTTCCTCTATTCTCTCTCCCCTCCCTTCCTCTGTTCTCCCCCCCCTTCCTCTGTTCTCCCTCCCATTCTAATTTATGGTGAAGGGGCGGAGCTCACCAATTGAGAGGTGTAGTTCCGCCACCACCCTGTGAAGCAGAGCGGCGTCTGCTTCACGGGTGGCCATGGGCAGCATGAGAAGTACTGCCCGATACCATGCATTATCACTGTGTGTGGGGAGCGCGAGCAGCACTTTCTCATGCTGCCTGCTGCTCCCTGTGAAGCAGACGCCACTCTGCTTCACAGGGTGGGGACGGAGCTACAACGCTCAGCCAGTTAGCTCCGCCCCCTCCCCGGATCCTAAAGTTTAGCCAAGTAGAGATCTTTCGATCTTTTTTTTTTTTTTTTGTGGGTGGGGCCCCCTGGCGTGTTGCGCCTTCTGCGCTCGCACAGGTCGCACACCCCTAAGGCCGTCCCTGAGTACCGGCTAGTTATGGGGTTTGTTACTCAGCATTAACCATTTCAGAATATCATAGAAAGAGTTCAGATATATTGGTTCCTTATACCAGGAAATTCATCAATTACTTTACTGCTCCCACTGGGAGGTTATTCCAGGTATCTACTACTCTTTACAGTGTCAGCCATTACTGCTTCTGCTGGAAGGTTATTCCAGGTATCTACTACCAAAGAAAGCTCTTCCACCATCTGAATGTTAAACTCTTCTTTTTTTCTTCACCTTCAGGTATTGAAAAGTCCAGAGAAGCTTCAAGGAAAATGTAACTTCTGGAAAGTGAACCTAATGGGGCTCCCTGATAAATCCATGAAGTTACAAAGCACAGCTGCGTCTTGTCTGAGGGGGCTTCCCCTGGATCTCACCCCTTATGTCATGCAGGGGGTACTGTTCACCTACTCACAACAGCCTAGTTTGCCAATGGTGATGAACGGGCCAGTACTGAATGGACAGACCACTGAATCCACTGTGTTAATCCCCCAAGTGCAGCTCAATCCTCCTGCATCCCATCCAAGAATGGTTACTCCCAAAAATGTCTCTCTACCCAGAATCCACCCTTCAAATCTTGGATCGAACCCATGTAATATAGTACACCCAAACATGAGCCATGCACCTCACCCCACTGGCTCAAATCCCCCCGGGCCGTACCGCCAACACATTCCTTCTGGGCAGGACTACCAGCCGTTTCCATCAGGGTGGTGGCATCAGCATATTCTGTCTGAGCTGTGGTATCAACCTGTTACCCCTGGTCAGTGCCACCAATCCTTCATGGGCCACCAACCCATTCCCCCTGCCTTGTGCCACTAATCTGTCCCACCCTGGTCTGCGCTGCACTGTGCCACCAAACTGTTTCCCCCTGGTGTGCACCACCAACCTGTTCCCACCTCTGGTGTGCACCACCAACCTGTCCCCATCCTGGTGTGCACCACCAACCTGTCCCCATCCTGGTGTGCACCACCAACCTGTCCCCATCCTGGTGTGCACCACCAACCTGTCCCCATCCTGGTGTGCACAACCAACCTGTCCCCATCCTGGTGTGCACCACCAACCTGTTCCCACCCCGGTGTGCACCACCAACCTGTCCCCATCCTGGTGTGCACCACCAACCTGTTCCCACCTCTGGTGTGCACCAACAACCTGTTCCCACCTCTGGTGTGCACCACCAAGCTATTCCCCCTGGTCTGCACCACCAAGCTATTCCCCCTGGGCAGTCCCACTGACCTTGTTCCCTCCGTGCCCACTCCGTGCCCCCCTTCCATTTTGGCTGTCATGTTTCTGCTGCCCCTTTTCACTCCTGCATCCGAGAAGCAGATCAGACCACTCAGATATAAGCACTTCCCGGCCATCATGAAAGCAAATCTCCTCTGAAATGCACTTAACCCTTCTGATTACTGCTGAATTCGCACTTAGTAACTGGACTCTCATCGGAAAGCTAACACTTTAGACTGCACTCGCCATGTATTCCGTATCCTTCCTGAATGTGAATCATTAGGTTTTATCTGCCTGATTATCACTAGTAAAATGTCTGCACTACGAATGTGTCTCTTATCTTTCATTTGGTTTTATTACTTGTTCTTTTATTGGCGCTTTGAGTCCCTGGTCTGACAGGGGCCGACAGCCAGTAATGTAGGGGTTTCTGATAGGGCCCCTCAGATATGCATGATGCCATGAGTTACCTATATACACATTATTTTAACATGGGGCATTTAAAGCATAATGAATAGAAAATAGGACCATCCAAACTTAACCTCCTACTGTCAAATATAAAACACTCCAACAGGAAGGAAAACCCGTATGCTTGAACCAGCTGATAGGAGTATGGTACCGAATATGGGAACATAGTCATTTAGGTTGAAAGACCTCACCCCTCGCTGTTATATTGCCCTCTTCTCGTCCCCTGTACCAAATGGGAAAAGAGGGAGTGCTGCGGGAAGCAAGGGATATCATCCCAATACACGAGAAAAGAGAGAATATAAACAACAACAAAAATATATTAATGTTAATTCCATTATTGAATTACTGTAGGTCCTGTTTTTCTACACCCCCCCCAAAAAAAAAAACAAGCAACAACCATCCAGACCATTTTTAAATGCATCTATTGTATTTGATAGCACCACCTCTCTTGGCAGTGAATTATCTATCTTTATTATCCTTCCATAAAGAATCCCTTAGTTTGCGGTCTATGAAATCTTTGTTCTTCCAGTCTCAGGGGATGATGTCTCTTATGGGGGGGGGGGGGCAGATATGGGGGAGGAGGAAGAGAGTGAACAAATATGAGGGTATTAGGGGGGAAAGAACAGATATGGGGACGGGAAGGAGAGATAACATATATGGGGGAAGGGAAAGAGATAACAGATTTGGAGACATGGGGAGAGGGAGAACAGATATGGGGGAGTAGGAGAGAACAGATATGGGGGATGGGGATAAACAGACAGACATGGGGGTGGGAGAGAAACATGGGAAGGGAGAGAGACATACAATGGGGGGTTGTAAAGAGACAGACAGGGCAAGAAAGAGGAAAGAGACAGACATGGGAAGGGATAGGAGAGAGACAGACATGGAAAGGGATAAGAGACAGACAGACATAAGGGGGAGCCATAGGGGTGGCACACACAGGGCGCCTGAACACTTAAGGCCGGCCCTGCCTATATCATTTGACACCTGGAATAGGTCACCTTGACAGGCCTGTACAAGGTCATTGTCAGCGACCAACGATCTCTGGCCACAAGACCATTGCTCTCTTGGAGAAGTAAATTATAAACATTCTGCTATTTTGTAGGTTATATTCAGCCCATGGTAGAAGATAATAACAGTGAATTGGAAAGAATTTTATTAATGCTGTGTAATGTAGTATAACGTGATGCACGTATGTGCGGTCAGTAGAAGGTGGGGTTTAGGAGACAGAGGTCAGTGAGCGAGGGAATACACAGAGATCACAAGACATGAGTGCCATCTTGTGCTTCCCCAGAGAACTGCAGTCTAATTGCTGTGATCCTGGAGTCAGGGTGAAGGTGAATCTCTGGAGCAGAGTGGAGAAGAAAAGGAAAAGTTCCGTCCGAGCCAAGTTCTCTCCAAGACAGATACGTTTCCCTGGGACGAAAGAGAGCATGTGATAAGGAAGGCATGTGGAGAGAGAGACGAGAGACCGATCCCCACGCTCTACATGTGATCACCACACCCTCTATGCAATATGTGTGCACAGATCTCCGGCACCCGCAATACAATATGTGTGCACAGATCTCTACACCCTTTATAAAATATGTGTGCACAGATCTCCGGCACCCTCTATAAAATATGTGTGCACAGATCTCTACACCCTTTATAAAATGTGTTCACAGATCTCTACACCCTTTATAAAATATGTGTGCACAGATCTCCGGCACCCGCAATACAATATGTGTGCACAGATCTCCGGCACCCTCTATACAATACGTGTGCACAGATCTCCGGTACCCTCTTTACAATACGTGTGCACAGATCTCCGGTACCCTCTTTACAATACGTGTGCACAGATCTCCGGTACCCTCTTTACAATACGTGTGCACAGATCTCCGGTACCCTCTTTACAATATGTGTGCACAGATCTCCGGTACCCTCTTTACAATACGTGTGCACAGATCTCCGGTACCCTCTTTACAATACGTGTGCACAGATCTCCGGTACCCTCTATACAATACGTGTGCACAGATCTCCGGTACCCTCTATACAATACGTGTGCACAGATCTCCGGCACCCGCAATACAATATGTGTGCACAGATCTCTACACCCTTTATAAAATATGTGTGCACAGATCTCCGGCACCCTCTATAAAATATGTGTGCACAGATCTCTACACCCTTTATAAAATGTGTTCACAGATCTCTACACCCTTTATAAAATATGTGTGCACAGATCTCCGGCACCCACAATACAATATGTGTGCACAGATCTCCGGCACCCTCTATACAATACGTGTGCACAGATCTCCGGCACCCTCTTTACAATACGTGTGCACAGATCTCCGGTACCCTCTTTACAATATGTGTGCACAGATCTCCGGTACCCTCTTTACAATACGTGTGCACAGATCTCCGGTACCCTCTATACAATACATGTGCACAGATCTCCGGTACCCTCTATACAATACGTGTGCACAGATCTCCGGCACCCGCAATACAATATGTGTGCACAGATCTCCGGTACCCTCTTTACAATACGTGTGCACAGATCTCCGGTACCCTCTTTACAATATGTGTGCACAGATCTCCGGCACCCTCTATACAATACGTGTGCACAGATCTCCGGTACCCTCTTTACAATACGTGTGCACAGATCTCCGGTACCCTCTTTACAATACGTGTGCACAGATCTCCGGTACCCTCTTTACAATACGTGTGCACAGATCTCCGGTACCCTCTTTACAATATGTGTGCACAGATCTCCGGTACCCTCTTTACAATACGTGTGCACAGATCTCCGGTACCCTCTATACAATACGTGTGCACAGATCTCCGGTACCCTCTATACAATACGTGTGCACAGATCTCCGGCACCCGCAATACAATATGTGTGCACAGATCTCTACACCCTTTATAAAATATGTGTGCACAGATCTCCGGCACCCTCTATAAAATATGTGTGCACAGATCTCTACACCCTTTATAAAATGTGTTCACAGATCTCTACACCCTTTATAAAATATGTGTGCACAGATCTCCGGCACCCACAATACAATATGTGTGCACAGATCTCCGGCACCCTCTATACAATACGTGTGCACAGATCTCCGGCACCCTCTTTACAATACGTGTGCACAGATCTCCGGTACCCTCTTTACAATATGTGTGCACAGATCTCCGGTACCCTCTTTACAATACGTGTGCACAGATCTCCGGTACCCTCTATACAATACGTGTGCACAGATCTCCGGCACCCGCAATACAATATGTGTGCACAGATCTCCGGCACCCTCTATACAATACGTGTGCACAGATCTCCGGCACACTCTATACAATACGTGTGCACAGATCTCCGGCACACTCTATACAATACGTGTGCACAGATCTCTGGTACCCTCTTTACAATATGTGTGCACAGATCTCCGGTACCCTCTTTACAATACGTGTGCACAGATCTCCGGTACCCTCTTTACAATATGTGTGCACAGATCTCCGGTACCCTCTATACAATATGTGTGCACAGATCTCCGGCACCCTCTATACAATCAATCAATCTGTGTGCACAAATCTCTGGTACCCTCTCTATACTGTGTGCACAGATCTCTACACCCTCTATACAACATCAATAAATAAAAATTTATGAATGGGGACTCTGTTTCTGTTTACAGAAAGCCAATAGTACCATTACATGCATTCCATAAGGTGACAGTAGACTTTCGGCTTCTGGAATACATGTAATCCTATTGCTATTCTATAAACCGAACACTCGGTTTATAGAATAGCAATAGGATTACATGTATTGCATAAACCGAGTCTGTTAACCGAACGTTCGGTTTATAGACTTTCAGCATTTGTAATGCATGTAATAGTACTATTGGCTTTCTCTAAACAGAGACAGAGTCTCCATTCATAAAAAATTACGAATAGGGACTCTGTTTCCGTTTATAGAAAGCCCATAGTATTACATGTATTCCATAAGCCGAAAGTCTATAAACCGAACGTTCGTCCATTTGTGCTATAGTATTGGCATTACTATAAACCGAAATAGACCCTCTATACAATATGTGTGCACAGAATTATGTATGATTTACTCACCGGTGGAGAAAACTAAAAATGCAGGATTTGCTTTGAACTCCCCATTTTCATCCAGAAAATTTCCTGGGTTGAATTTGTTGGGGGTCTTCCAATGGGATGGATCAGACAGTACTGAAGAGAGGTAAGGGATGACCATGGTCCCCTGTCATGCAAGAGGTCAGTAAGAATGAGCCGTGTGTTTACTATACCTCTAGTTATTGGTCAGGTAAAAAACATAAAGAGGAAGAAATAAGGATAGAGAAAGAGAGGAAGTAAGGATAGAGAAATAGGAAATTCTTATTGAATGAGGTCTCTCAGAAGGTCCTATCTGTGTGTCCAGGATGGTTGTCTATCTGGGTCCAGGAAGGTTTCCTACCTTTGGCAAAGTAAATCCACGGAAATGAGTTTCCTGTTGCACTGCATGGTAATGTGCGATGGGCGCCAGATCCAACACCCTCTGACACTCATGGATGACCGCGTTGGTATACGGTAACTGTGGTCTGTCCTTCATCCCAGGAAACCGCTGAGGACCAATTTCATGATCAATCTCCTGCTGCACTGTTTCTACAGGACACATCACAGAACAGTAGCAAGCTTAGTATAGAGCCACTAGCAGAGTACATCATGGCGTTAACATATAGAACTCAGTGTCATATTCATAAAGAGATAAAAGGAACAATTGGGGTAATTAGTGCACCTCCTAGCCAGACTGTTAAATTCCCAGTTTATTCAGTGTCTAAATGCTCAGTAAGAAAAAAGAAGGCAAGAGCGGTAATATTATATGTCTAGGGGAATAAATGAAACCGTAGACCTCATTTATAACCGGGGTTTATGTATTCCACAATTATTTACTAGAAAAACTAAAATACTAGACATGTGCAAAACGAAAATTTTCATTCGGACGAAAATTATATTTATTTAGTCTAAAACGAATTTCGTTCATTACTACATTCGTTTCGGACTAAATTCGTTCATTATTTTTGTTTCGTCGCATTCGTTTGAACGAATCAATTGACCTAATAGTATTCCATAAAACGAAAATCTATAAACCGAACAACGTTCGGTTTATAGATTTTCGTCATTTGGAATACATGTAATAGTACTATTGGCTTTCTATAAACAGAAACAGAGTCTCCATTCATAAAAAATTTTAATTAGAGAAAGCCAATAGTACTACTACATGCATTCCATAAGGTGAAAGTCTATAAACCGAACGTTCAGTTTATAGAATAGCAATAGGATTACATGTATTCCATAAATCGAGTCTATAAACTGAACGTTCGCTTTATAGACTTTCGGCATTTGTAATGCATGTAATAGTACTATTGGCTTTCTCTACACAGAGACAGAGTCTCCATTCATAAAAAAATACGAATGGGGACTCTGTTTCGGTTTATAGAATAGCAATAGTATTACATGTATTCCATAAGCCGAAAGTCTATAAACCGAACGTTGGACTTAAAGACTTTCGGCTTATAAATTGCATGTGTGTAGTAGTAGTAAATGGCAAATGCTATGAAGTTGAACGAATGAACAAATGTTTTAATATAATAAACGAAAATCATTCATCCATTTGTGCTATAGTATTGGCATTCTATAAGCCGAAATAGAGTCGGTTTATAGAATGCCAATAGACTTACATGCATTCCATAAACCGAAAGTCGTTCATTATGTCGGTTTATGGAATGTAGTATGTATGTGTAATGCTATTGTATTATTTCGGCTTATAGAATGCCAATAGTACTACGAATGGACAAATGAACGAATGATTTTCGTTTATTAACCATTCGTTCATTCGGCTTTCGTTAGCTTAGCATTTTCGTTATTCGTTTTTTAAACAAATGAACGAAAATGCTATTTTCGGACGAAAATGCATTCGTCCGAAAACGAATGCACATGTCTATAAAATACCACATATAAAAACAACAACAAAAATGGAAATAATAGATACATAACACAGTGAGAAGATTACACAGAAATTCCTTCATTGTTTTGCGTCTGGAGAGAAGTTCTTTTATAAAAACACTTATCTTACCGAAACGCGTCAGGTCTTTTTATAACATTAAATATACACACAACTCCATAAGGAATGCACTCACCTAAACTAGCATATATTATAAGGGGTGCTGCTGAGACCAAATAGTTATACAACATCCAAAGATCAGTGCACTCCCCTCAAAACAGGTAGGAGAAAAACTCAAAGCTCTGAGTTTCATTAAAGCTACTTAAGAACACCTTTCTAAGATAACAAAAATGGAGATTGGGTCACATTATATGGCCATATTATGCCAAGCCCACCCCTACGTCAAAGTACACCAATATTGGTGGGTCCTAACCTATTTGGTGTCAGCAGCACCCCTTTTAATATATGGTAGTTTAGACGAGTGTATTCCTTTTGGATTTGTTTGTATAGTAGAGGCTATGACCAGGCCTCTGGTTTAGCAACCCTCCCCATCACAGGTGCTCCATGAGTGGTGTCCAGACCTATAAATTGCAGGAGTGTGTCTGTATTGTACAATAGGAAGGCCTTTTGGTCCCTGGTAAGCAATACACGTGAAGAGATTAAGCAACATAAACACAGTATTCAGTTTTAGGACCCACCAATATTGGAGTACTTTGACATAGTGTGTAGATAAATATATATAATATTGTGGCTAATCAGTGTGTAGATAAATATATATAATATTATGGCTGATCAGTGTGTAGATAAATATATATAATATTATGGCTAATCAGTGTGTGTAAATGTATAATATTATGGCTGAGCAGTGTGTGTATATGTATAATGTTATGGCTGATCAGTGTGTGTATATGTATAATGTTATGGCTGATCCGTGTGTGTATATGTATAATGTTATGGCTGATCAGTGTGTACTCACAGACACACAAGGTTAACCATACGTTGAACATCAGTCCTCTGTACAAAAATTGTCTCATTTTTATACATTTGTTTGCTTTCTTCTCATATTTCGGTTCCTTTCTTTTCAACCCTCCTTTTTGTCACAGTCAGACTTTTAATTGATATATTATGTACACAGCACAAGAGGCAGGTAATGTAACAGTGGGACAGTATTAAAGGGTCTGTGCTTAATTAATTGCTCCCACTGTGAATGAAGACAATACAAAGGATCTATACATTGTGTTATATACATGAATACAATAAATATATGGTTTAAATCTGTCTGTGGTGTCACCTGTGTCTTGAAAAGCAAATTAGCAGATATTTAGTCCCTTTAAATATTGTTAATGCAGCCTAGTGTCTGTGCATATACTGCCCCCCAGTGGTTGCTGCTGTACTTTTTATTCTTACCCTGGATATCTGGAAAGTGGGCCATGGCAGCGAGGCAGAACTTCAGGGTGGAAGAGGTGGTGTCTGTGCCGGCAGCTAACAAGCCAGTGATAGTTGTCTCTAGACTGATGTCATTGAAATGGCTGTTTGTAGTCAGCTCCTGCTCCTGGAGAGACAAGATGTAACAAAGCCACTATACATTATATACCGGGATTATACCACTCTGGGGACTAATCACCTTGACTATCTCACTGACCTCAACCCTACGCTTCAATTCCTAACTAACCAGTAAATGACTGGAAGACATCTTCCCCAAGCCCAGCTGGTCACCCCAAGTCCAATGGACAGTACTAGCAAAGTTCATATGGGACATTTCCTGGACTAGGGGTAGATACCAGCATTGTTCATGGTGGACATTTCCTGGACTAGGGGTAGGTACCAGCATTGTTCAGGAGGGACATTTCCTGGACTAGGGGTAGATACCAGCATTGTTCAGGAGGGACATTTCCTGGACTAGGGGTAGATACCAGCATTGTTCATGGTGGACATTTCCTGGACTAGGGGTAGATACCAGCATTGTTCATGGTGGACATTTCCTGGACTAGGTGTAGATACCAGCATTGTTCATGGTGGACATTTCCTGGACTAGGGATAGATACCAGCATTGTTCATGGTGGACATTTCCTGGACTAGGGATAGATACCAGCATTGTTCATGCTGGACATTTCCTGGACTAGGGATAGATACCAGCATTGTTCATGGTGGACATTTCCTGGACTAGGGGTAGATACCAGCATTGTTCATGGTGGACATTTCCTGGACTAGGGATAGATACCAGCATTGTTCATGGTGGACATTTCCTGGACTAGGGATAGATACCAGCATTGTTCATGGTGGACATGTACTGGACTAGGGGTAGATACCAGCATTGTTCATGGTGGACATTTCCTGGACTAGGGGTAGATACCAGCATTGTTCATGGTGGACTTGTCCTGGACTAGGGGTAGATACCAGCATTGTTCATGATGGACATTTCCTGGACTAGGGGTAGGTACCAGCATTGTTCAGAATGGACATGTCCTGGACTAGGGGTAGGTACCAGCAGTGCTCAGGAGGGACATGTCCTGGACTAGGGGTAGATACCAGCCTTTTTCAGGAGGGACATGTCCTGGACTAGGGGTAGGTACCAGCAGTGTTCATGGTGGACATTTCCTGGACTAGGTGTAGGTACCAGCATTGTTCATGGTGGACATTTCCTGGACTAGGGGTAGGTACCAGCATTGTTCATGGTGGACATTTCCTGGACTAGGGGTAGGTACCAGCATTGTTCATGGTGGACATTTCCTGGACTAGGGGTAGGTACCAGCATTGTTTAGGAGGGACATTTCCTGGACTAGGGGTAGGTACCAGCATTGTTCAGGAGGGACATGTCCTGGTCTAGGGGTAGGTACCAGCATTGTTCAGGAGGGACATTTCCTGGACTAGGGGTAGGTACCAGCATTGTTCAGGAGGGACATTTCCTGGACTAGGGGTAGGTACCAGCATTGTTCAGGAGGGACATTTCCTGGACTAGGGGTAGGTACAGGTCCAGCTCCACTGTAAGGCTGCCGCAACAACCGGGGCACCAGCCCTAGGGGAAAAAATGTTGGTAGAGGCATTGGCTGGGGAGACGGCCTCCCCTCACCTGCCCTCTACACAGCCGCTGTGGAGCAGCCTGGGAGGGGGGGATCTTACCGGGTGTGAGGTCCCCCCCCCCCCCCATTGAAGCCAAGCAGCGTCTGCTTCTGGGAGCCGAGCAGCATGAGGTCTGTGTGACAGAGCTCAGTAAGAACTGCTCGCGCTCCCCTTGTTTAGAGATAAGGCAGGCCATGGGATTTCCAATATCCTGCATCATCACTCCACACGGTTCTTACTGAACTGCTCGGCTCCCCGAAGCAGATGCTGCTCTGCTTCATGTGGAGGGGACGGTCCTCGCACCCGGTGAGATACGCCCCCTCCCAGGGTCTGTCTGGGTGGGGAGAAAGAAAGAGAAAGGGGGGAAGAAAGAGAAAAAGCGAACAGGGGTGGGGGAGAGAAAGAACACAGGAGGGGGGAGAAAGAGGGGGAGAGAACAGAGATGGGGAGAAAACAGAAATGGGGGAGAGAACAGAGATGGGGGAGGGAAAGAGATATGGGGAGAGGAAGGATAGATAAGGGATATGGGGAGAGTCATGGGATTGGGAGGGGGGGCACCAAAAAGGACTTTCGCCTGGGTATCAAAAAACCCTTCCACCGGCCCTGGATAGGTACCAGCATTGTTTAGGGTACACCATGAATAGGATTGCGTATGTGTGTGTGTATATACATCTTATATACTGCCGCCTCTTAGGACCAGCCATGATTAATGAACTGGATTATGTCTCTGTGTATACATCCAACATACCAAACACATAAAGGGAATCACCAGAGTAAAGGAGGAGAGGATATTTAAAAGAAGAAAAACTACCACAACTAGAGGACATAGTCTGAAATTAGAGGGGCAACGATTTAATGTAATATCAGGAAGTATTACTTTACTGAGAGGGTAGTGGATGCATGGAATAGTCTTCCAGTAGAAGTGGTAGAGGGTAATACACTGAAGGAGTTTAAGCATGCGTGGGATAGGTATAAGGCTATCCTAGATATAAGATATGGCCAGGGACTAATGAAAGTATTACATTACTGAGAGGGTAGTGGATGTATGGAATAGTCTTCCAGTAGAAGTGATAGAGGTTAATACAGTGAAGGAGTTTAAGCATGCATGGGATAGGTATAAGGCTATCCTAGATATAAGATAAGGCCAGGGACTAATGAAAGTATTACATTACTGAGAGGGTAGTGGATGTATGGAATAGTCTTCCAGTAGAAGTGATAGAGGTTAATACAGTGAAGGAGTTTAAGCATGCATGGGATAGGTATAAGGCTATCCTAGATATAAGATAAGGCCAGGGACTAATGAAAGTATTACTTTACTGAGAGGGTAGTGGATGTATGGAATAGTCTTCCAGTAGAAGTGGTAGAGGTTAATACAGTGAAGGAGTTTAAGCATGTATGGGATAGGTATAAGGCTATCCTAGATATAAGATAAGGCCAGGGACTAATGAAAGTATTACATTACTGAGAGGGTAGTGGATGCATGGAATAGTCTTCCAGTAGAAGTGGTAGAGGTTAATACAGTGAAGGAGTTTAAGCATGCATGGGATAGGTATAAGGCTATCCTAGATATAAGATAAGGTCAGGGACTAATGTAAGTATTACATTACTGAGAGGGTAGTGGATGTATGGAATAGTCTTCCAGTAGAAGTGGTAGAGGTTAATACAGTGAAGGAGTTTAAGCATGTATGGGATAGGTATAAGGCTATCCTAGATATAAGATAAGGCCAGGGACTAATGAAAGTATTACATTACTGAGAGGGTAGTGGATACATGGAATAGTCTTCCAGTAGAAGTGGTAGAGGTTAATACAGTGAAGGAGTTTAAGCATGCATGGGATAGGTATAAGGCTATCCTAGATATAAGATAAGGCCAGGGACTAATGAAAGTATTACATTACTGAGAGGGTAGTGGATACATGGAATAGTCTTCCAGTAGAAGTGGTAGAGGTTAATACAGTGAAGGAGTTTAAGGATGCGTGGGATAGGTATAAGGCTATCCTAGATATAAGATAAGGCCAGGGACTAATGAAAGTATTACATTACTGAGAGGGTAGTGGATGTATGGAATAGTCTTCCAGTAGAAGTGGTAAAGGTTAATACAGTGAAGGAGTTTAAGCATGCATGGGATAGGTATAAGGCTATCCTAGATATAAGATAAGGCCAGGGACTAATGATAGTATTACATTACTGAGAGAGTAGTGGATGTATGGAATAGTCTTCCAGTAGAAGTGGTAGAGGTTAATACAGTGAAGGAGTTTAAGCATGCATGGGATAGGTATAAGGCTATCCTAGATATAAGATAAGGTCAGGAACTAATGAAAGTATTACATTACTGAGAGGGTAGTGGATGTATGGAATAGTCTTCCAGTAGAAGCGTTAGAGGTTAATACAGTGAAGGAGTTTAAGCATGCACGGGATAGGTATAAGGCTATCCTAGATATAAGATAAGACCAGGGACTAATGAAAGTATTACATTACTGAGAGGGTAGTGGATGCATGGAATAGTCTTCCAGTAGAAGTGGTAGAGGTTAATACAGTGAAGGAGTTTAAGCATGCATGGGATAGGTATAAGGCTATCCTAGATATAAGATAAGGCCAGGGACTAATGAAAGTATTACTTTACTGAGAGGGTAGTGGATGTATGGAATAGTCTCCCAGTAGAAGTGGTAGAGGTTAATACAGTGAAGGAGTTTAAGCATGCATGGGATAGGTATAAGGCTATCCTAGATATAAGATAGGGAACTGGGAACTAATAAAAGTATTTAGAAAATTGGGCAGACTAGATGGGTGAATGGTTCTTATCTGCTGACACATTCTATGTTTCTATAATGCCATTTCATAGGACCTACCATGATTAATGAATTGGATGTGTATGTCCTACATACTGCCGGGCTGCACAATGTATGTTTTTCCTGCAGAATGGGGAACATCTGTCCCTGGAAACTTGGCCTATGTGGCCAATTAAACAATAGTAGGTTACATTACCTCTTTTATCTTCACCAGGAAATAGTCCAACACATCCCTGGGTGACTTGAGGTCCAGACTCTGTTTGTGGTGATGAACATGCTCTCTTACAAAGTTACGTAAATTAAAAGTAAAACTGAATAACTTGTGTCTGATGAAGGGCAGATACAGGAGAATCGGGAACGTGTCACAGATCTGAAAGGGGCATAGAACAGACACCCATCAGCTTTCCCAATGATTCATAACGTTACCCAGTATTTACCCACACCAGTTATATGTTTAGGTGACAGGGGGGGTGACTTAAAAGGTGAATTGTACAGAGATAAAGCTGGTGAGTTCCCCCCGCTATGTGAACTCAGCAGCAACCTAGAGTTAACTTGGTGAGAGGAGATGATCCTCTAACTCACCTGTTAGTGAATAGCTCTATAATAGTGTTGAGCGAACCCGAACCACACTGTATGTTTCACTGTATGTTGTGGTTGGAGTTCGAGGTTCGGCTGTAAACAGAAAGTCTATAAACCGAAAGACATTTGGTTTATAGACTTTCGGTTTATAGAATACATGTAATGCTATTGCTATTCTATAAACCGAATGTCTATAAACCGAACGACCTTTGGTTTATAGACTTTCGGCTTATTGAATACATGTAATACTATTGGCTTTCTATAAACCGAACTAGAGTCCCCATTCATAAGAATTTCTTATGAATGGGGACTCTATGTCGGTTTATAGAAAGCCAATAGTATTACATGTATTCAATAAGCCGAAAGTCTATAAGCAGCTGCAAGGGCCAATAAGATATTGGCATGTATAAAACGAGGTATAGATTCACGGGAGGAGGACATCATCTTGCCTCTTTACAAATCAATGGTAAGACCTCACCTTGAATATGCAGTACAGTTCTGGGCACCAGTCCTTAAAAAGGATATTAAGGAACTAGAAAAAGTGCAAATTAATATGGGGTTTGGAGGATCTTAGTTATGAAGAGAGACTTAAAAAATTGCATTTATTTACTTTAGAAAAAAGGCGTCTTAGAGGGGATATGATAACATTATATAAATATGTGCAGGGCCAATATAAGGAGCTCTCCAGTGACCTGCTCATTAACAGAAATGTACAAAGAACAAGAGGTCACCCCCTCAGACTGGAAGAGCAAAGATTTCATAGACAGCAAAGGAAGGGATTCTTTACGGTTAGGACAATAAAGTTATGGAACTCACTGCCAAGAGAGGTAGTGCTATCAACCACAATAGATGCATTTAAAAATGGTCTGTATGATTTTTTAGAAAAGCAGAACATACAGGGCTATTAATAATAGAATGAGCATTAATAATAGAGCTTTTTGATCCAAGGAGAAATCTGATTGCCCTTTTGGAGTCAAGAAGGAATTTTTTTCCCCCTAGGAGGCAACATTCGAAAAAGCTTCCTTAGGGTTTTTTTTGCCTTCTTTTGGATCAAAACGCTGAAATGATAGGTAGAAGGGTTGAACTTGATGGACTTGTGTCTTTTTTCAACCTAAATTACTATGTTACTATGTTACTATGTTACTATGTTACTATGTATGTATTCCATAAGCCAAAAGTCTATAAACCGAAAGACTTTCTTTTTTAGAATAGCAATAGCATTAAATGTATTCTATAAACCGAAAGTCTATAAACCGAATAGCATTACATGTATTACATCTGAGAGTCAAATAGAACCATCAAATACTGTGCTTACAGCGCACTTTGAAAAATTCTGGCTACCTCCTCCTCCAGCGCCGCTTCCACCTACACCGCCACGGTCACCACCTCCTCAACCTATGGGTCACTTAGTATAACCGGAAAGAGAATACCCTGCACTCCAACCCTCTCTCAAATGGATAATTCTGTTGATCCTCCTGGCAGCCATGCTTTAGATTTAGATTTAGATTCTTCCAAAGCTAAAATCAAAGATTCCATCTAGTGCTATTTTATGGCTCAGCTGTATTTGTAATTTGTATGTATTTTATGTTATTTGAAGTTATTTCCCTATCCATATTTGCTTGCAGGGCACTTGTCCTACTCTTACCCACATTTTACTTCCTTTTGCAGCCCTCTAGCCCTTTCCATGTCTATTTAGAGGCATTTTAGTGGCCAAAAGTCCGTGTCCCCATTGACTTCAATAGGGTTCAGGTTCGTGGTCAAGTTCGAGCACGGACCCGGTCTTTTTTCGAAGTTCGGTCGAACCTCTCGAACTCGAACATCCAGGTGTCCGCTCAACTCTACTCTATAATAACATTACAATAATACCGTTATACTTTAGAATCACTGTGCTTATCTGACATCACATATAGACAGAGCCAGGGGCGGGCTGGGCCGGGGGGCAGGGGGGCAATTGCCCCCCAGGCCGCCCTAAGGTTTTTAAAACACGGCCGCTGGGCCAGTGTTATTAAAAAAAAAAAAAAACGCGCTTGCAGGCAGAGACGGAGGTGAGAAGGGATTGGAAGATCCCCTCTCACCTCCGCTCTGCCTGCAAAGCTGCACGAGGAGCCGAACAGGCAGCACAGAGAAACCTCCGTGCTGCCTGTTCGGCTCCCCGTGCAGTGTGCCGACACGGAAGTGCCGACAGTCACGTGATCGGTGCTCTGACGTCAGACGCGCGCCGATCACGTGACCTGTCGGCACAACCGCCGGGAGGCCGAACAGGCAGCATGGAGGGACCATGCTGCCTGCCGCTAGCCACCAGGGAAGTCCTCCTGCCACTAGCCACCAGGGAAGTCCTGCCACTAGCCACCATTGAAAAAGGTAAGGGGTGGGGGGCAAAAAACACTGGCATATTATTGGGCAAATTGGCTGGGGAATATTACATGGCAAATAAGACTGGCATATTATTGGGCAAATTGGCTGGGGCATATTACATGGCAAATAAGACTGGCATATTATTGGGCAAATTGGATGGGGAATATTACATGGCAAATAAGACTGGCATATTATTGGGCAAATTGGCTGGGGCATATTACATGGCAAATAAGACTGGCATATTATTGGGCAAATTGGCTGGGGAATATTACATGGCAAATAAGACTGGCATATTATTGGGCAAATTGGCTGGGGAATATTACATGGCAAATAAGACTGGCATATTATTGGGCAAATTGGCTGGGGCATATTACATGGCAAATAAGACTGGCATATTATTGGGCAAATTGGCTGGGGCATATTACATGGCAAATAAGACTGGCATATTATTGGGCAAATTGGCTGGGGCATATTACATGGCAAATAAGACTGGCATATTATTGGGCAAATTGGCTGGGGAATATTACATGGCAAATAAGACTGGCATATTATTGGGCAAATTGGCTGGGGCATATTACATGGCAAATAAGACTGGCATATTACATGGCAAATAAGACTGGCATATTATTGGGCAAAATGGCTGGGGAATATTAAATGGCAATTAACTCTGGCATATTGGGCAAATTAGCAGGGGCATATTAAATTGCAGATAACCTTGGAATATTATTGGGCAAATTTACTGAGTCATTAAATTGCAGAATAACACTGGCATATTATGGGACAAATTGGCTGGGGAATATTAATGGCAAATAATATTGGAAATGTGTATGTAATGGGGTGATGGAGGCATGTAAATGTGGTGATGGGGCATGTCCTGGTGTGCAACGTGGGTTATGGGTCATGTCGTAGGTGTGCTACGTGGGTAGGGGGGGGGGGGGTGCCCAAATTTTGGGATATTGGGTGTCTAAATCCTGGCATATTTAGGGGAAAATCCTGGCATATTGAGGGGGCATCATCTTGGCATATTGAGGAGAAAATCCTGGCATATTGGGTGTCTAAATCCTGGCATATTGAGGGGCATAATCCTGGCATATTGAGGGGCATAATCCTGGCATATTGAGGGGCATAATCCTGGCATTTTGTAAGGGAAAATTCTAGCATATTAAATGGCAAATCATGGCATATTGTGGGGGGAAATCCTGGCAATATTTGTTATAAAACAAGGAAAAGATGGCCGTGGATGGGGAGGCGATTCAATGGGCCACTTGACTGGATTTGCCCCCCAGGCCTAAGGCTGCCAGCCCTCCCCTGGACAGAGCGCTATGCATTAATGGTAATAAGCCACTTACACTTCACCCTTACATTCAGTGCTCTCAGCTAAGTGGCAGGGGCTCTTAGGATTTTTGAGGATGATGTTGGAGGACAGAGTTTGATTAATATTCTGGGGGCTGATGAGGGGGCAAAGAGGAGCCGATGGTTATGATGCTGGGGGTTAAAGGGGCTGATGTTGGGGGAACAAAGGGGCTGAGGATGATTATGATACTGGGGGGAACAGAGGAACAATAATTCTGGGGAGCAGGGCGACTGATGATTATAATGATATTGGGGGAACAGGAGGTATAATGATGATGGGGAAGCAGGGGGATGTTCCTTTAGATTGTAAGATCTGCGAGCTGGGTTCTCTACCTCATGTACCAGTCTGTTCCTCTAGATTGTAAGCTCTGCGAGCAGGGCTCTCTACCTCATGTATCAGTCTGTTCCTCTAGATTGTAAGCTCTGCGAGCAGGGCTCTCTACCTCATGTATCAGTCTGTTCCTTTAGATTGTAAGCTCTGCGAGCAGGGCTCTCTACCTCATGTATCAGTCTGTTCCTTTAGATTGTAAGCTCTGCGAGCAAGGCTCTCTACCTCATGTATTAGTCTGTTCCTCTAGATTGTAAGCTCTGTGAGCGGGGCTCACTACCCCAGGTACCAGTCTGTGCCTCTAGATTGTAAGCTCTGCGAGCAGGGCTATCTGCCTCATGTATCAGTCTATTTCTCTAGATTGTAAGCTCTGTGAGCAGTGTTCTCTACCTTATGTATCAGTCTGTTCCTCTAGGTCGTAAGCTCTGCGAGCAGGGCTCTCTACCTCATGTATTAGTTTTTTCTTCTAGTTTGTAAGCTCTGCGAGCGGGGCTCTCTACCTCATGTATCGGTCTGTTCCTTTAGATTGTAAGCTCTGGGGGAGCAGGGCTCTTTACCTCATGTATCAGTCTGTTCCTTTAGATTGAAAGCTCTGGGGGAGTGGGCTCTCTCCCTCATGTATCAGTCTGTTCCTTTAGATTGTAAGCTCTGTGAGCAGGACTCTACCTCAAGTATCTGTCTGTTCCTTTAGATTGTAAGCTCTGCGAGCAAGGCTCTCTACCTCATGTATCAGTCTGTTCCTCTAGATTGTAAGCTCTGTGAGCAGGGCTCTCTACCCCAGGTACCAGTCTGTGCCTCTAGATTGTACTCTCTGCGAGCAGGGCTATCTGCCTCATGTATCAGTCTATTTCTCTAGATTGTAAGCTCTGTGAGCAAGGCTCTCTACCTCATGTATCGGTCTGTTCCTCTAGATTGTAAGCTCTGTGAGCAGAGCTCTCTACCCCAGGTACCAGTCTGTGCCTCTAGATTGTACTCTCTGCGAGCAGGGTTCTCTACCTCATGTATCATTCTGTTCCTCTAGATTGTAAGCTCTGCGAGCGGGGCTCTCTACCTCATGTATCGGTCTGTTCCTTTAGATTGTAAGCTCTGGGGGAGCAGGGCTCTTTACCTCATGTATCAGTCTGTTCCTTTAGATTGAAAGCTCTGGGGGAGTGGGCTCTCTCCCTCATGTATCAGTCTGTTCCTCTAGATTGTAAGCTCTGTGAGCAGGGCTCTCTCCCTCATGTATCAGTCTGTTCCTTTAGATTGTAAGCTCTGTGAGCAGGATTCTCCACCTCATGTATCAGTCTGTTCCTTTAGATTGTAAGCTCTGCGAGCAGGGCTCTCTGCCTCATGTATCAGTCTGTTCTTCTAGATTGCAAGCTCTGCGAGCAGGGCTCTCTGCCTCATGTATCAGTCTGTTCCTCTAGATTGTAAGCTCTGCGAGCAGGGCTCTCCACCTCATGTATCAGTCTGTTCCTTTAGATTGTAAGCTCCGCGAGCAGGACTCTCTGCCTCATGTATCAGTCTGTTCTTCTAGATTGTAAGCTCTGCGAGCAGGGCTCTCTGCCTCATGTATCAGTCTATTCCTCTAGATTGTAAGCTCTGCGAGCAGGGCTCTCTGCCTCATGTATCAGTCTGTTCTTCTAGATTGTAAGCTCTGTGAGCAGGGCTCTCTACCTCATGTATCAGGCTCTTCCTCTAGATTGTGAGCTCTGCGAGCCAGGCTCTATCTCATGTATCAGTCTGTTCTAGTTTGTCTAATTTAGTATGTAGTTCCCTTCCATGCACTGTACCTAGCACTATGTAAATTGTTGCAGCTATATAAATAAATGTTAATTTAAAAACGTAGTAACCTGGATGTTTTACAAATTTGTGCAATATTTTTTTTTTACATTTTAAAATGGGGGTTGGGGGGGGGGGGGGGGGAGCGCAAATACAGAGTCAGCCCCAATTACCCTACAAATGCTCTAGGTACGCCCCTGCTAACTGGCTTGTTTAGATATATGTAAAGTTACCTGTGTATTGAGCGACTGCACAGACATAATCTCCTGTCTAGTGGCAGTGACAAGTTTGTGTAGTTTTGGGTCCTGATAATCCAGCTGCTCCCCAAATAAAACAGTGCTGATCACACTATTCACAGCGAATCCCAAGTGATTAAATGGATTACAGGGTTTTCCTAAGCAAGAAAATAAAAAATGTTAAAAAAATCATAAAAACATAATGGAATATAATTTGATCTATACATGAGCTCCTCTGCTACCTGCAGCCTGTGTGTAGTTCAATGTGCACAGACTGTACCCATGATATCTAAATTATTCTAAAAGGTGACTTGCCTCACTTTCCATAACACCAGACTTGCCAGTACACCCCCAAACTTGCCCATCTGCCTCTCACACATAGCAATGCATTCCCTAGTCAGGGTGGATCTAGAGGCTGATCTCGGGAGGGGAACTGCCAGATTATTTGAAGGCAGCAGAAAACGTGTTGCTTGCAAAACAGCTAATATTATATTTAATATATAATATTCCTACCATTGTCTGAAGCAGTGCCATGTATGTTCCTCATCACTTTCCGCAGTGCCATGTATGGTCCTCATCACTTTCCGCAGTGCCATGGATGTTCCCCATCACTTTCCACAGTGCCATGCATGCCTCCATATCACTTTCCACAGCGCCATGCATGCCCCCATATCACTTTCCACAGTGCCATGCATGCCTCCATATCACTTTCCACAGCGCCATGCATGCCCCCCTATCACTTTCCACAGTGCCATGCATGCCCCCCTATCACTTTCCACAGTGCCATGCATGCCCCCCTATCACTTTCCACAGTGCCATGCATGCCCCCCTATCACTTTCCACAGTGCCATGCATGCCCCCATATCACTTTCCACAGTGCCATGCATGCCCCCATATCACTTTCCACAGCGCCATGCATGCCCCCATATCACTTTCCACAGTGCCACGCATGCCCCATATCTCTTTCCACAGTGCCATATACCCCTTTTGAAATTCCTAGTGCTGACTCCTAACTTTTGTTTTTTTTGCCAAGATCCCTGTGGATATAGATACCAGTTTGCTGGTATCGGTAACTAGATTGGCTCCTGAATGTGTCCGTTTGGCTCCTTAATGTGTCCGTATACTGTGTATACTGTGCGAGTCTGAAATAACCTCTACCCCTTCTCCTGGAAGTTTAATACCCTCAGCCTGAGGCTGAACATATTGTAAGGTCAAAGACCAAAAAGGCTGGGCTCAACAAATAATAGACTTTAGAAGCCAAATAGACAAAATCAGGAGTCAGTTATTGTTAGAATTCAGAGAAATGTAAATATAAACTTCCAACATTATATAGTGAGCCGGATGTGGTACAGCAGATATCTAAATATACCATGTCTGTCTCTCCCTTCCTCCATTGCTGTCTCTCTCTCTCTCTCTCTCTCCATGTCTCTCTCACTCTCTCCCTCCATGTCCGTCGCTCTCTCCCTCCATGCCTTCCATGTCCACCGCTCTCTCCCTCCATGCCATCCATGTCCGCCGCTCTCTCCCTCCATGCCGTCCATGTCCGCCGCTCTCTCCCTCCATGCTGTCCATGTCCGCCGCTCTTTCCCTCCATGCCATCCATGTCCGCCACTCTCTCCCTCCATGCCATCCATGTCCGCCACTCTCTCCCTCCATGCCATCCATGTCCGCCACTCTCTCCCTCCATGCCATCCATGTCCGCCGCTCTCTCCCTCCATGCCGTCCATGCCCGTCACTCTCTCCCTCCATACCATACATGTCCATCGCTCTCTCCCTCCATGCCATCCATATCCATCGCTCTCTCCCTCCATGCCATCCATGTCCGCCGCTCTCTCCCTCCATACCATCCATGTCCATCGCTCTCTCCCTCAATGCCATCCATATCCGCCTCTCTCTCCCTCCATGCCGTCCATGCCCGTCACTCTCTCCCTCCATACCATCCATGTCCATCGCTCTCTCCCTCCATGCCTTCCATGTCCATCGCTCTCTCCCTCCATGCCATCCATGTCCCTCGCTCTCTCCCTCCATGCCATCCATGTCCACCGCTCTCTCCCTCCATGCCATCCATGTCCACCGCTCTCTCCCTCCATGCCGTCCATGTCCACCGCTCTCTCCCTCCATGCCGTCCATGTCCGCCGCTCTCTCCCTCCATGCCGTCCATGTCCGCCGCTCTCTCCCTCCATGCCGTCCATGTCCGCCGCTCTCTCCCTCCATGCCGTCCATGTCCGCCGCTCTCTCCCTCCATGCCGTCCATGTCCGCCGCTCTCTCCCTCCATGCCATCCATGTCCGCCGCTCTCTCCCTCCATGCCGTCCATGTCCGCCGCTCTCTCCCTCCATGCCATCCATGTCCGCCGCTCTCTCCCTCCATGCCATCCATGTCCGCCGCTCTCTCCCTCCATGCCGTCCATGTCCATCGCTCTCTCCCTCCATGCCGTCCATGTCCATCGCTCTCTCCCTCCATGCCGTCCATGTCCATCGCTCTCTCCCTCCATGCCATCCATGTCCATCGCTCTCTCCCTCCATGCCATCCATGTCCGCCGCTCTCTCCCTCCATGCCATCCATGTCCGCCGCTCTCTCCCTCCATGCCGTCCATGTCCGCCGCTCTCTCCCTCCATGCCGTCCATGTCCGCCGCTCTCTCCCTCCATGCCGTCCATGTCCGCCGCTCTCTCCCTCCATGCCGTCCATGTCCATCGCTCTCTCCCTCCATGCCGTCCATGTCCGCCGCTCTCTCCCTCCATGGTGTCCATGCCCGTCACTCTCTCCCTCCATGCCATCCATGTCCGCCGCTCTCTCCCTCCATGCCATCCATATCTGCCGCTCTCTCCCTCCATGCCATCCATGTCCGCCGCTCTCTCCCTCCATGCCATCCATATCCATCGCTCTCTCCCTCCATTCCGTCCATGTCCACCGCTCTCTCCCTCCATGCCATCCATGTCCATCGCTCTCTACCTCCGTGCCTTCCATGTCCATCGCTCTCTCCCTCCATGCCGTCCATGTCCGCCGCTCTCTCCCTCCATGGCGTCCATGCCCGTCACTCTCTCCCTCCATGGCGTCCATGTCTGTCGCACTCTCCCTCCATGCCATCCATGTCCACGTCTCTCTCCTTCCATGCCAAGGTTGGAATATTAATGGGCAAACTGTGGCATATTAATAGGCAAACTGTGGCATATTAATAGGCAAACTGGCTGTGGCATATATTAATGGGCAAACTGACATATTTGAATGGGCAGACTAACAGTGGCGTATTAATGGGCAGGCAGATTGTGGTATATTAATGGGCAAACAGAGTGAGGGGGTATGTCCTGGGGGGGGGGCAGGGGCAAGCCTTAGATGTGCAATGCAGGCAATGTGGCATGTCCAAGGGGCAGTGGTAAGTCCTGGATGTGCAATTTGGGTGATGGGGTATGTCCTGATGGGCAGTAGTAAGTCCTGGATGTGCAATTTGGGTGATGGGGTATGTCCTGGGGTGCATTTAAACCTCATTGGCATGATATACAAAGACCTGGAGGAAATTACTTTTGGAGGGTAGGGGGTTGAGAAGATGATATAGGGATGGGAGGGTGCCCAGTATTTTTTTCTGTAAGGGGCCTCGGGAATTTCAGATGGCGGCCCTGCCTCCGTCAGTGCAGCCTCATGCTCCTCTCGCATAGTGATGAGGACGGATTCCTGATGTTTTAAAAACACTAATGTCACGGGGTGAACGAGGCCCTGACTCAAAACACCGAACTGATGCTGCCTGCGGACTCCCCAATCCATGACTGCTGCTCAGGCGCCGACTTACCTCTCTGGTCTGGCCAACCCGTAGGTATTTTCCCCAGCCCTTCCTGCCGAGTCCATTCCCCCTTATTATTTTGTAGAATTCACTCACCTCCGGTTCCAGACATCGCTAAGATCAGGTGCTTTAGCTCCGTGTGAATCAGATCCTCCATGGTTTTCTTTCCCATCCCGACATTCCTCAGTGAGGTCAGAAGGAAGCGCCGATATGACTTCCAGTACAAACTGTCGCTTCTCATAGCTATAGATAATAAAACGAGGGTTTTACATGTTCATTAACAATCCATCAACATTTATTGAAAGGCGCCAACATGTCAGCTGACCTCTAGACTGTGCGCATGTGAACAAGAATCTCTACATTAGGTTATGATCTGTCTGTAACACAACTTTATGGGGTTAATAACCACTGAGGAATCCAGAGACGTGGTATGGGTAGGGTACTCTGCTTCCAGATTCAAGTCTATTGTGAATTGAGTATAGACCTACGGCAGAGAAAGTGCACTAAAAATTATATGGAGGGGGGAAAAAGAGGGAGAAAATAGTAAATGGAGAACTGCTGAGATCAAGGGTCTGTCCCCAGGGCCCCAACGAGAGGGTGGAGTGAATTAGTGACAGCTCCATAGAGAAAGAAATACCCAAAGAAACACCACCAGGCACAAATAAAATGCAATGATAAAAATAATACATGAAATAGTACGTAAAATATAATAAAACTGTGTTTTTTTCACATTATTACCTTTTTGGACTATTTTATGTATTTGTTTTTATAATTACTGTATATAAAGTCTGTACAATGGCAATTTTGGAAATTAGACTCCAAAAGGGCATGAGTAAAGTGATTGAAGTCTCAATATGAGTATAACATAGCCTTCATTACTTATATATAAACATATAAGCAGACCCCTGGTCGTGGTGAAACGTGCGTCTGGATAGGGTCCTCTCCCACCTACCTTGACTGCTGTCATTACTGTTTTTTTACCAGCGGATGTGTGGTGCTGGTTTCATGCTGACTTTACACCTATCAATCTCATCCATCTAGCCACTTAAGGACGGGCTTCATTCTAATAATATCATATATATACAGTGTATGCAACGTCTCTGCTAACGCTTTGGATTCCATTGTCTTATTATCTACTTATATCACCAAGCCTGAATGTAGACACCTGACACTAATTTGTTACAGTCAGTCTCATTATTATAAAATATATGTACATATATCACATGTGCCTGCTCGGTCATCTAAGCACTACTCCCAAGAAGGTTATCTAGCACATGTGTTTCTATCAGTTGGACTAATTATAACATATTTCTATTATTGTGACTAGTTTATAACTCTTTAGTACTTCTGCAAAAACTAACTTCAGATGCCCCGTGTTACATGTGGATAGACTGTTGTACATTGTTTTCAGCATGATCTTTGGTAGCTATAGGCAAATATACTGACTATATGTTCCTGCAACCTCTCAAATATGCAGAAAACTGCCTTAATTTGTAGCTATAGGCAATATGCGGACACTATCAAATAAACTGATCGTTAGCAACATGATATATAGGACACTGTCAGGCATGGGCAGCCTGACACGTCCTGCAATGGAACGAGCGGTTTTAACAGTCAACGGGTAGAGCGTCGGAAGTGAAAAAAAATCCCTTCCGTCAGTCTGATGGTGTTGCTTGACTGCCCCTAGAGGCAGTCAGCAACATTGCAATAATAATAAAAAATAAATAAAAGACTTAATTTGCTAAATTCTAGTGTTAGGGTTAGAATGGTTGTTAGGGTTACAATTAAATTAGGGTTAGCATAAGGGATAGGGTTACAATTAAATTAAAATTAGATTATATTAAGGGTTAGCATAAAGGTTAGAGTTGGGGTTACATTTAGGGTTCAGGTTGGGGTCAAAAGTTCACTGTAGGAAAAAAAACCAAAAAACACTATTTTTGCTTTTAGCCCTATAACTTGCAAAAAACTGCAGAAAAACATGGAAACATGCATATTTCTGAATCCGGATGGGGTCTTTTTTATGACCGTATTTGTGTAAACTATTTTCCAGCATATTTTATGATTTTTTTTGTAGTAAATCATAAGATATGATGAACATAATGGTATATAATGAAAGCCCTTCTTATGACGATAAAAACAACATTTAATTTGTGTGGGTACAGTATGTGAGAAAGAAGAAAATAACAGCTAAACACAAACACCCCAGAGATGTCAAAACAGACAATGTCACCAAGGGAAAGTCAAGGTCTAAAGCTCGTGTCACTAAGGGGTTAAACAATATATGTTTGGGTGAAATAAAATATTATATTTTCTTGCAACTTTTTAGATATACAGAAAATTGTGTAATTTGTATGGTACGATTGGACCAAATTAGTAGCAGTCGATATTTAAATACTGCACTCCGATAACGTATGTGTACATTAATAGGACTGCAACATGCACCCAAGTAAATTGAAGTGCCAAGCATAGATTAAGTTATTCTCCCATAACAGTAATGGGGTTCACTCCAATGTCTGCCTCACGTCTATAGTGAGTCCGTGCACTATATTCATGAGGTTTGTGTGTTGCTGGGAATATCCGAGGTGGTGCATTCTCCTGTAATCTAAGTCTGGCACACAGTGTGGAGACTTCATTGTGAAAAGGGGGTGAGCTGTCTACACAGAAGGTCTTTTTTTTAAACGTGCTTGTGAGTGACTGGCTATTAAATATCGATACACTCTGCACGATTTTATTCTGTCTTTACATTATTTGGTCATCATTGATGCTGCTATACTAAGCTCTACAGCATTAAATAGAAATTAGAGATCTGGGATGGAGAATTTTCCCCTCCAATCATTTTGGAATATTCCTGCAACACATTTGTTTGTCTATATTGTATATTAGTAATATTTAGTGTGTATAGTGGTGGCCTTTCCTGTTTATTGAATTCAGCATCACAGATATACAGGGTTAGGATTATTATTATTATTGTGTGTTAGTAAAGAGGTGAGCTGTATCACAGATATACAGGGTTAGGATTATTATTATAGTATGTTAGTAAAGAGGTGAGCTGTATCACAGATATACAGGGTTAGGATTATTATTATTATAGTGTGTTAGTAAAGAGGTGAGCTGTATCACAGATATACAGGGTTAAGATTATTATTATTATTGTGTGTTAGTAAAGAGGTGAGCTGTATCACAGATATACAGGGTTAGGATTATTATTATTATTGTGTGTTAGTAAAGAGGTGAGCTGTATCACAGATATACAGGGCTAGGATTATTATTATAGTGTGTTAGTAAAGAGGAGATCTGTATCACAGATATACAGGGATAGGATTATTATTATTGTGTGTTAGTAAAGAGGTGAGCTGTATCACAGATATACAGGGATAGGATTATTATTATAGTGTGTTAGTAAAGAGGTGAGCTGTATCACAGATATACAGGGTTAGGATTATTATTATTATTGTGTGTTAGTAAAGAGGTGAGCTGTATCACAGATATACAGGGTTAGGATTATTATTATTATAGTGTGTTAGTAAGGAGGTGAGCTGTATCACAGATATACAGGGTTAGGATTATTATTATAGTGTGTTAGTAAAGAGGTGAGCTGTATCACAGATATACAGGGTTAGGATTATTATTATTATAGTGTGTTAGTAAAGAGGTGAGCTGTATCACAGATATACAGGGTTAGGATTATTATTATAGTGTGTTAGTAAAGAGGTGAGCTGTATCACAGATATACAGGGTTAGGATTATTATTATTATAGTGTGTTAGTAAAGAGGTGAGCTGTATCACAGATATACAGGGTTAGGATTATTATTATAGTGTGTTAGTAAAGAGGTGAGCTGTATCACACATATACAGGGTTAGGATTATTATTATTATTGTGTGTTAGTAAAGAGGTGAGCTGTATCACAGATATACAGGGTTAGGATTATTATTATAGTGTGTTAGTAAAGAGGTGAGCTGTATCACAGATATACAGGGTTAGGATTATTATTATTATAGTGTGTTAGTAAAGAGGTGAGCTGTATCACAGATATACAGGGTTAGGATTATTATTATTATAGTGTGTTAGTAAAGAGGTGAGCTGTATCACAGATATACAGGGTTAGGATTATTATTATTATAGTGTGTTAGTAAAGAGGTGAGCTGTATTACAGATATACAGGGTTAGGATTATTATTATTATAGTGTGTTAGTAAAGAGGTGAGCTGTATCACAGATATACAGGGATAGGATTATTATTATTATAGTGTGTTAGTAAAGAGGTGAGCTGTATCACAGATATACAGGGTTAGGATTATTATTATAGTGTGTTAGTAAAGAGGTGAGCTGTATCACAGATATACAGGGTTAGGATTATTATTATTATTGTGTGTTAGTAAAGAGGTGAGCTGTATCACAGATATACAGGGTTAGGATTATTATTATTATTGTGTGTTAGTAAAGAGGTGAGCTGTATCACAGATATACAGGGTTAGGATTATTATTATAGTGTGTTAGTAAAGAGGTGAGCTGTATCACAGATATACAGGGTTAGGATTATTATTATAGTGTGTTAGTAAAGAGGTGAGCTGTATCACAGATATACAGGGTTAGTATTATTATTATTATTGTGTGTTAGTAAAGAGGTGAGCTGTATCACAGATATACAGGGTTAGGATTATTATTATTATAGTGTGTTAGTAAAGAGGTGAGCTGTATTACAGATATACAGGGTTAGGATTATTATTATAGTGTGTTAGTAAAGAGGTGAGCTGTATCACAGATATACAGGTTTATTATTATTATTATAGTGTGTTAGTAAAGAGGTGAGCTGTATCACAGATATACAGGGTTAGGATTATTATTATTATTGTGTGTTAGTAAAGAGGTGAGCTGTATCACAGATATACAGGGTTAGGATTATTATTATAGTATGTTAGTAAAGAGGTGAGCTGTATCACAGATATACAGGGTTAGGATTATTATTATTATAGTATGTTAGTAAAGAGGTGAGCTGTATCACAGATATACAGGGTTAGGATTATTGTTATAGTGTGTTAGTAAAGAGGTGAGCTGTATCACATATATACAGGGTTAGGATTATTATTATTATAGTGTGTTAGTAAAGAGGTGAGCTGTATCACAGATATACAGGGTTAGGATTATTATTATTATAGTGTGTTAGTAAAGAGGTGAGCTGTATCACAGATATACAGGGTTAGGATTATTATTATAGTGTGTTAGTAAAGAGGTGAGCTGTATCACATATATACAGGGTTAGGATTATTATTATAGTGTGTTAGTAAAGAGGTGAGCTGGATCACAGATATACAGGGTTAGGATTATTATTATTATAGAGTGTTAGTAAAGAGGTGAGCTGTATCACAGATATACAGGGTTAGGATTATTATTATTATTGTGTGTTAGTAAAGAGGTGAGCTGTATCACAGATATACAGGGTTAGGATTATTATTATAGTGTGTTAGTAAAGAGGTGAGCTGTATCACAGATATACAGGGTTAGGATTATTATTATAGTGTGTTAGTAAAGAGGTGAGCTGTATCACAGATATACAGGGTTAGTATTATTATTATTGTGTGTTAGTAAAGAGGTGAGCTGTATCACAGATATACAGGGTTAGGATTATTATTATTATAGTGTGTTAGTAAAGAGGTGAGCTGTATTACAGATATACAGGGTTAGGATTATTATTATAGTGTGTTAGTAAAGAGGTGAGCTGTATCACAGATATACAGGTTTATTATTATTATTATAGTGTGTTAGTAAAGAGGTGAGCTGTATCACAGATATACAGGGTTAGGATTATTATTATTATTGTGTGTTAGTAAAGAGGTGAGCTGTATTACAGATATACAGGGTTAGGATTATTATTATAGTATGTTAGTAAAGAGGTGAGCTGTATCACAGATATACAGGGTTAGGATTATTATTATTATAGTATGTTAGTAAAGAGGTGAGCTGTATCACAGATATACAGGGTTAGGATTATTATTATAGTGTGTTAGTAAAGAGGTGAGCTGTATCACAGATATACAGGGTTAGTATTATTATTATTATAGTGTGTTAGTAAAGAGGTGAGCTGTATCACAGATATACAGGGTTAGGATTATTATTATTATTGTGTGTTAGTAAAGAGGTGAGCTGTATCACAGATATACAGGGTTAGGATTATTATTATTATTGTGTGTTAGTAAAGAGGTGAGCTGTATCACAGATATACAGGGGTAGTATTATTATTATTATAGTGTGTTAGTAAAGAGGTGAGCTGTATCACAGATATACAGGGTTAGGATTATTATTGTTATAGTGTGTTAGTAAAGAGGTGAGCTGTATCACAGATATACAGGGTTAGTATTATTATTATTATAGTGTGTTAGTAAAGAGGTGAGCTGTATCACAGATATACAGGGTTAGTATTATTATTATTGTAGTGTGTTAGTAAAGAGGTGAGCTGTATCACAGATATACAGGGTTAGGATTATTATTGTTATAGTGTGTTAGTAAAGAGGTGAGCTGTATCACAGATATACAGGGTTAGGATTATTATTATTATTATAGTGTGTTAGTAAAGAGGTGAGCTGTATCACAGATATACAGGGTTAGCATTATTATTATAGTGTGTTAGTAAAGAGGTGAGCTGTATCACAGATATACAGGGTTAGGATTATTATTGTTATAGTGTGTTAGTAAAGAGGTGAGCTGTATCACAGATATACAGGGTTAGGATTATTATTATTATAGTGTGTTAGTAAAGAGGTGAGCTGTATCACATATATACAGGGTTAGGATTATTATTATTATAGTGTGTTAGTAAAGAGGTGAGCTGTATCACAGATATACAGGGTTAGGATTATTATTATTATAGTGTGTTAGTAAAGAGGTGAGCTGTATCACAGATATACAGGGTTAGGATTATTATTATAGTGTGTTAGTAAAGAGGTGAGCTGTATCACATATATACAGGGTTAGGATTATTATTATAGTGTGTTAGTAAAGAGGTGAGCTGGATCACAGATATACAGGGTTAGGATTATTATTATTATAGAGTGTTAGTAAAGAGGTGAGCTGTATCACAGATATACAGGGTTAGGATTATTATTATTATTGTGTGTTAGTAAAGAGGTGAGCTGTATCACAGATATACAGGGTTAGGATTATTATTATAGTGTGTTAGTAAAGAGGTGAGCTGTATCACAGATATACAGGGTTAGGATTATTATTATAGTGTGTTAGTAAAGAGGTGAGCTGTATCACAGATATACAGGGTTAGTATTATTATTATTGTGTGTTAGTAAAGAGGTGAGCTGTATCACAGATATACAGGGTTAGGATTATTATTATTATAGTGTGTTAGTAAAGAGGTGAGCTGTATTACAGATATACAGGGTTAGGATTATTATTATAGTGTGTTAGTAAAGAGGTGAGCTGTATCACAGATATACAGGTTTATTATTATTATTATAGTGTGTTAGTAAAGAGGTGAGCTGTATCACAGATATACAGGGTTAGGATTATTATTATTATTGTGTGTTAGTAAAGAGGTGAGCTGTATTACAGATATACAGGGTTAGGATTATTATTATAGTATGTTAGTAAAGAGGTGAGCTGTATCACAGATATACAGGGTTAGGATTATTATTATTATAGTATGTTAGTAAAGAGGTGAGCTGTATCACAGATATACAGGGTTAGGATTATTATTATAGTGTGTTAGTAAAGAGGTGAGCTGTATCACAGATATACAGGGTTAGTATTATTATTATTATAGTGTGTTAGTAAAGAGGTGAGCTGTATCACAGATATACAGGGTTAGGATTATTATTATTATTGTGTGTTAGTAAAGAGGTGAGCTGTATCACAGATATACAGGGTTAGGATTATTATTATTATTGTGTGTTAGTAAAGAGGTGAGCTGTATCACAGATATACAGGGGTAGTATTATTATTATTATAGTGTGTTAGTAAAGAGGTGAGCTGTATCACAGATATACAGGGTTAGGATTATTATTGTTATAGTGTGTTAGTAAAGAGGTGAGCTGTATCACAGATATACAGGGTTAGTATTATTATTATTATAGTGTGTTAGTAAAGAGGTGAGCTGTATCACAGATATACAGGGTTAGTATTATTATTATTGTAGTGTGTTAGTAAAGAGGTGAGCTGTATCACAGATATACAGGGTTAGGATTATTATTGTTATAGTGTGTTAGTAAAGAGGTGAGCTGTATCACAGATATACAGGGTTAGGATTATTATTATTATTATAGTGTGTTAGTAAAGAGGTGAGCTGTATCACAGATATACAGGGTTAGCATTATTATTATAGTGTGTTAGTAAAGAGGTGAGCTGTATCACAGATATACAGGGTTAGGATTATTATTGTTATAGTGTGTTAGTAAAGAGGTGAGCTGTATCACAGATATACAGGGTTAGGATTATTATTATTATAGTGTGTTAGTAAAGAGGTGAGCTGTATCACAGATATACAGGGTTAGGATTATTATTATAGTGTGTTAGTAAAGAGGTGAGCTGTATCACAGATATACAGGGTTAGGATTATTATTATTATAGTGTGTTAGTAAAGAGGTGAGCTGTATCACAGATATACAGGGTTAGGATTATTATTATAGTGTGTTAGTAAAGAGGTGAGCTGTATCACAGATATACAGGGTTAGGATTATTATTATAGTGTGTTAGTAAAGAGGTGAGCTGTATCACAGATATACAGGGATAGGATTATTATTATAGTGTGTTAGTAAAGATGTGAGCTGTATCACAGATATACAGGGTTAGTATTATTATTATAGTGTGTTAGTAAAGAGGTGAGCTGTATCACAGATATACAGGGCTAGGATTATTATTATTATAGTATGTTAGTAAAGAGGTGAGCTGTATCACAGATATACAGGGATAGGATTATTATTATTATAGTGTGTTAGTAAAGAGGTGAGCTGTATCACAGATATACAGGGTTAGGATTATTATTATAGTGTGTTAGTAAAGAGGTGAGCTGTATCACAGATATACAGGGTTAGGATTATTATTATTATAGTGTGTTAGTAAAGAGGTGAGCTGTATTACAGATATACAGGGTTAGGATTATTATTATTATAGTATGTTAGTAAAGAGGTGAGCTGTATTACAGATATACAGGGTTAGTATTATTATTATAGTGTGTTAGTAAAGAGGTGAGCTGTATCACAGATATACAGGGTTATTATTATTATTATAGTGTGTTAGTAAAGAGGTGAGCTGTATTACAGATATACAGGGTTAGGATTATTATTATAGTGTGTTAGTAAAGAGGTGAGCTGTATCACAGATATACAGGGTTAGGATTATTATTATTATAGTGTGTTAGTAAAGAGGTGAGCTGTATCACAGATATACAGGGTTAGGATTATTATTATAGTATGTTAGTAAAGAGGTGAGCTGTATCACAGATATACAGGGTTATTATTATTATTATAGTGTGTTAGTAAAGAGGTGAGCTGTATTACAGATATACAGGGTTAGGATTATTATTATAGTATGTTAGTAAAGAGGTGAGCTGTATCACAGATATACAGGGTTAGTATTATTATTATAGTGTGTTAGTAAAGAGGTGAGCTGTATCACAGATATACAGGGATAGGATTATTATTAGAGTGTGTTAGTAAAGAGGTGAGCTGTATCACAGATATACAGGGTTAGGATTATTATTGTGTGTTAGTAAAGAGGTGAGCTGTATCACAGATATACAGGGTTAGGATTATTATTATTATAGTGTGTTAGTAAAGCGGTGAGCTGTATCACAGATATACAGGGTTAGGATTATTATTATTATAGTGTGTTAGTAAAGAGGTGAGCTGTATCACAGATATACAGGGTTAGGATTATTATTATTATAGTGTGTTAGTAAAGAGGTGAGCTGGATCAGAGATATACAGGGTTAGGATTATTATTATAGTGTGTTAGTAAAGAGGTGAGCTGTATCACAGATATACAGGGTTAGGATTATTATTATTATAGTGTGTTAGTAAAGAGGTGAGCTGTATCACAGATATACAGGGTTATTATTATTATTATTATAGTGTGTTAGTAAAGAGGTGAGCTGTATCACAGATATACAGGGTTAGGGTTATTATTATTATTATTATAGTGTGTTAGTAAAGAGGTGAGCTGTATCACAGATATACAGGGTTAGGGTTATTATTATTATTATAGTGTGTTAGTAAAGAGGTGAGCTGTATCACAGATATACAGGGATAGGATTATTATTATAGTGTGTTAGTAAAGAGGTGAGCTGTATCACAGATATACAGGGTTACGATTATTATTATTATAGTGTGTTAGTAAAGAGGTGAGCTGTATCACAGATATACAGGGTTAGGATTATTATTATTATAGTGTGTTAGTAAAGAGGTGAGCTGTATCACAGATATACAGGGTTAGGATTATTATTATAGTGTGTTCGTAAAGAGGTGAGCTGTATCACAGATATACAGGGTTATTATTATTATTATAGTGTGTTAGTAAAGAGGTGAGCTGTATCACAGATATATAGGGTTAGTATTATTATTATAGTGTGTTAGTAAAGAGGTGAGCTGTATCACAGATATACAGGGTTAGGATTATTATTATTATAGTGTGTTAGTAAAGAGGTGAGCTGTATCACAGATATATAGGGTTAGTATTATTATTATAGTGTGTTAGTAAAGAGGTGAGCTGTATCACAGATATACAGGGTTAGGATTATTATTATTATAGTGTGTTAGTAAAGAGGTGAGCTGTATCACAGATATACAGGGTTATTATTATTATTATAGTGTGTTAGTAAAGAGGTGAGCTTTATCACAGATATACAGGGTTAGGATTATTATTATTATAGTGTGTTAGTAAAGAGGTGAGCTGTATAACAGATATACAGGGTTAGGATTATTATTATTATAGTGTGTTAGTAAAGAGGTGAGCTGTATCACAGATATACAGGGTTAGGATTATTATTATTATTGTGTGTTAGTAAAGAGGTGAGCTGTATCACAGATATACAGGGCTAGGATTATTATTATAGTGTGTTAGTAAAGAGGTGAGCTGTATCACAGATATACAGGGTTAGGATTATTATTATTATAGTGTGTTAGTAAAGAGGTGAGCTGTATCACAGATATACAGGGTTAGGATTATTATTATTATTGTGTGTTAGTAAAGAGGTGAGCTGTATCACAGATATACAGGGTTAGGATTATTATTATTATAGTGTGTTAGTAAAGAGGTGAGCTGTATCACAGATATACAGGGTTAGGATTATTATTATTATTGTGTGTTAGTAAAGAGGTGAGCTGTATCACAGATATACAGGGTTAGGATTATTATTATTATAGTGTGTTAGTAAAGAGGTGAGCTCTATCACAGATATACAGGGTTAGTATTATTATTATTATAGTGCGTTAGTAAAGAGGTGAGCTGTATCACAGATATACAGGGTTATGGTTATTATTATAGTGTGTTAGTAAAGAGGTGAGCTGTATCACAGATATACAGGGATAGGATTATTATTATAGTGTGTTAGTAAAGAGGTGAGCTGTATCACAGATATACAGGGTTAGTATTATTATTATAGTGTGTTAGTAAAGAGGAGATCTGTATCACAGATATACAGGGTTAGGATTATTATTATAGTGTGTTAGTAAAGAGGTGAGCTGTATCACAGATATACAGGGTTAGGATTATTATTATAGTGTGTTAGTAAAGAGGTGAGCTGTATCACACATATACAGGGTTAGTATTATTATTATAGTGTGTTAGTAAAGAGGAGATCTGTATCACAGATATACAGGGTTAGGATTATTATTATAGTGTGTTAGTAAAGAGATGAGCTGTATTACAGATATACAGGGTTAGGATTATTATTATAGTGTGTTAGTAAAGAGGTGAGCTGTATCACAGATATACAGGGTTAGGATTATTATTATTGTGTGTTAGTAAAGAGGTGAGCTGTATCACAGATATACAGGGTTAGGATTATTATTATTATAGTGTGTTAGTAAAGAGGTGAGCTGTATCACAGATATACAGGGTTAGGATTATTATTATAGTGTGTTAGTAAAGAGGAGATCTGTATCACAGATATACAGGGTTATTATTATTATTATTATTGTGTGTTAGTAAAGAGGTGAGCTGTATCACAGATATACAGGGTTAGGATTATTATTATTATAGTGTGTTAGTAAAGAGGTGAGCTGTATTACAGATATACAGGGTTAGTATTATTATTATTATTATAGTGTGTTAGTAAAGAGGTGAGCTGTATCACAGATATACAGGGTTAGGATTATTATAGTGTGTTAGTAAAGAGGTGAGCTGTATCACAGATATACAGGGTTAGGATTATTATTATTATTATTATTATTATAGTGTGTTAGTAAAGAGGTGAGCTGTATCACAGATATACAGGGTTAGGATTATTATAGTGTGTTAGTAAAGAGGTGAGCTGTATCACAGATATACAGGGTTAGGGTTATTATTATTATAGTGTGTTAGTAAAGAGGTGAGCTGTATCACAGATATACAGGGTTAGGATTATTATTATTATAGTGTGTTAGTAAAGAGGTGAGCTGTATCACAGATATACAGGGTTAGGGTTATTATTATTATAGTGTGTTAGTAAAGAGGTGAGCTGTATCACAGATATACAGGGATAGGATTATTATTATAGTGTGTTAGTAAAGAGGTGAGCTGTATCACAGATATACAGGGTTAGGATTATTATTATAGTGTGTTAGTAAAGAGGTGAGCTGTATCACAGATATACAGGGTTAGGATTATTATTATAGTGTGTTAGTAAAGAGGTGAGCTGTATCACAGATATACAGGGTTAGGATTATTATTATAGTGTGTTAGTAAAGAGGTGAGCTGTATTACAGATATACGGGGTTAGGATTATTATTATAGTGTGTTAGTAAAGAGGTGAGCTGTATCACAGATATACAGGGTTAGGATTATTATTATTATAGTGTGTTAATAAAGAGGTGAGCTGTATCACAGATATACAGGGTTAGGATTATTATTATAGTGTGTTAGTAAAGAGGTGAGCTGTATCACAGATATACAGGGTTAGGATTATTATTATAGTGTGTTAGTAAAGAGGTGAGCTGTATCACAGATATACAGGGTTAGGATTATTATTATAGTGTGTTAGTAAAGAGGTGAGCTTTATCACAGATATACAGGGTTAGGATTATTATTATTATAGTGTGTTAGTAAAGAGGTGAGCTGTATCACAGATATACAGGGTTAGGATTATTATTATTATAGTGTGTTAGTAAAGAGGTGAGCTGTATCACAGATATACAGGGTTATTATTATTATTATAGTGTGTTAGTAAAGAGGTGAGCTGTATCACAGATATACAGGGTTAGGATTATTATTATAGTGTGTTAGTAAAGAGGTGAGCTGTATCACAGATATACAGGGTTATTATTATTATTATAGTGTGTTAGTAAAGAGGTGAGCTGTATCACAGATATACAGGGTTAGGATTATTATTATAGTGTGTTAGTAAAGAGGTGAGCTGTATCACAGATATACAGGGTTAGGATTATTATTATAGTGTGTTAGTAAAGAGGTGAGCTGTATCACAGATATACAGGGTTAGGATTATTATTATTATAGTGTGTTAGTAAAGAGGTGAGCTGTATCACAGATATACAGGGTTAGGATTATTATTATTATAGTGTGTTAGTAAAGAGGTGAGCTGTATCACACATATACAGGGTTAGGATTATTATTATAGTGTGTTAGTAAAGAGGTGAGCTGTATCACAGATATACAGGGTTATTATTATTATTATAGTGTGTTAGTAAAGAGGTGAGCTGTATCACAGATATACAGGGTTAGGATTATTATTATTATAGTGTGTTAGTAAAGAGGTGAGCTGTATCACACATATACAGGGTTAGGATTATTATTATAGTGTGTTAGTAAAGAGGTGAGCTGTATCACACATATACAGGGTTAGGATTATTATTATTATAGTGTGTTAGTAAAGAGGTGAGCTGTATCACAGATATACAGGGTTATTATTATTATTATAGTGTGTTAGTAAAGAGGTGAGCTGTATCACAGATATACAGGGTTAGGATTATTATTATTATAGTGTGTTAGTAAAGAGGTGAGCTGTATCACAGATATACAGGGATAGGATTATTATTATAGTGTGTTAGTAAAGAGGTGAGCTGTATCACAGATATACAGGGTTATATTATTATTATTATAGTATGTTAGTAAAGAGGTGAGCTGTATCACAGATATACAGGGTTAGGATTATTATTATTATAGTGTGTTAGTAAAGAGGTGAGCTGTATCACAGATATACAGGGTTAGGATTATTATTATTATAGTGTGTTAGTAAAGAGGTGAGCTGTATCACAGATATACAGGGTTAGGATTATTATTATAGTGTGTTAGTAAAGAGGTGAGCTGTATCACAGATATACAGGGTTAGGATTATTATTATTATAGTGTGTTAGTAAAGAAGTGAGCTGTATCACAGATATACAGGGTTAGGATTATTATTATTATAGTGTGTTAGTAAAGAGGTGAGCTGTATCACAGATATACAGGGTTAGGATTATTATTATAGTATGTTAGTAAAGAGGTGAGCTGTATCACAGATATACAGGGTTAGGATTATTATTATTATAGTGTGTTAGTAAAGAGGTGAGCTGTATCACAGATATACAGGGTTAGTATTATTATTATTATAGTGTGTTAGTAAAGAGGTGAGCTGTATTACAGATATACAGGGTTAGGATTATTATTATTATAGTATGTTAGTAAAGAGGTGAGCTGTATCACAGATATACAGGGTTAGGATTATTATTATTATAGTGTGTTAGTAAAGAGGTGAGCTGTATCACAGATATACAGGGTTAGGATTATTATTATTATAGTGTGTTAGTAAAGAGGTGAGCTGTATCACAGATATACAGGGTTAGGATTATTATTATTATTATAGTGTGTTAGTAAAGAGGTGAGCTGTATCACAGATATACAGGGTTAGGATTATTATTATTATAGTGTGTTAGTAAAGAGGTGAGCTGTATCACAGATATACAGGGGTAGTATTATTATTATTATAGTGTGTTAGTAAAGAGGTGAGCTGTATCACAGATATACAGGGTTAGGATTATTATTATTATAGTGTGTTAGTAAAGAGGTGAGCTGTATCACAGATATACAGGGTTAGGATTATTATTATTATAGTATGTTAGTAAAGAGGTGAGCTGTATTACAGATATACAGGGTTAGGATTATTATTATTATAGTATGTTAGTAAAGAGGTGAGCTGTATCACAGATATACAGGGTTAGGATTATTATTATTATAGTGTGTTAGTAAAGAGGTGAGCTGTATCACAGATATACAGGGTTAGGATTATTATTATTATAGTGTGTTAGTAAAGAGGTGAGCTGTATCACAGATATACAGGGTTAGGATTATTATTATTATAGTGTGTTAGTAAAGAGGTGAGCTGTATCACAGATATACAGGGTTAGGATTATTATTATTATAGTGTGTTAGTAAAGAGGTGAGCTGTATCACAGATATACAGGGATAGGATTATTATTATAGTGTGTTAGTAAAGAGGTGAGCTTTATCACAGATATACAGGGTTAGCATTATTATTATAGTGTGTTAGTAAAGAGGTGAGCTGTATCACAGATTTACAGGGTTAGGGTTATTATTATTATTGTGTGTTAGTAAAGAGGTGAGCTGTATCACAGATATACAGGGTTAGGATTATTATTATTATAGTGTGTTAGTAAAGAGGTGAGCTGTATCACAGATATACAGGGATAGGATTATTATTATAGTGTGTTAGTAAAGAGGTGAGCTGTATCACAGATATACAGGGTTATATTATTATTATAGTGTGTTAGTAAAGAGGTGAGCTGTATCACAGATATACAGGGTTAGTATTATTATTATAGTGTGTTAGTAAAGAGGTGAGCTGTATTACAGATATACAGGGTTAGGATTATTATTATAGTGTGTTAGTAAAGAGGTGAGCTGTATCACAGATATACAGGGTTAGGATTATTATTATTATTGTGTGTTAGTAAAGAGGTGAGCTGTATCACAGATATACAGGGCTAGGATTATTATTATAGTGTGTTAGTAAAGAGGTGAGCTGTATCACAGATATACAGGGTTAGGATTATTATTATTATAGTGTGTTAGTAAAGAGGTGAGCTGTATCACAGATATACAGGGGTAGTATTATTATTATTATAGTGTGTTAGTAAAGAGGTGAGCTGTATCACAGATATACAGGGCTAGGATTATTATTATAGTGTGTTAGTAAAGAGGTGAGCTGTATCACAGATATACAGGGTTAGGATTATTATTATTATAGTGTGTTAGTAAAGAGGTGAGCTGTATCACAGATATACAGGATTATTATTATTATAGTGTGTTAGTAAAGAGGTGAGCTGTATCACAGATATACAGGGTTAGGATTATTATTATTATTATAGTGTGTTAGTAAAGAGGTGAGCTGTATCACAGATATACAGGGTTAGGATTATTATTATAGTGTGTTAGTAAAGAGGTGAGCTGTATCACAGATATACAGGGTTATGGTTATTATTATAGTGTGTTAGTAAAGAGGTGAGCTGTATCACAGATATACAGGGTTAGGATTATTATTATTATAGTGTGTTAGTAAAGAGGTGAGCTGTATCACAGATATTCAGGGTTAGGATTATTATTATTATAGTGTGTTAGTAAAGAGGTGAGCTGTATCACAGATATACAGGGTTAGGATTATTATTATAGTGTGTTAGTAAAGAGGTGAGCTGTATCACAGATATACAGGGATAGGATTATTATTATAGTGTGTTAGTAAAGAGGTGAGCTGTATCACAGATATACAGGGTTAGGATTATTATTATTATAGTGTGTTAGTAAAGAGGTGAGCTGTATCACAGATATACAGGGTTAGGGTTATTATTATTATAGTGTGTTAGTAAAGCGGTGAGCTGTATCACAGATATACAGGGTTAGGATTATTATTATTATTATAGTGTGTTAGTAAAGAGGTGAGCTGTATCACAGATATACAGGGTTAGGGTTATTATTATTATAGTGTGTTAGTAAAGAGGTGAGCTGTATCACAGATATACAGGGTTAGGGTTATTATTATTATAGTGTGTTAGTAAAGAGGTGAGCTGTATCACAGATATACAGGGTTAGGATTATTATTATTATAGTGTGTTAGTAAAGAGGTGAGCTGTATCACAGATATACAGGGTTAGGATTATTATTATTATAGTATGTTAGTAAAGAGGTGAGCTGTATTACAGATATACAGGGTTAGGATTATTATTATTATAGTATGTTAGTAAAGAGGTGAGCTGTATCACAGATATACAGGGTTAGGATTATTATTATTATAGTGTGTTAGTAAAGAGGTGAGCTGTATCACAGATATACAGGGTTAGGATTATTATTATTATAGTGTGTTAGTAAAGAGGTGAGCTGTATCACAGATATACAGGGTTAGGATTATTATTATTATAGTGTGTTAGTAAAGAGGTGAGCTGTATCACAGATATACAGGGTTAGGATTATTATTATTATAGTGTGTTAGTAAAGAGGTGAGCTGTATCACAGATATACAGGGATAGGATTATTATTATAGTGTGTTAGTAAAGAGGTGAGCTGTATCACAGATATACAGGGTTAGCATTATTATTATAGTGTGTTAGTAAAGAGGTGAGCTGTATCACAGATATACAGGGTTAGGGTTATTATTATTATTGTGTGTTAGTAAAGAGGTGAGCTGTATCACAGATATACAGGGTTAGGATTATTATTATTATAGTGTGTTAGTAAAGAGGTGAGCTGTATCACAGATATACAGGGATAGGATTATTATTATAGTGTGTTAGTAAAGAGGTGAGCTGTATCACAGATATACAGGGTTATATTATTATTATAGTGTGTTAGTAAAGAGGTGAGCTGTATCACAGATATACAGGGTTAGTATTATTATTATAGTGTGTTAGTAAAGAGGTGAGCTGTATTACAGATATACAGGGTTAGGATTATTATTATAGTGTGTTAGTAAAGAGGTGAGCTGTATCACAGATATACAGGGTTAGGATTATTATTATTATTGTGTGTTAGTAAAGAGGTGAGCTGTATCACAGATATACAGGGCTAGGATTATTATTATAGTGTGTTAGTAAAGAGGTGAGCTGTATCACAGATATACAGGGTTAGGATTATTATTATTATAGTGTGTTAGTAAAGAGGTGAGCTGTATCACAGATATACAGGGGTAGTATTATTATTATTATAGTGTGTTAGTAAAGAGGTGAGCTGTATCACAGATATACAGGGTTAGGATTATTATTATTATAGTGTGTTAGTAAAGAGGTGAGCTGTATCACAGATATACAGGGTTAGGATTATTATTATTATAGTGTGTTAGTAAAGAGGTGAGCTGTATCACAGATATACAGGGTTAGGATTATTATTATTATAGTGTGTTAGTAAAGAGGTGAGCTGTATCACAGATATACAGGGCTAGGATTATTATTATAGTGTGTTAGTAAAGAGGTGAGCTTTATCACAGATATACAGGGTTAGGATTATTATTATTATAGTGTGTTAGTAAAGAGGTGAGCTGTATCACAGATATACAGGGCTAGGATTATTATTATAGTGTGTTAGTAAAGAGGTGAGCTGTATCACAGATATACAGGGTTAGGATTATTATTATTATAGTGTGTTAGTAAAGAGGTGAGCTGTATCACAGATATACAGGATTATTATTATTATAGTGTGTTAGTAAAGAGGTGGGCTGTATCACAGATATACAGGGTTAGGATTATTATTATTATTATAGTGTGTTAGTAAAGAGGTGAGCTGTATCACAGATATACAGGGTTAGGATTATTATTATAGTGTGTTAGTAAAGAGGTGAGCTGTATCACAGATATACAGGGTTATGGTTATTATTATAGTGTGTTAGTAAAGAGGTGAGCTGTATCACAGATATACAGGGTTAGGATTATTATTATTATAGTGTGTTAGTAAAGAGGTGAGCTGTATCACAGATATTCAGGGTTAGGATTATTATTATTATAGTGTGTTAGTAAAGAGGTGAGCTGTATCACAGATATACAGGGTTAGGATTATTATTATAGTGTGTTAGTAAAGAGGTGAGCTGTATCACAGATATACAGGGATAGGATTATTATTATAGTGTGTTAGTAAAGAGGTGAGCTGTATCACAGATATACAGGGTTAGGATTATTATTATTATAGTGTGTTAGTAAAGAGGTGAGCTGTATCACAGATATACAGGGTTAGGGTTATTATTATTATAGTGTGTTAGTAAAGCGGTGAGCTGTATCACAGATATACAGGGTTAGGATTATTATTATTATTATAGTGTGTTAGTAAAGAGGTGAGCTGTATCACAGATATACAGGGTTAGGGTTATTATTATTATAGTGTGTTAGTAAAGAGGTGAGCTGTATCACAGATATACAGGGTTAGGGTTATTATTATTATAGTGTGTTAGTAAAGAGGTGAGCTGTATCACAGATATACAGGGTTAGGGTTATTATTATTATAGTGTGTTAGTAAAGAGGTGAGCTGTATCACAGATATACAGGGTTAGGGTTATTATTATTATTGTGTGTTAGTAAAGAGGTGAGCTGTATCACAGATATACAGGGTTAGGATTATTATTATTATAGTGTGTTAGTAAAGAGGTGAGCTGTATCACAGATATACAGGGCTAGGATTATTATTATTATAGTGTGTTAGTAAAGAGGTGAGCTGTATCACAGATATACAGGGTTAGTATTATTATTATAGTGTGTTAGTAAAGAGGTGAGCTGTATCACAGATATACAGGGTTAGGATTATTATTATTATTGTGTGTTAGTAAAGAGGTGAGCTGTATCACAGATATACAGGGGTAGTATTATTATTATTATAGTGTGTTAGTAAAGAGGTGAGCTGTATCACAGATATACAGGGTTAGGATTATTATTATTATAGTGTGTTAGTAAAGAGGTGAGCTGTATCACAGATATACAGGGTTAGGATTATTATTATTATAGTGTGTTAGTAAAGAGGTGAGCTGTATCACAGATATACAGGGTTAGGATTATTATTATTATAGTGTGTTAGTAAAGAGGTGAGCTGTATCACAGATATACAGGGTTAGGATTATTATTATTATAGTGTGTTAGTAAAGAGGTGAGCTGTATCACAGATATACAGGGCTAGGATTATTATTATTATAGTGTGTTAGTAAAGAGGTGAGCTGTATCACAGATATACAGGGTTAGTATTATTATTATAGTGTGTTAGTAAAGAGGTGAGCTGTATCACAGATATACAGGGTTAGGATTATTATTATTATTGTGTGTTAGTAAAGAGGTGAGCTGTATCACAGATATACAGGGGTAGTATTATTATTATTATAGTGTGTTAGTAAAGAGGTGAGCTGTATCACAGATATACAGGGTTAGGATTATTATTATTATAGTGTGTTAGTAAAGAGGTGAGCTGTATCACAGATATACAGGGTTAGGATTATTATTATTATAGTGTGTTAGTAAAGAGGTGAGCTGTATCACAGATATACAGGGTTAGGATTATTATTATTATAGTGTGTTAGTAAAGAGGTGAGCTGTATCACAGATATACAGGGTTAGGATTATTATTATAGTGTGTTAGTAAAGAGGTGAGCTGTATCACAGATATACGGGGTTAGGATTATTATTATAGTGTGTTAGTAAAGAGGTGAGCTGTATCACAGATATACAGGGTTAGGATTATTATTATTATAGTGTGTTAGTAAAGAGGTGAGCTGTATCACAGATATACAGGGTTAGGGTTATTATTATTATAGTGTGTTAGTAAAGAGGTGAGCTGTATCACAGATATACAGGGTTATTATTATTATTATTATAGTGTGTTAGTAAAGAGGTGAGCTGTATCACAGATATACAGGGTTAGGATTATTATTATTATTATAGTGTGTTAGTAAAGAGGTGAGCTGTATCACAGATATACAGGGTTAGGATTATTATTATTATTATAGTGTGTTAGTAAAGAGGTGAGCTGTATCACAGATATACAGGGTTAGTATTATTATTATAGTGTGTTAGTAAAGAGGTGAGCTGTATCACAGATATACAGGGTTAGGATTATTATTATTATAGTGTGTTAGTAAAGAGGTGAGCTGTATCACAGATATACAGGGTTAGTATTATTATTATTATAGTGTGTTAGTAAAGAGGTGAGCTGTATCACAGATATACAGGGTTAGTATTATTATTATTATAGTGTGTTAGTAAAGAGGTGAGCTGTATCACAGATATACAGGGTTAGGATTATTATTATTGTGTGTTAGTAAAGAGGTGAGCTGTATCACAGATATACAGGGTTAGGGTTATTATTATTATAGTGTGTTAGTAAAGAGGTGAGCTGTATCACAGATATACAGGGTTAGTATTATTATTATAGTGTGTTAGTAAAGAGGTGAGCTGTATCACAGATATACAGGGTTAGGATTATTATTATTATAGTATGTTAGTAAAGAGGTGAGCTGTATCACAGATATACAGGGATAGGATTATTATTATAGTGTGTTAGTAAAGAGGTGAGCTGTATCACAGATATACAGGGTTAGGATTATTATTATAGTGTGTTAGTAAAGAGGTGAGCTGTATCACAGATATACAGGGTTAGGATTATTATTATTATAGTGTGTTAGTAAAGAGGTGAGCTGTATCACAGATATACAGGGTTAGGATTATTATTATTATAGTGTGTTAGTAAAGAGGTGAGCTGTATCACAGATATACAGGGTTAGGATTATTATTATTATAGTGTGTTAGTAAAGAGGTGAGCTGTATCACAGATATACAGGGCTAGGATTATTATTATAGTGTGTTAGTAAAGAGGTGAGCTTTATCACAGATATACAGGGTTAGGATTATTATTATTATAGTGTGTTAGTAAAGAGGTGAGCTGTATCACAGATATACAGGGCTAGGATTATTATTATAGTGTGTTAGTAAAGAGGTGAGCTGTATCACAGATATACAGGGTTAGGATTATTATTATTATAGTGTGTTAGTAAAGAGGTGAGCTGTATCACAGATATACAGGATTATTATTATTATAGTGTGTTAGTAAAGAGGTGAGCTGTATCACAGATATACAGGGTTAGGATTATTATTATTATTATAGTGTGTTAGTAAAGAGGTGAGCTGTATCACAGATATACAGGGTTAGGATTATTATTATAGTGTGTTAGTAAAGAGGTGAGCTGTATCACAGATATACAGGGTTATGGTTATTATTATAGTGTGTTAGTAAAGAGGTGAGCTGTATCACAGATATACAGGGTTAGGATTATTATTATTATAGTGTGTTAGTAAAGAGGTGAGCTGTATCACAGATATTCAGGGTTAGGATTATTATTATTATAGTGTGTTAGTAAAGAGGTGAGCTGTATCACAGATATACAGGGTTAGGATTATTATTATAGTGTGTTAGTAAAGAGGTGAGCTGTATCACAGATATACAGGGATAGGATTATTATTATAGTGTGTTAGTAAAGAGGTGAGCTGTATCACAGATATACAGGGTTAGGATTATTATTATTATAGTGTGTTAGTAAAGAGGTGAGCTGTATCACAGATATACAGGGTTAGGGTTATTATTATTATAGTGTGTTAGTAAAGCGGTGAGCTGTATCACAGATATACAGGGTTAGGATTATTATTATTATTATAGTGTGTTAGTAAAGAGGTGAGCTGTATCACAGATATACAGGGTTAGGGTTATTATTATTATAGTGTGTTAGTAAAGAGGTGAGCTGTATCACAGATATACAGGGTTAGGGTTATTATTATTATAGTGTGTTAGTAAAGAGGTGAGCTGTATCACAGATATACAGGGTTAGGATTATTATTATTATAGTGTGTTAGTAAAGAGGTGAGCTGTATCACAGATATACAGGGTTAGGATTATTATTATTATAGTATGTTAGTAAAGAGGTGAGCTGTATTACAGATATACAGGGTTAGGATTATTATTATTATAGTATGTTAGTAAAGAGGTGAGCTGTATCACAGATATACAGGGTTAGGATTATTATTATTATAGTGTGTTAGTAAAGAGGTGAGCTGTATCACAGATATACAGGGTTAGGATTATTATTATTATAGTGTGTTAGTAAAGAGGTGAGCTGTATCACAGATATACAGGGTTAGGATTATTATTATTATAGTGTGTTAGTAAAGAGGTGAGCTGTATCACAGATATACAGGGTTAGGATTATTATTATTATAGTGTGTTAGTAAAGAGGTGAGCTGTATCACAGATATACAGGGATAGGATTATTATTATAGTGTGTTAGTAAAGAGGTGAGCTGTATCACAGATATACAGGGTTAGCATTATTATTATAGTGTGTTAGTAAAGAGGTGAGCTGTATCACAGATATACAGGGTTAGGGTTATTATTATTATTGTGTGTTAGTAAAGAGGTGAGCTGTATCACAGATATACAGGGTTAGGATTATTATTATTATAGTGTGTTAGTAAAGAGGTGAGCTGTATCACAGATATACAGGGATAGGATTATTATTATAGTGTGTTAGTAAAGAGGTGAGCTGTATCACAGATATACAGGGTTATATTATTATTATAGTGTGTTAGTAAAGAGGTGAGCTGTATCACAGATATACAGGGTTAGTATTATTATTATAGTGTGTTAGTAAAGAGGTGAGCTGTATTACAGATATACAGGGTTAGGATTATTATTATAGTGTGTTAGTAAAGAGGTGAGCTGTATCACAGATATACAGGGTTAGGATTATTATTATTATTGTGTGTTAGTAAAGAGGTGAGCTGTATCACAGATATACAGGGCTAGGATTATTATTATAGTGTGTTAGTAAAGAGGTGAGCTGTATCACAGATATACAGGGTTAGGATTATTATTATTATAGTGTGTTAGTAAAGAGGTGAGCTGTATCACAGATATACAGGGGTAGTATTATTATTATTATAGTGTGTTAGTAAAGAGGTGAGCTGTATCACAGATATACAGGGTTAGGATTATTATTATTATAGTGTGTTAGTAAAGAGGTGAGCTGTATCACAGATATACAGGGTTAGGATTATTATTATTATAGTGTGTTAGTAAAGAGGTGAGCTGTATCACAGATATACAGGGTTAGGATTATTATTATTATAGTGTGTTAGTAAAGAGGTGAGCTGTATCACAGATATACAGGGCTAGGATTATTATTATAGTGTGTTAGTAAAGAGGTGAGCTTTATCACAGATATACAGGGTTAGGATTATTATTATTATAGTGTGTTAGTAAAGAGGTGAGCTGTATCACAGATATACAGGGCTAGGATTATTATTATAGTGTGTTAGTAAAGAGGTGAGCTGTATCACAGATATACAGGGTTAGGATTATTATTATTATAGTGTGTTAGTAAAGAGGTGAGCTGTATCACAGATATACAGGATTATTATTATTATAGTGTGTTAGTAAAGAGGTGGGCTGTATCACAGATATACAGGGTTAGGATTATTATTATTATTATAGTGTGTTAGTAAAGAGGTGAGCTGTATCACAGATATACAGGGTTAGGATTATTATTATAGTGTGTTAGTAAAGAGGTGAGCTGTATCACAGATATACAGGGTTATGGTTATTATTATAGTGTGTTAGTAAAGAGGTGAGCTGTATCACAGATATACAGGGTTAGGATTATTATTATTATAGTGTGTTAGTAAAGAGGTGAGCTGTATCACAGATATTCAGGGTTAGGATTATTATTATTATAGTGTGTTAGTAAAGAGGTGAGCTGTATCACAGATATACAGGGTTAGGATTATTATTATAGTGTGTTAGTAAAGAGGTGAGCTGTATCACAGATATACAGGGATAGGATTATTATTATAGTGTGTTAGTAAAGAGGTGAGCTGTATCACAGATATACAGGGTTAGGATTATTATTATTATAGTGTGTTAGTAAAGAGGTGAGCTGTATCACAGATATACAGGGTTAGGGTTATTATTATTATAGTGTGTTAGTAAAGCGGTGAGCTGTATCACAGATATACAGGGTTAGGATTATTATTATTATTATAGTGTGTTAGTAAAGAGGTGAGCTGTATCACAGATATACAGGGTTAGGGTTATTATTATTATAGTGTGTTAGTAAAGAGGTGAGCTGTATCACAGATATACAGGGTTAGGGTTATTATTATTATAGTGTGTTAGTAAAGAGGTGAGCTGTATCACAGATATACAGGGTTAGGGTTATTATTATTATAGTGTGTTAGTAAAGAGGTGAGCTGTATCACAGATATACAGGGTTAGGGTTATTATTATTATTGTGTGTTAGTAAAGAGGTGAGCTGTATCACAGATATACAGGGTTAGGATTATTATTATTATAGTGTGTTAGTAAAGAGGTGAGCTGTATCACAGATATACAGGGCTAGGATTATTATTATTATAGTGTGTTAGTAAAGAGGTGAGCTGTATCACAGATATACAGGGTTAGTATTATTATTATAGTGTGTTAGTAAAGAGGTGAGCTGTATCACAGATATACAGGGTTAGGATTATTATTATTATTGTGTGTTAGTAAAGAGGTGAGCTGTATCACAGATATACAGGGGTAGTATTATTATTATTATAGTGTGTTAGTAAAGAGGTGAGCTGTATCACAGATATACAGGGTTAGGATTATTATTATTATAGTGTGTTAGTAAAGAGGTGAGCTGTATCACAGATATACAGGGTTAGGATTATTATTATTATAGTGTGTTAGTAAAGAGGTGAGCTGTATCACAGATATACAGGGTTAGGATTATTATTATTATAGTGTGTTAGTAAAGAGGTGAGCTGTATCACAGATATACAGGGTTAGGATTATTATTATTATAGTGTGTTAGTAAAGAGGTGAGCTGTATCACAGATATACAGGGCTAGGATTATTATTATTATAGTGTGTTAGTAAAGAGGTGAGCTGTATCACAGATATACAGGGTTAGTATTATTATTATAGTGTGTTAGTAAAGAGGTGAGCTGTATCACAGATATACAGGGTTAGGATTATTATTATTATTGTGTGTTAGTAAAGAGGTGAGCTGTATCACAGATATACAGGGTTAGGATTATTATTATTATAGTGTGTTAGTAAAGAGGTGAGCTGTATCACAGATATACAGGGTTAGGATTATTATTATTATAGTGTGTTAGTAAAGAGGTGAGCTGTATCACAGATATACAGGGTTAGGATTATTATTATTATAGTGTGTTAGTAAAGAGGTGAGCTGTATCACAGATATACAGGGTTAGGATTATTATTATTATAGTGTGTTAGTAAAGAGGTGAGCTGTATCACAGATATACAGGGTTAGGATTATTATTATAGTGTGTTAGTAAAGAGGTGAGCTGTATCACAGATATACGGGGTTAGGATTATTATTATAGTGTGTTAGTAAAGAGGTGAGCTGTATCACAGATATACAGGGTTAGGATTATTATTATTATAGTGTGTTAGTAAAGAGGTGAGCTGTATCACAGATATACAGGGTTAGGGTTATTATTATTATAGTGTGTTAGTAAAGAGGTGAGCTGTATCACAGATATACAGGGTTATTATTATTATTATTATAGTGTGTTAGTAAAGAGGTGAGCTGTATCACAGATATACAGGGTTAGGATTATTATTATTATTATAGTGTGTTAGTAAAGAGGTGAGCTGTATCACAGATATACAGGGTTAGGATTATTATTATTATTATAGTGTGTTAGTAAAGAGGTGAGCTGTATCACAGATATACAGGGTTAGTATTATTATTATAGTGTGTTAGTAAAGAGGTGAGCTGTATCACAGATATACAGGGTTAGGATTATTATTATTATAGTGTGTTAGTAAAGAGGTGAGCTGTATCACAGATATACAGGGTTAGTATTATTATTATTATAGTGTGTTAGTAAAGAGGTGAGCTGTATCACAGATATACAGGGTTAGTATTATTATTATTATAGTGTGTTAGTAAAGAGGTGAGCTGTATCACAGATATACAGGGTTAGGATTATTATTATTGTGTGTTAGTAAAGAGGTGAGCTGTATCACAGATATACAGGGTTAGGGTTATTATTATTATAGTGTGTTAGTAAAGAGGTGAGCTGTATCACAGATATACAGGGTTAGTATTATTATTATAGTGTGTTAGTAAAGAGGTGAGCTGTATCACAGATATACAGGGTTAGGATTATTATTATTATAGTATGTTAGTAAAGAGGTGAGCTGTATCACAGATATACAGGGATAGGATTATTATTATAGTGTGTTAGTAAAGAGGTGAGCTGTATCACAGATATACAGGGTTAGGATTATTATTATAGTGTGTTAGTAAAGAGGTGAGCTGTATCACAGATATACAGGGTTAGGATTATTATTATTATAGTGTGTTAGTAAAGAGGTGAGCTGTATCACAGATATACAGGGTTAGGATTATTATTATTATAGTGTGTTAGTAAAGAGGTGAGCTGTATCACAGATATACAGGGTTAGGATTATTATTATTATAGTGTGTTAGTAAAGAGGTGAGCTGTATCACAGATATACAGGGCTAGGATTATTATTATAGTGTGTTAGTAAAGAGGTGAGCTTTATCACAGATATACAGGGTTAGGATTATTATTATTATAGTGTGTTAGTAAAGAGGTGAGCTGTATCACAGATATACAGGGCTAGGATTATTATTATAGTGTGTTAGTAAAGAGGTGAGCTGTATCACAGATATACAGGGTTAGGATTATTATTATTATAGTGTGTTAGTAAAGAGGTGAGCTGTATCACAGATATACAGGATTATTATTATTATAGTGTGTTAGTAAAGAGGTGAGCTGTATCACAGATATACAGGGTTAGGATTATTATTATTATAGTATGTTAGTAAAGAGGTGAGCTGTATCACAGATATACAGGGATAGGATTATTATTATAGTGTGTTAGTAAAGAGGTGAGCTGTATCACAGATATACAGGGTTAGGATTATTATTATAGTGTGTTAGTAAAGAGGTGAGCTGTATCACAGATATACAGGGTTAGGATTATTATTATTATAGTGTGTTAGTAAAGAGGTGAGCTGTATCACAGATATACAGGGTTAGGATTATTATTATTATAGTGTGTTAGTAAAGAGGTGAGCTGTATCACAGATATACAGGGTTAGGATTATTATTATTATAGTGTGTTAGTAAAGAGGTGAGCTGTATCACAGATATACAGGGCTAGGATTATTATTATAGTGTGTTAGTAAAGAGGTGAGCTTTATCACAGATATACAGGGTTAGGATTATTATTATTATAGTGTGTTAGTAAAGAGGTGAGCTGTATCACAGATATACAGGGCTAGGATTATTATTATAGTGTGTTAGTAAAGAGGTGAGCTGTATCACAGATATACAGGGTTAGGATTATTATTATTATAGTGTGTTAGTAAAGAGGTGAGCTGTATCACAGATATACAGGATTATTATTATTATATTGTGTTAGTAAAGAGGTGAGCTGTATCACAGATATACAGGGTTAGGATTATTATTATTATTATAGTGTGTTAGTAAAGAGGTGAGCTGTATCACAGATATACAGGGTTAGGATTATTATTATTATAGTGTGTTAGTAAAGAGGTGAGCTGTATCACAGATATACAGGGTTAGGATTATTATTATAGTGTGTTAGTAAAGAGGTGAGCTGTATCACAGATATTCAGGGTTAGGATTATTATTATTATAGTGTGTTAGTAAAGAGGTGAGCTGTATCACAGATATACAGGGATAGGATTATTATTATTATTATAGTGTGTTAGTAAAGAGGTGAGCTGTATCACTGATATACAGGGTTAGGATTATTATTATTATAGTGTGTTAGTAAAGAGGTGAGCTGTATCACAGATATACAGGGTTAGTATTATTATTATAGTGTGTTAGTAAAGAGGTGAGCTGTATCACAGATATACAGGGTTAGGATTATTATTATAGTGTGTTAGTAAAGAGGTGAGCTGTATCACAGATATACAGGGTTAGGATTATTATTATTATAGTGTGTTAGTAAAGAGGTGAGCTGTATCACAGATATACAGGGATAGGATTATTATTATTATTATAGTGTGTTAGTAAAGAGGTGAGCTGTATCACTGATATACAGGGTTAGGATTATTATTATTATAGTGTGTTAGTAAAGAGGTGAGCTGTATCACAGATATACAGGGTTAGTATTATTATTATAGTGTGTTAGTAAAGAGGTGAGCTGTATCACAGATATACAGAGTTAGGGTTATTATTATTATAGTGTGTTAGTAAAGAGGTGAGCTGTATCACAGATATACAGGGTTAGGATTATTATTATTATAGTGTGTTAGTAAAGAGGTGAGCTGTATCACAGATATACAGGGTTAGGATTATTATTATAGTGTGTTAGTAAAGAGGTGAGCTGTATCACAGATATACAGGGTTAGTATTATTATTATAGTGTGTTAGTAAAGAGGTGAGCTGTATCACAGATATACAGGGTTAGGATTATTATTATTATAGTGTGTTAGTAAAGAGGTGAGCTGTATCACAGATATACAGGGTTAGGATTATTATTATAGTGTGTTAGTAAAGAGGTGAGCTGTATCACAGATATACAGGGTTAGGATTATTATTATAGTGTGTTAGTAAAGAGGTGAGCTGTATCACAGATATACAGGGATAGGATTATTATTATTATAGTGTGTTAGTAAAGAGGTGAGCTGTATTACAGATATACAGGGTTAGTATTATTATTATTATTGTGTGTTAGTAAAGAAGTGAGCTGTATCACAGATATACAGGGTTAGGATTATTATTATAGTGTGTTAGTAAAGAGGTGAGCTGTATCACAGATATACAGGGTTAGGATTATTATTATAGTATGTTAGTAAAGAGGTGATCTGTATCACAGATATACAGGGTTAGGGTTATTATTATAGTGTGTTAGTAAAGAGGTGAGCTGTATCACAGATATACAGGGTTAGTATTATTATTATAGTGTGTTAGTAAAGAGGTGAGCTGTATCACAGATATACAGGGTTAGGATTATTATTATTATAGTGTGTTAGTAAAGAGGTGAGCTGTATCACACATATACAGGGTTAGGATTATTATTATTATAGTGTGTTAGTAAAGAGGTGAGCTGTATCACAGATATACAGGGTTATTATTATTATTATTATAGTGTGTTAGTAAAGAGGTGAGCTGTATCACAGATATACAGGGATAGGATTATTATTATTATAGTGTGTTAGTAAAGAGGTGAGCTGTATCACAGATATACAGGGTTAGGATTATTATTATAGTGTGTTAGTAACAAGGTGATTATAAAATGCATTTTCTTATAGTTTGGTAACTTTATGTGGGTAAAATATGAAACGAGAATAAGTAAGGGATGTTTATTACCGTATCCTTTGGAGAAAAGTTCTGATACTGGAAACCTGGGGCGGTCACTGAATTTGTCTGCATGGTTCACGAGTGCGTCATTTACCATCTCGTAGCCGCAGAGAACAACCATGGGTTCATTTAGCTTCCAGACGGTGAATATTGGGCCGTATTTCTGCCTGAGCTGTGTAACAAACAGAGAGAGTGAGTATTGGAGACACCACTGCCTGTTTTATCTCTAGTTCTGAGAGTGTTGCTCAAATTTTTACTTTTAATTTGTTATCTAAGGTTTGCATACATAAAGGCAAAATGGGTCAGGTTTTACAACATAGAATGTGTCGGCAGATAAGAACTATTCACCCATCTAGTCTGCCCAATTTTCTAAATACTTTTATTAGTCCCCAGTTCCCTATCTTATAGCTAGGATACCTTGTGTCTATCCCACGCATGCTTAAACTCCTTCACTGTGTTTACGTCTACCACTTCAGCTGGAAGGCTATTCCATGCATCCACTACCCTCTCAGTAATGTAATACTTTCATTAGTCCCTGGCCTTATCTTATATCTAGGATAACCTTATACCTATCCCACGCATGCTTAAACTCCTTCACTGTGTTTACGTCTACCACTTCAGCTGGAAGGCTATTCCATGCATCCACTACCCTCTCAGTAATGTAATACTTTCATTAGTCCATGGCCTTATCTTATATCTAGGATAGCCTTATACCTATCCCATGCATGCTTAAACTCCTTCACTGTATTAACCTCTACCACTTCTACTGGAAGACTATTCCATACATCCACTACCCTCTCAGTAAAGTAATACTTTCATTAGTCCCTGACCTTATCTTATATCTAGGATAGCCTTATACCTATCCCACGCATGCTTAAACTCCTTCACTGTATTAACCTCTACCACTTCTACTGGAAGACTATTCCATACATCCACTACCCTCTCAGTAAAGTAATCCTTTCATTAGTCCCTGGCCTTATCTTATATCTAGGATAGCCTTATACCTATCCCATGCATGCTTAAACTCCATCACTGTATTAACCTCTACCACTACTACTGGAAGACTATTCCATACATCCACTACCCTCTCAGTAATGTAATACTTTCATTAGTCCCTGGCCTTATCTTATATCTAGGATAGCCTTATACCTATCCCATGCATGCTTAAACTCCCTCACTGTATTAACCTCTACCACTACTACTGGAAGACTATTCCATACATCCACTACCCTCTCAGTAATGTAATACTTTCATTAGTCCCTGGCCTTATCTTATATCTAGGATAGCCTTATACCTATCCCATGCATGCTTAAACTCCTTCACTGTATTAACCTCTACCACTTCTACTGGAAGACTATTCCATACATCCACTACCCTCTCAGTAAAGTAATCCTTTCATTAGTCCCTGACCTTATCTTATATCTAGGATAGCCTTATACCTATCCCACGCATGCTTAAACTCCTTCACTGTATTAACCTTTACCACTTCTACTGGAAGGCTATTCCATACATCCACTACCCTCTCAGTAATGTAATACTTTCATTAGTCCCTGGCCTTATCTTATATCTAGGATAGCCTTATACCTATCCCACGCATGCTTAAACTCCTTCACTGTATTAACCTCTACCACTTCTACTGGAAGACTATTCCATACATCCACTACCCTCTCAGTAATGTAATACTTTCATTAGTCCCTGGCCTTATCTTATATCTAGGATAGCCTTATACCTATCCCACGCATGCTTAAACTCCTTCACTCTATTAACCTCTACCACTTCTACTGGAAGACTATTCCATACATCCACTACCCTCTCAGTAAAGTTATCCTTTCATTAGTCCCTGACCTTATCTTATATCTAGGATAGCCTTATACCTATCCCACGCATGCTTAAACTCCTTCACTGTATTAACCTCTATCACTTCTACTGGAAGACTATTCCATACATCCACTACCCTCTCAGTAATGTAATACTTTCATTAGTCCCTGGCCTTATCTTATATCTAGGATAGCCTTATACCTATCCCATGCATGCTTAAACTCCATCACTGTATTAACCTCTACCACTTCTACCAGAAGACTATTCCATACATCCACTACCCTCTCAGTAAAGTAATACTTTCATTAGTCCCTGGCCTTATCTTATATCTAGGATAGCCTTATACCTATCCCACGCATGCTTAAACTCCCTCACTGTATTAACCTCTACCACTACTACTGGAAGACTATTCCATACATCCACTACCCTCTCAGTAATGTAATACTTTCATTAGTCCCTGGCCTTATCTTATATCTAGGATAGCCTTATACCTATCCCACGCATGCTTAAACTCCTTCACTGTATTAACCTCTACCACTTCTACTGGAAGACTATTCCATACATCCACTACCCTCTCAGTAATGTAATACTTTCATTAGTCCCTGGCCTTATCTTATATCTAGGATAGCCTTATACCTATCCCACGCATGCTTAAACTCCTTCACTGTATTAACCTCTACCACTTCTACTGGAAGACTATTCCATACATCCACTACCCTCTCAGTAAAGTTATCCTTTCATTAGTCCCTGACCTTATCTTATATCTAGGATAGCCTTATACCTATCCCACGCATGCTTAAACTCCTTCACTGTATTAACCTCTATCACTTCTACTGGAAGACTATTCCATACATCCACTACCCTCTCAGTAATGTAATACTTTCATTAGTCCCTGGCCTTATCTTATATCTAGGATAGCCTTATACCTATCCCATGCATGCTTAAACTCCATCACTGTATTAACCTCTACCACTTCTACCAGAAGACTATTCCATACATCCACTACCCTCTCAGTAAAGTAATACTTTCATTAGTCCCTGGCCTTATCTTATATCTAGGATAGCCTTATACCTATCCCACGCATGCTTAAACACCTTCACTGTATTAACCTCTACCACTTCTACTGGAAGACTATTCCATACATCCACTACCCTCTCAGTAAAGTAATACGTTCATTAGTCCCTGGCCTTATCTTATATCTAGGATAGCCTTATACCTATCCCACGCATGCTTAAACTCCTTCACTGTATTAACCTCTACCACTTCTACTGGAAGACTATTCCATGCATCCACTACCCTCTCAGTAATGTAATACTTTCATTAGTCCCTGGCCTTATCTTATATCTAGGATAGCCTTATACCTATCCCATGCATGCTTAAACACCTTCACTGTATTAACCTCTACCACTTCAACTGGAAGACTATTCCATGCATCCACTACCCTCTCAGTGAAGTAATACTTCCTGATATTACCGTATTTGCTCGATTATAAGTCGACCCCCCCAAACGTTGGTTATTCCTTTAGGAAAAAAACTAAAAGCCTGAATATAAGACTACCCTATAGGAAAAGAGTTTAACTTGTATATATTCAAATGTAAAGTGGTTTTTAATATTTAATAAAAATAATGATATAAAAAAAAATGCATTTCTTGTTTTTATTTCTTTTTATGTGCCAATGCTGCCTCTCTCTCCCCCTCCCCCCAGCTTTGTCTCTCTCTCCCCCACCTTAGTGTTGTCTTTGTCTCTCTCCCCAATGATATGTCTCTCCCTCCCCCAGTGTTATCGCTCTCCCCCTCCCATGTTGGCTCCCCCCTTGTTTCTCTATCCCTAGTCTCCTTCTCCACTCCTCCCTCCATTGTCAGTCTATCAACTCCCTCCCCTTGTCTCCTTCTCCTCCCCTCCCTCCCCCTTTCTCTCTATCACCCCCTCCTCTTGTCTCCTTCTCCCCCCTCCCTCCCCTTTTCTCTCTATCACCCCCTCCCCTTGTCTCTTTCTTCCTCCCTCCCTATGCAACCAAGCATTCTGCTAATACCTCTCCCTATAACACCAAGCATTCTGCTAATACCTCTCCCTATGCAACAAAGCATTCTGCTAATACCTCTCCCTATGCCACAAAGTATTCTGCTAATAACTCTCCCTAAACAACCAAGCATTCTGCTAATACCGCTCCCTATAACACCAAGCATTTTGCTAATACCTCTCCGTATGCAACAAAGCATTCTGCTAATACCTCTCCCTATGCCACCAAGTATTCTGCTAATTTTTTCTCCCTATACCACCAAGCATTCTGCAAATACCTCTCCCTATGCAACCAAGCATTCTGCTAATACCTCTCCCTATGCAACCAAGCATTCTGCTAATACCACTCCCTATGCAACCATGCATTCTGCTAATACCACTCCCTATACAACCAACAATTCTGCTAATACCTCTCGCTATACAACCAAGCATTCTGCTAATACCTATCCCTTTACAACCAAGCATTCTGCTAATACCTCTCCCTATAAAGCCAAGCATTCTGCTAATACCTCTCCCTATACAAGCGGGCATTCTGCTAGCATTTCCTGCTGCTCTATTGCATTGCCTACCTACCTTCAAGTCCTCTGAAATTATTACTCCTAAATCCCTTTCCTCAGATGTTGAGGTTAGGACTGTACCAAATAGTCTATATTCTGCTTTTGGGTTTTTACGCCCAAGGTGCATAATCTTGCACTTGTCCACATTAAATGTCAGTTGTCACTGCTCTGACCATTTTTCTAGTTTAGCTTAATCATTTGCCATTTGGCTTATCCCTCCATGAACATCAACACTGCTGCAAATCTTTGTATCATCGGCAAAAAGACAGAACTTACCAACAAGACCTTCTGCAATATCGCTAATAAAAATATTATAGAGAATGGGTCCAAGTACAGATCCCTGAGGTACCCCACTAGTAACAAGACCTTCTGCAATATCACTAATAACAATATTATGGAGAATGGGTCCAAGTACAGATCCCTGAGGTACCCCACTAGTAACAGAACCTTCTGCAATATCACTAATAACAATATTATAGAGAATGGGTCCAAGTACAGCTCCCTGAGGTACCCTTAATAGTAACAAGAGCTTCTGCAATATCACTAATAACAATATTATAGAGAATGGGTCCAAGTACAGCTCCCTGAGGTACCCTTACTAGTAACAAGAGCTTCTGCAATATCACTAATAACAATATTATAGAGAATGGGTCCAAGTACAGACCCCTGAGGTACCCCACTAGTAAAAAGACCTTCTGCAATATCACTAATAACAATATTATAGAGAATGGGTCCAAGTACAGACCCCTGAGGTACCCCACTAGTAACAAGAGCTTCTGCAATATCACTAATAACAATATTATAGAGAATGGGTCCAAGTACAGGCCCCTGAGGTACCCCACTAGTAACAAGACCTTCTGCAATATCACTAATAACAATATTATAAAGAATGGGTCCAAGTACAGATCCCTGAGGTACCCCACTAGTAACAAGACCTTCTGCAATATCACTAATAACAATATTATAGAGAATGGGTCCAAGTACAGATCCCTGAGGTACCCCACTAGTAACAAGACCTTCTGCAATATAACTAATAACAATATTATAGAGAATGGGTCCAAGTACAGATCCCTGAGGTACCCCACTAGTAACAGGACCTTCTGCAATATCACTAATAACAATATTATAGAGAATGGGTCCAAGTACAGATCCCTGAGGTACCCCACTAGTAACAAGACCTTCTGCAATATCACTAATAACAAAATTATAGAGAATGGGTCCAAGTACAGATCCCTGAGGTACCCCACTAGTAACAAGACCTTCTGCAATATCACTAATAACAATATTATAGAGAATGGGTCCAAGTACAGATCCCTGAGGTACCCCACTAGTAACAAGACCTTCTGCAATATCGCTAATAACAATATTATAGAGAATGGGTCCAAGTACAGACCCCTGAGGTACCCCACTAGTAACAAACCTTCTGCAATATCACTAATAACAATATTATAGAGAATGGGTCCAAGTACAGACCCCTGATGTACCCCACTAGCAACAAGACCTTCTGCAATATCACTAATAACAATATTATAGAGAATGGGTCCAAGTACAGATCCCTGAGGTACCCCACTAGTAACAAGACCTTCTGCAATATCACTAATAACAATATTATAGAGAATGGGTCCAAGTACAGACCCCTGAGGTACCCCACTAGTAACAAGACCTCCTGCAATATCACTAATAACAATATTATAGAGAATGGGTCCAAGTACAGCTCCCTGAGGTACCCCACTAGTAACAGGACCTTCTGCAATATCACTAATAACAATATTATAGAGAATGGGTCCAAGTACAGATCCCTGAGGTACCCCACTAGTAACAAGACCTTCTGCAATATCACTAATAACAATATTATAGAGAATGGGTCCAAGTACAGATCCCAAAGGTACCCCACTAGTAACAAGACCTTCTGCAATATCACTAATAACAATATTATAGAGAATGGGTCCAAGTACAGATCCCTGAGGTACCCCACTAGTAACAAGACCTTCTGCAATATCGCTAATAACAATATTATAGAGAATGGGTCCAAGTACAGACCCCTGAGGTACCCCACTAGTAACAAGACCTCCTGCAATATCACTAATAACAATATTATAGAGAATGGGTCCAAGTACAGATCCCTGAGGTACCCCACTAGTAACAAGACCTTCTGCAATATCGCTAATAACAATATTATAGAGAATGGGTCCAAGTACAGACCCCTGAGGTACCCCACTAGTAACAAGACCTTCTGGAATATCACTAATAACAATATTATAGAGAATGGGTCCAAGTACAGATCCCTGAGGTACCCCACTAGTAACAAGACCTTCTGCAATATCACTAATAACAATATTATAGAGAATGGGTCCAAGTACAGATCCCTGAGGTACCCCACTAGTAACAAGACCTTCTGCAATATCACTAATAACAATATTATTGAGAATGGGTCCAAGTACAGACCCCTGAGGTACCCCACTAGTAACAAGACCTTCTGCAATATCACTAATAACAATATTATAGAGAATGGGTCCAAGTCCAGACCCCTGAGGTACCCCACCAGTAACAAGACCTTCTGCAATATCACTATAACAATATTATAGAGAATGGGTCCAAGTACAGCTCCCTGAGGTACCCCACTAGTAACAAGACCTTCTGCAATATCACTAATAACAATATTATAGAGAATGGGTCCAAGTACAGACCCCTGAGGTACCCCACTAGTAACAAGACCTTCTGCAATATCACTAATAATATTATAGAGAATGGGTCCAAGTACAGATCCCTGAGGTACCCCACTAGTAACAAGACCTTCTGCAATATCACTAATAACAATATTATAGAGAATGGGTCCAAGTACAGATCCCTGAGGTACCCCACTAGTAACAAGACCTTCTGCAATATCACTAACAATATTATAGAGAATGGGTCCAAGTACAGATCCCAGAGGTACCCCACTAGTAACAAGACCTTCTGCGATATCACTAATAACAATATTATAGAGAATGGGTCCAAGTACAGACCCCTGAGGTACCCCACTAGTAACAGGACTTTCTGCAATATCACTAATAACAATATTATTGAGAATGGGTCCAAGTACAGATCCCTGCGGTACCCCACTAGTAACAAGACCTTTTGCAATATCACTAATAACAATATTATTGAGAATGGGTCCAAGTACAGACCCCTGAGGTACCCCACTAGTAACAAGACCTTCTGCAATATCACAAATAACAATATTATAGAGAATGGGTCCAAGTACAGATCCCTGAGGTACCCCACTAGTAACAAGACCTTCTGCAATATCACAAATAACAATATTATAGAGAATGGGTCCAAGTACAGATCCCTGAGGTACCCCACTAGTAACAAGACCTTCTGCAATATCACCAATAACAATATTATAGAGAATGGGTGCAAGTACAGATCCCTGAGGTACCCCACTAGTAACAAGACCTTCTGCAATATCACGAATAACAATATTATAGAGAATGGGTCCAAGTACAGACCCCTGAGGTACCCTACTAGTAACAAGACCTTCTGCAATATCACTAATAACAATATTATTGAGAATGGGTCCAAGTACAGATCCCTGAGGTACCCCACTAGTAACAAGACCTTCTGCATGCAATATCACTAATAACAATATTATTGAGAATGGGTCCAAGTACAGACCCCTGAGGTACCCCACTAGTAACAAGACCTTCTGCAATATCACAAATAACAATATTATAGAAAATGGGTCCAAGTACAGATCCCTGAGGTACCCCACTAGTAACAAGACCTTCTGTAATATCACTAATAACAATATTATTGAGAATGGGTCCAAGTACAGATCCCTGAGGTACCCCACTAGTAACAAGACCTTCTGCATGCAATATCACTAATAACAATATTATTGAGAATGGGTCCAAGTACAGACCCCTGAGGTACCCCACTAGTAACAAGACCTTCTGCAATATCACTAATAACAATATTATTGAGAATGGGTCCAAGTACAGATCCCTGAGGTACCCCACTAGTAACAAGACCTTCTGCATGCAATATCACTAATAACAATATTATTGAGAATGGGTCCAAGTACAGACCCCTGAGGTACCCCACTAGTAACAAGACCTTCTGCAATATCACAAATAACAATATTATAGAAAATGGGTCCAAGTACAGATCCCTGAGGTACCCCACTAGTAACAAGACCTTCTGCAATATCACAAATAACAATATTATAGAAAATGGGTCCAAGTACAGATCCCTGAGGTACCCCACTAGTAACAAGACCTTCTGCAATTTCACCAATAACAATATTATAGAGAATGGGTCCAAGTACAGATCCCTGAGGTACCCCACTAGTAACAAGACCTTCTGCAATATCACTAATAACAATATTATAGAGAATGGGTCCAAGTACAGACCCCTGAGGTACCCTACTAGTAACAAGACCTTCTGCAATATCACTAATAACAATATTATAGAGAATGGGTCCAAGTACAGATCCCTGAGGTACCCCACTAGTAACAAGACCTTCTGTAATATCACTAATAACAATATTATAGAGAATGGGTCCAAGTACAGAACCCTGAGGTACCTCGCTAGTAACAAGACCTTCTGCAATATCACTAATAACAATATTATAGAGAATGGGTCCAAGTACAGATCCCTGAGGTACCCCACTAGTAACAAGACCTTCTGCAATATCACTAATAACAATATTATAGAGAATGGGTCCAAGTACAGACCCCTGAGGTACCCCACTAGTAACAAGACCTTCTGCATTATCACTAATAACAATATTATAGAGAAGGTGCTTATTAACCAAAAGGTGAGTTGCATGTGAGTTGAGATGTTCTTCTCATTCATCTTACCTTTTAGAGACTAACCACCAAAACGTTAATGATTTTTTCTCTTCCTGTCCACGTTTTTGGATAATAATAACCATACAAATATGAATATAGATTATTAATTATCAAATCACCAAAAATGTATATGATTCATATATGGGTCCAACCAAAAGTACACATATAGAGAATTAGTTATGTATATAGAGAGTTTGGATGACATTTTTACAAATGTAAATACAATTCAAATATCAATAAAATAATAATTATTTTTTGGAATATAAAATAAAGATCAAACAATAAGCAAAATAGCGTAACAACAAAATACAATATCAATAGATGTTAATCATAATTCACATGTATGACTTATAACAGAGGTGAATAAAATAAAACATGAATTATGCTGCTCTGTACCTGTATCAACATGCATGTAGTATAATTTACTATGCAGTTACGTTTCTGACCACTAGATGGCCATGTATTTTATTTAGATACAACCTACATTGATTATGATTAGTAGTTAAAATGGTTAATGATAGTACACCATAATTACCTACAAATTACCAGCATATACTCTGCTTAGGTAAGGTAATATTACTAAATCATATAACTACTCAAGGTGGCTATTTCTTAATCTGCTCGGTAAATGATAATGTATGTATTCTAGCTTAGACTTTAAGAATGAGAATCTTATATAATCTCTGGAGATTAGATATTACATATTTGGGTAAATAGCAAGACTATAATAACTTATGGTTCTTGGTAATATCTATAGGATATTCCTCTGGCTTCCTTCTGCAGAAAGGATGACAGATAAACACCAGGCTAAAACATATAGATCCCAGAAATTGTGGGAATTAAGTTTAATTTACCCAAATATATATACTAATGACATCCATAAAAATGAGATTATGCTAGAAACAAATTACCACATTTATACATTACCGGCAGAGGTTGGTTTGCAGTTGAGACTCCTTCCATTGAAGAATTGAGTGATGGGAGTTACTCCTGGGACTTAGCTCAATACTATGGGTATGGAGATTTCTATTGTTATAGTGAACATATGCTATTAAAAGCCTCATATTCCTGAGTTCTCCCCAGAAGGAGAGAGACTCAGCCCTTTTCTAAAACATTCCCATCTCTCACCCCACTAGTGGCAGCTCTCACCCCACTAGTGGCAGCTCTCACCCCACTAGTGGCAGCTCTCACCCCACTAGTGGCAGCTCTCACCCCACTAGTGGCAGCTCTATTCACTCTTCCCAAGTTGAGTTTTTTTCTTCAGTCTCCTTCTACACCTTAAGTCTCGAATTATCACCCCAAACCTTATCTCAGACTCCCACCCTGCTCTCTGTAACTTGTAGCCAATGGGTGGGTGTGTTTAATGTAAATGAAATGATTTATAGCTATACTATACTACTAGGATTGTGAGTATAATGTAAGAAAATATATATACGTTGAAATGTATTGTAGTGTTAATACAATTTCCAATTATAGTAGATATTCTTATCATGCAACATTAGATTAAACAATAAAACAATTTTCTAATTAATATCCATGATTCATTTTACTTTACATATTTATGAGTTAAGGTGTGATATATAATTATATTTCTTGGCTAACCATGGCAGCAGTTACGTATGGGTTAGCTCCACCCTCAGGGCAGGCAGGACAGAAACCAAAACTATAAGGAAGCACCGCCCACTAGCCTCCTCAGTCTTTTTTCCGTCCTCCGAGGGATGTCAGGACAGGGCCTGTTTTCAGGCCGTTTTTTTTTTTTTTCTTATTTTTTTAGTTCTTTCTTAAATTTGTTCCGGGAAATTTCGGCCTCTTTCTTCCCGAGGTCAGGTAGTCTTACCCTTACGGCCTCCACGACTTATTGATTCCTCCGTAGGCTTACTGCAAGTTGGTACTGGAGATGATTATCAGTTATTTGCATAGGTGTTTCCTGCTTTTATTTACCGACATATCTGGGAATTTTGCTGGCTCTGGAATTCCTCCGTAAGCTTAATGCAAGTGGTACTGGAGATGCATTTTCTATGGACATGGATGGATCCCTGTTTCTGGAAGGTTGGCTTGTCTTTTTGTGTGTTTTTTTTGGTTTCTTTCTGTGTTGGCTTTATTTTCGGCGTTGGAACGCATATGCGTTCGTACACCCCTTTTTTCTGCACTTCCGGTTCAGCAGTGGAACGCATATGCATTCCACGCCTCTCGTTCTCCCCCTTGGTCTGTTTTTCAGGCGGTGGAACGCATATTGTATTCCACTCCTTCTTTTCTTCATTTCCAGCTCTTGTTTTCGGCAATGGAACGCATATACGCCCCCAACGACCCCCCCCCCCCCCCCCCCGTTTTTATTTCCTTTTTTTGGTGCTTCCTGACAGTCTCCTTGGAATCCTTTGCTTCTTAAAACCTGTTTGCTAGGTTTTTCATTCACCAGCCTCAGGTATGTAACCAGTCTCTGTTTTACCCCTTCTTCTTGCATGTTTTCTTATTGGAGTTGTTACTTTAAGCTTGCCTTTTCTTTTTATCTGACATGTCATCCTCATCTAAGAGGTCGCATTCACGTCAGTCTAGGTGAGTCTGTGCTTTCCTGGGGATGTTTTCTATTTCGCTGTTTTTTCATCCAGTTCTAGGCCAAAGCCAGACCCTCCCAGGAAGAGAAATGAGAAACAGCCTCGTTGCCTGGCTGTGATCTCCACTCCTCTGGAGGGAAAACGTCTCTGCGGAGATTGTTTGTCCCATGCTGTGGTACATCTGGATCCGTCTCCAGATCTGGTGCAACTTATTAACCAGGCCGTGGAGAAAGGCTTAAAGGAATAGATGAGTAGATTCTTTCCACCTCTGCATGGTTCCCAGGAGGAGGATTTATTTATGGAGTACCCGGATCCCGAAGATCCTATGGGAGCTGAGAGTCATTATTCCTCAGCGGAAGAAGGTGATACGGGGGTTGTCCTGGACTCTTCCCTTATTGACCACCTTTTTGGTATGGTGTGAACTACCCTGGGTATTGCAGACTCTCGTCCTGTGGCTGCAGCAGGGGACAAATATTTCTCTAATCGCCATAGAATACTTCCATCTTTCCCAGTTCATGATTCGATAGAGGAATTAATTCCCTGGTGTCCATTCCATTTGAAGGAAAGTTATTGTTCGGTAAGGTCCTGGAATACGCCATTTGTAAGGCTCCTGAGGGGACCGAAGTTTTCTTGCCTCATGAAGGAAGACGCCTTCCCAGATCTGTTTGGAATGATCGTCGTAACTTTCGTTCTTCCTTTTGTGACTCCAGACAATACAGACTGGGTAAGGAGGTTGCTAGATCCTCAATGTGGAGAAGCGGATTCCGCAGTTCTACCAGAGTTTTCCGCTCCCGCCCGCCTCTTCATTTCGGGGAAAGTTTCAGTCCTGAAGGTCTTCCTATCCATGGATAATAACCAGGAAAAGAAAATTACGGTAACTATGAAACAATTTTCAATTTCCCTAGTGAGTGATTTAAACTATCTAGGTTTATTTATGATAACCCTTATTAGATTATTCAAATCTAATATCCAAATGATCTCAGTGTGTCTGAGTCTGTCAGAATCTTCTCCTTTTGTTTGTATATAGACACAGCTGGCACAATAAAATAGTGACTAGAGTCATAAACCTTCAACTAACAATGGCCACCTTATCTGTTCCGGCCTGTAGTCTGAACATCTCTACCACTCTTATCAGTAACCGATTTAGTTTCAGATAACAGAGTTAGTAATGTGGAAGACTTTCTTTTTTCGTCAAAGACACAGAATAGGATTTGAACAGACAAAAGGATGTCCAAAACTTGAAACAAAATGGAGGCTGCTGGCATCCATCTTGTTATCCTAGACTTCTGCTTTATTCATATGTACCAGTCTCGAGATTAATGTTCAATAGCTCTGACAACGTGGTCCTACTCCTCACTAGATAATGGAAACGAGCAATCATCTGCTCCCTTTTAAGGGTTATTTGTTTTATATTAGAAATGTCAGTAAATGGTCAGTAAACAATCTTGGACAGGAGAAGCTTCAGATAACTGGAGAACTCTAACTACAGACCAGTGAGTCTGACATCAGTAGAAGGGGACTTAATCTAAGGGTCAACTCAATATATACCAATTTTCCTGAAATGTGGCCAGATCGGTAAAAGTGGCTTCATTTCATAATTGTTTGAGATTTGACTACTCAGTATAACCAATTTCGAAAATATTCAGGTTTGGGGATATCGGTCCTATTGATTCAGCCTACTCAATATGGGCGGAAATACCCTGAAAAGAACCAGAAATTTTTAACTGAAGAGTTGAAGTGAAAATATATAAAATAAATAATAAATTCCTGTCCTTTATTAAAATCATGGAGCCCAGGGCAAGCAGCCTGAACCCCTACCTATTAATATCAGGGATGGGACCTAAAAAAAATGCTCTCAGACACTTTATTGTATACATGGGGGACCAGAACTATTTTCCCTGGCTCCTCCGATGATTAATGTTCTTGGGAGCCAGCCAAATGGCTCACAACCCCTGTATAATGCAATGGAGACCAGGACTACTAGCCCTGCCCCCCATAACAAAATCAATACCCCCCCCCCCGGGTTCAGAGGTTGACTAAGTGCCTTCTGACACCCCCCCCTCCCCAATAAAAAGTTTAAATGCCTCCAGTGTCTGGAGGACATCTAAGTGCCTCTCGACACCCATGTAAAATAATCAATAAAGTCATCTGTAATAAAAATCACCCTTTAGGTGCCGGGGGGGTAGATATTTTTAGAATCACTGGATTAATTTTATTTTTGGATGGCCCCCTTCCCTGGGCTGAAGATGAGGATCAAGGGCATTGGGGAAGTCCCTTTTTGTGCCAGGGTGGTGGTGGTGATGTTTATATCATTTTAAAGGAGGATTTATTTCCAAGAGATCGGCCAGCCTCCGGACCCTGGGTGGGCGAGCTCCAAGCCTAATTTTTGTTAAGGGGGAGGTTGGTCGGGGTTTTTTTGTCTTATTTTTGCACTAGCCGAAGTCCTCACGACATGAGTCTCTAGCCTCCCTGTAACAATTCGATGGGGAGGACTTGGCCTACTATTTTGATTCTCTGAACTATGTAGAAGATCGGCTTCAGAAATTTCAGCCATATTGACCGATTTTTATGCCAGTTTGGAAGCAGTGTGGTGCTATCTGTGTATCTGATCCAAAGTGGTCTGAAACTCTCAAAGAAAATGGTGGCTGAGTCGCCCCTCCAGGCGATGGGAATAGCATGTTCAGAGGAGCATGGTCAGAAACACAACTAATAAAGGGCCGAAAATATTTTACAGGTCTATGTGCAGTTTTCCATTGAAAATAATTTCACCGGGGCTTCTTAATTCAGTGACATCAATAAGAGGAAGTACACAGAAGGCGGGGTGAAGCCCTCCGCAATATGCCTGTTTAACCCTTTGTGTTACACACCTCTGCATAGTAGCCGATACCCGCTTTGGTTACATATATGGGGTTCCCCAGCAGAGGCAATGCAGGCGGCCCCGGGGGTAGCAGTCTTGATCTCTTCTGCTGTTTTAGGTATGAAGTGAAGATGAGGAGGGTTAGTAGCACAGACAGGGACAGTCCCAATAAAAGGAAGATGCCCATGATCCTGGAAAAGAAGATAAGACATGGAGTTAGGGGTGAGGGAACTCTGTTATTCTGTCATTGTTACTCTTCTACCTCCTCCAAAACTGACCAGGAAAGGTTACAGCATCGTAACATGTATAGCTTGGAGGAAAGACGTAACAGGGGCGGGGTCTAGGACACTTCATCGCCGCGGCTTCATCACTGACAGTTCAGCGCGGCAGTTAGAACGATGAACTGTCAGCAATGAAGAATAACTCGGCCGCTTCATCGCGGATGCGGCTATGTAAGAGCTGACAGTTCAGCGCTGAACTGTCAGCTCTTACAAATGTAAATGTTTAAAGAAAATACCCCCCTAATAAATGATTCCCCCCCCAAAGTGCCCCCCCAAACCCCAATACTAAAATTAACCCCAATACTAAAATGTACCCATAAAACCCAATACTAAAATTAAACCCCGAACCCTAATACTAACCCCCGACCCCTAATACTAACCCCTAAACCCTAATACTAAAATTAACCCCAAAACCCAATACTAAAATTAACCCCCGAGCCCTAATACTAACCCCTAAACCCTAATACTAACCCCCTAAACCCTAATACTAACCCCCTAAACCCTAATACTAACCCCCTAAACCCTAATTCTGATCCCCCGAACCCTAATACTAAAATTAACCACAAACCCTAAAAGCTAATTCTAACCCCCTAAACCCTCATTCTAACCACCCTTAACCCCAATACTAAAATTCGAATTCTAAAACTCTATCTTCTAACTCTAACACATTAAAACTCACCTTTAGCGATGAAATGTCCCGCGATGAAATATCCCGCGATGAGCTGTCGCGTGGTGAAGTAACGGTAGTGAAGCGGCTGCAGCCGCGAATGAAGTGTCCCATCCCCACAGGGGGGATATGATAGAAACATTTATATACATAAAGGGAATCAACACAGTAACTTGTATATTTAAAAGAAGAAAGACTACTTCAACAATTAGAGGGGCAAAGGTTTAAAAGTAATATCAGGAAGTATTACTTTATTGAGAGGGTAGTGGATGCATGGAATAGTCATCCAGTAGAAGTGGTAGAGGTTAATACAGTGAAGGAGTTTAAGCATGCATGGGATAGGTATAAGGCTATCCTAGATATAAGATAAGGTCAGGGACTAATGAAAGTATTACTTTACTGAGAGGGTAGTGGATGTATGGAATAGTCTTCCATTAGAAGTGGTAGTGGTTAATACAGTGAAGGAGTTTAAGCATGCGTGGGATAGGTATAAGGCTATCCTAGATATAAGATAAGGCCAGGGACTAATGAAAGGATTACTTTACTGAGAGGGTAGTGGGTGTATGGAATAGTCTTCCAGTAGAAGTGGTAGAGGTTAATACAGTGAAGGAGTTTAAGCATGCATGGGATAGGTATAAGGCTATCCTAGATATAAGATAAGGCCAGGGACTAATGAAAGTATTACATTACTGAGAGGGTAGTGGATGCATGGAATAGTCTTCCAGTAAAAGTGGTAGAGGTTAATACAGTGAAGGAGTTTAAGCATGCATGGGATAAGTATAAGGCTATCCTAGATATAAGATAAGGCCAGGGACTAATGAAAGTATTACTTTACTGAGAGGGTAGTGGATGCATTGAATAGTCTTCTGGTAGAAGTGGTAGAGGTTAATACAGTGAAGGAGTTTAAGCATGCGTGGGATAGGTATAAGGCTATCCTAGATATAAGATAAGGCCAGGCACTAATTAAAGTATTACTTTACTGAGAGGGAAGTGGATGTATGGAATAGTCTTCCAGTAGAAGTGGTAGAGGTTAATACAGTGAAGGAGTTTAAGCATGCGTGGGATAGGTATAAGGCTATCCTAGACATAAGATAAGGCCAGAGACTAATGAAAGTATTACTTTACTGAGAGGGTAGTGGATGTATGGAATAATCTTCCAGTAGAATTGGTAGAGGTTAATACAGTGAAGGAGTTTAAGCATGCGTGGGATAGGTATAAGTCTATCCTATATATAAGATAAGGCCAGGGACTAATGAAAGTATTACATTACTGAGAGGGTAGTGGATGCATGGAATGGTCTTCCAGTATAAGTGGTAGAGGTTAATTGATGGTATTACATCCGGAGAACCAAAGATCAGTAGCCCATTGGCAGGAGCAGAGAGACTTGATGCTGGGTAAACCCAGGTGGTTAACCCCATGCTTGGGACCCCAGGTTCCAGAACATTTCAAGACCCTGTAGGAACAGCAGTTTTATTCAGTAGAGCTAAGTGACCTGCAGACATCCTGGAGAGAGCATGGACTATACCTTCAGTAAAGCAGGATATAGGACAGGCCAAGCAGAGCAAAAAGCAGTGCAGGGCTACAGGACAGACTGAGGAGCACAGAGGTAAACATAAGCAAGATAAACCAGAAGACAAACGTAGGATAAGCAAAACAAGCAGGCCCGGACTGGCCATCGGGCACACCGGGCAAATGCCCGATGGGCCGCGGTGGCCATGGGCCGAGGCCGGCAGGGGAGGTCCTAGCAGTGGCCTCTGGGTCCCAGGATCTCCCCTGCCGGTCTATGCAGGGCTGGCACTATCCGAGCGCCGGCCCCGCTGTTTTGCCTGAAGGGCCGGTGAGGACATCAAAGATCTCCCTCACCGGCCCACATGCTGTCGGCGGGGAGAGAGGGAGGGAGACCTAGAGAGAGGACCCGGCGGAGCTCTAACTTACAGCTCCACCGGGTTCCTCTCGCGATATCTAGAGCATTGCCATGGCAACGACCGGATCTCGCGAGAGTGAACTCTAGGACCACCAGGGAACCCCGCCACCGCCAGTCCCAGGTACCAGTGTGTGATGGGTGTGAGAGTGCTGTATAAATGTTAGAATGGATTGTGTGTGTGTGTGTGTGTGTGTGTAGGGGGGGGGGGGTAAATAAACAAATAAAATAACAGGCATTGTGTCCCTCCCCCCCCCCCCTACACACACACACAATCCATTCTAACATATATACAGCACTCTCACACCCATCACACACAGCATTCTCACACACAGCACTCTCACACACACACAGCACTCTCACACACACACAGCACTCTCACACACACAAAGCACTCTCACACACCCATCACACACAGCACTCTCACACCCATCACACACACATAGCACTCTCACACACAGCATTCTCACACACATCATAGACAGCAACTCTTGCACTCTCACACACATCACTCTCACACACATCATACACAGCACTCACACACACATCATACACAGCACTCACACACACATCATACACAGCACTCACACACACATCATACACAGCACTCACACACACATCATACACAGCACTCACACACACATCATACACAGCACTCACACACATCACTCTCACACACATCACCCTCACACACATCACCCTCACACACCGCCCCCCTCACACACACACACAGAACCCCCCAACACACTGCACAACAGACATACACAATACTTTATATATATATATATATATATATATATATATACACACACACACACACACACACACACACACAGCACCCCTCACACACATACTGCACCCCTAAACACATTACATTCCAGACACACACTAGATCCCTTACCCAACTCTGGATCATCTACACACATACATACACTAGATCCCTATATACACTCTGAAACCGTTATAAACACACACTCACTAGATCTCCTATACACATTCTGGGTCCTTCAAACACACACTAGACTCATATATATATATATATCTGTATATATACACACACTAGATTCCTTGTAAGCAAACACATACTACACCCCTAAACACACACTACATCTATATATACACACACACACACACACACACTATAGCCTGTATGCACACACTTGCTATATCCCCTATACACACACACATTCTCTACAGCCCCTAGCCACATATGCATCACATTACACCACAAACACAACTAAAACCAACCTTATTACACAATACCACACCACAATCAGCTCACTCTACACACACGCAATCCCACAAGCAGGCTTCAAACACATGCTCATTACTCTTTCCTGGCATTTTTGTCTCCTGGTATCCATTTATAGAGACACCAGAGACAAGTTGCAAGGAAACACAGTGCAAGCATGTTATTAAATTTGCTTGCACTGTGCAGAACAACTACAGGGCTTTTTTCTCATGCTAGAGCTCTTCAGCAGAGCTCTGCGCATGGTCTGCCCTGGAAGAGCATTGAACCAACATGCTCATTTTGAGAGGGAGCGTGTTTGTCATTGGTGATGACAAAACACACCTCCTCTGCCCCGCCCCCTTCTTAGTGGGCCGCTGTGATAAAAAAAATGCCCGGGCCGAATTTTTCTCCCAGTCCGGCCCTGAAAACAAGGTACAGGGTTACAGAAAATAAACACAGGTGACAGACAAAAGGAATTGTGCCAGAACTTAAAGGGACACAGATATAACCAAGACTACATCCAGAGGACAGGGCTAAGGAACACAACTGAACAAACAAAACAAACAAACATACAGGCACTAGCCTAATGGTAAAAATTGAATGGTGGGGGTTTAGTTCACCTATTGGGCAATATCATAAAGCTTGCCAACCCCCCCACATTTTGCCAAGTCCCTAACGCTACAAACTAATATTAGCAAATCAATGACAGAAGTTAAAAATGTACTTTGCACAGAGATACAAACAAGGCATACCTGTACACTTCACAGGACTTAGGACTGCAGAAACTGAAAGAAGCACACACAGGCAGGGTTGCACATGTATGCAAAGCAGAGAAACTAGACAAAGAGAAACAATGAAAACCCGGAATGGAACAGATCAATAAACAGCAAGAAAACTGTAACAGAAGAACAAAAGGAATAGACGCAAGAAACAGGGAAAACATAACAGGATTCTAAGACAGGGCTGGAACACCATGACAGGGAGTTATTATACAGGACTGTTTACTATATATCCCATTTAAGCCATAAGGGACTCTACGACAGGGCATCCTATGTAAGGGACTCTACGACAGGGCATCCTATGTAAGGGACTCTACGACAGGGCATCCTATGTAAGGGACTCTACGACAGGGCATCCTATGTAAGGGACTCTACGACAGGGCATCCTATGTAAGGGACTCTACGACAGGGCATCCTATGTAAGGGACTCTACGACAGGGCATCCTATGTAAGGGACTCTACGACAGGGCATCCTATGTAAGGGACTCTACGACAGGGCATCCTATGTAAGGGACTCTACGACAGGGCATCCTATGTAAGGTACTCTACGACAGGGCATCCTATGTAAGGGACTCTATGACAGGGCATCCTATGTAAGGGACTCTATGACAGGGCATCCTATGTAAGGGACTCTATGACAGGTCACACTTTTTATAGGGCCCTAGGATTCATGACTTGGGCAGATGCAACTCTGGGGGTAAACTGGGCAGATACCACTCCGGGGGCTAATCTAGGCAGATGCTGCTTTGACCATAGCCTCTCTGGGGGCAGGCTAAGCAGGTGCAACTCTGGGGCCAGGCTAGGCAAGTGCCACGCATGACAGGATTTTAGAAGCTGGGAAGAACAGAACACACAAGGATAACTAACAGAATAACTAAGAACCCAGGAACGAGAATAACTAATAAACAAAACAATCACAAAAGACAGAAAAAGAAACCAGAGTAACAGAAAACAACCTGGACACAAGATGATCTGAATGCGAGATGGAACCTGATAAATATTTGCCTGCAGTTAACACTGAGCTCCATGAAGGAGGGGGCCAGCCAGCCAACCAGGCGAGGCTTCTGAACTCTAAGCCAAAGAGGAGAGTTGAGAAGTCTCTCCTGACTGACGGAGACTTCCTTCACTCAGCGCTCTGAGACTGGGACATAAAATCCCATTGTGGGACTGTCCCGTGCAAACCAAGAAATGGGCTAGTTCATGGATTCTCAATTTGACATTATACTTTCCCCAGAGATCTGCCAAACCTACTCATGGGTGTATTCCTGTACAAGGGGGATGATGCTTTAAAACAACACTTTTTGGACACATCAGTCTGCCAACTTTTATAGCCATAATGTAGTGTGTGTAGAAAAGAAAAAACATTGCCACAAAATTAATAACTACCGGGTGTCTACTTTTCCAAAAAACTTTGAAGGGTGTGTGTGTGTGGGGGGGGGGGGGGGGGGAGAAGTATTGTTGAATAGGCACAGGGCCGGCCTTAGGGGTGTGCGACCTGTGCGATTGCACCCTAGGGAGCACCCGCCCAGCCGAAAAAAAATAATAAGTTTGCCGGTGGAGGGGGCGGAGCTCACCAGGTGAGAGGTGTAGCTCCGCCCCCACCCTGTTTCACGGGGAGCCGCGGGCAGCATGAGAATGTGCTGCTCGCGCTCCCCACACATAGTGATTATGGGCATCGGATTTCCAACTTTGGAAACGGACAAATTGAAGTAGAAGTTCTTCCTCTGTAAACTCACATGTATCACTCAATCTTTGTTTCCTAAATGAGGTCCTTTTCCCTCATTTTCATCTGTAATTAGTTGTCACGGTTAGGAAAAACATGTAATTTTGGTAATCAGGAATTGTGAATGGAGAATATATATATATATAATTTTATAGATGTAACTCAGAACCTCAAAAAATGAATGAAGAGATGCTTTCACAGAAGCAGCGTTTTTGCACCCACACTCTCCAGGTCCCTAAGACAAGAATAAGACTGTGGTACAATGGCAGTTATCAGATAAAGTGGCAGTTACCAGAAAAAGTGGCAGTTAGCAGATAAAGAAGTGTCAGTTACCAGATAAAGAGGCAGTTACCAAAGTGTCAGTTACCAGATAAAGAAGTGTCAGTTACCAGATAAAGAAGTGTCAGTTACCAGATAAAGAAGTGTCAGTTACCAGATAAAGAAGTGTCAGTTAGCATATAAAGAGGCAGTTACCAGATAAAGAAGTGTCAGTTAGCATATAAAGAGGCAGTTACCAGATAAAGAGGCAGTTACCAGATAAAGAGGCAGTTACCAGATAAAGAGGCAGTTACCAGATAAAGAAGTGTCAGTTAGCAGATAAAGAAGTGTCAGTTAGCAGATAAAGAAGTGTCAGTTAGCAGATAAAGAAGTGTCAGTTAGCAGATAAAGAAGTGTCAGTTAGCAGATAAAGAGGCAGTTACAAGATAAAGAAGCAGTTACCAGATAAAGAAGTGGCAGTTACCAATAAGTGGCAGTTACCAGATAAATAAGTGGCAGTTACCAGATAAATAAGTGGCAGTTACCAGATAAATAAGTGGCAGTTACCAGATAAATAAGTGGCAGTTACCAGATAAATAAGTGGCAGTTAGCAGATAAAGTGTCAGTTACCAGATAAATAAGTGTCAGTTACCAGATAAATAAGTGGCAGTTAGCAGATAAAGTGTCAGTTACCAGATAAATAAGTGTCAGTTACCAGATAAAGAAGTGTCAGTTACCAGATAAAGAAGTGTCAGTTACCAGATAAAGAAGTGTCAGTTACCAGATAAAGAAGTGGCAGTTACCAGATAAAGAAGTGGCAGTTACCAGAGCAATAAAGTCTGATGAGGAAATGGATAACTCAAAAAGCAAAAACATATATGCAGGAAATATATACCTTTTATATACCATGAAAGAGACTGTCAGATCCTGAGCCATACATATTAGCAGCTGATTGTGCAAGGTTTTAGGAATTACCTAGCCCTCTACCTGACCAGCTTAGGAGTGATCCATAATCAATGTGAAGCACTGGGAAAAAAACAACTATTTCCTTGTCAGTTCATCAAAGCTGAGCCACACAATCCACTGTACAATGTAAACAAAACAACAGAAACACACGAATAAAGCTGGCAACAAATATATAAACATAATATAAATGAGAGGTTTTGGTTATATGAATTGGCCAAAGCATAATTAATCTCACCCGCCACGTCAAGGCACACTCTCAATAGGGTGAGAACCTCACCTACCATATAGTGGGCACACAAAGCAGTCTATACTGCTACCAAAACCTTATTTATGTGTTGGAAGAGGTGCAATTAAACCTCCTCCCAATTAACCCTTTAACAGCAAGCTGCAACCAGACAATGGGGAGCCAACAACCTCAACTATGTGCAAGCAGGGAAAAGATGTGCTAAACTAGTCACAGGCTCAAATAATATAAATGTGTAAAATGAAGTCTGCCACACAGGGGTGAGCTGCAAATACAATGTGATTGGCTGCAGGACCGGCCTTAAGTGTTCCGGCGTTCTGTGCGGGACACCCCCGTGGCGCCCCCTCCTCCTCTGTCTGTCTCCTCTCCCTCTTTATGCCTGTCTCTTTCCATTCCCTCCATGTATGTCTCTCTCCCTTCCTATGTTTTGCCCTTTCCTCTTCCTTGCCATGTCTGTCTCTCTCCAAGTCCTCCATTTTATAGCTCTCTCCCTTCCCATGTATATCTCTTTTCTCCCCACCCCCCATGTCTTTCTGTCTCTCATCCTCCTCCCCCGTATCTGTTCTCTCCCCCCATAACTGTTATCTCTCCTCCCCTCATATTGATTATCTCTCCTTCCCCTCCCCATATGTCTTTCCCTCGCCTTCGCCTCCCCATATCTGCTCTCTCTCCCTCCCCCCATACCTGTTCTCTCCTTCACATAACTCCTTGCTTCTCCCTCAATCTCCCAAGTGCACTGGGCAAGTGCTCCCCGCATGCAGTGATAATGCAGGGTATCGGAAATACAATGCCCTGCATTATTACTAAGCGCAGGGAGAGCGAGCAGCACTCACTCAGCTCCTTGTCTGTTTAATACATGGATCATATGCTGCCCGCGGGTCCCCCGTTACAGGCTGGGGACCGACCTTCACCTCTCACAGGAGCCGCGAGCAAGCCGCACGCATGTAGCTATTAGCTACAACCTGTACCCCAGGCCCTGCCCCTCCTCCCCGCCTCAGAGAGTAGACATGACTCTTAGCAGAATAGCGCCCCCTGCCCCCCTGAAAGTATATGAAAATAATCTGTGGCCATGGGGTTTGGTGGACCGAGATTGGTGTCGTGACTCCCAAGAGGCATCCGACCACATGAAGAGTCACTCACTCTACTGTCGATTCAATCAGCACACCCAACACGAAATGTACACAACCTGGATTCATGCAGACATCGGCCCCTTGTATACTTTCAGGGTTTGTGTGTTGGTATATTTGGAGTCACTCCAATAATCAGCGCACTAATAGGTGTGCAGCGCACACACAGAACATATACGCCACTGTAAGGGCGGCACTGCCCGGGGGTGGCTAAAAAAAAGAAAGGCACTGGTTGGGGAGACGTCAGGCTGCTCAGGTGCACTGATGTCCTCCCATGCTGCCTCTCATGCTCCCGGCACAGGGTGACCTATGACCTGCTGGGAGTGTGAGAGGCAGCTGGGGAGGATGTCTCCCTTGTGTCTTGTGGCAATGCACAGACACCCAGCTGCCTGGCACTAGACACGAGGGAGCTGTGGGTGCAGACTGGGGTAAGTCCTGGGGGTGTAATGTTGGTGATGTAGCATTTCTGGAGTGCTGGGGTAAATCCTGGTTCTGCAATGTTGGTGATGGGGCATGTGACAGATTTGATAGAAGTATAGTAAATAAGATCACATGCTTAGGCAGCACACAGGCTGATATAAATGACGCCAATGAACAATAGGTATTTATGAGTATATATCAGGGCTCAACAAATCCTGGGCACCAGGAAAATATACCTGGCGTCTGGTTATTGTTGCCCCTGCCTGGTGCCCTCGCCGCTGGGATCATTTTATTTATTTATCCAGCGGAGCACGAGCGAGCAGTGTGTGCACCGGCTGCACAGTCTTATAGTGTCCGAGCACTGAGTGTGCTCAGCAGGGCTAGAAGCAACAGCAGGGCCCAGACCAGGCTAGAATAAGGTATAGCAGCCAGGAGGGGGACATATTGATAGATGTCCTTTTTATATCGTAAACAACAACAAAATTGCTGACTTGTGTGTAAGTGTATGTGACTGGCAGTGTGTGACTGACTGTATGTCTGACTGTGACCGAATGTATGTGTGTGTCTGTCTGTTACTGACTATATGTGTGTGTGTGTTTGTCTGTCTGTGACTGACTGTGTGTGTCACTGACTGTATGTCTGCCTGTGACCGACTGTATGTGTGTGTGTGTGTGTGTGTATCTGTCTGTGACTACCTCCACAACAATAAAACTCACAGTAATGTGCAGTGTGTGAATATAACACAGACTCCACCGCAATAAAACTCACAGTAATGTGCAGTGTGTGAATATAACACAGACTCCACCGCAATAAAACTCACAGTAATGTGCGGTGTGTGAATATAACACAGACTCCACCGCAAGAAAACTCACAGTAATGTGCGGTGTGTGAGTGTGTCACAGACTCCACCGCAATAAAACTCCCAGTAATGTGCAGTGTATGTGAGTATCACAGACTCCACAGCAATAAAACTCACAGTAATGTGCAGTGTGTGAGTGTATGACAGACTCCACAGCAATAAAACTCACAGTAATGTGCAGTGTGTGAGTGTATCACAGAGTCCACAGCAATAAAACTCACAGTAATGTGCAGTGTGTGAGTGTATCACACACTCATGCTGCACATAACTGTACCACAATAAGACTCACAGCACAAAAAAAATCACATTACTCGAAGTTACACTTATACACATAAATACACATCCACAAATACACGCACATACACATGTAGCCACACATACACACACATTCAAACGTGCGCAATCACACATTCATACACACACCCTTACACACAGAGACACACAATCCCACTTACACACACCATAGTAATTAATCACATTTTCTCCTAGTAATCTCACTAGGATTCACACTCACACTCTGCCACTCACACACACTCACACTCTGCCACTCACACCCGCTCACGCTTTCACTCTCGCACAATTAAACTCTGCCACTCACTAAGAACTCTGCCACTCACATCCATACACATACACACTCATAACTCTGCCACTCACACTCTGCCAAACACTTATTTCAAAGCTTGAGGGGGCAGATTCTAATGCGAGGGGTGGAGTCTAACACGAGGGGGCGGAGTCTGTTGCTGTTCAACATTCAGATTGCAGCATGCAGGGGGTGGGGCTGAGCGAGAGGGGCATGGCCGAGTGTGAGGGTGTGTGGTCAGAGTCGCCATTCGGGGCTATGAAGGGGAGATCCGGGGCTTCAGCCCCAGTAGCCCCCCCCTAGCGACGCCACTGGTTCTCAGTGTGCAATGTTAGTGATGGGACATAGAAACATAGAATGTGTCGGCAGATAAGAACCATTCGGTCCATCTAGCCTGGCCAATTTTCTAAATACTTTTATTATTCCCCAGTATCTTATATCTAGGATAGCCTTATACCTATCCCACGCATGCTTAAACTCCTTCACTATATTAACCTCTACCACTTCTACTGGAAGACTATTCCATGCATCCACTACCCTCTCAGTAAAGTAATACGTTCATTAGTCCCTGACCTTATCTTATATCTAGGATAGCCTTATACCTATCCCACGCATGCTTAAACTCTTTCACTGTATTAACCTCTACCACTTCTACTTGAAGACTATTCCATGCATCCACTACCCTCTCAGTAAAATAATACTTTCATTAGTCCCTGGCCTTATCTTATATCTAGGATAGCCTTATACCTATCCCATGCATGCCTAAACTCCTTCACTGTATTAACCTCTACCACTTCTACTGGAAGACTATTCCATACATCCACTACCCTCTCAGTAATGTAATACTTTCATTAGTCCCTGGCCTTATCTTATATCTAGGATAGCCTTATACCTATCCCACGCATGCTTAAACTGCTTCACTGTATTAACCTCTACCACTTCTACTGGAAGATTATCCCATGCATCCACTACCCTCTCAGTAATGTAATACTTTCATTAGTCCCTGGCCTTATCTTATATGTAGGATAGCCTTATACCTATCCCATGCATGCTTAAACTCCTTCACTGTATTAACCACTACCACTTCTACTGGAAGACTATTCCATACATCCACTACCCTCTCAGTAAAGTAATCCTTTCATTAGTCCCTGGCCTTATCTTATATCTAGGATAGCCTTATACCTATCCCATGCATGCTTAAACTCCTTCACTGTATTAACCTCTACCACTTCTACTGGAAGACTATTCCATGCATCCACTACCCTCTCAGTAAAGTAATATTTTCATTAGTCCCTGGCCTTATCTTATATCTAGGATAGCCTTATACCTATCCCATGCACGCTTAAACTCCTTCACTGTATTAACCTCTACCACTTGTACTGGAAGACTATTCCATGCATCCACTACCCTCTCAGTAAAGTAATACTCTCATTGGTCCCTGGCCTTATCTTATATCTAGGATAACCTTATACCTATCCCACGCATGCTTAATCTCCTTCACTGTATTAACCTCTACTGGAAGACTATTCCATGTATCCACTACCCTCTCAGTAAAGTAATACTTTCATTAGTCCCTGGCCTTATATCTAGGATAGCCTTATACCTATCACACGCATGCTTAAACTCCCTCACTGTATTAACCTCTACCACTTCTACTGGAAGACTATTCCATACATCCCCTACCCTCTCAGTAAAGTAATACTTCCTGATATTACTTTTAAATCGTTGCCCTCTAATTTAAGACTATGTCCTCTAGTTGTGGTAGTTTTTCTTCATTTAAATATACTCTCCTCCGTTACTGTGTTGATATAAATGTTTCTATCATATCCCCGCTGTTACGTCTTTCCTCCAAGCTATACATGTTAAGATGCTTTAACCTTTCCTGGTAAGTTTTATTCTTCAACCCATGAACCAGTTTAGTAGCCCTTCTCTGAACTCTCTCCAAAGTACAGTCTCCAGTATGCTTTTATCAATCCACCTTTTATGTGAATGTCCTGGGTGTACAATGTGTGTGATGGGGTATGTCCTGGATGTACAATGTGGGTGCTGGGGTATGTCCTGGGTGTACAATGTGGGTGCTGGGGTAAGTCCTCAGTGTGTATTGTTAGTAGTGGGACATGTCCTGGGTGTGCAATATTAGTGATGGTGTAAGTCCTCAGTGTGCAATGTGGGTGCTGGGGTAAGTCCTCAGTGTGTAATGCTAGTAGTGGGACATGTCCTGGGTGTGCAATATTAGTGATGGTGTAAGTCCTCAGTGTGCAATGTGGGTGCTGGGGTAAGTCCTCAGTGTGTAATGCTAGTAGTGGGACATGTCCTGGGTGTGGAATATTAGTGATGGTGTAAGTCCTCAGTGTGCAATGTGAGTGCTGGGGTAAGTCCTCAGTGTGTAATGCTAGTAGTGGGACATGTCCTGGGTGTGCAATATTAGTGATGGTGTAAGTCCTCAGTGTGCAATGTGGGTGATGGGTATGCCCTAGGTGTGTAATGTGGATTATGCAGCATATCCTGGGGTGCTTGGGTAAGACATTGGTATGAAATATTGGTGCCCCCAAACCCCCACTTGGACCCCCCTGTAAGTTTAAAAGGCTATTGAGCCCAACTATGGTGCTCTCTAATAAAGTTACAGCTGTTATTTGAGATCTGGTTCTATTTATCCTTTTCCGCATGGTAGAATTCAAATCATAAAAGCTGGATTGATAGAGCCCAGTATATTTAGATGGGGGGGCTGCCCTCATGCCTTGTGTTTACCTGTGTATCCCGGGACCTGTGCGGTCGGAGGAGTATAAATCACCGCGCCTCTTCTTGAAACAGACTGGAGATAAAGCCGTTGGTAATTATTATCCAGGTTTTTATAGAACAGATTCACCGCGTTTTACCTTAGTAAATATTTTCTGTTTAATTATTTCTAGAAAGGACTTTAGTTTTTTGGAGGAATAACCTTTCCCCTGATATCTGCACTAAGCGGTTATTGGATCGACAGAGGCTGCAGACGACGATCATGACAGAGATCATCAGACCGTTTGGTTTTAAAGGGAAGTTTTGTTATCTGAAAGATACGTCAATTGTAGACATTTCTTTTTTTTTTTTTTTTCCTTTTTTATTGTAAAAATATCAAAACATACATACATAACATAAATAAAGTGCATCATAATTATTAATAACAGTAGTTATCCAGTGATTCATCTAAACTCCGAGCCTCTGTACCTTCTTCTCTTACATATATTATTCTCCCATCTTTCTCCCTTTATAGGTTTCTATGTACCTTTTCAATTTTGGGAGGTTTCTTTTCTACTCACATAAATTCTAAAATCATAATTATAGTGATGCACTTTGTATACTAACATTAGTGGTTTGGACCAAGGAGAGAGTTACTGTTTCTATCTTATTTGGTTTTCTACACACATTCTAAGGTCTTAATGTATTTATTGATGTTTCCAGCGTTCCAATCCATTTTCCCCAATCTACCTCTTTGTATTTATTTATTTTTTCTAATTTCAGTCTTCCCCTTTCCATTTTCATTTGATATATTATTTGTGTTGTCAAGTTGTTCCAGCTAATTTTTTCTGTTGACTTCCAGTTTCTTGCAATCGATATCAATGTTGCGACTATAATGTGTGTTATTATTTGGGCTAATTCTTTTGGCATTTTTGGCCAATACAAACACAGGAGCCAGGTTTCAGGTGAATGACTAAATGTTATGCCAGTGATGTCTCTGATTTTTCCCCCTATCATTTTCCACGTTGGTTGTATGGCCTCACAACTCCACCATGTGTGTACGTAAGAGCCCTCCTCCTTACTACACCTCCAGCATTGATTTAAAGTCCCCGGATACATTCTTGCCACTTTTTTTGGTACATTGTACCAACCGTTTATTAGTTTATAGAATGTCTCCAGGAGATTCAAGCAGTGGATAGTTTTCCTTATTTTATTTATAGATTGTAACCAGTCTTTTTCTCTAATATTAATTTTCAAGTCTCTATTCCATGTTGAAATTGCTGGGATGTCTACTCCTGTCTCCATCAGTTCTTTGTATTGTCTAATTTTAAATATTAATTCATAAGCCTTCCTTCGTTGCTTATCCTCTTCTTTTAGTAAGTGTGCCGTTAAATAACCTTTGACTCTTATATAGTTAAATATTTCCTTACTCTTCAACACATATTCTTCTTGAAGCTCTGAAAAGGATTTAATTTGATTTCCCCTCGTCAGGTCTACAAGCTTATATATACCTCCCTTTTGCCATTTCCGCAGGTCTAGATTCTCTAGTTCTATTGAAATTAGATCTATATTATTGCCATTTATATGTTTTTCGTGGAGACCTATCTTTTTTTTTGTTTTATGCCAAAACTCCAACAGGTGTGCTAGAACCAGGCCACCGTCCTCTCTTGTATTGTTATAATTCCTAAGCCAGATACTGTCTGTTAATCCCAATTTTTTTTTAAGTTGACATTTTTCCAGCATTGCCCAGCCTTCACCTTGCTTTCTTGGGTTTTGTGTATTTACAACGTGATTTATCATACTGACGGAATAGTATTCTCTAATGTCAGGAACCCCCAGACCCCCTCTATCTATCTTTTTTTTATAAGAGCTTGATCCCTAATCTTGGTCTTTTCCCCTGCCAAAGGAATTTTGAGAAAGAAGTCTGAATAAGGTCTAGCCATTGTGGGGGGATTCCTAGGGGAATCATTCTAAAGACATACAGCCATTTTGGTAGGATGTATGCCTTTATCAGATTCATTCTACCCCACCATGATATCTCTCGGTTTTTTACATTTTTCAGCATTTGGTTCATTTTTTTAAGCAGTGGTAGTGTATTTGACTCCATTATATTTCTAGGGTCTGCTGTTATTTTTATACCCAAGTATTCTAAGGAGTCGGGTGTCCACTTAAAAGAATAGTTCTCTTGCATTGCTTTTAATTCCTTCTTCTTCACGGCTATTGGCATTGCAACTGTTTTGTTTAAGTTTAATCTATAATTTGAAATTTTACTGAATTCTTCTAGACTACTCATCAGAGCTTCTAAGGATTCTACAGGATTTCTTAAGGTGACCAGTATATCATCCGCGAACATGTTTAGTTTTAATTCCACTTCTCCGAGGGTGTATTCCTTTATACGCCCTTCTTGTAGACATTTCTAATGGAATAATACAAACAAAGCACCTTACTGATCCCTTGACTGCTAAGGCCCATGACTCCCTCCTACCCCAAAGACCACCCTGACCAAGCCCATTAAATACACACACACACACACACACAACTTGTTAATGGGTGAGGGATGGCCACAGATTTTATTAAACAATTGTAACCAGCACAGTACCGACCATTTAACTACCCGCCATCTGCACAGTCATCAGCTTCCGCAGACAGTTGACCCACCGACATTATATCCCCAGTGAGTTGGGCGGATGTCCTGTAATATGCACCGTGGGGTCCAGGAAGGGGACCCCATCCTAACTAGTACTGTCCTCAGTAGGTCTAAGGTGTCCTCCTGATACCCTGGAGCACCTGTTCCTGGATCCAGGTGATACAGGGGACCTGCTGTAGCCTGGGAAGGGTGATCCAGATGAATTCTGAGCTCTCTCCAGGACTCCTTGCAAAAAGGCACTGCCATGGGTCTCCAGAATTTGATGGAGAGTTTCCAGCTGGGCAGATGAGGTGGCAGCCATGCCAAGGCTCGGCTATTACATGGTGACTGAATTAGGCAGGTAGCAAGACTATGGGAAAACCAGGATCTGGTCCCAGCGTGTCCTGGAGCCGAAGAGGAGAAGCTGCCAAGCTGCACTGGCTTTTATAGCTATACAACATTGTAACAATCATTTATAATTAACCAACCAGATACCCTGTGGGCCTTGTGTGTGTATAATGATGTGCTACAGGGCTGACAGCCCATTGTTTAGAATCCTTGCTCTGTATAGCTCTATCAGGGGGGAGGACATGCTGTTTCAAATTTTTGCTCTGTATAGCTCTGTCAGGGGGGAGGACATGCTGTTTAGAATCTTTGCTCTGTATAGCTCTGTCAGGGGGAGGACATGTTTAGAATCTTTGCTCTGTATAGCTCTATCAGCGGCAGACCTGTTTAGAATCATTGCTCTGTATAGCTCTATCAGGGGGCGGACATGTTTAGAATCTTTGCTCTGTATAGCTCTATCAGCGGCAGACCTGTTTAGAATCATTGCTCTGTATAGCTCTATCAGGGGGCGGACATGTTTAGAATCTTTGCTCTGTATAGCTCTATCATGCGGCGTACATGTTGTTTAGAATCTTTGCTCTGTATAGCTCTATCAGGGGGCAGACATGTTGTTTAGAATCTTTGCTCTGTAAAGCTCTATCAGGGGCGGACATGTTTAGAATCTTTGCTCTGTATAGCTCTATCAGGGGGCGGACATGTTGTTTCTAATCTTTGCTCTGTATAGCTCTATCGGGGGGCGGACATCTTGTTTCTAATCTTTGCTCTGTATAGCTCTATCAGCGGCAGACCTGTTTAGAATCATTTCTCTGTATAGCTCTATCAGGGGGCGGACATGTTTAGAATCTTTGCTCTGTATAGCTCTATCATGCGGCGTACATGTTGTTTAGAATCTTTGCTCTGTATAGCTCTATCAGGGGGAGGACATATTGTTTAAAATCTTTGCTCTGTGTAGCTCTATCAGGGGACGGACATGTTGTTTAGAATCTTTGCTCTGTATAGCTCTATCAGGGGGCAGACATGTTGTCTAGAATCTTTGCTCTGTAAAGCTCTATCAGGGGGCAGACATGTTTAGAATCTTTGCTCTGTATAGCTCTATCAGGGGGCGGACATGTTGTTTCTAATCTTTGCTCTGTATAGCTCTATCGGGGGGCGGACATGTTGTTTCTAATCTTTGCTCTGTATAGCTCTATCAGGGGTGGACATGTTGTTTAGAATCTTTGCTCTGTATAGCTCTATCGGGGGGCAGACATGTTGTTTCTAATCTTTGCTCTGTATAGCTCTATCGGGGGGCAGACATGTTGTTTAGAATCTTTGCTCTGTATAGCTCTATCAGGGGGCGGACATGTTGTTTCTAATCTGTGCTCTGTATAGCATTATTGGGGCAGACATGTTGTTTCACATATTTGCTCTATATAACTCTATTAGGGGGAGGACATGTTGGTTAGAATCTTTGCTCTGTATAGCTCTATCAGGGGGCAGACATGTTGTTTAGAATCTTTGCTCTGTATAGCTCTATCAGAGGGCAGGCATGTTGTTTAGAATCGTTGCTCTGTATAGCTCTATCAGGGGGCGGACATGTTGTTTAGAATCTTTGCTCTGTATAGCTCTATCGGGGGGCAGACATGTTGTTTCTAATCTTTGCTCTGTATAGCTCTATCGGGGGGCAGACATGTTGTTTAGAATCTTTGCTCTGTATAGCTCTATCGGGGGGCAGACATGTTGTTTCTAATCTTTGCTCTGTATAGCTCTATCGGGGGGCAGACATGTTGTTTAGAATCTTTGCTCTGTATAGCTCTATCAGGGGCAGACATGTTGTTTCTAATCTTTGCTCTGTGTAGCTCTATCAGGGGCAGACATGTTGTTTAGAATCTTTGCTCTGTATAGCTCTATCGGGGGGCAGACATGTTGTTTAGAATCTTTGCTCTGTATAGCTTTATTGGGGCAGACATGTTGTTTCACATATTTGCTCTATATAACTCTATTAGGGGGTCGGATCTTCAACCGATCCAAGATTCTATTTCCAGATTCTAATCATGTAGCCCCCAGACAAGGTCGGGGAGGGGCAATCATGACAGGGTGCTGAGAGGATATGTCAGCCTATAGTGGGAATCAGTGGGAGGAGTTGGGAGAGTATAAAAGATAGGAACAGGAAGTTCAGGGGCCATTTTAGGAAAGTTTTCCCCAGATACCTGTTGTGTGTCTTCCCTCTTCTTTTTCAGGAACCATGGAGGCTGAAATCGACAGGATCCTTGCTGACATGAGGGCTGCAGCATTGGTGAAGGGGCCAGGCTGGCTGCAAGGAAGATTGGAGTGCCCTGGAGCTGCAGCTGAAGTCGCCACTTCATCATCTGGGAGGCCTCCCCGCCGGCTGAGCCCTGGGGATGCCGTCCTACCAGGGCCCAGCGGTCTTCAAGCGGCTAGGGGCCGCTCCAAAGCTCCCCTCAGGATGGTCGGAGCGGGATCGCACCCCGGGGAGCGCCTGAGGCCGGCGGCAGCACGGGTAGGCCGGAACCGGAAGTCGACGGCGGCGGGAAAGGACGCGCCGGAAGTGACGAGCGGGAGAGTTGCGGTCGCGCAACTGGATGCTCCGGCGGGCAGGCCTGCCGGTCGTAGGAGCGGGAGGTCCAGGCCATCAGGCCTCAACTCACCAGAGCCAATGCCTAACGCTGGGGGAAGAGGTAGCAGCAGGAAAGGCTCCAGTCGGCCGGATGGTGCAGCGGTGGATGCAATCCAGCATCAGGTGAGCAGGCCCAGTAAGGGGGGGGGAGCAGGAGGCCCAGATCACTCAGCGCGCCCCCCGGTGGCCAACCGCGCCGCTCACACCTCAACTAGGCCGCATGGGATGCTAGGAGGTCAGTCACAGGCCACATCCAGGTCCTCTACCCCAGATATATATGCAGACAATAGAAGGGCCCTCACGAGTTTAGGTGCAGCGCAATGGGGGTCATGTGAAAGGGGGTCCGTATCATCGGGTGGTTCTTCCCCCCTCACGCCACGACAAAGGTCGGTGTCCCCGCTATTGTTCTCCCCACCCCCATCACCGGCTAGGTCCACATCCCCTGTGGTGAGAGAAGGGTCTCCTATTGAAGTAGACGGGGGTGAGTCCAGTGGAGATGGTGGCCAGCAGCCAAACAGGTACGGTGGCGCAGTGCAGCAGTACAGGGGTCGGGACGGACGCTCCCGGGCCAGTCGCGCTTCTCCAAAGGCAGCTAGGCGTGCGGGGGGTAGGAATGGACGCCAAGGGGTTCGCAGTCGCTGTAGGTCTCGGCGCAGGGTCCGGTCACCAGAAAGGGGAACCTCCTCCCCAGCAGATGCTAGCCCACAGCCCAGGAGAGGGGGGCCATGTAGGCCACGGGTGAATGCGCGGTGGGAGGGGTCACCTTCATCAAACCGGTATGATTCCCCGGTACCCTCACATTGCTCTCTCTTTTCCAGGCGATCCCAGGATTTGGAACAACAGCGGGCGGGAGCGGCCCCCGGGACGAGAGGCCGCGGTGGCCCTGGGACGGCACCGGACAAGAGAAGGTCAACTCCGGCACCTGCAACAAGGAGCATTGGTCCGAGCGATCAACAGGCCAGCTCGGCCCCGGGGCCGATTGGTGAGTTGATTGTAACCCCTTCTCCTGACAGGCACGGGGAGGCGGAACTGCTGGGGGGGCTGCGCTCCTTTTTAGATTCCTGGGCCAAAAGGAATGACGCGGGGGTGGCCGAGACAGTAGTGGCAGCTTGGGTCCCTCCGGTATCAACTTCCCTGACGAGTGGTGGGTCGGGGGGCACAGAAGGGGTATCGGCGGGGGCGCCTCCGCAGGCGTTGGGGGTCAGCTCACAAAGTCTAACAGGGGTGGGGTGCCCCTCGATCAGTGATTTAGGTGGGGCCGATTCGGGGTCAGTTAGCATAGCGGAGGCGGCACGGTATTCCTCGTACACGTCTTTCTCAGGTCCGTTAGGGGTTCACTTGAAGGTGGAGGTTCGGGAAAAAATATGGAAGGGAGAGTACGTCGAACTTCTTTCTCTCCTGCCTCTGGAGGAGCCTATTGACTTCAAGGAGGATGAGAAAAAAGAGGATAGAGGGAAGAAAGAGGAGGAGGAGCGTCGGAAACGGTATAGGAAGCTCCCGAAAACATTTGGGAACTGGTTACGGTCGTTTTGCATTTTGGCTAGTGTCATAGGTGAAAAGCGCCCCGAGCGGTGCTCCTCACTGTTTTGCTACGTGGATGGTATTTGGGAAGCGTACCGACTGTATGGGGGTTTGGCATGTTGGAGGTATGACGAACAGTTTTGTCAACGCCTCGCCGCTAACCCAGGCATGAGCTTTGACCAGATTGACATTACTCTCTGGGTAAAGATCATGATGGTGCAAAAGGCATCGCCCTTTCCCGGGGGGGCCGGTAGTGGAACACAGGGTTCCGCGCCGGCCGCCGGAAAACGTGGTACTTGCTGGCTGTTCAACGACAGCCAGTGCAAGTGGGGCGCCTCCTGCAAATTCAGGCACGAGTGCTCGGTCTGCGGAGGCGCTCATAGCGTGTCTAGATGTTTTAAGCGTGGTAAGTCAGGTAGTTCAGCCGGCAGTCTGGGGCTAAAGGGGAGAACTCCGGTGAGCTGCGACGCGATGCGGCCGTGGCTAAGGCATTACGGTAGGCGAGCGGACGCAAGTTTCTTGGAGGACGGGTTTAGGTCGGGGTTTCGCATCCCGTTTGTCCCAGGCCGTATCTCCCGCCGGAACCTGAAGTCGGTGCTTCAGTTTCCGGAAGTAGTGAGGGACAAACTACGGAAGGAACTGGAGGCGGGCAGGATGGCCGGCCCGTTTCCAGAACCACCCATGGCGAATTTGCGGGTTTCTCCTTTGGGGGTGGTCCCCAAGAAGGATCCCGGTAAATTCCGGTTAATACATCATTTGTCCTATCCTAAGGGAGGGTCGGTTAATGATGACATCGATAGGGAGCTTTGCTCCGTATCGTACGCATCATTTGATAGAGCAGTGGAGCTGGTCAGAGACGCGGGTGCCGGGGCATTAATGGCTAAAGCAGACATAGAATCGGCCTTTCGTCTCCTCCCTATACACCCGGAGTGCCACCACCTATTGGGCTGCTGGTTTGATCAGGGGTTCTATGTGGACCTCTGTCTGCCTATGGGGTGCTCGGTTTCTTGTGCCTATTTCGAGAAATTTAGCACATTTCTCGAATGGGTAGTTAAGAAAGTAGCAAATGATCGTTCAATGGTGCACTACTTGGACGATTTTTTGTGCGTGGGCCCCAGGGGCTCCAGAGCCTGCTTGGTGTTGCTGCGCTCGCTGGAGCAGGTTGCGCATAGCTTTGGGGTTCCCTTGGCGGCGGACAAGACAGAGGGCCCTACCACGTGCCTAAGCTTTCTGGGGTTGGAGATAGATTCGGTGGCAGGGGTCTGCAGACTCCCCAGGGATAAGCTGGTGGTATTACGGGCCGCTGTTCGAATGGTAGGGGGGGCCAAAAAGGTTACCCTGCGTCAGTTACAGTCACTGATAGGGCGCTTGAACTTCGCCTGCCGGATAATTCCGGTGGGTCGGGTGTTTATTAGGTCGCTATCACGGGCTACGGCAGGTATTGCGGCGGGACACCATTTTATCCGGGTAACTAGGAAGATACGTGCAGACCTGGCTGTGTGGCTGGTCTTCCTTGAACGGTTTAACGGAAAAGTGGTATTTCAGCGCGCAGTAGCACAGGCAGATGAACTGGAGCTGTATACTGATGTGTCAGGTAGCGTGGGTTTTGGCGCTTACTTTGCTGGTACGTGGTGCGCGAAGCTTTGGCCGGAGGCATGGGCGGGTAGCAAACTCCTGAAGAACCTGGCGTTTCTGGAACTATTTCCCCTGTTAGTGGCCCTAACGCTATGGGGGGGGGTACATGCGAGACCGGCGGGTTGTCTTTTTCTCTGACAACTTGGCGGTCGTGCATTCAGTGAACAATCTATCAGCAGCTTCGGCCCCGGTGGTGCGGCTTTTATGGCGTTTTGTGCTGCTTTGCATGGAACTGAACATCTCGTTCCGTGCAAAACATTTACCAGGGCATTTAAACGTTATAGCGGATGCTCTTTCTCGATTCCAGTGGGAGCGGTTTCGAGCAGAAGCTCCGGGAGCAGACAGGACTGGGCAGGAGTGCCCGTCGGTACTGTGGAAGATCGGGATGGAGTGCTTGCGGGATGGGTAAAAGGTTCGCTTGCTCCTGCCACATGGTCAGCATACGCGAGGGTCTGGCGAGACTGGGATGCGATGGTGGCTGCAAGGGGTAGACACCACTCGGAGGCATCCCTGCTGGATGCTTTGCTTTGGTTTTTGGTGCAGCCTTCCAAATTGGACAAAGCAGTGGCAGCTTTGTCCTTTTTGTTTAAATTGCGAGGTGAGGTGGACGTGTGTAAGAGTTTTGTGGTAAGGCCAGCGTTAAAAGGTTTCCGGAAGGGAAAAAAGCAAGCGGATGCACGGCGCCCGGTGTCGGTGGCGTTGCTGTGTAGGATGGTGGAGGTGTTGCGAGCTATTTGCACATCGGAGTATGAATATTTGTTGTTTACCGCGGCTTTTTCCTTGGCCTTTTTCGGAGCATTCCGGATATCGGAGTTGGTAAGTCCTTCCAGGGCCCGGTTGGGCGGCATCTGGTCATCAAAAATGGATACGGCCAGGCGGGGCCGTATGGTGGAATTGTTTAGGGTACCGGGCGAGCGGGTGTGCCCGGTACGCTGCATCAGGGAGTTTTTGGTTGTGCGGGCGCAGGGGTCTCAGTCCCTCCTGGTCCACGCAGACTCCTGCAAGGTTTCAGTTCCTCAGGGTAATGAGGATGGCGTTGGAACGCCTGGGTGTGCCAGCGCACGAGTTCGGCACCCATTCCTTTCGGATTGGGGCTGCCACGGAGGCTTCACGGCTAGGCCTAGGGGAGGCTTTAGTCAAGAAGATTGGTCGCTGGGAGTCTGGACGGTACAGATCGTACGTTCGTCCACACAGACTACTGTTATAAAAAAAAAAAAAAAAAAAAGCAATTCTGAGTTAAAAAAAAAAAAAAATGGTTTAAAAAAAAAAAAAAAAAAGAGGAAACGAGGGAAACTGGGTTTGACTGATTTGTTTCCGCAGGAGCGGTGTACATAGTATTATGGTATAACGGTATTCTCTGTTCCAGGTTCCGGTTTGGAAGTGTGGATCATCGGCCATTCATACGTCTACTGGGCCGAGAGGAGAGCTGCAGTTCGTAGGAGTGGAGTCCAGCTGGGCTTTCCTCCGGATCAAGTTCGTCTGAAGTGGTTTGGAGTAAGGGGCATGTTGTGGAATGCTGTGGTATCTAATGTGGAACAAAGAGTGTGGCGGGGCGGCCGCCCTGACATACTCTTTATTCATGCAGGGGGGAATGATTTGGGGGTGGTGCCGAAGAGGGAGCTGGTGAAGAATATGCAGCGGGACGTGTCCCGCTTGCATACTCTTCTACCAGGAATTAAGATTATTTGGTCCGAAATGGTTCCCCGTCGGTTTGGAGGCACGCCAGGGATTCGGCGGCCATGAACCGTTGCCGGGGACAGATAAATAAGCTAATGGCGAGTTTCATGAGAAAAAACGGCGGGGTGGTGGTGCGGCACTTTAACCTGGAAGGTAAATTGGGGGGTCTGTTTAGGTCTGATGGTGTACATCCGAATGAGCTGGGGTTGGATTTCTTCAACCTGGCTCTGCAGGAAGGAATTGAGACGGCCACAGTTTTGCTCGGGGGGGGAGCCCATCCGGGGTGATGGGCTTGTGGCGGAAGCTTGCAGGGTATCCAGGAGGGTTAATGGAACATTTGGATTGGGGAGAGTCAATCGGGACTCTGGTGGGAGGTTCGAGGGGAAAGTGGTACCTCGAACCTCAGGTATTGGGGGCATTGGGATATGCCCAGAACATGGACTTCGGCAGCCACCTGGATACACTTGCAATCTTGATTGGTTTTTCCTGTATATGGAATGTTTTAATATTTATGTTTATGTTATGTTTAGGCATTGTATTAATTATGGATATATACATAGGTGGAATATGTATGTATATGTGTATATGATTGTAAATGCAATGGCTATTTAAATAAAGTGCTGTGGCCGTTGTTTTACCCCACAGTCTGGTTTTAAGTTTAGTTATTTCTAGGCGAACACATATCCTCAATGATAGAAGCTACCATGTCATGCACTTGATGCAATCTCACTATTATAATATAAGATCGTTTTTCCAACCTTGGCCTTATATTTCAGATCGCTTTCTCAATTCCCTGAAAATCTCCTCCCCTTCATTTATAAAGTTTAAGGTGTGTGTCTCCCCCAAACCTTATCAATATGCTACTGTAATAAGCCTGGATTATTCTTTATAAGCCGCACATGTATTGGATAATGCCCCTCGTCTGCAGAGCTGAGTACGAGAGACTATTACACCCACTTCTTGTATATTGCATTGTGCGGAGCCAGGCCGTGTGTGCAGTGGCCGGCAATGCATGGGTTAAATGTAACCTACCCATCCAAGGATAATGTCACCCAGCTCCATCGCCCTTGTCAGTGAAAACAATGAGCGTCCGTGTCTGTCTCTGAGCGACTGTCCACGTATAATGTAATCAGTGAATCCCATCTCCAGGTCCAGGTGAGTGTGACCCCCAGTGAGGAGTACAGACAATATTAAACAATAGCTGGCAGGCTAACAGTCTGCCAGTGGGATCAATGCACTTTGTGGCAAACAAGTCATATGGCCAGTGTATTCATATATCTCCCCTCATTACATCTCTTCTTCAGGGCTGGATTAAAGGACCAATAAACATTGTATTTCTACTTGTGTTTCTAATATAGAATATAAAACAGGACTGAAATATCCATCTCAGGTCCCGGCAATAACTATTATTAATAAGAAGAAGACGTATATTTGTGTTGTTAAAGGAAAGATGCCCTGATATTAATAATAATTAGTGAGAGATATGGCAGGGGTGGAGATACCTTTATTATTCTAACCATGTAGGCAGGAAGATCTGAGTGCTGAGCATACTGTACATAGAGGGTATTAATGACCGGACAGACACAATGCTGCCTGCGCGCAGTGCTGAGCATACTGTACATAGACAGTATTAATGACCGGACAGACACAATGCAGCCTGCGCACAGTGCTGAGCATACTGTACATAGACAGTATTAATGACCGGACAGACACAATGCTGCCTGCGTGCAGTGCTGAGCATACTGTACATAGAGGGTATTAATGACCGGACAGACACAATGCTGCCTGCGCGCAGTGCTGAGCATACTGTACATAGACGGTATTAATGACCGGACAGACACAATGCTGCCTGCGCACAGTGCTGAGCATACTGTACATAGACAGTATTAATGTCGGGACAGACACAATGCTGCCTGCGCACAATGCCGAGCATACTGTACATAGAGGGTATTAATGACCGGACAGACACAATGCTGCCTGCGCGCAGTGCTGAGCATACTGTACATAGACAGTATTAATGCCAGGACAGACACAATGCTGCCTGCGCGCAGTGCTGAGCATACTGTGCATAGACAGTATTAATGCCGGGACAGACACAATGCTGCCTGCGCCCAGTGCTGAGCATACTGTACATAGACAGTATTAATGACCGGACAGACACAATGCTGCCTGCGCGCAGTGCTGAGCATACTGTACATAGACAGTATTAATGCCGGGACAGACACAATGCTGCCTGCGCTCAGTGCTGAGCATACTGTGCACAGACAGTATTAATGACCGGACAGACACAATGCTGCCTGCGCGCAGTGCTGAGCATACTGTACATAGAGGGTATTAATGCCAGGACAGACACAATGCTGCCTGCGCGCAGTGCTGAGCATACTGTACATAGACAGTATTAATGACCGGACAGACACAATGCTGCCTGCGCACAGTGCTGAGCATACTGTACATAGATGGTATTAATGCCAGGACAGACACAATGCTGTCTGCGCACAGTGCTGAGCATACTATACATAGAAAGTATTAATGCCGGGACAGACACAATGCTGCCTGCGTGCAGTGCTGAGCATACTGTACATAGACAGTATTAATGACCGGACAGACACAATGCTGCCTGTGCGCAGTGCTGAACATACTGTGCATAGATGGTATTAATGCCAGGACAGACACAATGCTGTCTGCGCACAGTGCTGAGCATACTATACATAGAAAGTATTAATGCCGGGACAGACACAATGCTGCCTGCGTGCAGTGCTGAGCATACTGTACATAGTATTAATGCCGGGACAGACACAATGCTGCCTGCACACAGTGCTGAGCATACTGTACATAGACAGTATTAATGCCAGGACAGACACAATGCTGCCTGCGCAGAGTGCTGAGCATACTATACATAGACAGTATTAATCCTGGGACAGACACAATGCTGCCTGCGTGCAGTGCTTGCATACTGTACATAGACAGTATTAATGCCGGGACAGGTCACAATGCTGCCTACGCACAGTGCTGACCATACTGTGCATAGACAGTATTAATGCCGGGACAGACACAATGCTGCCTGCGCGCAGTGCTGAGCATACTGTGCATAGACAGTATTAATGCCGGGACAGACACAATGCTGCCTGCGCAGAGTGCTGAGCATACTATACATAGACAGTATTAATCCTGGGACAGACACAATGCTGCCTGCGTGCAGTGCTTGCATACTGTACATAGACAGTATTAATGCCGGGACAGACACAATGCTGCCCACGCACAGTGCTGACCATACTGTGCATAGACAGTATTAATGCCAGGACAGACACAATGCTGCCTGCGCGCAGTGCTGACCATACTGTGCATAGACAGTATTAATGCCGGGACAGACACAATGCTGCCTGCGCTCAGTGCTGAGCATACTGTGCACAGACAGTATTAATGACCGGACAGACACAATGCTGCCTGCGCGCAGTGCTGAGCATACTGTACATAGAGGGTATTAATGCCAGGACAGACACAATGCTGCCTGCGCGCAGTGCTGAGCATACTGTACATAGACAGTATTAATGACCGGACAGACACAATGCTGCCTGCGCACAGTGCTGAGCATACTGTACATAGATGGTATTAATGCCAGGACAGACACAATGCTGTCTGCGCACAGTGCTGAGCATACTATACATAGAAAGTATTAATGCCGGGACAGACACAATGCTGCCTGCGTGCAGTGCTGAGCATACTGTACATAGACAGTATTAATGACCGGACAGACACAATGCTGCCTGTGCGCAGTGCTGAACATACTGTGCATAGATGGTATTAATGCCGGGACAGACACAATGCTGCCTGCACACAGTGCTGAGCATACTGTACATAGACAGTATTAATGCCAGGACAGACACAATGCTGCCTGCGCAGAGTGCTGAGCATACTATACATAGACAGTATTAATCCTGGGACAGACACAATGCTGCCTGCGTGCAGTGCTTGCATACTGTACATAGACAGTATTAATGCCGGGACAGACACAATGCTGCCTACGCACAGTGCTGACCATACTGTGCATAGACAGTATTAATGCCGGGACAGACACAATGCTGCCTGCGCGCAGTGCTGAGCATACTGTGCATAGACAGTATTAATGCCGGGACAGACACAATGCTGCCTGCGCAGAGTGCTGAGCATACTATACATAGACAGTATTAATCCTGGGACAGACACAATGCTGCCTGCGTGCAGTGCTTGCATACTGTACATAGACAGTATTAATGCCGGGACAGACACAATGCTGCCTACGCACAGTGCTGACCATACTGTGCATAGACAGTATTAATGCCAGGACAGACACAATGCTGCCTGCGCGCAGTGCTGACCATACTGTGCATAGACAGTATTAATGCCGGGACAGACACAATGCTGCCTGCGCGCAGTGCTGAGCATACTGTGCATAGACAGTATTAATGCCGGGACAGACACAATGCTGCCTGCGCGCAGTGCTGAGCATACTGTGCATAGACAGTATTAATGCCAGGACAGACACAATGCTGCCTGCGCTCAGTGCTGAGCATACTGTACATAGACAGTATTGATGCCGGGACAGACACAATGCTGCCTGCGCACAGTGCTGAGCATACTGTACATAGACAGTATTAATGCCAGGACAGACACAATGCTGACTGCGCACAGTGCTGAGCATACTATACATAGACTGTATTAATGCCGGGACAGACACAATGCTGCCTGCGCACAGTGCTGAGCATACTGTACATAGACAGTATTAATGTCGGGACAGACACAATGCTGCCTGCGCACAGTGCTGAGCATACTGTACATAGACAGTATTAATGCCGGGACAGACACAATGCTGCCTCCGCTCAGTGCTGAGCATACTGTACATAGACGGTATTAATGCCGGGACAGACACAATGCTGCCTGCGCGCAGTGCTGAGCATACTGTGCATAGACAGTATTAATGCCGGGACAGACACAATGCTGCCTGCGCGCAGTGCTGAGCATACTGTGCATAGACAGTATTAATGCCGGGACAGACACAATGCTGCCTGCGCACAGTGCTGAGCATACTGTACATAGACAGTATTAATGCCGGGACAGACACAATGCTGCCTGCGCTCAGTGCTGAGCATACTGTACATAGACGGTATTAATGCCGGGACAGACACAATGCTGCCTGCGCGCAGTGCTGAGCATACTATACATAGACTGTATTAATACCGGGACAGACACAATGCTGCCTGCGCGCAGTGCTGAGCATACTGTACACAGACAGTATTAATGCCAGGACAGACACAATGCTGCCTGTGCACAGTGCTGAGCCTACTGTACATAGACGGTATTAATGCCGGGACAGACACAATACTGCCTGCGTGCAGTGCTGAGCATACTGTACATAGACAGTATTAATGCCGGGACAGACACAATGCTGCCTGCGTGCAGTGCTGAGCATACTGTACATAGAGGGTATTAATGCCGGTACAGACACAATGCTGCCTGCGCGCAGTGCTGAGCATACTGTACACAGACGGTATTAATGCCAGGACAGACACAATGCTGCCTGTGCACAGTGCTGAGCCTACTGTACATAGACGGTATTAATGCCGGGACAGACACAATACTGCCTGCGTGCAGTGCTGAGCATACTGTACATAGACAGTATTAATGCCGGGACAGACACAATGCTGCCTGCGCGCAGTGCTGAGCATACTGTACATAGAGGGTATTAATGCCGGGACAGACACAATGCTGCCTGCGCGCAGTGCTGAGCATACTGTACACAGACGGTATTAATGCCAGGACAGACACAATGCTGCCTGTGCACAGTGCTGAGCCTACTGTACATAGACGGTATTAATGCCGGGACAGACACAATACTGCCTGCGTGCAGTGCTGAGCATACTGTACATAGACAGTATTAATGCCGGGACAGACACAATGCTGCCTGCGCGCAGTGCTGAGCATACTGTACATAGAGGGTATTAATGCCGGGACAGACACAATGCTGCCTGCGCGCAGTGCTGAGCATACTGTACATAGACAGTATTAATGCCGGGACAGACACAATACTGCCTGCGTGCAGTGCTGAGCATACTGTACATAGACAGTATTAATGCCGGGACAGACACAATGCTGCCTGCGCGCAGTGCTGAGCATACTGTACATAGACGGTATTAATGCCGGGACAGACACAATGCTGCCTGCACACAGTGCTGAGCATACTGTACATAGACAGTATTAATGCCGGGACAGACACAATGCTGCCTGCACGCAGTGCTGAGCATACTGTACAGACAGTATTAATGCCGGGACAGACATTAAAATAAATAATTAGAATCCTAAATACCACCTCTTCCTTACCCAAGTAGGGGGTGGAGAATTAATAAAATATCAAAAAACAACCTTTGTTTTGCAGTGAAAACCACTATCCTCCTCCCCGTCACAAAAAGGGTGATCTGTGGGAAAAATAGACCTTTAAGTCACGCCCCACATTTATACTCAACACCCTGGATCCTCAGCTTTGGCCCAGGGAAAGGGTGCATCCAAAAAATACACCTGACTTTCCACTAAGTGGATTTTCTTTTTAGATGTATTATGATCAAGAGCTTTTGGGCAGATCCTGGCCAACTAGATGATAAGGGGGTACATACTTATTAGGGTTTCAGGAGCCCCCCGACCCAATTTATTTTGGAGGAAGGGGTCACCACCATTAGAGGAGCCCTGTAAGTCCGACTCGATACCCCATTCTAACAGTCTTTTCTTTTTTCCATGAAGAGGAGTTGGAGATAGAAGTCCAAACTGCCAATGTGTTTTAATGACTAGAGTCAGGAGGTAAAGATGGGAGGCTGCATTTTAATTTTTTTCTAAGTCAAATTCGATGTCCTCTCCCTATTCCTGAATAGTCCCCAGTAAAATTAAAATACCACCTTTCCATGCCATTTGACATACATCACCAGTGAACCCCTGGCCGGATTGGAGTCAAAGGTCCCTATAAGCTTTTGATCAGAGGGTTGGTAAGCCTTTGACCAGTGTCTTTTATTCCATAAAATAATGTATTTTTAAAAGGGCCCATCAGTGTTGGTCAACCAAGAGCATGACACAGGAAGGATCTGCCATCAAACGACTTGAGACTTCACACTTAGTGATCATTTCAATGATTCCGGCTTAACTCAATCATTCTGAGCCCTCGGTTATCATTTCAATGATTCTGGCTTAACTCAATCATTCTGAGCTCTATCATTCTGAGCACTCGGTGGTCATTTCATTGATTCCAGCTTAGCTCAATCATTCTGAGCTCTATCATTCTGAGCACTCGGTGATCATTTCAATGATTCTGGCTTAGCTCAATCATTCTGAGCTCAATCAATCATTCTGAGCTCGATCATTCTGAGCACCTAGTGATCATTTCATTGATTCCAGCTTAGCTCGATCATTCTGAGCTCGATCATTCTGAGCACCTAGTGATCATTTCATTGATTCCAGCTTAGCTCGATCGTTTCAGCACTCAGTGAGATGGCTCCATGGACTCACTCACCAGTTGTATAATATTTCCAACCCGCAGACTTCCAGGCTAATTTCCTGGATGAGTCAACTCAACGCTTCATCAGTCTGTGGCTGACAATATGAGGAGCATTAAACGGAGTAATCGTGACTTCCCCAGAGAATAGCCAAATACGCTCAGTTTTACTCATGAAAGAGAGAACTGAAGGGAAAGTAGCCGAGGTGAAAACATTCTCACATCCAGGGAGAAACTGTTTCCAACTTATCTACTTTGCCCTTAAGTTTGAAATTCCCTTCTCAGTTGCCAGCTATTTGCTTTTTGTTATTATTATAATTAGTGTTGTTGGAGGAAAGATGACCATGGTATTAATAACAAGCGAGACATGGCAGAGGGAGGAGATCCGGGAATCCCTCCCTTCATTATTATAACCATGTAACCTCCAGAAAGAGAGAAGAAGCACCACAAACCCTCTCCAGTCATGTGTCCCCAGCATGCGACGCTGGCTGTCCTCTGCTCCCTGTGTCTGGTTCTATCTGCGGCCGGTAAGTTCAGATCAACTCTTAGGTTTGAACGATTCAAGGATAAATTAAGTCCTTTGGGGAAGTAAGGGATTAAATAGTGTCCCCCTCTGGAGGCCTGATCGGGGTCTGTATGGAGAGGGGGTCTCTCTCTGCATTAACAAGTTACGGTCCCTTTTGTTGATCCCCATGAAGACACTAGCAGAGAGAGAGACAGACTGACCAGACTGGGCTGAGAGCATGACAATCACATCATAAACTGCCATGTACTATCAAAAGGACCGGCCAGTTTATACTAAGGGCATTACATTTTTCAGTTTGGCTTTTATATTAGAAGCACAAGGGGGGGGGGGGAGTTTTAGTGTCCCTTTAATGTTTTAGAGGCCTGCAGGAATTAAGGCAGGATGGAAGGTCTCGAGGTGGGGGGGAACACTGAAACACTAACATGTAGAGAGCTTAAACTATACCAACACACACACACATAATCTATATGTATAGATTAAAGAACGTTCCTATTTTGATTTATTTTATTGTTCTCCTGCATAAGGTCTGCATTTTAAGGCAGGCAGGAGGCTGACATTAATTTGTTCTCAATTTTGGAATGTTTGTTACTCTGTGTTGTGATTGGCTCAGAACTCCCAAGATTCCAATTGGAAGGAAATCTGACTTGACAGGTGTCAGGTAGCATGTTTGTTTAATAGCAGGAATACTACATTTAAATGTATACAATCTTGCAAACAACACAAGAATATACACACATTTTAAAAAAAGCACAGTGCTGAATGCTACCAGCTACCCAACACGTTTCACCTGGTAGGGTTTCCTCAGAGGTTTTGAAGCTGGATCTTTATTTTGATACAGTGAAAAAATGGTGAGTGACGTGCTGCTTGAACATATTACGTTTATGTGTGTATTAATTAATTAATGATTTGTATATGTATTTAAATAAAATCTTTCTCTGTTCATTTACAAAGGTGCTTGGGCCAGTCTCTCTCTGTCTGATGTACAGTGTTAGTGTTGGCAGGTTGGTCAGTTTTTCTGGACACATACATTCTGCAGGGAGCAGGTAAAGGTTGTAAGTGTCCAGAGTGAACCAGTGATTTCATCAAGGAGGGGATCCTATAGGACAGTGGTAGGCAACCTTTGGCACTCCAGATGTTGTGGACTACATTTTCCTTGATGCTTTTCCAGCATTAAAGCTGCATTGTGGGAGATGTAGTCCACAGCATCTGGAGTGACAAAGGTAGCCTACCACTGTCATAGGATCTACCTTTTCTAAACCATTTCTCTCCCAACACATATAAGTTATACATTCTGCTTTACATTAATACAGTATACATTATAATCAGTATGGGATTGTAGTATACCAGTGTCTTTAATTAGCCATCTAAGAAGGGACATCCATCCCGTCAGACCTTTTCCATATGGTGAGTTATTTTACATGTATATCATGTTCTCACTCAGCAGATCCTACAGATGGGACCCAAAAGCCACATTCCTCAGACACCGAACATTTACCCCATGAGACTCCTGTGTGCTACAAACTGATGAGGATTTTGATTGATCCAGAGATTGAAAATGCACTTACTTCTTCTCTGTCCGGTGGGGATTCAGTAGATCCTCTGAATGGCTTTGAGTCCATAGAGGATGAAGACTCCTCCATGGAATTGGAAGACTCTGAAGGTTCTCACTCAGACCTACATGCCATTGTTCCTCATGCAATTAAAGTAAAAATTAAGGCCAGACCACTAGTCATTGCCAATAACAGTGAAAAGATCCCAACGGACCCAGGTATTGGGAAAATTAACCAAACGATTACAACAAGTGCCACCCAAACCACGTTGTACGAGTCTCAACATTTAACAGAGTCTAGTGGGGGTAAACTCATCTGGGTAAGGCACTGCCAACTATATCTGGCCAACTCTAACACCCTGCCTAAAGGTGCTATCCCCGTCGCTAATGGACCTCTGCAAGAGCTTCAGCTGAAGGTCCTCCGAATAGTGGACAAAGCCGTTGAGAAGATCATGGCCGAGATACAGATGTCCTCTACAAATGATTAGAAATGGTGAAGATATATTCTCAGAAGGAATTTAGATGTCAAAGGGGTAAATGGGGCAAAATGTGGTTCACAACAATTCTATATTACATTTCACAAAAATACTGGATATTTTTCATATTTACAGCAAAATGTCACAGAGATCATGGGATGGCAGTTAACCCGGCTTCCATATTATTTTTTCAATGGTTGGTCATGTATAATTGAATTGTTGAAGAAATACCTTTTTCCCCACAAATTCACAGAGCTCCAAGGCTTCCAGAATATTCATAGAGCTCCCAAAAGATTCAGAGATAATGTAACTTCCAACCATTTTTAGAGAACTAAAAAAACTCCCACAATTAGAGAAATCCCATGTCTCCAATATATTCATACAGCTCCCAGGAACCCACTAGATTTATAGTTCTCCCAAGACTTCAATAGATCCTGAAAGCTCCCGCTCGATGCAGAGTGCTCACAAGCTTCCAAATGATTCATAGATTTCCAAATCTTCCCGTTGATTCCAAAACTCCCAATAGATTCCAGAGCTCCAAATGCCCCAGCTGATTTAGCCTGCATTTCCCATCGATAAATCCTTGACAGTCACTGCTCTTAAGATCCTGGCACTATACTCAATACTGCTGCTCTGTGATTTTACTTATAATTAGGGGGGACATGTAGAAACATATTAGCAATGCTGGGGGTTGGACATAATGATTTAATTTAAAGTAAGAGTGCTAATGAGCTGGAGTTCTCTGGTCTGTAATACCATCAAATGCAGAATAAATCAGTATCTTCATAAAGGCTTCTTGGTGTCGTGCTTCTTGTTGGGGTAATAAACATGTTACAGATCTGTAGGTGGGCCACAAAGAGAAGCTGTCAGCGGGTATTAAACCTGTTAGCTTGTTTTGTTATATATTTGCTTTATATGGGTCCCTCGTCCCCCGAAACATCATCAAAGAGAAAGGGGTGATTTGCATATCAAGCCACAAGGTGATTTCATAAACAGGAGACACCACAGACACCACAGATACCAGACACCACAGACACCAGAGAAACCAGACACCACAGACACCAGAGAAACCACAGACACCACAGACACCAAACACCACAGACACCAGACACCAGAGACCACAGACACCACAGACACCACAAACACCACAGATACCAGACACCACAGAAACCACAAACACCACAGATACCAGACACCACAGAAACCACAGACACCAGACACCACAGACACCAGAGAAACCACAGACACCACAGACAACACAGACACCACAGACACCACAGACACCAGACACCTTGAAAACATATGATGTCTTAATTACAGCATTATGTGTAGATAATTTCTCTAAATTCCAAGCATAAACTAATGATAGCTAAGCTTGGCACTGCAGCATCATGGGATATGTAATTCCCAAACATCTACATTAAAAAGCTGACCCTTTAACTGAAGAGGGGATCCTTCATGGTTAATTCTTTGTGCCCCCAAAATCCTAGAACCAGCCCCCAAAATCGGAAAATGAGAGACATGTGAAAAGACAGAAAGCAATTTAGGTAATGTCACTAAGAAGAAATCCAAATAAAAAGTAAAGAGACTTTCTCACATCTCAGATTCCCTCACCATTAATAGGCCAGACATATGTTTATACGCTGTACACGGTATAATACATAGGGTTGTCAGATCAAGGACCTGATCCTGCCTCTCCAACATCTGGGCTTGGTCGCTCACAGTCAGTACCTAGTCAGTGTGTGTCACATCATGCTGGGACCAGCATTCAGACCCCGGACAGCAGCATCTAAGGCCCCCATTGCAGGTAATGGACAGTACCATGATAGCCAAGTTATTTCAGATGATGCTGGGGGGGGGGGGGGGGAGAAACAACTGCAGATGCTGTGAGTACAGTGAGAATGATAACACATGTATCAAGGGATGTTGTCAGGAATGAGTCCAGAGTTCAGGAGTTCATTGCACAGACAAGGAGACACAGGTGCAGGGTAACTCCCCCTGAAGCTTGAGGCTCTAGGTCTGTGATAGCAGCTGCTGTATCCAGTTTAGCTAAGACTTGGTGCTGAAGAAACCCTGTAGACATCCTGGAGCGAGCATGCGACAAAACCTTGATAGGGTAGCGTGATATCCCATGTCTGTCTTTCTTCTCCCCTTCCCATGTTTGTCTGTCTTTCTCCTTCCCATGTATGTCTCTCCTCTTCCCCATAGCTGTCTCTTTTCCTCCTCTCTCCATCTGTATTCTCTCCTATCTCGACGTCTGTATTCTGTCCTCTCTCTGTCTGTATTCTCTCATCTCCACATCTGTATTCTCTCCTCTCTCCCCAATCTGTGTTCTCTCTTCTCCTCCTTTCAGTGTTCTCTCCTCTCTCTCTCCCCCCATTCTCTCATCTCTCCCCCGTTCTCTCCTCCCTCAGTTCTGTCCTCTCCCTGTTCTCTCCTCTCTCCCCTGTTCTCTCCTCTCTACCCCTCTTCTCTATTCTATCCCCCATTCTCTCCTATACTGCACATTCTCTTCTCTCTCTCCCCCTCCCCGTGTTCTCCCCTTACCCCTCCCCTGTGTACTTTCCTCTCCCCCCGTTCTCTCTTCCCTCAGTTCTGTTCTCTCTTCTCTCCCCCCTGTTCTCTCCTCTCCCGCCTGTCCTCTCCCTCACCCCTCCCATGTGTTCTCTCCTCTCCCCCCCGTGTACTTTCCTCTCCCCCCCCCGTGTACTTTCCTCTCCCCCCCTCCTCCCCTTCCCCCCTCTTGTTCTCTCCCGCTGGAATCCAGATGCCCCTTCACCTCTCCAGCCTGGTGTTTAAGAGCTTTTCTGGGAAGCTCCCACCCCAGCTGAGTACAATGCTCTCCCCAGATGATCCCACCTCCTATAATCTCCATTTAAAACCCCATAAGAGATCTCTGTGAACATACCTCAATACAGAACACAGTAATACAAATACAGTAATCATCGGCGATCACCTAAAGATTGTGTATTCTGTGAATGTATGGGAAATGATCTATACATTGTTTTAGCAGAATTGCAAACAAATGCATAACTTAGGAGAAAGCCGTGTTTTTAGAAGTGTCTGTGCCGTCTGCTGCCTATGACATCACTTCTGCCTTGATATGCAAATGCGTTGGGTTTCACAGGGAAATGGTTAATTTACATATCAAGCCAAGGGAGATGTTGTAAACAGGAGACTCCACAGATATACTTAAACAGTAATTTAGACATTTGCTTGCAATTCTGCAATGTACAGATATATTCTCAGTAACAGTTTGAGCAATGTTTAGCTGATACAGTCCCTATAAATGTGTTTGTTTGTATGTATGTTAATATTATTTGTATGTTAATATTATTTGTATGTTAATATTATATTGCATGCTAATGTAACAATGCAATGTTTGTGTGCTCAGGACATATTTGAAAAGGAGAGACTACATCTCCTTCCTGTTAAAAAGAAATGCTTTAATTAATTACACTTGGTTTGTCAGCCGTCATCCATTAGTGCCTGATGTTTGCAATTCCCAGGTCAGTTCATCACTTTGCAATGTTCAGTGAATGGACGCTTGTGAAAACTCTTTACATTTCGGAGGGGTGAACAATGCACCCCATGTACGGGTATAATGAATAGAGAAGGAATTTAATAATAAACACTGCACAAGAGAGGGAGAAAATAATTATAATATTCACAATTTCTCATCTGTACATGGTTTTTGTCAGTAGAAGGAATCGGAAGGATCTCTAACTAGGAGACATTTAGCACAGCTTAGTAAATCTCTTCCTTTAACCGTTATCATGATTTATTCCTTAAGACAACACTTTATTCAAAATAATAAGGATTAATCATGGAATATACGTATTGACCAATAATAAGGTTTCACCATTTAGATTTAAGTTAATAGCTTTAAATACATAAACTAAGCTTAATTAACGTCACATTATAATATATTAGTCTGTTCTATATACATCGTACTGACCTTCAGTTTAATTCAGGGGTAATGCTGGGGAGGAGAGCTAAGGATGAAACCTCAGACATTTTGTTACCCGTCATATTGACCTTTTGCATGCAGTCTGTACAGATCAGATGGGACCAAAAGGAAATCAATTTGTTAATCAACGGTGGTTGGGAGATGAGCACTGATCAGTTTAACAGTTTAATAGTGAGGGAGTGGCTGAGGGGAGAGGAGCACTGATCAGTATAACAGTATAATCCTGAGGGAGTGGCTGGGTGAGAGGAGCACTGATCAGTATAACAGTTTAATCCTGAGGGAAGGGGCTGAGGGGAGAGGAGCAATGATCAGTATAACAGTTTAATCCTGAGGGAGTGGCTGGGTGAGAGGAGCACTGATCAGTATAACAGTTTAATCCTGAGGGAGTGGCTGGGTGAGAGGAGCACTGATCAGTATAACAGTATAATCCTGAGGGAGTGGCTGGGTGAGAGGAGCACTGATCAGTATAACAGTTTAATCCTGAGGGAGTGGCTGGGTGAGAGGAGCACTGATCAGTATAACAGTTTAATCCTGAGGGAGTGGCTGGGTGAGAGGAGCATTGATCAGTATAACAGTATAATCCTGAGGGAGTGGCTGGGTGAGAGGAGCACTGATCAGTATAACAGTTTAATCCTGAGGGAGTGGCTGGGTGAGAGGAGCACTGATCAGTATAACAGTTTAATCCTGAGGGAGTGGCTGAGAGGAGAGGAGCACTGATCAGTATAACAGTATAATCCTGAGGGAGTGGCTGGGTGAGAGGAGCACTGATCAGTATAACAGTTTAATCCTGAGGGAAGGGGCTGAGGGGAGAGGAGCACTGATCAGTATAACAGTTTAATCCTGAGGGAGCGGTTGAGGGGAGAGGAGCATTGATCAGTATAACAGTATAATCCTGAGGGAGTGGCTGGGTGAGAGGAGCACTGATCAGTATAACAGTTTAATCCTGAGGGAGTGGCTGGGTGAGAGGAGCACTGATCAGTATAACAGTTTAATCCTGAGGGAGTGGCTGGGTGAGAGGAGCACTGATCAGTATAACAGTATAATCCTGAGGGAAGCGGCTGAGGGGAGAGGAGCAATGATCAGTATAACATTTTAATCCTGAGTGAAGCGGCTGAGGGGAGAGGAGCAATGATCAGTATAACATTTTAATCCTGAGTGAAGCGGCTGAGGGGAGAGGAGCAATGATCAGTATAACAGTATAATCTCGAGGGAGTGGCTGGGTGAGAGGAGCAATGATCAGTATAACAGTATAATCTCGAGGGAGTAGCTGGGTGAGAGGAGCACTGATCAGTATAACAGTTTAATCCTGAGGGAGTGGCTGGGTGAGAGGAGCACTGATCAGTATAACAGTTTAATCCTGAGGGAGTAGCTGGGTGAGAGGAGCACTGATCAGTATAACAGTATAATCCTGAGGGAGTAGCTGGGTGAGAGGAGCACTGATCAGTATAACAGTATGATCCTGAGGGAGTGGCAGGGTGAGAGGAGCACTGGTCAGTATAACAGTATAATCCTGAGGTAGTGGCTGGGTGAGAGGAGCACTGATCAGTTTAACAGTTTAATAGTGAGAGAGCGGCTGGGTGAGAGGAGCACTGATCAGTATAACAGTATAATCCTGAGGGAGTGGCTGGGTGAGAGGAGCACTGATCAGTATAACAGTTTAATCCTGAGGGAGTGGCTGGGTGAGAGGAGCACTGATCAGTATAACAGTATAATCCTGAGGGAGTGGCTGGGTGAGAGGAGCACTGATCAGTTTAATCCTGAGGGAGTGGCAGGGTGAGAGGAGCACTGATCAGTATAACAGTATAATCCTGAGGGAGTGGCAGGGTGAGAGGAGCACTGATCAGTATAACAGTTTAATCCTGAGGGAGTGGCTGGGTGAGAGGAGCAATGATCAGTATAACAGTTTAATCCTGAGGGAGTGGCTGAGGGGAGAGGAGCACTGATCAGTATAACAGTATAATCTCGAGGGAGTGGCTCGGTGAGAGGAGCAATGATCAGTATAACAGTTTAATCCTGAGGGAGTGGCTGTGTGAGAGGAGCAATGATCAGTATAACAGTTTAATCCTGAGGGAGTGGCTGGGTGAGAGGAGCAATGATCAGTATAACAGTTTAATCCTGAGGGAGTGGCTGAGGGGAGAGGAGCACTGATCAGTATAACAGTTTAATCCTGAGGGAGCAGCTGAGGGGAGAGGAGCACTGATCAGTATAACAGTATAATCTCGAGGGAGTGGCTGGGTGAGAGGAGCAATGATCAGTATAACAGTTTAATCCTGAGGGAGTGGCTGGGTGAGAGGAGCAATAATCAGTATAACAGTTTAATCCTGAGGGAGTGGCTGAGGGGAGAGGAGCACTGATCAGTATAACAGTTTAATCCTGAGGGAGCAGCTGAGGGGAGAGGAGCACTGATCAGTATAACAGTTTAATCCTGAGGGAGTGGCTGAGGGGAGAGGAGCACTGATCAGTATAACAGTATAATCCTGAGGGAGTGGCTGGGTGAGAGGAGCACTGATCAGTATAACAGTTTAATCCTGAGGGAGTGGCTGGGTGAGAGGAGCACTGATCAGTATAACAGTTTAATCCTGAGGGAGTGGCTGGGTGAGAGGAGCACTGATCAGTATAACAGTTTAATCCTGAGGGAGTGGCTGGGTGAGAGGAGCACTGATCAGTATAACAGTTTAATCCTGAGGGAGCAGCTGAGGGGAGAGGAGCACTGATCAGTATAACAGTTTAATAGTGAGGGAGTGGCTGGGTGAGAGGAGCAATAATCAGTATAACAGTTTAATCCTGAGGGAGCAGCTGAGGGGAGAGGAGCACTGATCAGTATAACAGTATAATCCTGAGGGAGTGGCTGAGGTGAGAGGAGCACTGATCAGTATAACAGTTTAATCCTGAGGGAGTGGCTGAGGGGAGAGGAGCACTGATCAGTATAACAGTTTAATAGTGAGGGAGTGGCAGGGTGAGAGGAGCACTGATCAGTATAACAGTTTAATCCTGAGGGAGTGGCTGAGGGGAGAGGAGCACTGATCAGTATAACAGTTTAATCCTGAGGGAGTGGCTGGGTGAGAGGAGCACTGATCAGTATAACAGTTTAATCCTGAGGGAGTGGCTGGGTGAGAGGACCACTGATCAGTATAACAATTTAATCCTGAGGGAAGCGGCTGAGGGGAGAGGAGCACTGATCAATCTAACAGTTTAATCCTGAGGGAGTGGCTGGGTGAGAGGAGCACTGATCAGTATAACAGTATAATCCTGAGGGAAGCGGCTGAGGGGAGAGGAGCACTGATCAGTATAACAGTATAATCCTGAGGGAGTGGCTGGGTGAGAGGAGCACTGATCAGTATAACAGTTTAATCCTGAGGGAGTGGCTGGGTGAGAGGAGCACTGATCAGTATAACAGTTTAATCCTGAGGGAGTGGCTGGGTGAGAGGAGCACTGATCAGTATAACAGTTTAATCCTGAGGGAGTGGCTGGGTGAGAGGAGCACTGATCAGTATAACAGTTTAATCCTGAGGGAGCAGCTGAGGGGAGAGGAGCACTGATCAGTATAACAGTTTAATAGTGAGGGAGTGGCTGGGTGAGAGGAGCAATAATCAGTATAACAGTTTAATCCTGAGGGAGTGGCTGAGGGGAGAGGAGCACTGATCAGTATAACAGTTTAATAGTGAGGGAGTGGCAGGGTGAGAGGAGCACTGATCAGTATAACAGTTTAATCCTGAGGGAGTGGCTGAGGGGAGAGGAGCACTGATCAGTATAACAGTTTAATCCTGAGGGAGTGGCTGGGTGAGAGGAGCACTGATCAGTATAACAGTTTAATCCTGAGGGAGTGGCTGAGGGGAGAGGAGCAATGATCAGTATAACAGTTTAATCCTGAGGGTGCGGCTGAGGGTAGAGAAGCACTGATCAGTATAACAGTTTAATCCTGAGGGAGTGGCTGGGTGAGAGGACCACTGATCAGTATAACAATTTAATCCTGAGGGAAGCGGCTGAGGGGAGAGGAGCACTGATCAATCTAACAGTTTAATCCTGAGGGAGTGGCTGAGGGGAGAGAAGCACTGATCAGTCTAACAGTTTAAAAGTGAGGGAGTGGCTGGGTGAGAGGAGCACTGATCAGTATAACAGTTTAATCCTGAGGGAAGTGGCTGAGGGGAGAGGAGCAATGATCAGTATAACAGTTTAATCCTGAGGGAAGCGGCTGAGGTGAGAGGAGCACTGATCAGTATAACAGTTTAATAGTGAGGGAGTGGCTGGGTGAGAGGAGCACTGATCAGTATAACAGTATAATCCTGAGGAAGTGGCTGGGTGAGAGGAGCACTGATCAGTAGAACAGTATAATCCTGAGGGAGTGGCTGGGTGAGAGGACCACTGATCAGTATAACAATATTATCCTGAGGGAGTGGCTGAGGGGAGAGGAGCACTGATCAGTATAACAGTATAATCCTGAGGGATTGGCTGGGTGAGAGGAGCACTGATCAGTATAACAGTATAATCCTGAGGTAGTGGCTGGGTGAGAGGAGCACTGATCAGTATAACAATATAATCCTGAGGGAGTGGCTGGGTGAGAGGAGCACTGATCAGTATAACAGTATTATCCTGAGGAAGTGGCTGGTGGGAGAGGAGCACTGATCAGTATAACAGTTTAATCCTGAGGGAAGCGGCTGAGGGGAGAGGAGCACTGATCAGTATAACAGTTTAATCCTGAGGGTGCGGCTGAGGGGAGAGAAGCACTGATCAGTCTAACAGTTTAATAGTGAGGGAGTGGCTGGGTGAGAGGAGCACTGATCAGTATAACAGTTTAATCCTGAGGGAAGCGGCTGAGGGGAGAGGAGCAATGATCAGTATAACAGTTTAATCCTGAGGGAATCGGCTGAGGGGAGAGGAGCAATGATCAGTATAACAGTTTAATCCTGAGGGAAGCGGCTGAGGGGAGAGGAGCACTGATCAATATAACAGTTTAATAGTGAGCGAGTGGCTGGGTGAGAGGAGCACTGATCAGTATAACAGTTTAATAGTGAGGGAGTGGCTGGGTGAGAGGAGCACTGATCAGTATAACAGTATAATCCTGAGGGAGTGGCTGGGTGAGAGGAGCACTGATCAGTATAACAGTATAATCCTGAGGGAAGCGGCTGAGGGGAGAGGAGCAATGATCAGTATAACAGTTTAATCCTGAGGGAAGCGGCTGAGGTGAGAGGAGCACTGATCAGTATAACAGTTTAATAGTGAGGGAGTGGCTGGGTGAGAGGAGCACTGATCAGTATAACAGTATAATCCTGAGGGAGTGGCTGGGTGAGAGTAGCACTGATCAGTATAACAGTATAATCCTGAGGGAGTGGCTGGGTGAGAGGACCACTGATCAGTATAACAATATTATCCTGAGGGAGTGGATGAGGGGAGAGGAGCACTGATCAGTATAACAGTATAATCCTGAGGGAGTGGCTGGGTGAGAGGAGCACTGATCAGTATAACAGTATAATCCTGAGGGAAGCGGCTGAGGGGAGAGGACCACTGATCAGTATAACAGTATAATCCTGAGGGAGTGGCTGGGTGAGAGGACCACTGATCAGTATAACAATATAATCCTGAGGGAGTGGCTGGGTGAGAGGAGCACTGATCAGTATAACAGTATTATCCTGAGGGAGTGGCTGGTGGGAGAGGAGCACTGATCAGTATAACAGTTTAATCCTGAGGGTGCGGCTGAGGGGAGAGAAGCACTGATCAGTCTAACAGTTTAATAGTGAGGGAGTGGCTGGGTGAGAGGAGCACTGATCAGTATAACAGTTTAATCCTGAGGGAAGCGGCTGAGGGGAGAGGAGCAATGATCAGTATAACAGTTTAATCCTGAGGGAAGGGGCTGAGGGGAGAGGAGCAATGATCAGTATAACAGTTTAATCCTGAGGGAAGGGGCTGAGGGGAGAGGAGCAATGATCAATATAACAGTTTAATAGTGAGGGAGTGGCTGGGTGAGAGGAGCACTGATCAGTATAACAGTTTAATCATGAGGGAGTGGCTGGGTGAGAGGAGCACTGATCAGTATAACAGTATAATCCTGAGGGAGTGGCTGGGTGAGAGGAGCACTGATCAGTATAACAGTATAATCCTGAGGGAAGCGGCTGAGGGGAGAGGAGCACTGATCAGTATAACAGTTTAATCCTGAGGGAAGCGGCTGAGGTGAGAGGAGCACTGATCAGTATAACAGTTTAATAGTGAGGGAGTGGCTGGGTGAGAGGAGCACTGATCAGTATAACAGTATAATCCTGAGGGAGTGGCTGGGTGAGAGTAGCACTGATCAGTATAACAGAATAATCCTGAGGGAGTGGCTGGGTGAGAGGACCACTGATCAGTATAACAATATTATCCTGAGGGAGTGGCTGAGGGGAGAGGAGCACTGATCAGTATAACAGTATAATCCTGAGGGAGTGGCTGGGTGAGAGGAGCACTGATCAGTATAACAGTATAATCCTGAGGGAGTGGCTGGGTGAGAGGAGCACTGATCAGTATAACAGTATTATCCTGAGGGAGTGGCTGGTGGGAGAGGAGCACTGATCAGTATAACAGTATTATCCTGAGGGAGTGGCTGGGTGAGAGGAGCACTGATCAGTATAACAGTATAATCCTGAGGGAGTGGCTGGGTGAGAGGACCACTGATCAGTATAACAGTATTATCCTGAGGGAGTGGCTGGGTGAGAGGAGCACTGATCAGTATAACAGTATAATCCTGAGGGAGTGGCTGGGTGAGAGGACCACTGATCAGTATAACAGTATTATCCTGAGGGAAGCTGCTGAAGGGAGAGAAGCACTGATCAGTCTAACAGTTTAATAGTGAGGGAGTGGCTGGGTGAGAGGAGCACTGATCAGTATAACAGTATAATCCTGAGGGAAGCGGCTGAGGGGAGAGGAGCACTGATCAGTATAACAGTATTATCCTGAGGGTGCGGCTGAGGGGAGAGAAGCACTGATCAGTCTAACAGTTTAATAGTGAGGGAGTGGCTGGGTGAGAGGAGCACTGATCAGTATAACAGTATAATCCTGAGGGAGTGGCTGGGTGAGAGTAGCACTGATCAGTATAACAGTATAATCCTGAGGGAGTGGCTGTGTGAGAGGACCACTGATCAGTATAACAATATTATCCTGAGGGAGTGGCTGAGGGGAGAGGAGCACTGATCAGTATAACAGTATAATCCTGAGGGAGTGGCTGGGTGAGAGGAGCACTGATCAGTATAACAGTATAATCCTGAGGGAGTGGCTGGGTGAGAGGACCACTGATCAGTATAACAGTATTATCCTGAGGGAGTGGCTGGTGGGAGAGGAGCACTGATCAGTATAACAGTATTATCCTGAGGGAGTGGCTGGGTGAGAGGAGCACTGATCAGTATAACAGTATAATCCTGAGGGAGTGGCTGGGTGAGAGGAGCACTGATCCGTATAACAATATAATCCTGAGGGAGTGGCTGGTGGGAGAGGAGCACTGATCAGTATAACAGTATAATCCTGAGGGAGTGGCTGGGTGAGAGGAGCACTGATCAGTATAACAGTATAATCCTGAGGGAGTGGCTGGGTGAGAGGACCACTGATCAGTATAACAGTATTATCCTGAGGGAGTGGCTGGGTGAGAGGAGCACTGATCAGTATAACAGTATAATCCTGAGGGAGTGGCTGGGTGAGAGGACCACTGATCAGTATAACAGTATTATCCTGAGGGAAGCGGCTGAGGGGAGAGAAGCACTGATCAGTCTAACAGTTTAATAGTGAGGGAGTGGCTGGGTGAGAGGAGCACTGATCAGTATAACAGTATAATCCTGAGGGAAGCGGCTGAGGGGAGAGGAGCACTGATCAGTATAACAGTATTATCCTGAGGGTGCGGCTGAGGGGAGAGAAGCACTGATCAGTCTAACAGTTTAATAGTGAGGGAGTGGCTGGGTGAGAGGAGCACTGATCAGTATAACAGTTTAATAGTGAGGGAGTGGCTGGGTGAGAGGAGCACTGATCAGTATAACAGTTTAATAGTGAGGGAGTGGCTGGGTGAGAGGAGCACTGATCAGTATAACAGTTTAATCCTGAGGGAGCAGCTGAGGGGAGAGGAGCACTGATCAGTATAACAGTTTAATCCTGAGGGAGCAGCTGAGGGGAGAGGAGCACTGATCAGTATAACAGTTTAATCCAGAGAGGGATCGTGGTGGTGAGCAGTGAGAGGTACACATTTTGGCTTCCGCTGCTCATGCATAGGATGGGGTTACCGGTCTCCAGTTCAATGTTACAGGCTGTCTGTGATGCACAGCCTTGCATTCCCAGGGTCACTGTGGGGGGAAGGGGAGGAAGAGACAGATATTAGGCAAGTATCATGGTGTATAAAGCTGGATGTAGCATAACAGCGTATATTCTCATTACAAATATGCAGGGAATTGACAAGGGAATTTCAAACTTAAGGCCAAAGTAGCCAGTTGGCAAAAGTTCTCCAGTTAAACTCTTCACATTATAGTGCATCATATTTAGCCCTCCCTTGTAATTACCTGTTGGAAACTAAACACTGTTTATACTGTGAATGTAGAGAAAAACAAATGCTAAAAATAATCTACACACTGTGTCAGCAGAATCGCAGCAGACGAGATAGTATACGAGAAAAGTATGTCTTAAATGTATCCGTCTCCTATAGCCCCATGTAACAAGCACAGCTTCGAGGAAAGGGGCCTTGACAGAGCTAGTAGGCAGGGTAGGGTGGGTTTAGAGTTGTTATTGGTGGATATGATTTAGGGGTGGGGCCAGTATATATATATATTTATAGAGGACAGACATTCTAAATCTTAAATACTTTTAATGTAGACTAAGTTTGTCTCTTCCTTTTAGGTGACCTTTTTCATATTCCATGTTTTGTCACAGCAGCTGGTTAGGCAGCCTCCAGGCCCCCGTTAGCAGCTGGTTAGGCAGTCGCGAGGCCCCCGTTAGCAGCTGGTTAGGAAGCCGCAAGGCCCCCGTTAGCAGCTGGTTAGGCAGTCGCGAGGCCCCCGTTAGCAGCTGGTTAGGCAGCCGCCAGGCCCCCGTTAGAAGCCGCGAGGGCCCTGTTAGCAGCTGGTTAGGCAGCCGCCAGGCCCCCGTTAGCAGCTGGTTAGGCAGCCGCCAGGCCCCCGTTAGCAGCTGGTTAGGCAGCCGCCAGGCCCCCGTTAGCAGAAGGTTAGGCAGCCGCCAGGCCCCCGTTAGCAGAAGGTTAGGCAGCCGCCAATGCCCCCGTTAGCAGCTGGTTAGGCAGCCGCCAGGCCCCCGTTAGCAGAAGGTTAGGCAGTCGCCAATGCCCCCGTTAGCAGCTGGTTAGGCAGCCTCCAGGCCCCCGTTAGCAGCTGGTTAGGCAGCCGCAAGGCCCCCGTTAGCAGCTGGTTAGGCAGCCCCGAGGCCCCCGTTAGCAGCTGGTTAGGCAGCCTCCAGGCCCCCGTTAGCAGCTGGTTAGGCAGCCACCAGGCCCCCGTTAGAAGCCACAAGGGCCCCGTTAGCAGCTGGTTAGGCAGCTGCCAGGCCCCCGTTAGCAGCTGGTTAGGCAGCCGCCAGGCCCCCGTTAGCAGCTGGTTAGGCAGCCGCCAGGCCCCCGTTAGCAGCTGGTTAGGCAGCCGCCAGGCCCCCGTTAGCAGAAGGTTAGGCAGCCGCCAGGCCCCCGTTAGCAGAAGGTTAGGCAGCCGCCAGGCCCCCGTTAGCAGAAGGTTAGGCAGCCGCCAATGCCCCCGTTAGCAGCTGGTTAGGCAGCCGCCAGGCCCCCGTTAGCAGAAGGTTAGGCAGCCGCCAATGCCCCCGTTAGCAGCTGGTTAGGCAGCCCCGGCCCCCGTTAGCAGCTGGTTAGGCAGCCCCGAGGCCCCCGTTAGCAGCTGGTTAGGCAGCCCCGAGGCCCCCGTTAGCAGCTGGTTAGGCAGCCACCAGGCCCCCGTTAGAAGCCACAAGGGCCCCGTTAGCAGCTGGTTAGGCAGCTGCCAGGCCCCCGTTAGCAGCTGGTTAGGCAGCCGCCAGGCCCCCGTTAGCAGAAGGTTAGGCAGCCGCCAGGCCCCCGTTAGCAGAAGGTTAGGCAGCCGCCAATGCCCCCGTTAGCAGCTGGTTAGGCAGCCGCCAGGCCCCCGTTAGCAGAAGGTTAGGCAGCCGCCAATGCCCCCGTTAGCAGCTGGTTAGGCAGCCCCGGCCCCCGTTAGCAGCTGGTTAGGCAGCCCCGAGGCCCCCGTTAGCAGCTGGTTAGGCAGCCCCGAGGCCCCCGTTAGCAGCTGGTTAGGCAGCCTCCAGGCCCCCGTTAGCAGCTGGTTAGGCAGCCCCGAGGCCCCCGTTAGCAGCTGGTTAGGCAGCCGCCAGGCCCCCGTTAGCAGCTGGTTAGGCAGCCGCCAATGCCCCCGTTAGCAGCTGGTTAGGCAGTCGCCGGGACCCCTTTAGCAGCTGGTTAGGCAGCCTCCAGGCCCCCTTTAGCAGCTGGTTAGGCAGCCCCGAGGCCCCCGTTAGCAGCTGGTTAGGCAGCCCCGAGGCCCCCGTTAGCAGCTGGTTAGGCAGCCTCCAGGCCCCCGTTAGCAGCTGGTTAGGCAGCCTCCAGGCCCCCTTTAGAAGCTGGTTAGGCAGCCTCCAGGCCCCCTTTAGCAGCTGGTTAGGCAGCCGCGAGGCCTTAGGTGACCGCCTAACTTGCCTAATTAGAGAGCCGCCCCTGTATTGCTATTTGTGAGACCTGAATCCGATTTGATCCCACCTGTCAGTTTTATCAGAGTGCCGCTGAACTTCTATATCTCCTATGACCACGAAACCTCGTCTGGGTATCAAAGAGCCAAAAGATGGCAGCATTTAAAAAGTATGTGGAAAAGGATGTTTAAGTTGCATCAGGTATAAATTAGAAAACGTCACCAGCTGCCGCCCTTATCCACCTAATATGCAGACAAATCAGAACTTTTCTCTCTATTAAATTAGAGATCGCTACAAAATGGAGAACAATCCAGACACCTTCTTGGAAGGAGATTATAGGGCAACTTGTGTCTCAGCCCCGAATGGAGAGAGCATTATGGAGCATTATATAATCAAGTGTATAATCCAGAAATGACAGAAATCTGAGTAACAATGAGATGTAATAATAGAACCTTCCTCGTTAACCCAGCAAAACTGTAATGTTCTAATGAGGGTAAGGATGACAATTTATAATAATCACAAATACTCATTTTTGTTGGATAAGATGTATTTTATATGGGAGAAAATGCATTTTTATGTAAGTAAGACATTTTGTCATCTTGTTTCTATTTTTGTATGTAATAAAAAAAATAGTATCTGTGTCTTATTGGGGTGTATAATCCTGCTTATCACATTCTCTTGATATGCAAATTAAACAATTCCCATTGAAAAATCATTAATTTGCATATCAATCCACAGTATAAGCAATGCTTGGGCGATACAGTCACAGTATAAGCAGTGTTTGGGTGATACAGTCACAGTATAAGCAGTGTTTGGGTGATACAGTCACAGTATAAGCAGTGTTTGGGTGATACAGTCACAGTATAAGCAGTGTTTAGGTGATACAGTCACAGTATAAGCAGTGTTTGGGTGACACAGTCACAGTATAAGCAGTGTTTGGGTGATGCAGTCACAGTATAAGCAGTGTTTGGGTGATACAGTCACAGTATAAGCAGTGTTTAGGTGATACAGTCACAGTATAAGCAGTGTTTGGGTGACACAGTCACAGTACAAGCAGTGTTTAGGTGATACAGTAACAGTATAAGCAGTGTTTGGGTGATACAGTCACAGTATAAGCAGTGTTTGGGTGATACAGTCACAGTATAAGCAGTGTTTGGGCGATACAGTCACAGGATAAGCAGTGTTTGGGCGATACAGTCACAGTATAAGCAGTGTTTGGGCGATACAGTCACAGTATAAGCAGTGTTTAGGTGATACAGTCACAGTATAAGCAGTGTTTGGGCGATACAGTCACAGTATGAGCAGTGTTTAGGTGATACAGTCACAACATAAGCAGTGTTTAGGTGATACAGTCACGGTATAAGCAGTGATCCGGTGATACAGTCACCGTATAAGCAGTGTTTAGGTGATACTGTCACATTATAAGCAGTGTTTGGGTGATACAGTCACAGTATAAGCAGTGTTTGGGTGATACAGTCACAGTATAAGCAGTGTTTGGGTGATACAGTCACAGTATAAGCAGTGTTTAGGTGATATAGTCACAATATAAGCAGTGTTTAGGTGATACAGTCACAGTATGAGCAGTGTTTAGGTGATACAGTCACAGTATAAGCAGTGTTTAGGCGATACTGTCACAGTATAAGCAGTGTTTAGGTGATACAGTCAAATTATAAGCAGTGTTTAGGTGCTACAGTCACAGTATAAGCAATGTTTCCTTTACTGCTTTTTCTTCAAAACCTTGAACATATAGAGGATAACAATATGTAAAATGGTTTTTCAACGATACAATATACAACAACCAAACATGGGTCTCCGGGAAGGGGTAGAATCAGGGAGTTGAGAATGGTTTAAATGATAAGTGGGCAAGTAGCATAAGGTGATGGTACAGTGCTGCTTGGGGGGAGTGCAGGGGGCTTCTTTGGAGGTTATCAGGCTCTTCATTGAAGGGGAGGTGCTCAGATCTTTCGGAATTTTGATGGGGCCGTATGAATTTATGCCGTCAGAAGGTCCATGTCTATCACTTCTTCTATTAAGTCTGTGACCTTGGGTAAAGCACTGGCCCTTTAGAATGTTTTTGATCATTTTGGACAATGGCTAGTTTACCATTTCTGCTTGTGTTTGTGTTTATGTTTATGTTTGTGTTTAGCTGTAATTTTATTCTTTGTTATTTGCTGTATCCACACACATTATATATTGGTTTTTATCAGGACAAGAAGGGCTTTCTTTAGATATCATTATTTTGATGATCACATAATAAAATATGGTGAAAAGGTACTAGACAAGGATTGCCCCTATCTCTTCTTCTCTTTCGATATAGCCTTGAACGTCGTATTTAAGAAAACTCATTTGAAATAAAGGGCATAAAAGTTGGTTCAAGAGAGATAAAGGAAGCAGATGATGTATGGGTATTTCCATCACAGCCACGCGCCTCCCTCCCTTTTCTTGAACAGACTCAACATTTTCCATAAAGCATCAGGCTTCTTAATAAATACGCAGAAAAATGAGCCATTAGCCATTTACCCGAAGGCAAAGAAGGATTGGAACAATAATTTTCCGTTCTAAGGGACAACCTCTCCGGTAATAAAATATCTAGGGCTTCTTCTTCCTTCCACCTTAAAACACTTCAAACTGAATATTATCCCGCTCTTAGCTAGATGTAAAAATAATTTTTGGAATGATGGGGTCTTTTTTAATGATTGTCTTACTCGGGTAATATTCCTGGCCAGTATTGCAGTGTCTGCACACTCGGGTAATATTCCTGGCCAGTATTGCAGTGTCTGCACACTCGGGTAATATTCCTGCCAGTATTGCAGTGTCTGCACACTCGGGTAATATTCCTGCCAGTATTGCAGTGTCTGCACACTCAGGTAATATTCCTGCCAGTATTGCAGTGTCTGCACACTCGGGTAATATTCCTGCCAGTATTGCAGTGTCTGCACACTTGGGTAATATTCCTGCCAGTATTGCAGTGTCTGCACACTCGGGTAATATTCCTGCCAGTATTGCAGTGTCTGCACACTCGGGTAATATTCCTGGCCAGTATTGCAGTGTCTGCACACTCAGGTGATATTTCTGCGAGTATTGCAGTGTTTGCACACGGGTAATATTCCTGGCAGTATTGCAGTGTCTGCACACTCAGGTAATATTCCTGCCAGTATTGCAGTGTTTGCACACTCAGGTAATATTTCTGCCAGTATTGCAGTGTCTGCACACTCGGGTAATATCCCTGGCCAGTATTGCAGTGTCTGCTCACTCAGGTAATATTCCTGCCAGTATTGCAGTGTCTGCACACTCGGGTAATATCCCTGGCCAGTATTGCAGTGTTTGCACACTCAGGTAATATTTCTGCCAGTATTGCAGTGTCTGCACACTCGGGTAATATTCCTGGCCAGTATTGCAGTGTCTGCTCACTCAGGTAATATTCCTGCCAGTATTGCAGTGTCTGCACACTCGGGTAATATCCCTGGCCAGTATTGCAGTGTCTGCTCACTCAGGTAATATTCCTGCCAGTATTGCAGTGTCTGCACACTCGGGTAATATCCCTGGCCAGTATTGCAGTGTTTGCACACTCAGGTAATATTTCTGCCAGTATTGCAGTGTCTGCACACTCGGGTAATATTCCTGGCCAGTATTGCAGTGTCTGCTCACTCAGGTAATATTCCTGCCAGTATTGCAGTGTCTGCACACTTGGGTAATATTCCTGGCCGGTATTGCAGTGGTCGCATGGTGCAGTGTGACATTATTTGTGTCTGGTGTTGCAGTGAGAATGCGGTGTACAGTGCTGCACTTACCATCGTTGTCTGTCCCCGGCAGGCTGGAGAAAGAGAAGCACTGCTTTTCACTGCCCCTGCACTGCACAGCTTTGAATCCCTTACACATCGGCTCGGTGAATGAAAGGCATCCTGGACAGGTGAGGCCATTTGGTGGGCTTTCCAGTATTGCTGGGCAGGGAAACAACACAAAACAACACTGAAAAGAGCGGCCATGATGCTTTTCTATCAGACATTAAGGAAGGATGATGAAGGGGATTGCACAAGAAATTTGCAGAATTTGATACACGTTCATTTGAATAGAGCGGCCATATTGCTTTTCTGTCACACGTCCATTAAGGGTGATAACGGGGATTGTGAAGGGAATTGGCATAAAAAAACTGTCTGCGCTTCTCACCCTAATAAAGCAACAAATGTATAAACATAATATAAATGAGAGGTTTTGGTTATATGAATTGGCCAAAGCATAATTAATCTCACCCGCCACGTCAAGGCACACTCTCAATAGGGTGAGAACCTCACCTACCATATAGTGTGCACACAAAGCAGTCTATACTGCTACCAAAACCTTATTAATGTGTTGGAAGAGGTGCAATTAAACCTCCTCCCAATTAATCCTAACAGCAAGCTGCAACCAGACAATGGGGAGCCAACAACCTCAACTATGTGCAAGCAGGGAAAAGATGTGCTAAACTAGTCACAGGCTCAAATAATATAAATGTGTAAAATGAAGTCTACCACACAGGGGTGAGCTGCAAATACAATGTGATTGGCTGTACAATGTATATATATAAAAAAACTGTCTGCGCTTCTCATCCTAATAAAGCAACACATATATAAACATAATATAAATGAGAGGTTTGGTTATATGAAATGGCCAAAGCATAATTAATCTCACCCGCCACTCTCAATAAGGTGAGAACCTCACCTACCATATAGTGGGCACACAAAGCAGTTTATACTGCTCCCAAGGTCAATCACTCTGTATTTGCAGCTCACACCTGTGTGGTAAGCATCATTTTTACATTCATATTATGTGAGCCTGTGACAAGTTTAGCGCACCGACATTATTCTTTTCCCCTAATATGATAAATGTATGTCTTTATATGGACAGAGATGCCATATTTCCTTTATATCAGACATTAAAGAAAGGTGATAGTGGGGAGCGTCATTATTTGTGCAAATGAACTTGTTATCAGCCCCTCCAAAGTCCAGACTCTATTAACTTTTAGGAAAATATATCAGACTGGCAGGTAATAATCTGCTGCTATTGGTCTGGCAGACTGTTATCTAACAAACTATTCCAGTGACAGTGTCCAGTGCAGGACCGAGGCAGTGCAGGATAGAAACATAGAATGTGTCGGCAGATAAAAACCATTCCCTCCATCTAGTCTGCCCAATTTTCTAAATACTTTTATTAGTCCCCCGTTCACCAATCTCATAGCTAGGATACTTTGTGTCTATCCCATGCATGCTTAAACTCCTTCACTGTATTAACCTCTACCACTTCTACTGGAAGACTATTCCATGCATCCACTACCCTCTCAGTAAAGTAATACTATCATTAGTCCCTGGCCTTATCTTATATCTAGGATAGCCTTATACCTATCCCATGCATGCTTAAACTCCTTCACTGTATTAACCTCTACCACTTCTATTGGAAGACTATTCCATACATCCACTACCCTCTCAGTAAAGTAATACTTTCATTAGTCCCTGGCCTTATCTTATATCTAGGATAGCCTTATACCTATCCCATGCATGCTTAAACTCCTTCACTGGATTAACCTCTACCACTTCTACTGGAAGACTATTCCATACATCCACTACCCTCTCAGTAATGTAATACTTTCATTAGTCCCTGGCCTTATCTTATATCTAGGATAGCCTTATACCTATCCCATGCATGCTTAAACTCCTTCACTGAATTAACCTCTACCACTTCTACTGGAAGACTATTCCATACATCCACTACCCTCTCAGTAATGTAATACTTTCATTAGTCCCTGGCCTTATCTTATATCTAGGATAGCCTTATACCTATCCCATGCATGCTTAAACTCCTTCACTTTATTAACCTCTACCACTTCTACTGGAAGGCTATTCCATACATCCACTACCCTCTCAGTAATGTAATACTTTCATTAGTCCCTGGCCTTATCTTATAACTAGGATAGCCTTATACCTATCCCACGCATGCTTAAACTCCTTCACTGTATTAACCTCTACCACTTCTACTGGAAGACTATTAAATACATCCACTACCCTCTCAGTAATGTAATACTTTCATTAGTCCCTGGCCTTATCTTATAACTAGGATAGCCTTATACCTATCCCACGCATGCTTAAACTCCTTCATTGTATTAACCTCTACCACTTCTACTGGAAGACTATTCCATACATCCACTGCCCTCTCAGTAAAGTAACACTTTCATTAGTCCCTGGCCTTATCTTATTTCTAGGATAGCCTTATACCTATCCCATGCATGCTTAAACTCCTTCACTGTATAAACCTCTACCACTTCTACTGGAAGACTATTCCATACATCCACTACCCTCTTAGTAAAGTAATACATGATTAGTCCCTGGCCTTATCTTATATCTAGGATAGCCTTATACCAAGTGAGGAGTTATCACTATGTGTAGGCAGCACCATACATTGCTGAGTGAGGAGTTATCACTATGAGTAGGCAGCGCTATACATTGCTGAGTGAGGCGTTATCACTATGAGCAGGCAGCGCCATACATTGCTGAGTGAGAAGTTATCATTATGAGTAGGCAGCGCCATACATTGCTGAGTGAGGAGTTATCACTATGAGTAAGCAGTGCCATACATTGCTGAGTGAGGAGGTATCACTATGAGTAGTCAGTGCCATACATTGCTGAGTGAGGAGTTATCACTATGTGTAGGCAGCGCCATATATTGCTGAGTGAGGAGTTATCACTATGAGTAAGCAGTGCCATACATTGCTGAGTGAGGAGTTATTACTATGAGTAGGCAGCGCCATACATTGCTGAGTGAGGAGTTATTACTATGAGTAGGCAGCGCCATACATTGCTGAGTGAGGAGTTATTACTATGAGTAGGCAGCGCCATACATTGCTGAGTGAGGAGTTATCACTATGAGTAAGCAGCGCCATACATTGCTGAGTGAGGAGTTATCACTATGTGTAGGCAGCGCCATACATTGCTGAGTGAGGAGATATCACTATGAGTAGGCAGCGCCATACATTGCTGAGTGAGGAGTTATCACTATGAGTAGGCAGCGCCATACATTGCTGAGTGAGGAGTTATCACTATGAGTAAGCAGTGCCATACATTGCTGAGTGAGGAGTTATCACTATGAGTAAGCAGCGCCATACATTGCTGAGTGAGGAGTTATCACTATGAGTAAGCAGCGCCATACATTGCTGAGTGAGGAGTTATCACTATGTGTAGGCAGCGCCATACATTGCTGAGTGAGGAGTTATCACTATGTGTAGGCAGTGCCATATATTGCTGAGTGAGTAGTTATCACTATAAGTAAGCAGTGCCATACATTGCTGAGTGAGTAGCTATCACTATAAGTAAGCAGTGCCATACATTGCTGAGTGAGGAGTTATCACTATGAGTAAGCAGTGCCATACATTGCTGAGTGAGGAGTTATCACTGTGTGTAGGCAGTGCCATATATTGCTGAGTGAGTAGTTATCACTATAAGTAAGCAGTGCCATACATTGCTGAGTGAGGAGTTATCACTATGAGTAAGCAGCGCCATACATTGCTGAGTGAGGAGTTATCATTGTGTGTAGGCAGCGCCATACATTGCTGAGTGAGGAGTTATCACTATGAGTAAGCAGCGCCATACATTGCTGAGTGAGGAGTTATCACTATGAGTAGGCAGCGCCATACATTGCTGAGTGAGGAGTTATCACTATGAGTAGGCAGCGCCATACATTGCTGAGTGAGGAGTTATCACTATGAGTAGGCAGCGCCATACATTGCTGAGTGAGGAGTTATCACTATGAGCAGGCAGCGCCATACATTGCTGAGTGAGGAGTTATCACTATGAGTAGGCAGCGCCATACATTGCTGAGTGAGGAGTTATCACTATGAGTAAGCAGTACCATACATTGCTGAGTGAGGAGTTATCACTATGAGTAGGCAGCGCCATACATTGCTGAGTGAGGAGTTATCACTATGAGTAAGCAGTACCATACATTGCTGAGTGAGGAGTTATCACTATGAGTAAGCAGTACCATACATTGCTGAGTGAGGAGTTATCACTATGAGTAAGCAGCGCCATACATTGCTGAGTGAGGAGTTATCACTATGTGTAAGCAGCGCCATACATTGCTGAGTGAGGAGTTATCACTATGTGTAGGCAGCGCCATACATTGCTGAGTGAGGAGTTATCACTATGAGTAAGCAGCGCCATACATTGCTGAGTGAGGAGTTATCACTATGAGTAAGCAGCGCCATACATTGCTGAGTGAGGAGTTATCACTATGAGTAGGCAGCGCCATACATTGCTGAGTGAGGAGTTATCACTATGAGTAAGCAGCGCCATACATTGCTGAGTGAGGAGTTATCACTATGTGTAGGCAGTGCCATATATTGCTGAGTGAGGAGTTATCACTATGTGTAAGCAGTGCCATACATTGCTGAGTGAGGAGTTATCACTATGAGTAGGCAGCGCCATACATTGCTGAGTGAGGAGTTATCACTATGAGTAAGCAGCGCCATACATTGCTGAGTGAGGAGTTATCACTATGAGTAAGCAGCGCCATACATTGCTGAGTGAGGAGTTATCACTATGAGTAAGCAGCGCCATACATTGCTGAGTGAGGAGTTATCACTATGAGTAAGCAGCGCCATACATTGCTGAGTGAGGACTGAATATAAAACTGCCTGAAAATAGACAAGCAGGGGGTGAAGACTTGGAGGGGCCAGAGAAAGACATGGGTATATAAGCTTGGTTACGGTTACATCCAGTGTGTTCCCCCATCACCGACCCGGCTTTGTTCGAAGCTTTGTTTCCCCTGTTTCCCAGATACTTACGTTTTGGCAGGTCAGGGCTGCACAAGTTAGACTGGCAGCACCTATGACTTGTCACTATTCTGTTGTACGGGTTTCTCAAGAATACATTTTTCTCACAATCACTGGAAGTTCCACAATCCCTTATAAATATGTGTGATGTTACATTTCCTACAAAACAGAATAGTTTAATACAATGGTGGAAAAACATTTTAAAAAAGGGAACTCAAAAAGCAACAGATTATTCTCTAGATCAAGGTTTACAATATGGAAAGGTATATCGCTCTTACCGCTCTCCTTGTCAATCTCCTTTACCCCTCATTCCCATTTCAAATTTGTATTTTGATCCACCAGCTATTGGCCTTTGGTTTCCCTGTGACTGTATTACATAAACACTGCTTATACTGTGACTGTATCACCTAAACACTGCTCATACTGTGACTGTATCACCCAAACACTGCTTATACTGTGACTGTATCACCCAAACACTGCCTATACTGTGACTGTACCACCTAAACACTGCTTATACTGTGACTGTACCACCTAAACACTGCTTATACTGTGACTGTATCATCTAAACACTGCTTATACTGTGACTGTATCATCTAAACACTGCTTATACTGTGACTGTATCACCTAAACACGGCTTATACTGTGACTGTATCACATAAACACTGCTTATACTGTGACTATCACCTAAACACTGCTCATACTGTGACTGTATCACCTAAACACTGCTTATACTGTGACTGTATCACCTATTCACTGCTTATACTGTGACTGTATCACCCAAACACTGCTTATACTGTGACTGTACCACCTAAACACTGCTTATACTGTGACTGTATCACATAAACACTGCTTATACTGTGACTAACACCTAAACACTGCTTATACTGTGACTGTATCACCTACACACTGCTTATACTGTGACTGTATCACCTAAACACTGCTTATACTGTGACTGTATCACCCAAACACTGCTTATACTGTGACTATATCACCCAAACACTGCTTATACTGTGACTATATCACCCAAACACTGCTTATACTGTGACTGTATCACCTAAACACTGCTCATACTGTGACTGTGTCACCTTAACACCGCTCATACTGTGACTGTATCATCTAAACACTGCTTATACTGTGACTGTATCACCTAAACACTGCTTATACTGTGACTGTATCACCTAAACACTGCTTATACTGTGACTGTATCATCTAAACACTGCTTATACTGTGACTGTATCACCTAAACACGGCTTATACTGTGACTGTATCACATAAACACTGCTTATACTGTGACTATCACCTAAACACTGCTCATACTGTGACTGTATCACCTAAACACTGCTTATACTGTGACTGTATCACCTATACACTGCTTATACTGTGACTGTATCACCCAAACACTGCTTATACTGTGACTGTACCACCTAAACAATGCTTATACTGTGACTGTATCACATAAACACTGCTTATACTGTGACTGTATCATCTAAACACTGCTTATACTGTGACTGTATCACCTAAACACGGCTTATACTGTGACTGTATCACATAAACACTGCTTATACTGTGACTATCACCTAAACACTGCTCATACTGTGACTGTATCACCTAAACACTGCTTATACTGTGACTGTATCACCTAAACACGGCTTATACTGTGACTGTATCACCCAAACACTGCTCATACTGTGACTGTATCACCCAAATACTGCTTATACTGTGAGTGTATCACCTAAACACTGCTTATACTGTGACTATCACCTAAACACTGCTCATACTGTGACTGTATCACCTAAACACTGCTTATACTGTGACTGTATCACCTATACACTGCTTATACTGTGACTGTATCACCCAAACACTGCTTATACTGTGACTGTACCACCTAAACACTGCTTATACTGTGACTGTATCACATAAACACTGCTTATACTGTGACTAACACCTAAACACTGCTTATACTGTGACTGTATCACCCAAACACTGCTCATACTGTGACTGTATCACCCAAACACTGCTTATACTGTGAGTGTATCACCTAAACACTGCTTATACTGTGACTGTGTCACCTAAACACTGCTTATCCTGTGACTGTACACCTACACACTGCTTATCCTGTGACTGTATCACCTGCACACTGCTTATACTGTGACTGTATCACCTACACACTGCTTATACTGTGACTGTATCACCTAAACTCTGCTTATACTGTGACTGTATCACCCAAACACTGCTTATACTGTGACTATATCACCCAAACACTGCTTATACTGTGACTGTATCACCTAAACACTGCTCATACTGTGACTGTGTCACCTTAACACCGCTCATACTGTGACTGTATCATCTAAACACTGCTTATACTGTGACTGTATCACCTAAACACTGCTTATACTGTGACTGTGTCACCTAAACACTGCTTATCCTGTGACTGTATCACCTAAACACTGCTTATACTTTGACTGTATCACCTAAACACTGCTTATACTGTGACTGTATTATCTACACACTGCTTATACTGTGACTGTATCACCTAAACACTGCTTATACTGTGACTGTATCACCCAAACACTGCTTATACTGTGACTATATCACCCAAACACTGCTTATACTGTGACTGTATCACCTAAACACTGCTCATACTGTGACTGTGTCACCTTAACACCGCTCATACTGTGACTGTATCATCTAAACACTGCTTATACTGTGACTGTATCACCTAAACACTGCTTATACTGTGACTGTGTCACCTAAACACTGCTTATCCTGTGACTGTATCACCTAAACACTGCTTATACTTTGACTGTATCACCTAAACACTGCTTATACTGTGACTGTATTATCTAAACACTGCTTATACTGTGACTGTATCACCTAAACACTGCTTATACTGTGACTGTGTCACCTAAACACTGCTTATCCTGTGACTGTATCACCTAAACACTGCTTATACTGTGACTGTACCACCTAAACACTGCTTATACTGTGACTGTATCATCTAAACACTGCTTATACTGTGACTGTATCATCTAAACACTGCTTATACTGTGACTGTATCACCTAAACACGGCTTATACTGTGACTGTATCACATAAACACTGCTTATACTGTGACTATCACCTAAACACTGCTCATACTGTGACTGTATCACCTAAACACTGCTTATACTGTGACTGTATCACCTATTCACTGCTTATACTGTGACTGTATCACCCAAACACTGCTTATACTGTGACTGTACCACCTAAACACTGCTTATACTGTGACTGTATCACATAAACACTGCTTATACTGTGACTAACACCTAAACACTGCTTATACTGTGACTGTATCACCTACACACTGCTTATACTGTGACTGTATCACCTAAACACTGCTTATACTGTGACTGTATCACCCAAACACTGCTTATACTGTGACTATATCACCCAAACACTGCTTATACTGTGACTATATCACCCAAACACTGCTTATACTGTGACTGTATCACCTAAACACTGCTCATACTGTGACTGTGTCACCTTAACACCGCTCATACTGTGACTGTATCATCTAAACACTGCTTATACTGTGACTGTATCACCTAAACACTGCTTATACTGTGACTGTGTCACCTAAACACTGCTTATCCTGTGACTGTATCACCTAAACACTGCTTATACTTTGACTGTATCACCTAAACACTGCTTATACTGTGACTGTACTATCTAAACACTGCTTATACTGTGACTGTATCACCTAAACACTGCTTATACTGTGACTGTGTCACCTAAACACTGCTTATCCTGTGACTGTATCACCTAAACACTGCTTATACTGTGACTGTACCACCTAAACACTGCTTATACTGTGACTGTATCATCTAAACACTGCTTATACTGTGACTGTATCATCTAAACACTGCTTATACTGTGACTGTATCACCTAAACACGGCTTATACTGTGACTGTATCACATAAACACTGCTTATACTGTGACTATCACCTAAACACTGCTCATACTGTGACTGTATCACCTAAACACTGCTTATACTGTGACTGTATCACCTATTCACTGCTTATACTGTGACTGTATCACCCAAACACTGCTTATACTGTGACTGTACCACCTAAACACTGCTTATACTGTGACTGTATCACATAAACACTGCTTATACTGTGACTAACACCTAAACACTGCTTATACTGTGACTGTATCACCTACACACTGCTTATACTGTGACTGTATCACCTAAACACTGCTTATACTGTGACTGTATCACCCAAACACTGCTTATACTGTGACTATATCACCCAAACACTGCTTATACTGTGACTATATCACCCAAACACTGCTTATACTGTGACTGTATCACCTAAACACTGCTCATACTGTGACTGTGTCACCTTAACACCGCTCATACTGTGACTGTATCATCTAAACACTGCTTATACTGTGACTGTATCACCTAAACACTGCTTATACTGTGACTATCACCTAAACACTGCTCATACTGTGACTGTATCACCTAAACACTGCTTATACTGTGACTGTATCACCTATACACTGCTTATACTGTGACTGTATCACCCAAACACTGCTTATACTGTGACTGTACCACCTAAACACTGCTTATACTGTGACTGTATCACATAAACACTGCTTATACTGTGACTGTATCATCTAAACACTGCTTATACTGTGACTGTATCACCTAAACACGGCTTATACTGTGACTGTATCACATAAACACTGCTTATACTGTGACTATCACCTAAACACTGCTCATACTGTGACTGTATCACCTAAACACTGCTTATACTGTGACTGTATCACCTAAACACGGCTTATACTGTGACTGTATCACCCAAACACTGCTCATACTGTGACTGTATCACCCAAATACTGCTTATACTGTGAGTGTATCACCTAAACACTGCTTATACTGTGACTATCACCTAAACACTGCTCATACTGTGACTGTATCACCTAAACACTGCTTATACTGTGACTGTATCACCTATACACTGCTTATACTGTGACTGTATCACCCAAACACTGCTTATACTGTGACTGTACCACCTAAACACTGCTTATACTGTGACTGTATCACATAAACACTGCTTATACTGTGACTAACACCTAAACACTGCTTATACTGTGACTGTATCACCCAAACACTGCTCATACTGTGACTGTATCACCTAAACACGGCTTATACTGTGACTGTATCACCCAAACACTGCTCATACTGTGACTGTATCACCCAAACACTGCTTATACTGTGAGTGTATCACCTAAACACTGCTTATACTGTGACTGTGTCACCTAAACACTGCTTATCCTGTGACTGTACACCTACACACTGCTTATCCTGTGACTGTATCACCTGCACACTGCTTATACTGTGACTGTATCACCTACACACTGCTTATACTGTGACTGTATCACCTAAACACTGCTTATACTGTGACTGTATCACCCAAACACTGCTTATACTGTGACTATATCACCCAAACACTGCTTATACTGTGACTGTATCACCTAAACACTGCTCATACTGTGACTGTGTCACCTTAACACCGCTCATACTGTGACTGTATCATCTAAACACTGCTTATACTGTGACTGTATCACCTAAACACTGCTTATACTGTGACTGTGTCACCTAAACACTGCTTATCCTGTGACTGTATCACCTAAACACTGCTTATACTTTGACTGTATCACCTAAACACTGCTTATACTGTGACTGTATTATCTAAACACTGCTTATACTGTGACTGTATCACCTAAACACTGCTTATACTGTGACTGTGTCACCTAAACACTGCTTATCCTGTGACTGTATCACCTAAACACTGCTTATACTTTGACTGTATCACCTAAACACTGCTTATACTGTGACTGTATTATCTAAACACTGCTTATACTGTGACTGTATCACCTAAACACTGCTTATACTTTGACTGTATCGCCTAAACACTGCTTATACTGTGACTGTATCACCTACACACTGCTTATACTGTGACTGTATCACCTAAACACTGCTTATACTGTGACTGTATCACCCAAACACTGCTTATACTGTGACTATATCACCCAAACACTGCTTATACTGTGACTGTATCACCTAAACACTGCTCATACTGTGACTGTGTCACCTTAACACCGCTCATACTGTGACTGTATCATCTAAACACTGCTTATACTGTGACTGTATCACCTAAACACTGCTTATACTGTGACTGTGTCACCTAAACACTGCTTATCCTGTGACTGTATCACCTAAACACTGCTTATACTTTGACTGTATCACCTAAACACTGCTTATACTGTGACTGTATTATCTAAACACTGCTTATACTGTGACTGTATCACCTAAACACTGCTCATACTGTGACTGTATCCCCTAAACACTGCTTATCCTGTGACTGTATCACCTAAACACTGCTTATACTGTGACTGTATCACCTAAACACTGCTTATATTGTGAATGTAGGGAATAAAACCTGATCTATACATTATGTTATCAGAATTGCAGCAAATGTATAAAATAAGATAAATGAGTTGGGGAAGCCGGTGTCAGGTGAAGAGAGATCACCAGTATTTAAGAGGGAAACCAAAGGCCAATAGCTGGTGGATCAAAATACCAATCTGAAATGGGAATGATAATGATAATAATACTACCGAACTCACTCCACAATCCTTCTTGTTTCATCTAGGAATTCCGGAGCAAGACCCACATAGAAAGGTGCTCTGGATTAGCATCTTGTCAGGTTTTAAGATTAGCATCGCTCGGTATTGGAGAAGAGTTGAAACTCCTACATGGCTGGAGATCAAATCACAGATAGATTTTCAAGCTAGGGTGGAGAGATACTTTTTACAGAATAGAGATGGGAGTGGGAGGTCAGATAACTACCAGCAAATATGGGCAAGATGGTTTGAGTATTCCTTGCAAGATCCCATGCCTTAACCTCCCTCAGCGAGCCTCCCGGACAATGCATGAATCTCCCCCTGCGATTATGTAAGTCCAAAACAGATTTGAATCATATAAAGGTTAAAATAGAAACCCCCCCCCACTAGATAAATGTGTCCTATGGCCACCAAGTTTAATTTGAATAAGGACTCGAGTGGTATTAATCGGGGTCCTTTCTAAACGATAGATATATTATTCTCTTTTTTATTTCTGTAAATTTCCTTTCTCTTCCCTAGTCCGGTTTTAAATATTTTGATATTAATAAAGATGAATTATTAAAATAAAGACACGATGATGTGATAAATCAACAACCAACACGATTGTTCAAACTGTACTGAGTGTCAAAAAAAATAATACAAATCTGAAATGGGAATGAGGGGGAAAGGAACTTCACAAGGAGAGAACCTAGCTTGGGAATAAACAAGCGCAGAATGACAGGCGAGCATGGTTTAAATAGGGAGTCAGGAACCATAGGCCCTCCGCTCCGCTTTCAGTATCCTCCCTCCGCCATTCACTGTATAGTAGGTGTGCCAGAAAGCCGCCCACTCTCCTCCTTCTACCTAGTCCTACTTTGAAGCAGCCACGCCCCTTGGACATGAAGACACGCCCCGGCGGCAGGAAGATGCCTGAGAAGCGCTAGTCCGCGATTGCGCGGCTACAATGTGGGAGAACTAATGATAGCGGGACCCAGAGCCTGACGCTTCCCCTGTTATTGATGCTCATGTCTCTTTTACTGAAGCGCTGTATAGTGATACAGAGCACCCTGAGTCCCATTATTGGGCCAACAGAGCTGACAAGATCTTCTCCTCACCGTAAAGCTGTCACGCTTGTTAAATTAATCAATCGTGTTAGAAATTTCTGCAGTAAAAGTCTAATAAAACAGCAATAACAAGGGATAAAAAGAAAACTCCAGATGCATTTCACTTCATTATTACGTGGCCCTTGATATAAACTGTACTCCCTCTGAGAGGTCTTCAATCAAGGGGATTGCTGCATTGGAGAATTCTTCCAACTCGGCTACTTTGGCCTGAATTGTGACAATCCTCTGCATTCCCTGCTATTCTCTCTTTCATGAATGAAGGCCTTATCCAAATACAAAGTCATACAACAGAGATTCTGCTGTAAAAGAGAAAACACTTACGGGGTCCATTTTCTTGTAGGAGGGGTAAACTATCGGGGTCCGATGTGTCTGTTCAAATAAAGATAAAAATGATAATAAATAAAATAATGTATGTGTAATATAAATCAGAGAGTATAACTGGCATGAAACTATAAATATCCACTGATGGCATCCCCTGAGGACATCCACTGAGGGCATCCACTGAGAACATCCCTTGAGGACATCCCCTGAGGACATCCCCTGAGGACATCCCCTGAGAACATCCCCTGAGGACATCCCCTGAGGACATCCCCTGAGGGCATCCCCTGAGGATATCCACTGAGGGCATCCCCTGAGAACATCCCCTGAGGACATCCCCTGAGGGAATCCACTGAGGACATCCACTGAGGACATCCCCTGATGACATCTACTGAGGACATCCCCTCATGACATCCCCTGAGGACATCCCCTGAGGACATCCCCTGATGACATCCACCGAGGACATCCACCGAGGACATCCCCTGAGGACATCCCCTGAGGACATCCCCTGAGGGAATCCACTGAGGACATCCACTAAGGGTATCCACTAAGGGTATCCACTGAGGGCATCCCCTGATGGCATCCCCTGAGGACATCCCCTGAGGACATCCCCTGAGGACATCCCCTGAGGACATCCATTGAGGGCATCCCCTGAGGACATCCCCTGAGGACATCCCCTGAGGACATCCCCTGAGGACATCCCCTGAGGACATCCCCTGAGGACATCCCCTGAGGACATCCCCTGAGGTCATCCACTGAGGACATCCACTGAGGACATCCCCTGAGGACACCCACTGAGGACATCCCCTGAGGGCATCCCCTGAGGGCATCCACTGAGGACATCCACTGAGGACATCCCCTGAGGACATCCATTGAGGACATCCACTGAGGGCATCCACTAAGGACATCCACTGAGGACATCCCCTGAGGACATCCCCTGAGGGCATCCCCTGAGGGCATCCACTGAGGACATCCACTGAAGACATCCATTGAGGACATCCACTGAGGGCATCCACTAAGGACATCCACTGAGGACATCCCCTGAGGACATCCCCTGAGGACATCCACTGAGGACATCCACTGAGGGCATCCACTGAGGACATCCACTGAGGACATCCCCTGAGGACATCCATTGAGGACATCCACTGAGGGCATCCACTAAGGACATCCACTGAGAACATCCACTGAGGACATCCACTGAGGGCATCCACTGAGGACATCCACTGAGGACATCCCCTGAGGACATCCACTGAGGACATCCATTGAGGACATCCACTGAGGACATCCACTAAGGACATCCACTAAGGACATCCACTGAGGACATCCCCTGAGGACATCCCCTGAGGACATCCACTGAGGACATCCACTGAGGACATCCACTGAGGGCATCCACTGAGGACATCCCCTGAGGACATCCCCTGAGGACATCCCCTGAGGACATCCACTGAGGACATCCACTGAGGACATCCCCTGAGGACATCCCCTGAGGGCATCCACTGAGGACATCCCCTGAGGACATCCCCTGAGGACATCCACTGAGGACATCCCCTGAGAACATCCACTGAGGACATCCACTGAGGACATCCACTGAGGGCATCCACTAAGGACATCCACTGAGGACATCCCCTGAGGACATCCCCTGAGGACATCCATTGAGGACATCCACTGAGGGCATCCCCTGAGGACATCCACTGAGGACATCCCCTGAGGACATCCATTGAGGACATCCCCTGAGGACATCCACTGAGGGCATCCACTAAGGACATCCACTGAGGGCATCCACTAAGGACATCCACTAAGGTTATCCACTGAGGACATCCCCTGAGGACATCCACTGAGGGCATCCACTAAGGACATCCACTGAGGGCATCCACTAAGGACATCCACTAAGGACATCCACTGAGGACATCCCCTGAGGACATCCATTGAGGACATCCACTAAGGACATCCACTGAGGACATCCACTGAGGGCATCCACTAAGGACATCCACTGAGGACATCCACTGAGGAGATCCACTGAGGGCATCCACTAAGGACATCCACTGAGGACATCCACTGAGGGCATCCACTAAGGACATCCACTGAGGACATCCCCTGAGGGCATCCACTAAGGACATCCACTGAGGACATCCACTGAGGACATCCACTGAGGACATCCACTGAGGACATCCACTGAGGACATCCCCTGAGGACATCCACTGAGGACATCCACTGAGGACATCCACTGAGGACATCCACTGAGGACATCCCCTGAGGACATCCACTGAGGACATCCACTGAGGACATCCCCTGAGGACATCCACTGAGGACATCCCCTGAGGACATCCCCTGAGGACATCCACTAAGGACATCCACTGAGGACATCCCCTGAGGACATCCACTACTGAGTAGGATTCCTGAAAAAACCCTTTAAAACGGCTCAAATTAGGTAAAAATGACTGCATTTCTGGCTTTTCTAATCTCCAAATGTCAGGGCCTAAAAGTACATCCATTTGTAAGTGTTTAAATGAAATAGAATTTGCTAAATAAGTGATGTAATATATGCATTTACCAGGTCAGGCAACCAGTCATTTCATTAATCACGTATATATATCCCAAACGTCACTTAGTCAACCCAATAAAAGTTATCGATCTGCAACATATGCATATATACATCCAGTATATATATCATTTACCCACCGCTATAAAGGCTCTATTATCTTTTAACAGTGACATCATGCCAGCTATAAGGGTCTCATGGAGCACATTACATATTGCTTATCGGTGTATATAATAATGTTATAGCTGATCGGTGTATATATAATGTTATAGCTGATCGGTGTATATATATATATATATATAATAATGTTATGGCTGATCGGTGTGTATATATATATATAATGTTATAGCTGATCGGTGTATATATATAATGTTATGGCTGATCGGTGTATAAATATAATGTTATAGCTGATCAGTGTATATATATATAATGTTATAGCTGATCAGTGTATATATATAATGTTATAGCTGATCAGTGTGTATATATATAATGTTATAGCTGATCAGTGTGTATATATATAATGTTATAGGGGATCAGTGTATATATATAATGTTATAGCTGATCAGTGTGTATATATATATATATATATAATGTTATAGCTGATCAGTGTGTATATATATATATAATGTTATAGCTGATCAGTATATATATATAATGTTATAGCTGATCAGTGTATATATATAATGTTATAGCTGATCAGTGTGTATATATATATATAATGTTATAGCTGATCAGTGTGTATATATATATATAATGTTATAGCTGATCAGTGTGTATATATATATATATAATGTTATAGCTGATCAGTGTATATATATATAATGTTATAGCTGATCAGTGTATATATATAATGTTATAGCTGATCAGTGTATATATATAATGTTATAGCTGATCGGTGTGTATATATATATAATGTTATAGCTGATCAGTGTATATATATAATGTTATAGCTGATCGGTGTGTATATATATATAATGTTATAGCTGATCAGTGTATATATATATATAATGTTATAGCTGATCAGTGTGTATATATATATAATGTTATAGCTGATCAGTGTATATATATATAATGTTATAGCTGATCAGTGAATATATATAATGTTATAGCTGATCAGTGTATATATATATAATGTTATAGCTGATCGGTGTATATATAATGTTATAGCTGATCAGTGTATATATATATAATGTTATAGCTGATCGGTGTATATATAATGTTATAGTTGATCAGTGTATATATATAATGTTATAGCTGATCAGTGTATATATATATATATATAATGTTATAGCTGATCAGTGTATATATATATATAATGTTATAGCCAGGCCCGGACTGGCCATCGGGCACACCGGGCAAATGCCCAGTGGGCCGCGGTGGCCATGGGCCGAGGCCGGAGGGGAAGATCCCAGCAGAGCAAAAAAAAACAAAAAAAAAACTTACCTCGTTCCTGCTCTGTCCCCCGGTGCTCTGAAGCTGCGTGGCTGCGAGGGAAGCGTTGTGAGCTTGTTCCGCGCGGCTGGAGGGGAGCTCACAATGCTTCCCTCACAGCCACGCAGCTTCAGAGCACCGGGGGACGAAGCAGCAAAGAGGTATGTACTGGGGTCTGGGGAAGGGGGGGAGGTGGGTGGCATAACGAGCATAATATATGGGCAATATCCTAGCATATAACATGGCATATTGGGGGCAATATCCTGGCATAATACATGGCATATTGGGGGCAATATCTGGCATATTGGGGGCAATATCCTGGCATAATACATGGCATATTGGGGGCAATAACATGGCATATTGGGGGCAATATCCTGGCATAATACATGGCATATTGGGGGCAATATTCTGGCATATAACATGGCATATTGGGGGCAATATCCTGGCATATTACATGGCATATTGGGGGCAATATCTTGGCATATTACATGGCATATTGGGGGCAATATCCTGGCATATAACATGGCATATTGGGGGCAATATCCTGGCATATTGGGGGCAATATCCTGGCATATAACATGGCATATTGGGGGCAATATCCTGGCATATAACATGGTTTATTGGGGGCAATATCCTTGCATATAACATGGCATATTGGGGGCAATATCCTGGCATATAACATGGTTTATTGGGGGCAATATCCTGGCATATTGGGGGCAATATCCTGGCATATTACATGGCATATTGGGGGCAATATCCTAGCATATTGGGGGCAATATCCTGGCATATAACATGGCATATTGGGGGCAATATCCTGGCATATTGGGGGCAATATTCTGGCATATAACATGGTTTATTGGGGGCAATATCCTGGCATATTGGGGGCAATATCCTGGCATATTACATGGCATATTGGGGGCAATATCCTGGCATATTGGGGGCAATATCCTGGCATATAACATGGCATATTGGGGGCAATATCCTGGCATATTGGGGGCAATATCCTGGCATATAACATGGTTTATTAGGGGCAATATCCTGGCATATTGGGGGCAATATCCTGGCATATTACATGGCATATTGGGGGCAATATCCTGGCATATTGGGGGCAATATCCTGGCATATAACATGGCATATTGGGGGCAATATCCTGGCATATTGGGGGCAATATCCTGGCATATAACATGGTTTATTGGGGGCAATATCCTGGCATATAACATGGCATATTGGGGGCAATATCTTGGCATATTACATGGCATATTGGGGGCAATATCCTGGCATATAACATGGCATATTGGGGGCAATATCTTGGCATATTACATGGCATATTGTGGGCAATATTCTGGCATATAATATGGTTTATTGGGGGCAATATCCTGGCATATTGGGGGCAATATCCTGGCATATAACATGGCATATTGGGGGCAATATCCTGGCATATAACATGGCATATTGGGGGCAATATCCTGGCATATAACATGGTTTATTGGGGGCAATATCCTAGCATATAACATGGCATATTGGGGGCAATATTCTGGCATATAACATGGTTTATTGGGGGCAATATCCTGGCATATAACATGGTTTATTGGGGGCAATATCCTAGCATATAACATGGCATATTGGGGGCAATATTCTGGCATATAACATGGTTTATTGGGGGCAATATCCTGGCATATTGGGGGCAATATCCTGGCATATTACATGGCATATTGGGGGCAATATCCTGGCATATTGGGGGCAATATCCTGGCATATAACATGGCATATTGGGGGCAATATCCTGGCATATTGGGGGCAATATCCTGGCATATAACATGGTTTATTGGGGGCAATATCCTGGCATATAACATGGCATATTGGGGGCAATATCTTGGCATATTACATGGCATATTGGGGGCAATATCCTGGCATATAACATGGCATATTGGGGGCAATATCCTGGCATATAACATGGCATATTGGGGGCAATATCCTGGCATATAACATGGTTTATTGGGGGCAATATCCTAGCATATAACATGGCATATTGGGGGCAATATTCTGGCATATAACATGGTTTATTGGGGGCAATATCCTGGCATATTGGGGGCAATATCCAAGCATATTACATGGCATATTGGGGGAAATATCCTGGCATATTGGGGGCAATATCCTGGCATATAACATGGCATATTGGGGGCAATATCCTGGCATATTGGGGGCAATATCCTGGCATATAACATGGTTTATTGGGGGCAATATCCTGGCATATAACATGGCATATTGGGGGAAATATCTTGGCATATTACATGGCATATTGGTGCAATATCCTGGCATATAATATGCATATTGGGGGCAATATCTTGGCATATAACATGGCATATTGGGGGCAATATTCTGGCATATAACATGGTTTATTGGGGGCAATATCCTGGCATATTGGGGGCAATATCCAAGCATATTACATGGCATATTGGGGGCAATATCCTGGCATATAACATGGCATATTGGGGGCAATATCCTGGCATATTGGGGGCAATATCCTGGCATATAACATGGTTTATTGGGGGCAATATCCTGGCATATAACATGGCATATTGGGGGCAATATCTTGGCATATTACATGGCATATTGGTGCAATATCCTGGCATATAACATGCATATTGGGGGCAATATCTTGGCATATTACATGGCATATTGGGGGCAATATTCTGGCATATAACATGGTTTATTGGGGGCAATATCCTGGCATATTGGGGGCAATATCCTGGCATATAACATGGCATATTGGGGGCAATATCCTGGCATATTGGGGGCAATATCCTGGCATATAACATGGTTTATTGGGGGCAATATCCTGGCATATAACATGGCATATTGGGGGCAATATCTTGGCATATTACATGGCATATTGGGGGCAATATCCTGGCATATAACATGGCATATTGGGGGCAATATCTTGGCATATTACATGGCATATTGTGGGCAATATTCTGGCATATAACATGGTTTATTGGGGGCAATATCCTGGCATATTGGGGGCAATATCCTGGCATATAACATGGCATATTGGGGGCAATATCCTGGCATATAACATGGCATATTGGGGGCAATATCCAGGCATATAACATGGTTTATTGGGGGCAATATCCTAGCATATAACATGGCATATTGGGGGCAATATTCTGGCATATAACATGGTTTATTGGGGGCAATATCCTGGCATATAACATGGTTTATTGGGGGCAATATCCTAGCATATAACATGGCATATTGGGGGCAATATTCTGGCATATAACATGGTTTATTGGGGGCAATATCCTGGCATATTGGGGGCAATATCCTGGCATATTACATGGCATATTGGGGGCAATATCCTGGCATATTGGGGGCAATATCCTGGCATATAACATGGCATATTGGGGGCAATATCCTGGCATATTGGGGGCAATATTCTGGCATATAACATGGTTTATTGGGGGCAATATCCTGGCATATTGGGGGCAATATCCTGGCACATTACATGGCATATTGGGGGCAATATCCTGGCATATTGGGGGCAATATCCTGGCACATAACATGGCATATTGGGGGCAATATCCTGGCATATTGGGGGCAATATCCTGGCATATAACATGGTTTATTAGGGGCAATATCCTGGCATATTGGGGGCAATATCCTGGCATATTACATGGCATATTGGGGGCAATATCCTGGCATATTGGGGGCAATATCCTGGCATATAACATGGCATATTGGGGGCAATATCCTGGCATATTGGGGGCAATATCCTGGCATATAACATGGTTTATTGGGGGCAATATCCTGGCATATAACATGGCATATTGGGGGCAATATCTTGGCATATTACATGGCATATTGGGGGCAATATCCTGGCATATAACATGTCATATTGGGGGCAATATCTTGGCATATTACATGGCATATTGTGGGCAATATTCTGGCATATAACATGGTTTATTGGGGGCAATATCCTGGCATATTGGGGGCAATAACCTGGCATATAACATGGCATATTGGGGGCAATATCCTGGCATATAACATGGCATATTGGGGGCAATATCCTGGCATATAACATGGTTTATTGGGGGCAATATCCTAGCATATAACATGGCATATTGGGGGCAATATTCTGGCATATAACATGGTTTATTGGGGGCAATATCCTGGCATATTGGGGGCAATATCCAAGCATATTACATGGCATATTGGGGGCAATATCCTGGCATATTGGGGGCAATATCCTGGCATATAACATGGCATATTGGGGGCAATATCCTGGCATATTGGGGGCAATATCCTGGCATATAACATGGTTTATTGGGGGCAATATCCTGGCATATAACATGGCATATTGGGGGCAATATCTTGGCATATTACATGGCATATTGGTGCAATATCCTGGCATATAATATGCATATTGGGGGCAATATCTTGGCATATAACATGGCATATTGGGGGCAATATTCTGGCATATAACATGGTTTATTGGGGGCAATATCCTGGCATATTGGGGGCAATATCCAAGCATATTACATGGTTTATTGGGGGCAATATCCTGGCATATAACATGGCATATTGGGGGCAATATCTTGGCATATTACATGGCATATTGGTGCAATATCCTGGCATATAACATGCATATTGGGGGCAATATCTTGGCATATTACATGGCATATTGGGGGCAATATTCTGGCATATAACATGGTTTATTGGGGGCAATATCCTGGCATATTGGGGGCAATATCCTGGCATATAACATGGCATATTGGGGGCAATATCCTGGCATATAACATGGCATATTGGGGGCAATATCCTGGCATATAACATGGTTTATTGGGGGCAATATCCTGGCATATAACATGGCATATTGGGGGCAATATCCTGGCATATTAGGGGCAATATCCAGGCATATTACATGGCATATTGGGGGCAATATCCTGGCATATTGGGGGCAATATCCTGGCATATTGGGGGCAATATCCTGGCATATAAAAATAAAAATGGGCTGCTCAGTCATAAATGCCCGGGCCTATTTTTTGTCCCAGTCCGGGCCTGGTTATAGCGGATCGGTGTATATATATAATGTTATAGCTGATCAGTGTATATATATATAATGTTATAGCTGATCGGTGAATATATATAATGTTATAGCTGATCGGTGTATATATATAATGCTATAGCTGATCGGTGTATATATATAATGTTATAGCTGATCAGTGTGTATATATAATGTTATAGCTGATCGGTGTATATATATACTGTTAGAGCTGATCGGTGTATATATATAATGTTATAGGGGATCAGTGTATATATATATTGTTATAGCTGATCAGTGTGTATATATATATATATATATATATAATGTTATAGCTGATCAGTGTGTATATATAATGTTATAGCTGATCAGTGTGTATATATATATATATAATGTTATAGCTGATCAGTGTGTATATATATATAATGTTATAGCTGATCAGTGTGTATATATAATGTTATGGCTGATCAGTGTATATATATAATAATGTTATAGCTGATCGGTGTACATATATATAATGTTATGGCTGATCAGTGTATATATATAATGTTATAGCTGATCAGTGCATATATATATAATGTTATAGCTGATCAGTGTATATATATATATATAATGTTATAGCTGATCAGTGTGTATATATATATAATGTTATAGCTGATCAGTGTATATATATAATGTTATAGCGGATCGGTGTATATATATAATGTTATAGCTGATCGGTGTATATATAATGTTATGGCTGATCAGTGTATATATATATATATATAGGTATAGGGGATCAGTGTATATATATAATGTTATAGCTGATCAGTGTGTATATATAATGTTATAGCTGATCAGTGTGTATATATATATAATGTTATAGCTGATCAGTGTGTATATATATATATAATGTTATAGCTGAGCAGTGTATATATATATAATGTTATAGCTGATCAGTGTATATATATATAATGTTATAGCTGATCAGTGTATATATATATAATGTTCTAGCTGATCAGTGTACATATATATAATGTTATGGCTGATCAGTGGGTATATATAATGTTATAGCTGATCAGTGTGTATATATATATAATGTTATAGCTGATCAGTGTGTATATATATATATAATGTTATAGCTGATCAGTGTATATATATATAATGTTATAGCTGATCAGTGTATATATATAATGTTATAGCTGATCAGTGTATATATATATAATGTTATAGCTGATCAGTGTATATATATATATATATATATATATATATATATATATATATATATATATATAATGTTATAGCTGATCGGTGTATATATAATGTTATAGCTGATCGGTGTATATATATATAATGTTATAGCTGATCAGTGTATATATATAATGTTATAGCTGATCAGTGTGTATATTTATATAATGTTATAGCTGATTAGTGTGTATATATATATAATGTTATAGCTGATCGGTGTATATATATACTGTTATAGGTGATCGGTGTATATATAATGTTATAGCTGATCGGTGTATATATAATGTTATAGCTGATCGGTGCATATATATATAATGTTATAGCTGATCAGTGTATATATATATATATATATATATATATATATATAATGTTATGGGTGATCGGTGTATATATATATAATGTTATAGCTGATCAGTGTGTATATTTATAATGTTATAGCTGATCAGTGTATATATATAATGTTATAGCTGATCAGTGTATATATATATATGTTATAGCTGATCAGTGTATATATATAATGTTATAGCTGATCGGTGTATATATATAATGTTATAGCTGATCGGTGTATATATAATGTTATAGCTGATCAGTGTATATATATAATGTTATAGCTGATCAGTGTATATATATAATGTTATAGATGATCAGTGTATATATATAATGTTATAGATGATCAGTGTATATATATATGTAATGTTATAGCTGATCAGTGTATATATATATAATGTTATAGCTGATCGGTGTGTATATATATAATGTTATAGCTGATCAGTGTATATATATATATATATAATGTTATAGCTGATCAGTGTTTATACATATATAATGTTATAGTTGATCAGTGTATATATATATAATGTTATAGCTGATCGGTGTATATATATAATGTTATAGCTGATCAGTGTATATATATAATGTTATGGCTGATCAGTGTATATATATATTGTTATAGCTGATCGGTGTATATATATGTTATAGCTGATCAGTGTATATATATATAATGTTATAGCTGATCAGTGTATATATATAATGTTATAGCTGATCAGTGTATATATATAATGTTATAGCTGATCAGTGTATATATATATATAATGTTATAGCTGATCAGTGTATATATATATAATGTTAAAGCTGATCGGTGTATATATATAATGTTATAGCTGATCAGTGTATATATATATAATGTTAAAGCTGATCGGTGTATATATATAATGTTATAGCTGATCAGTGTATATATATATATATATAATGTTATAGCTGATCGGTGTATATATATAATGTTATAGCTGATCGGTGTATATATATATAATGTTATAGCTGATCAGTGTGTATATATATAATGTTATAGCTGATCAGTGTATATATATATAATGTTATAGCTGATCGGTGTATATATATAATGTTATAGCTGATCGGTGTATATATATAATGTTATAGCTGATCAGTGTATATATATAATGTTATAGATGATCAGTGTATATATATATATAATGTTATAGCTGATCAGTGTATATATATATAATGTTATAGCTGATCGGTGTGTATATATATAATGTTATAGCTGATCAGTGTATATATATATATATGTATAATGTTATAGCTGATCAGTGTATATATATATAATGTTATAGCTGATCGGTGTGTATATATATAATGTTATAGCTGATCAGTGTATATATATATATATATAATGTTATAGCTGATCAGTGTGTATATATATATATATATAATGTTATAGCTGATCAGTGTATATATATATAATGTTATAGCTGATCGGTGTATATATATATTGTTATAGCTGATCAGTGTATATATATATAATGTTATAGCTGATCGGTGTATATATATAATGTTATAGCTGATCAGTGTATATATATATATAATGTTATAGCTGATCAGTGTATATATATAATGTTATAGCTGATCGGTATATATATATATAATGTTATGGCTGATCAGTGTATATATATAATGTTATAACTGATCAGTGTATATATATAATGTTATAGCTGATCAGTGTGTATATATATATAATGTTATAGCTGATCAGTGTGTATATATATATAATGTTATAGCTGATCGGTGTATATATATACTGTTATAGCTGATCGGTGTATATATATAATGTTATAGCTGATCAGTGTATATATATATATAATGTTATAGCTGATCAGTGTATATATATAATGTTATAGCTGATCGGTATATATATATATAATGTTATGGCTGATCAGTGTATATATATAATGTTATAACTGATCAGTGTATATATATAATGTTATAGCTGATCAGTGTGTATATATATATAATGTTATAGCTGATCAGTGTGTATATATATATAATGTTATAGCTGATCGGTGTATATATATACTGTTATAGGTGATCGGTGTATATATAATGTTATGGCTGATCAGTGTATATATATGTTATAGCTGATCGGTGTATATATATATATATAATGTTATAGCTGATCAGTGTATATATATATATATAATGTTATAGCTGATCAGTGTATATATATAATGTTATAGCTGATCAGTGTATATATATATATATATATATAATGTTATAGCTGATCAGTGTATATATATATAATGTTATAGCTGATCGGTGTATATATATAATGTTATAGCTGATCAGTGTATATATATATATATATAATGTTATAGCTGATCAGTGTATATATATATAATGTTATAGCTGATCGGTGTATATATATAGTGTTATAGCTGATCAGTGTGTATATATATATAATGTTAAAGCTGATCAGTGTATATATATATATATATATATATATATATATATATAATGTTATAGCTGATCAGTGTGTATATATATATATAATGTTATAGCTGATCAGTGTATATATATAATGTTATAGCTGATCGGTGTACATATATATAATGTTATAGCTGATCAGTGTATATATATATACTGTTATAGGTGATCGGTGTATATATAATGTTATAGCTGATCAGTGTATATATATAATGTTATAGCTGATCAGTGTATATATAATGTTATAGCTGATCAGTGTATATATATAATGTTATAGCTGATCAGTGTATATATATAATGTTATAGCTGATCAGTGTGTATATATATAATGTTATAGCTGATCAGTGTGTATATATATAATGTTATAGCTGATCAGTGTATATATATAATGTTATAGCTGATCAGTGTATATATATATATAATGTTATAGCTGATCAGTGTATATATATATAATGTTATAACTGATCGGTGTGTATATATATAATGTTATAGCTGATCAGTGTATATATATATATATATAATGTTATAGCTGATCAGTGTATATATATATATAATGTTATAGCTGATCAGTGTATATATATATAATGTTATAGCTGATCGGTGTATATATATAATGTTATAGCTGATCAGTGTATATATATATAATGTTATAGCTGATCGGTGTATATATATAATGTTATAGCTGATCAGTGTATATATATATATAATGTTATAGCTGATCAGTGTATATATATATAATGTTATAGCTGATCGGTGTATATATATAATGTTATAGCTGATCGGTATATATATATATAATGTTATGGCTGATCAGTGTATATATATATAATGTTATAGCTGATCGGTGTATATATATAATGTTATAGCTGATCAGTGTATATATATATATATAATGTTATAGCTGATCAGTGTATATATATAATGTTATAGCTGATCGGTATATATATATATAATGTTATGGCTGATCAGTATATATATATAATGTTATAGCTGATCGGTGTATATATATAATGTTATAGCTGATCAGTGTATATATATATATATAATGTTATAGCTGATCAGTGTATATATATATTGTTATAGCTGATCGGTGTATATATATGTTATAGCTGATCGGTGTATATATATATAATGTTATAGCTGATCGGTGTATATATATAATGTTATAGCTGATCGGTGTATATATATAATGTTATAGCTGATCAGTGTGTATATATAATGTTATAGCTGATCAGTGTATATATATATATATATATATATATATATATATATATAATGTTATAGCTGATCAGTGTATATATATATACTGTTATAGCTGATCGGTGTATATATATAATGTTATAGCTGATCAGTGTATATATATAATGTTATAGCTGATCAGTGTGTATATATATATAATGTTAAAGCTGATCAGTGTATATATATATATATATATATATATATATATATATATATATAATGTTATAGCTGATCAGTGTGTATATATATATATATATATAATGTTATAGCTGATCAGTGTATATATATAATGTTATAGCTGATCGGTGTACATATATATAATGTTATAGCTGATCAGTGTATATATATACTGTTATAGGTGATCGGTGTATATATAATGTTATAGCTGATCAGTGTATATATATAATGTTATAGCTGATCAGTGTATATATAATGTTATAGCTGATCAGTGTATATATATAATGTTATAGCTGATCAGTGTATATATATAATGTTATAGCTGATCAGTGTGTATATATATAATGTTATAGCTGATAAGTGTGTATATATATATAATGTTATAGCTGATCAGTGTATATATATAATGTTATAGCTGATCAGTGTATATATATATAATGTTATAGCTGATCGGTGTATATATAATGTTATAGCTGATCAGTGTATATATATATAATGTTATAGCTGATCAGTGTGTATATATATATAATGTTATAGCTGATCAGTGTGTATATATAATGTTATAGCTGATCGGTGTATATATAATGTTATAGCTGATCAGTGTATATATATATATATAATGTTATAGCTGATTGGTGTATATATATAATGTTATAGCTGATCGGTATATATATATATAATGTTATGGCTGATCAGTGTATATATATAATGTTATAGCTGATCGGTGTATATATATATAATGTTATGGCTGATCGGTGTATATATATAATGTTATAGCTGATCAGTGTATATATATATATATATATAATGTTATAGCTGATCAGTGTGTATATATAATGTTATAGCTGATCGGTGTATATATATAATGTTATAGCTGATCAGTGTATATATATAATGTTATAGCTGATCGGTGTATATATATATTGTTATAGCTGATCAGTGTATATATATATAATGTTATAGCTGATCGGTGTATATATATAATGTTATAGCTGATCAGTGTATATATATATATATAATGTTATAGCTGATCAGTGTATATATATATAATGTTATAGCTGATCGGTGTATATATATAATGTTATAGCTGATCGGTATATATATATATAATGTTATGGCTGATCAGTTTATATATATAATGTTATAGCTGATCGGTGTATATATATATAATGTTATAGCTGATCAGTGTATATATATATATAATGTTATAGGTGATCAGTGTATATATATAATGTTATAGCTGATCGGTATATATATATATAATGTTATGGCTGATCAGTGTATATATATAATGTTATAACTGATCAGTGTATATATATAATGTTATAGCTGATCAGTGTGTATATATATATAATGTTATAGCTGATCAGTGTGTATATATATATATAATGTTATAGCTGATCGGTGTGTATATATACTGTTATAGGTGATCGGTGTATATATAATGTTATGGCTGATCAGTGTATATATATGTTATAGCTGATCGGTGTATATATATATAATGTTATAGCTGATCAGTGTATATATATATATATATATAATGTTATAGCTGATCAGTGTATATATATAATGTTATAGCTGATCAGTGTATATATATATATAATGTTATAGCTGATCAGTGTATATATATATAATGTTATAGCTGATCGGTGTATATATATAATGTTATAGCTGATCAGTGTATATATATATATATAATGTTATAGCTGATCAGTGTATATATATATAATGTTATAGCTGATCAGTGTATATATATAATGTTATAGCTGATCAGTGTGTATATATATATAATGTTAAAGCTGATCAGTGTATATATATATATATATATTTGTGTGAAGGGCTCATGATAGTACAGAAGATACAAACACTGGTAGGAGAGGGATGGTATTAACAGAGCAAGTCGGTTGTGGTGTGCCGGAACCGACGATGAGGTAGGCCTGTAAATAAAGAGGGCCCACCAAGAGAAATGTAAGAGAAAAGGAGTTAATAATGAGGAGTGGGTGGGAGGGTGATGCAGCGCTGACCTCGAACGGTATGGAGCCAGGTAAGGGGTGTCCCTTAAATAGGGAGAAGGTGAGTCATACGCCCCTCCCACAATTACAGGCCAAAAGGCCTTAATACTTGTGTGAAGGGCTCATGATAGTACAGAAGATACAAACACTGGTAGGAGAGGGATGGTATTAACAGAGCAAGTCGGTTGTGGTGTGCCGGAACCGACGATGAGGTAGGCCTGTAAATAAAGAGGGCAAAAGTAGAAAATCAAATTTATTACGAAACGAGCAGAATACATATTTTAACCAGACATGTCTTGAAAGGCATTTCTAACTTCTTGTACCGGGTTAGGTATGTATCTAGCGTATGCAGAAGACTTCCAGCGTCCTAGTGACTTGATAACATGAACTGGAATGTTTGCACTGGACGCTGTGGAGGCCGCTCCTATGCGGAAGGAGTGGCCCGAATAGTTAGCTGATTTTAGGCCTAGTTGAGTGAGTAGAGACCTGACGTGGGTCATAAATGTGGTGGTAGTGAGTACCGAACCTTGTAGACAGAAAAGTGGCTGAGAAGGTGATGCTTTGACAAGCTGGGTATATGTGTCCAGTAATGTGACGGGGCACCACTCGTTGTGGGTAGGATAGTATCTAACCTCTACCGGAGGTGCATGTTGATTGGTTTTGGAGTGATGCAGAGCCAAGATATAGTAATCCATGTGTTTCGTCAAGTGTGAGTGAAGCAGAATGTGAGTGGATTGGGTTGTGTTGATGGCGGTAAATTCTCTTGGTCTCAAAAACCCATAAAAAGCCACGTATATGGCGGTTTTTATAACAAGGTTTGTGTTGTTGGCAAAGGGATTTAAATCTAGTAGGCTGGATAAATCTTTGAAAATATTGAAGTCTATGGGAAGCCTTTGCGCAGTACGTGGGGGTTCAGATCTCTGAATACCCCTGAGGATGTTCTTGATCTGGTAGGAGGACATGAAACTTGTGTTGTTTGGTTGTAAAGTAAGCATGTGATGTTGAACGCCTGTCAGATATAGCTTGATTGTGTTGTATGATAATTTGAGTTTGAGGTGGCAAAAAGAAGCAAAACCCAACAAGGATGTCATGATGAAAGGTTGTGTGATGTCGTGTGCTGACAGGAATCTTTTAAATAGAAGGAAAGCCCTGTCATAGGTTCTCCGGGTATTGGCGGACAGTGCTAATTGTGACAATGTCCTGCTATATTGCATGATAACGTCTAGTCCATTACTAGCTGGTGGAAAGGTGGAGTGGCTGTGGCTGTGCGCGCGGCTGACGGAAGTATTTGCCGAAAAGCCTGTAAATTAAAACGAGATAAATTGTCAGCAGCCGTGTTACATACACCTGGGACATGAACACAAAACAAGAAGAAATTATGACACGCAGCCAGCCAGGTGAGTTTCCTCAAGAACCTCATAATGATTAGTGACTTGGATCGGCCTTTGTTGATAATGTGGCAGGTTGCTTGGTTGTCTGAGTAGCAACGTACTGACGAACCTGCCCATAGATGTCCCCATGTCACGGCAGCTGCCACTATGGGATAGATCTCAAATAGAGCTGAGGTGGTGGAAAAACCCTCCAGGTCCTGGACCTCTGGAGGCCAGCTACCCCAAAGCCATTCATTCCCGTAAATTGCTGCAAAACCTGTGGTAGACGCCGCGTCTGACCAGATGGTAGGTGAGGAGTCAGATAATGTAGGGAGGAACATGCTTTTCCCATTCCAGGTGGTTAAAAAGTTTCTCCACATAAGTAGGTCTGCCGTGGCCTGGGTATCCAGGGGCAACCTGTGTGCATCATGTCTAAACAGTGGGAACATGTATAGGAGCCGTGAGATGAAAGCCCGGCCTTGAGGTATAATGCGCATGGCAAAATTCAGTGACCCAAGTAGGGACTGCAATTCTTTGCGGTTGCAAGTACCGAGATGAATGTAGCGGTTAATGTTGGTAAGTATGTTCTCTATCTTGGTGCGTGGCAGGCTGGCTTGCATAGTGGCTGAGTCTAGCATGATTCCCAGAAAGGTGATGACTGTATCTGGTCCTTCAGTTTTGGTGGGGGAAACTGGAACGCCTACTTGTTTAAAAAGACTGATGGTGTCTATGAGGCTACTGGGAGGGGAGTTATTCTTTTCGATCAGTAAGAAATCATCCAGGTAGTGTATGACTGTAGGGCATCTGGCTACATTTAATAGTAACCAGCATAGTGTTTCTGCGAATAAATCAAAAATGGCCGGACTACTTTTTGAACCAAACGTTAAGCGTGAGAAAAAGTAGTAGTGCCCGGCCCATTTAATGCCATGCAGGTGCCATAGTGTAGGGTGGATAGGCAATAATTTGAAGGCATTGGTTATGTCGGTCTTGCTGAGCCATGCACCGACCCCTGCCTGCATGATAGCCGTAATGGCGTGATCTATGGTGGAGTATTGGAGTGAAAATTCCTCAGAGGGGATAAGGGAGTTCAGACTAGGTGTGGCAGAGGTGTGAGGTGCCGACAGATCGATGATGAGTCTTTGTTTGAGGGAAGATTTCCCCGTGACAATACCGATGGGATTTGTCCGCCATGTGGAAAAAGGAGGGGACTGAAAGGGACCCAATAGGAAGCCCTCTGCCACTTCTTTGGCTATAAGTGTACTAATCGCTGTAGGGTTTTGTTGCGCAGATTGTAAATTGGGGCATTCAAGGATCCCTGAAGGCATGTGTATGAGACCAGTATGGAATCCTTGTGATAGACCAGTGATGATGAAGTCTACCAAATGTCTAGATGGATGTTGTGATAGTAATGCTGTGAGTACAGAAATATTTATCTCCGTTAAGTATTGTTTAGGGTACATTTTATTCGGACACATAGTTTTCGCATGTGCCCTAAAACATTTTGAACATATATGCAATAACCGACATCCACTGTAATTACATGCACCGACATTGAAATTATTACATATTTGGGATTTCCCCAAAAACTTGATAGGTCGACCCAATTTGTCTTTGGGTGTTCTCTCTGTTGAAACAGTGGAACTAGCGCCCTGCGAGGTACTAGGTTCGTTCGCAGTGGTAGGACAAAAATTTGCAGTATGAGCCATGGAGGAGCAGTATGCACAGGCCGGTGCTCTTAGACCTGCAAAGTGCCTGCAGAAAATGATGGTATCTATCTTGCTCCAGTTGGACCTTGTCCCGTACTGTGAGAAGGCGCCAGACACTTTGGCAGAAAAAGATCTATGGTAGTCATAGAAAGCTGACCCACCGTATTTGTTGCCCAGGTCCACCAGCCTGTGCATATACAAATCAAACTCCTCACGTCTGTGGGGATATACCGTACAGATCACATCACGATAAATGCCAAAAGCTAATACAAATTCTGGAATAGTTAGCTTCCTATTCAATCGTGCATCCCTAGATTTGACCACCACAGAAATATCGTCGTAAGCGTACGTCTTATGTTCCACTATGTCCTGGGAGGCAATTAGAAGTGAGGCCAGATTGACATCTTTACCTTCCAGGATATCTTTTTTGAGGTGCTCAGGTATCATGTGGGCAGGGTAAACCTCTTGGTCATCCGGGGTGATGGCTGGAGAAACTGATTGCAATTCCACCACTGCTGGAGGGATTGCGGTGGCCGGCCCAGCCAAAGTGAGGGCTGTAGTGACCGATTCAAGTTTCTCCAGCCTAGAATTGACCTTGCTCATGGATGCCATGAGGGACGTGAGCATGCCATGTATGTCTCCTGGGTTAGACTGGCTAGACCCTTCCCCAGCGTCCCTGTTATCGGTTGAGGTGTGCAGTAACTTGTAAAGTTCCGCTTTCCTTGCTGTAGCAGGGAATGGGATTTGACGTCTCCTGAGTTCGCTAGTGATGCGAGGGATAGTCCATGACCTGAAAGATGCTGGACTGGCCGTATCTTCCACCTGTGATGGGGTGGTTGCTCTAGCCGGAGTACTTGGGAGGGAAAAATCCTCTACCCCGTCTTGAGACATACTAGATGACAAAATATATGGTTAGCGTGAAAAAACCCCAGGGGATGTACTGGCAGGCTGATTATGCCGGATGAGGCGAAGAATTAATCTTGTTCTTTGGTGACAGGTGAGGCCCTACTAGTTGCCAAGTGGCTATGAGAGGCTCTATCTATGCGTTGGCGCGAGGGGTTATTGAGGCCACCCGACGTAGTGGCAGGAGTTCGTTGGCCTCTCGGTGACAATAAAAGAAAACAGGGGAAGGGAGTGACAGGTGAGGCCCTCTCTATAATTTGCGAGGCGACTAACTCACGTGTGGCCCGGGGGGCATTACCTCCGAAACGTTGAGGCGGGGTGTTGGCCTCGCGGACCACTAAACGATAGGCAGAATGCCTGGAGGGGAAATACCTATTTGGGTCTATAAGCCCTAGAATTGCCAGTACTCTATGTCCTAGGTGGAGATGGAACCGTAGGTTACGTATGGCGTGAGCAGGCTTAAACGTACCTGGTAGTATGTATGCGATAGATAAGCGGAAAAAAAGAAAAACCTGGAAAAACCTAAAGGGATAGAAAACCAGAAATGATAGTGTGAGAATTGGATCCTATGATACCAATATAGACTAGCCAGCTGTGATGAGTATCCAGCGGTACATTTGGAGGGGAAAAGTTTAATGAATGGTAGTGACGCGACTGGCCATGTTAAGTGGTATGGCCCTGGTAACCAGGTTTTTAGGGGTGTATATAATAAGTCTCTACGTGACGTATGAGTGGTTGAATCAAGACGTGTGATTCAACCCGAAAGTTGCGAGATTTGAGACCGTGTTCTCGTGTACTTGGTATGTCGTTTGAGTACACAAAGAAAAAGTCAGAATTTATAACGTGCCATGTAAGAACGTGTGTACATGGAGTGATAGAAACGTAATTCTAAATGAATTAAAACATAGGTTATAACGCAGGCACTAACGTGAGATATCTATAATAATGTAACGTTTGTTCAAGCATAACTCCATCTATATATACAGTCATATGCAAGGATTCTGCAATCGCATGAAATAAATACCAATAGTGACATGAACAGCAACTATAGATACTGATATTGCAGAAAATCGAAAATAAGTCTGCTTACTAAAAGAATCAGTACATAGAGTATAACGCGATCAATGCCGGAAGTAAAAGGGTTAATATGCCTGTGACTGGGCCGTGAAGCGTGCGGCCGTAAAGTAAGGCTGTTTAAAAATCGCGACGCCGTGGGAAATGATCCAGGCGACGGACTTACGATTTTGAAGTCCTGTGGACTTAATCTGCGGCGAAAAAACCGGTAATGTGCGTGGCTGGACGGGCGGAAAACCTGTGAGGGCTCCTGGACACAGCTACACCAAACGAAATCGCGGGGTTTTTTGAAAAGCAAGATGGCGCCGAAAGTGAACCGGAAGTGGATTCTCATGCAGCGCTGACCTCGAACGGTATGGAGCCAGGTAAGGGGTGTCCCTTAAATAGGGAGAAGGTGAGTCATACGCCCCTCCCACAATTACAGGCCAAAAGGCCTTAATACATATATATATATATATATATATAATGTTATAGCTGATCAGTGTGTATATATATATATATATATAATGTTATAGCTGATCAGAGTATATATATAATGTTATAGCTGATCGGTGTACATATATATAATGTTATAGCTGATCAGTGTATATATATATACTGTTATAGGTGATCGGTGTATATATAATGTTATAGCTGATCAGTGTATATATATAATGTTATAGCTGATCAGTGTATATATAATGTTATAGCTGATCAGTGTATATATATAATGTTATAGCTGATCAGTGTATATATATAATGTTATAGCTGATCAGTGTGTATATATATATAATGTTATAGCTGATCAGTGTGTATATATATAATGTTATAGCTGATCAGTGTATATATATAATGTTATAGCTGATCAGTGTATATATATATATATATAATGTTATAGCTGATCAGTGTATATATATATAATGTTATAGCTGATCGGTGTGTATATATATAATGTTATAGCTGATCAGTGTATATAAGAGGGAAGTGCTCATGCCATTGTACAGAGCACTGGTGAGACCTCACTTGGAGTATTGTACGCAGTACTGGAGACCTTATCTCCAGAAGGATATTGATACTTTGGAGAGAGTTCAGAGAAGGGCTACTAAACTGGTTCATGGGTTGAAGGATAAAACTTACCAGGAAAGGTTAAAGCATCTTAACATGTATAGCTTGGAGGAAAGACGTAACAGGGGGGATATGATAGAAACATTTAAATACATAAAGGGAATCAACACAGTAAAGGAAGAGAGTATATTTAAAAGAAGAAAAACTACCACAACTAGAGGACATAGTCTTAAATTAGAGGGGCAACGATTTAAAAGTAATATCAGGAAGTATTACTTTACTGAGAGGGTAGTGGATGTATGGAATAGCCTGCCAGCAGAAGTGGTAGAGGTAAACACAGTCAAGGATTTTAAGCATGCGTGGGATAGACACAAGGCTATCCTAGCTATAAGACCGGGAACGGGGGACTAATAAAAGTACTCAAAAAAAAAATAAAAAAATTGGGCAGACTAGATGGACCGAATGGTTCTTATCTGCCGACACATTCTATGTTTCTATGTTTCTATATATATATATATATAATGTTATAGCTGATCAGTGTATATATATATATAATGTTATAGCTGATCAGTGTATATATATATAATGTTATAGCTGATCGGTGTATATATATAATGTTATAGCTGATCAGTGTATATATATATAATGTTATAGCTGATCGGTGTATATATATAATGTTATAGCTGATCAGTGTATATATATATATAATGTTATAGCTGATCAGTGTATATATATATAATGTTATAGCTGATCGGTGTATATATATAATGTTATAGCTGATCGGTATATATATATATATAATGTTATGGCTGATCAGTGTATATATATAATGTTATAGCTGATCGGTGTATATATATAATGTTATAGCTGATCAGTGTATATATATATATAATGTTATAGCTGATCAGTGTATATATATAATGTTATAGCTGATCGGTATATATATATATATATAATGTTATGGCTGATCAGTATATATATATATAATGTTATAGCTGATCGGTGTATATATATAATGTTATAGCTGATCAGTGTATATATATATATAATGTTATAGCTGATCAGTGTATATATATATTGTTATAGCTGATCGGTGTATATATATGTTATAGCTGATCGGTGTATATATATATAATGTTATAGCTGATCGGTGTATATATATAATGTTATAGCTGATCGGTGTATATATATAATGTTATAGCTGATCAGTGTGTATATATAATGTTATAGCTGATCAGTGTATATATATATATATATATATATATATATATATATATATATATATATATATATATAATGTTATAGCTGATCAGTGTATATATATACTGTTATAGCTGATCGGTGTATATATATATGTTATAGCTGATCAGTGTATATATATAATGTTATAGCTGATCAGTGTATATATATATATAATGTTATGGCTGATCAGTGTATATATATAATGTTATAGCTGATCGGTGTATATATATAATGTTATAGCTGATCAGTGTATATATATATATAATGTTATGGCTGATCAGTGTATATATATAATGTTATAGCTGATCGGTGTATATATATAATGTTATAGCTGATCAGTGTATATATATATATAATGTTATAGCTGATCAGTGTATATATATAATGTTATAGCTGATCGGTATATATATATATAATGTTATGGCTGATCAGTGTATATATATAATGTTATAGCTGATCAGTGTGTATATATATATAATGTTATAGCTGATCAGTGTATATATATATAATGTTATAGCTGATCAGTGTATATATATAATGTTATAGCTGATCGGTGTATATATATATATAATGTTATAGCTGATCGGTGTATATATATAATGTTATAGCTGATCAGTGTATATATATAATGTTATAGCTGATCAGTGTGTATATATATATAATGTTATAGCTGATCAGTGTATATATATATATATAATGTTATAGCTGATCAGTGTATATATATATATATATATAATGTTATGGGTGATCGGTGTATATATATATAATGTTATAGCTGATCAGTGTGTATATATATATATATAATGTTATAGCTGATCAGTGTGTATATATATATATAATGTTATAGCTGATCAGTGTATATATATATAACGTTATAGCTGATCAGTGTATATATATAATGTTATAGCTGATCGGTGTATATATATATAATTTTATAGCTGATCAGTGTATATATATATATATATAATGTTATAGCTGATCGGTGTATATATATAATGTTATAGCTGATCAGTGTGTATATATATATATATATAATGTTATAGCTGATCGGTGTATATATAATGTTATAGCTGATCGGTGTGTATATATAATGTTATAGCTGATCGGTGTATATATAATGTTATAGCTGATCAGTGTATATATATAATGTTATAGCTGATCGGTGTATATATATAATGTTATAGCTGATCGGTGTATATATATATAATGTTATAGCTGATCAGTGTATATATATATAATGTTATAGCTGATCGGTGTATATATAATGTTATAGCTGATCGGTGTATATATAATGTTATAGCTGATCAGTGTGTATATATAATGTTATAGCTGATCGGTGTATATATAATGTTATAGCTGATCGGTGTATATATATGTTATAGCTGATCAGTGTATATATATATAATGTTATAGCTGATCAGTGTATATATAATGTTATAGCTGATCAGTGTATATATAATGTTATAGCTGATCGGTGTATATACATTTGATGCCCATTTTTGCTAGGTGTTGTTACTGGATAGAGTCACTCACTGATTTCATCCTGGACCAGGCTTGATATACACACATCTGATACTGGAGCGCAGCTGACAGGTATTCCAGTGCAGATATCCCCAGTGCGACTTATACACTGCATACATTGTAATGAGGATCCTGCAGGGACAAGCTTGTTAGTTATGTGACATGCAAAGCGTTCTCAATACATGTAAACACAGCATTAATTGGTGTCTCTGCTCTGTGGACCTTAATCACGGGAGAGAGAACTGCAGGAAATTCTGCTGAACGGGAGAAATTATTTTGCCCACAATTTTGAAAATCCCTTGTCAATTCCCTGTAATCCCCTCTTTAATGAACAGAGCCCAATACTGCATCATAAATCTGTTACCTAGATTAGTGACAAACTGATTTATTGGATAAACACTAGTACACAAATAAAGTGCCTGGCTCGCACTAGCAAAGATAAGTGTAAATTGACAGTAATGGTGCGAAACAAGAATAAAAGGATGTTAGTTACCCCTTGGTTTCAAATACCAGATATGTTCTGTCTCTATATACACTTGACGACACAGGACATACCAGATACATGTCTGGATACACTTGACGACACAGGACATACCAGAAACATGTCTAGATGCACTTGGCGACACAGGACATACCAGATACATGTCTAGATGCACTTGGCGACACAGGACATACCAGATACATGTCTAGATGCACTTGGTGACACAGGACATACCAGATACATGTCTAGATGCACTTGACGACACAGGACATACCAGAAACATGTCTAGATGCACTTGACGACACAGGACATACCAGAAACATGTCTGGATGCACTTGGCGACACAGGACATACCAGAAACATGTCTAGATGCACTTGGCGACACAGGACATACCAGAAACATGTCTAGATGCACTTGGCGACACAGGACATACCAGATACATGTCTAGATGCACTTGGCGACACAGGACATACCAGATACATGTCTAGATGCACTTGACGACACAGGACATACCAGAAACATGTCTAGATGCACTTGACGACACAGGACATACCAGAAACATGTCTGGATGCACTTGGCGACACAGGACATACCAGAAACATGTCTGGATGCACTTGGCGACACAGGACATACCAGATACATGTCTGGATGCACTTGGCGACACAGGACATACCAGATACATGTCTAGATACACTTGGCGACACAGGACATACCAGATACATGTCTAGATGCACTTGGCGACACAGGACATACCAGATACATGTCTAGATGCACTTGGTGACACAGGACATACCAGATACATGTCTAGATGCACTTGGTGACACAGGACATACCAGATACATGTCTAGATGCACTTGGTGACAAAGGACATACCAGATACATGTCTAGATGCACTTGGTGACAAAGGACATACCAGATACATGTCTAGATGCACTTGGTGACACAGGACATACCAGATGAGTCTCTTGTCTACATGCATGTGTTTGGTACATCCTTTGTTTAAATGAATTTTGGATGCAATGACTTCCGTTACTAAGTGGGTGTTGCTGGGGCACTGGGGAATTTACACTTGGGCACTGTGTGTTCGATCTTCATTACTGATGTGCTGGTCCATTAGTTTTAAGGATTATTTATACTGAGGAGATTCAAAGCACTGAGAAAATACTGCACGCACAATTATAATAATAAACTGATATCGAACACTGGCAGACATTAAATTGTTGAAAGCTCATCTAGCTTTCCCAATATAGGATAGCCTTATACCTACCCCACTCATGCTTAAACTCCTTCACTGAATTAACCTCTAGCACCTCTACTGGAAGACTATTCCATGCATCCACTACCCTCTCAGTAAGGTAATACTTTCATTAGTCCCTGGCCTTATCTTATATCTAGGATAGCCTTATACCTATCCCATGCATGCTTAAACTCCTTCACTGTATTAACCTCTACCACTTCTACTGGAAGACTATTCCATACATCCACTATCCTCTAAGTAAAGTAATACTTTCATTAGTCCCTGGCCTTATCTTATATCTAGGATAGCCTTATACCTATCCCACGCATGCTTAAATTCCTTCACTGTATTAATCTCTACCACTTCTACTGGAAGACTATACCATACATCCACTACCCTCTCAGTAAAGTAATACTTTCATTAGTCCCTGGTCTTAATTTATATCTAGGATAGCCTTATACCTATCCCATGCATGCTTAAACTCCTTCACTGTATTAACCTCTACCACTTCTACTGGAAGACTATTCCATACATACACTACCCTCTCAGTAATGTAATACTTTCATTAGTCCTTGGCCTTATCTTATATCTAGGATAGCCTTATACCTATCCCACGCATGCTTAAACTGCATCACTGTATTAACCTCTACCACTTCTACTGGAAGACTATTCCATGCATCCACTACCCTCTCAGTAAAGTAATACTTTCATTAGTCCCTGACCTTATCTTATATCTAGGATAGCTTTATACCTATCTCATGCATGCTTAAACTCCTTCACTGTATTAACCTCTACCACTTCTACTGGAAGGCTGTTCCATACATCCACTACCCTCTCAGTAAAGTAATACTTTCATTAGTCCCTGACCTTATCTTATATCTAGGATAGCCTTATACCTATCCCATGCATGCTTAAACTCCTTCACTGTATTAACCTCTACTACTTCTACTGGAAGACTATTCCATACATACACTACCCTCTCAGTAATGTAATACTTTCATTAGTCCCTGGCCTTATCTTATATCTAGGATTGCCTTATACCTATCCCATGCATGCTTAAACTCCTTCACTGTATTAACCTCTACCACTTCTACTGGAAGACTATTCCATACATCTACTACCCTCTCAGTAATGTAATACTTTCATTACTCCCTGGCCTTATCTTATATCTAGGATAGCCTTATACCTATCCCACGCATGCTTAAACTCCTTCACTGTATTAACCTCTACCACTTCTACTGGAAGACTATTCCATACATCCACTACCCTCTCAGTAATGTAATACTTTCATTAGTTCCTGGCCTTACCTTATATCTAGGATAGCCTTATACCTATCCCATGCATGCTTAAACTCCTTCACTGTATTAACCTCTACCGCTTCTACTGGAAGACTATTCCATGCATCCACTACCCTTTCAATAAAGTAATGTTTCCCCTCTAATTTGAGACTGCTCACAGTTTGAGTTGCTCTTTTCCAGGGGTCTGCTGTTGTCTAAGTGTACACTTGGTGCAGTTCCAGGACTTAGTGCAGCACAGGAGGTAGAGACACAGAGGTAAGTCCAGCACTCACACTTGCACCACACATGGTGAGCCGGCATGAAGACCTCACTCAGTGCACATCTTGATATATGTATGAACACTTGGAACAGCAGCAATTCCAGGATCCATATTGCTGTGGCACGTGTGAGCAAGTGTCCTCACTGGAGCTCAGATTGGAGCTCAGATTGGAGCTCTGGCATATTGTAACACTGAGGAATATTTACAACCGAGTCTCTTGCTCACTGAGCAGAGCTTAGTGGGGTCATCTAGAAATGAGGGAGGAGATCAGCCAGAAGGGAACCAGGCACACAGTTGGGTGACGGTTAGACATGGTTGTAGTGTGGAAGGAATAGGGCAGCCAGTCCTGAGTTTCTCCATCCTAACAAAGTCGCTCACTTGAGTGAAGATGTTGGAGAGACAGACCCAGGGGTGGATTTGCTGGAGGAAACTGCTGTTTCTAACACCCAGGATGGCAGCTCCTTTAGCATAGAGTGGATCCTGGAGCTAGTGATGCCGAGGCAGGCTGTGGTGGTCGGGGACTCTATTATTGAGACAGTAGTTAGGATAATGTGAGGCTCTGATCTCAGTTTGCTGTCCCCCGGGGGGCCCGGGTTTGGCATGTTGCAGACAGAGTGGACAGATTATTGGTAGGGGCTGGAGAGGAGCCCGCCGTTATGCTCCATATTAGGACCAATGACGCAGTAAGAGGGAAATGGAGGGTCCTGAAAGGTAATTTTAGGGGGCAAGATTAAGAAATGGACCTCCAATCGTCCTCCACAGAGATACTACCTGTGCCATGTGCCAGAGAGACAGAGGGACATTAGGTAGATTAATGCATGGCTGAAGTCTTGGTATCAGAGCACTGGGCTGATTTTGCATTGGGTACAATCTCTACAGTCGTGATGGATTGCACCTGAATGCAACAGGGACTCATGTACTAGGGGATAGGATGGCTGGAGTGTTTAAACTAGGAATGAGGGGGTAGGGGGGAGGACCAGTAAGCACAGGGCCAGACAGTATAGGAAGGGAAGGTGACTTAGTTAGTACCCGGGGGGGGGGGGGGCGGTATAGACTTTCGGTTTATAGAATACATAGAATTACATGTATTCTATAAACCGAAAGTCTATAAACCGAACGACCTTCGGTTTATAGACTTTCGCCTTATAGAATACGTGTAATACTATTGCCTTTCTATAAACCGAACAAGAGCCCCATTCAAAAGAAATTCTTATCCGTCCGAATGGATGAAAACAAAACGAAAATTTTATTTTTGCACATGTCTAGTATTTGTTATAAGCCACCAAATATTGGAGAACTTGAAGAATCACAGCTACTAATGCAAATCGAAAAGGCTTCTAAAATAGGGTGTAATATCATTATGGGGGAGTTTAATTACCCAGAAGTAGATTGGAAAAATGTAACTACTAATCCTGCTAAAACAGTAACTTTCTGAATTTGTTGAATGATTTTTTTGTTTCTGCTAATACAGACACCAACCAGAGGGGAAGCCTGGATCTGGTCATAACTATCATGGAGGAGATTATCTCTAACATCCAAGCAAGGGAGCATTTAGGGAATAGTGAGATTAATTCAAAAAGGCAAATTGGTATAGGTCCCACCAAAACACTGAATTATAAAAAGGTAACTTTAGTAGGTTTAATACATGCTTTACCAGGAAAAGGTTAAAGCATCTTAACATGTATAGCTTGGAGGAAAGACGTAACAGGGGGGATATGATAGAAACATTTATATACATAAAGGGAATCAACACAGTAAAGGAAGAGAGTATATTTAAAAGAAGAAAAACTACCACAACTAGAGGACATAGTCTTAAAATAGAGGGGCAATGATTTAAAAGTAATATCAGGAAGTATTACTTTACTGAGAGGGTAGTGGATGTATGGAATAGCCTTCCAGCAGAAGTGGTAGAGGTAAACACAGTGAAGGATTTTAAGCATGTGTGGGATAGACACATTGGGCAGACTAGATGGACCGAATGGTTCTTATCTGCCGACACATTCTATGTTTCTATGTTTCTATCCCTTGGTCTAGTTGACTGGGATGGATTATTTTTGGGAAAGTAAGTGGAACCTTCAAACTAACACTACAAAAATATACATATAAATTGATACCCTTTGGTAACAAATATAAAAGAAGCAAATTAAAACCAATGTGTCTAACCAGCAAGGTAAATCAGGAAATAAATAAAACAAAGTAGCATTTATTATAAAGCTGAGGAATCAGCAGAGGTATTTGCAATATATAAAGAAGCCAACAAAGACTGTAACAAGGAAATTACATTGGCTAAATTACAGAATCAAAAAACAATTGCTAAAGAGACAAAGAGGAATCCCAAAACATCTTTACATATATAAATGGCAAAAAATGAAAGGCTGAAAATGTTGGGTCCTTGTTATCTGCAATGGGTGAGACAGTCAGTGGAGAAGTCTTACAATATCTGCTTTATCTCTGTTTGTACCAAGGAAGAACCAATGGACAAGAACCCGCAAGCTGCGTTTACAGAACAGTCACAGCGAGCATGTGATTGGCTGACACAAGAACCTGCAAGCTGCATTTACAGTCACAGCGAGCATGTGATTGGCTGACACAAGAACCTGCAAGCTACATTTACAGAACAGTCACAGCGAGCATGTGATTGGCTGACACAAGAACCTGCAAGCTACATTTACAGAACAGTCACAGCGAGCATGTGATTGGCTGACACAAGAACCTGCAAGCTACGTTTACAGAACAGTCACAGCGAGCATGTGATTGGCTGACACAAGAACCTGCAAGCTGCGTTTACAGAACAGTCACAGCGAGCATGTGATTGGCTGACACAAGAACAAGTGTTAAAACAATTAAATGGTGTTAAAATAGACAACGCCCCAGGGCCGAATGGTATACACCCACGGGTACTTAAAGAGCCTAGCCAGGTTCTGGCTAGACCGGTATTTTCATGGATTCTTTTATTTCAGGCATGGTGCCCACAGATTGGCGTAAAGCTGATGTGGTGCCCAAATTTAAAAAGGGATCAAAATCCCAGCCAGGCAATTACAGACCTGTAAGCCTGTAATCTGTGGTGGGGGAACTGTTTGAAGGGTTGCTAAGGGAATATAGTCAAGATGCCATCATGGACAGGAATCTCATTAGCAGAAGCCAACATTGCTTGATAAAAGACAGATTTTGTCAAACTAACTTAATTACAGTAAGCAAAAATATAGATATGGGTGTCGCAGTGGATGTTATATATTTAAACTTTGCTAAGGCATTTGATACAGTTAACAACAAAAGATTACTGTACATATTGACTTAAAGTGGCTTATGGCCAGAGGTTCGTTTGTGGATTGGCAATTGGTTGAATGACAGAATGTAAAGGGTGGTGGTAAATGGGAAGTTCCAAGATTGGACACGTGATAAGTGGAGTTCTATTCTGGGTCCTCTTCTTTTTAATTTGTTTATTAATGATCTCCCAGAGGGCATAGGGAGCCATGTCTCAGTGTTTGACGATAAAGCAAAATGAAGTAGGGTAATACAGTCTGAACTAGAGGTATCTTCACTGCTAGAGGATTTGATAAATGGCAAATGTGATTCAGTGTAGACAAGTGTAACATTATGCATTTTGGGAACAATAATAAAAATACAACATGTAGTTTAAATGGTGTTTCCTTGGGGAAATCTACTAATGAAAAAGATTTGGGAGTAGTTGTAGACAATAGACTTAGCAGTAGTGCACAGTGTCAGCTGGCAGCTGCAAAGGCCAATAAGATATTGGGGTGTATTAAAGGGGTATTGACTCACGGGAGGAAGATATTATTCTGCCTCTTTATAGGTCCATGGTAAGATCTCACCTTGAATAAGCGGTTCAATTCTGGGTGCCTTTTCTAAACAAATAGACATTAAGGAACTAGTGAAAGTGCAGAGGAGGGCTACAAAACTACTCAGGGGAATGGAAAGCTTTAGTTACATTTGGACACGCTAGAGAAACAGCATCTGATAATGTCATATAAATATGTTCAGGGCCCATACAAAGGGCTTTCTAAAGACCTGATCATTAACCCCTTGCCGACAAAGGACGTGCCAGGCACGTCCTGGGAGAATCTCCCTTAATGACAAAGGACGTGCCAGGCACGTCCTGCAGTGAATGAAGCGGTTTTCGCGATCAACGATCGCGAAAACCGCTTTAACAGTGCTGGTCTATTGCCTTCGACATCAAGGCAATAGCCAGCACCGATATTTCTATTTTGGGACCCCCACGATCGCCCCACGGAGCGATCGTGGGGAGCCATATTGGCGGAGCATGCTGCTCCGTCAATATGGCTAAATCCTCTGCCGGTCTGAGCTTCGGAAGTGAAAGTAACTTCACTTCCGTCGCTCTGAATATGCTACTTGACTACCCCTAGTGGTAGTTTAGTAGCATTGCAATGGAAAATAATTAAAATACATATTTAATTAAATAAAAACAGGTTATTTAGCTATATTAGCCTATAGGGTTAAAATTAAATATTTTTTAGCATAAGTGATAGGGTTAAAATTAAATTAAAGTTAAAAAATATTAAGGGATATAATAAGGATTAGAGTTGGGGTTAAATTTAGTGTTAGTGTTAAATTTTAGGTACGGGTTGGGGTCAAAAGATCAATATAGGAAAAAAACAAAAAACACTATTTTTGGTTTTTGCCCCATAACTCGCAAAAAAATACCGAAAAATATGGAAACATGCATATTTTTGAACTCGGGACAACATTTAGAAACTATTTAGACGGGGTCTTTTTTAATGATTTTATTTGTGTAAATTATATTTTAGGTCAAAGTTAGAAAAAGTGGGTTTTTTAAAATTTTTCATCATATTTTATGATTTTTTTTGTAGTAAATTATAAGATATGATGAATATAATGGTATCTAATAAAAAGCCCTACTTATGACGATAAAAACAACATATAATTTGTGTGGGTACTGTATGTGAGAAAGAAAAAATTACAGCTAAACACAAACACCCTAGAAATGTCAAAACAGCCATTGTCACCAAGTGAAAGTCAAGGTGAAAATGTCTTGTCACTAAGGGGTTAACAGAACAGTACAAAGGACAACCCAGTAAGACTGGAAAAAAGGAGATTTAGTTTATGACACTGAAAGGCATTTTTTATAGTAAGGACAATAAAGATATGGCATTCACTACCTGAAGAAGTGGTTCTAGCAAATAACTTAGATGCCTTTAAAAGCGGCCAGGGCTATGCATGTTAGTATAGGAATTAATATTTATTTAGTACTTACTAATCTTATTTGGAGTCAAGAAGGATTTTTTTCCCCACTGAAAGCAGAATTTGAAATTGCTGAAATAAGTATTTTTTTTGCTATCTTTTGGATCAACAGCGGTAAGGAAAAGGGTTGAACTTGATGGACACAAGACATTTTTCAACCTAAACTACTATGCAACTATGTAACCTTTTCCTGGTAAGTTTTATCCTTCAACCCGTGAACCAGTTTAGTAGCCCTTCTCTGAACTCTCTCCAAAGTATCAATATCCTTCTGGAGATACGGTCTCCAGTACTGCGTACAATACTCCAAGTGAGGTCTCACCAGCGCTCTGCACAATACTCCAAGTGAGGTCTCACCAGTGCTCTGTACAATGGCATGATCACTTCCCTCTAGCTACTGCTAATACCTCTCCCTATGCAACCAAGCATTCTGCTAGCATTTCCTGCTGCTCTATTGCATTGCCTACCTACCTTCAAGTCCTCTGAAATTATTACTCCTAAATCCCTTTCCTCAGATGTTGAGGTTAGGACTGTACCAAATAGTCTATATTCTGCTTTTGGGTTTTTACGCCCAAGGTGCATAATCTTGCACTTGTCCACATTAAGTGTCAGTTGTCACATCTCCGAGCATTTTTCTAGTTTAGCTAAATCATTTGCCATTTGGCTTATCCAAATTAAAAAAGTGAACCCAGCGCTGCAATCACAACTCTAGCAGCACTTAGGCAGTGTATCCCTAAACCACACAAAAACAGACAATATATACAAATAAAGAACAATAAGTGCGCTTGGAGCAAACTGTGATAAAAAAATATATGTGATAAACACAATAAATATATATATATATAACACCTTATAGGTGACAATGTGAAATAATATCCTGAGGAATCAGGAGGAAGCTTTGATCCCCCTCAAGGGGATGCACTCACAGGATGGCTGGATAATAGTTGCACTTCAAGGGTAAGGTGTCGTTTTGTAGGATCCTGCTGTGGCTAATCTGCTTAGATTTTAGCTCAGGAACAGAAACAACAGATATCCAATTAGTGTGTAACATATACAGACTTTTAATAAAAAGAAGTATCTGCTTACATGGAAGTTTTCTCTGTCAAACGTAGTGGGCGCCACACAGCTGCAGGAGAAATCTTGTCCAGTAAGTATCAAAAAATAAAAGATGTGGAATAAAAATATACACAATATATGTACATAAAGAACAGCAGGGTGAGTCCAATCCGCTACGCGTTTCACCCTTTGTGGGCTTCTACCAGACGCCTGGTAGAAGCCCACAAAGGGTGAAACGCGTAGCGGATTGGACTCACCCTGCTGTTCTTTATGTACATATATTGTGTATATTTTTATTCCACATCTTTTATTTTTTGATACTTACTGGACAAGATTTCTCCTGCAGCTGTGTGGCGCCCACTACGTTTGACAGAGAAAACTTCCATGTAAGCAGATACTTCTTTTTATTAAAAGTCTGTATATGTTACACACAAATTGGATATCTGTTGTTTCTGTTCCTGAGCTAAAATCTAAGCAGATTAGCCACAGCAGGATTCTACAAAACGACACCTTACCCTTGAAGTGCAACTATTATCCAGCCATCCTGTGAGTGCATCCCCTTGAGGGGGATCAAAGCTTCCTCCTGATTCCTCAGGATATTATTTCACATTGTCACCTATAAGGTGTTATATATATATATTTATTGTGTTTATCACATATATTTTTTTATCACAGTTTGTTCCAAGCGCACTTATTGTTCTTTATTTGTATATTTGGCTTATCCCTCCATGAACATCAACCCTGCTGCAAATCTTTGTATCATCAGAAAAAAGACAGAACTTACCAACAAACCTTCTGCAATATCACTAATAAAAATATTAAAGAGAATAGGTCCAAGTACAGATCCCTGAGGTACCCCACTAGTAACAAGACCTTCTGCAATATCACTAATAACAATATTATAGAGAATGGGTCCAAGTACAGACCCCTGAGGTACCCAACTAGTAACAAGACCTTCTGCAATATCGCTAATAACAATATTATAGAGAATGGGTCCAATTACAGACCCCTGAGGTACCTCACTAGTAACAAGACCTTCTGCAATATCACTAATAACAATATTATAGAGAATGGGTCCAAGTACAGACCCCTGAGGTACCCCACTAGTAACAAGACCTTCTGCAATATCACTAATAACAATATTATAGAGAATGGGTCCAAGTACAGATCCCTGAGGTACCCCACTAGTAACAAGACCTTCTGCAATATCACTAATAACAATATTATAGAGAATGGGTCCAAGTACAGATCCCTGAGGTACCCCACTAGTAACAAGACCTTCTGCAATATCACTAATAACAATATTATAGAGAATGGGTCCAAGTACAGATCCCTGAGGTACCCCACTAGTAACAAGACCTTCTGCAATATCACTAATAACAATATTATAGAGAATGGGTCCAAGTACAGACCCCTGAGGTACCCCACTAGTAACAAGACCTTCTGCAATATCACTAATAACAATATTATAGAGAATGGGTCCAAGTACAGACCCCTGAGGTACCCAACTAGTAACAAGACCTTCTGCAATATCGCTAATAACAATATTATAGAGAATGGGTCCAATTACAGACCCCTGAGGTACCTCACTAGTAACAAGACCTTCTGCAATATCACTAATAACAATATTATAGAGAATGGGTCCAAGTACAGACCCCTGAGGTACCCCACTAGTAACAAGACCTTCTGCAATATCACTAATAACAATATTATAGAGAATGGGTCCAAGTACAGATCCCTGAGGTACCCCACTAGTAACAAGACCTTCTGCAATATCACTAATAACAATATTATAGAGAATGGGTCCAAGTACAGATCCCTGAGGTACCCCACTAGTAACAAGACCTTCTGCAATATCACTAATAACAATATTATAGAGAATGGGTCCAAGTACAGATCCCTGAGGTACCCCACTAGTAACAAGACCTTCTGCAATATCACTAATAACAATATTATAGAGAATGGGTCCAAGTACAGACCCCTGAGGTACCCCACTAGTAACAAGACCTTCTGCAATATCACTAATAACAATATTATAGAGAATGGGTCCAAGTACAGACCCCTGAGGTACCCCACTAGTAACAAGACCTTCTGCAATATCACTAATAACAATATTATAGAGAATGGGTCCAAGTACAGATCCCTGAGGTACCCCACTAGTAACAAGACCTTGCATCGAATATACCCCATTGACTACAACCCCCTGTGCCTGGCACTCAGCCATTGTCTAATCCATTCTACCATTTTGAAATCCAAACTTAAAGATTTCAGTTTATTGATAAGCCTTCTATGTGCGACAGTGTCAAAAGCCTTACTGAAATCTAGGTAACAATGTCTACTGCACCACCCTGATCTATTATTTTACTCACCCGATCTAATAAATCAATAAGATTAGTTTGGCATGATCTCCCTGAAGTAAACCCATGTTGTCTCTGATCTTAAAAATCCATGTCATTGTAGATGTTCAACTTGAACATGGTTTCTATTAATTTCCCCACTACTGGTTTAAGACTTACTGGTCTGTAGTTGCCCCCCTCCTCCCTCCTACTTTTGTGAATGGGCACAACATTCGATAATATCCAATATATTTTTTTTTGGACTACTCCCATTACCAATGATTGGTTAAATAAATCCCTTAATGTTTTTGCTAGGATTCCACTAAGCTCTTTTAATAACTTTGGGTGTATCCCATCAGGGCCCATCGACTAATTTGAAGAACCTCTTCCTCTGTAAACTCACATGTATAAAATGACTCATTAGCTATAGTTTTATCCTTTTCTATTTATCTTCCATCTTTTTTTTTTAATCAAACTAAATCTTGTTTTCCTTTGTTTTTCTATGTTTTCTCCTAACTTGCACTGTCTCTTACTGCCAAGTCATATAGATCTATCTATCGTCCTCACTATGTTTTTTTTTAATACTTGCTAAATGCTTACTGTGACGAAGTGCCCTTCGCCACTTGGTCTTGGAGAGGCCTGTTTGCCAGCCTCCTCCCAAGTCTTTGTCCTATTCACTGTGCTTTCCCCAAGTTAAGATTGGATCCTATCTTTAATCCCTGTTTTTGTCACCTCTCCCATTGTCTTATGTAAGTCATTTAGTTTCCTGTGTGTATCTGAGCTGGGCACCTTTGTATCCTGAAAGGTGTGAGGCAGGATTTCCCTTTGTATGTCCTTAGGTTAAATTATAATCCTGTTATAGTTCATTTGTCTAATCTGGTTTGTCAAGATGTTCAACTGTATATATTCTGTGTTTCTAAATCATTAAACAGTTCTGGTCAGTTCTACTCCTGATACTGTGTGTCGTCCAGTGATTGGGGAAAGTGATGGGATATTCTTGGACTGTAATGCTGATTGTGCTGGATATTCTCTTGGATTTATTACTTGATCCTGCATCCTCTTAAAGTACTTGGTGGAGTTTAGCTGTGAGAAATCGGCTCTCCGCTACATTGGTGGCAGCGGTGGGATCCAGACCCACAGAGGAGCAAGTACCACGAAAGACAAAAGCATTGATGGATCACGGATGGAGATCAATTTCACCACTTTAAAGCTATCCACTGTAAAGGACCTCCTGGAAGCAAGGGGTATTCCCGCCAGCAACAAGACCAAGGCAGTCCTGGTTGCAGGAGTCATGGCGGAGTACAGAGCAGAAGAGGATCCGGCTTTGGTGCAGATTATACAGGGGCGGTTGGAATTTCAAAAAGAATTGCAATTCCGGCTGTCATTTTATGGGGAAAACCCACCAACAGAGATTATCGCCAAAACCATGACGGAGGTACAGGAGTTTGTACTACGACAGAGGGTCCAACAAACTCCAGAAAGGAACCATATTGTGCCCATGGTGCAGGAGAACAAACCAAAGGTACCGTACCAGGCTTTTAAGACTTATGTGGAGAACCAAGCGGCAAGGTGCCTCAAGCTTGAGTTGTACAGGTCGCGACTGTGGATACCCAAGCCTCCTTCCCAGCCGCAGGGTGAGTCCCAGGGAGAGGAGACAACTGGTCTCTCTCCCCAGCAGCAGTGTAAACTGCAGGGAGAAGAGGCAGCCGGCCTCTCTCCCCAGCGGCAGTGTACCCTACAGGGAGTGGAGGTAAACGGCCTCACTCCCCAGCGGCAGGGTGAGTTTCAGGGAGAGGAGACAACCGGTCTCTCTCCCCAGCGGCAGAGTATTGTATTGGGAGTGGAGACAGGCGACCGCCTTCCCCAGCAGCAAGATGCATCCCAGGGAGAAGAAAGTGTCATCCTTCCCCCCCAGCAGCAGTGTGTCCTACAGGGAGCAGAGACAGTCGGTCTCTCTCCCCAGCAGCAGGACAATATTATGGGAGTGGAGACAGTCGGTCTTCCTCTCCAGGGGCAGCCTGTGTTCCAGGGAGAGGAGCACGGCACCCTCTCTCCCCAGCGGCAGCTTAACTTACTAAGGGGAGACACCAATCTCCCAGACGGCGCAGATGGGACCGTGGTCTCTGTGCCTGACCCACAGGGATGCTGGACAGCCGGTCCAAATCCCCAGCTACAATCGCAGGAGTACAAGGGGAAGGGGGAAAGTGATGTCTCCCCTCTACAGCCAAGTCCCCACCAGGCTACCCTAGCAGAAGCTCTGGCATTGGGGCAGAGCGCAGCTGGCCTCTGCCCCCCAAGCCCCCACAGCGTGTTGCCCAGTTATCCCAGAGGAATACCTATGTGCAGTAATTGTTTGTTGTGGGTGGGCTACTCTGGCACTTGTTTACTGAGGGTGGGTGAATCGACTAACTTAGGTACTGACCGACAGAAGGTCAGGTACCTGGTTAGTCTCCCCCCAAAAGGGGAGATGTGTGACGAAGTGCCCTTCGCCACTTGGTCTTGGAGAGGCCTGTTTGCCAGCCTCCTCCCCTGTGACTATGGCCCTGGGGTGTATGGCCCTTTAAAAATGCCCAAAAAGCTAACTTTTGAACTTCTGGGTGGAATTGTTTGATTTTTAGTTATTTTCATATTTAAAGTATGCTGATTCTGAAAATGTATGTTTTATGTGAATGTGATGCATATTTTGAAAGTTATTAATATTGTATAGAACCTGTATATTTTAGCTTGGAGATAATTGAGCTGATACAAAGGTTAACTCAATTATCTCCCAAGCAGAGGAATGTACTGTAATTACTAGGATCCAAGTCTTTGTCCTATTCACTGTGCTTTCCCCAAGTTAAGATTGGATCCTATCTTTAATCCCTGTTTTTGTCACCTCTCCCATTGTCTTATGTAAGTCATTTAGTTTCCTGTGTGTATCTGAGCTGGGCACCTTTGTATCCTGAAAGGTGTGAGGCAGGATTTCCCTTTGTATGTCCTTAGGTTAAATTATAATCCTGTTATAGTTCATTTGTCTAATCTGGTTTGTCAAGATGTTCAACTGTATATATTCTGTGTTTCTAAATCATTAAACAGTTCTGGTCAGTTCTACTCCTGATACTGTGTGTCGTCCAGTGATTGGGGAAAGTGATGGGATATTCTTGGACTGTAATGCTGATTGTGCTGGATATTCTCTTGGATTTATTACTTGTTCCTGCATCCTCTTAAAGTACTTGGTGGAGTTTAGCTGTGAGAAATCGGCTCTCCGCTACACTTACTTTTTTTTTTTTTACCATTTTGGTCACTTCTGTGGAGTAAAACAGTGGTTTATTTATTTATTTACCAACAAACCCAGTGCAAAATCCCATCTGTCCTGGACTCTATTTAAACTGCTCCAGTCTGATACAAATGTGTTTACACAGTAACAGTGTCACTGTTCTTATATTAGATCACACTTACTAGTGATCACTAGATCCTAAACATCAACCTACAGTAATATCTGATAACACATCTCCATTTGTGAACACTAAGTCTAGTATGGCCTGCTTTCCAGTTGGCCCCTCAGCTACTTGCTTTAGAGATAATCCCAGTAGGGAGTTTTGGATATGCGTACTCCTGGCGCAAGCAACTGTTTTAGATTTACAGTTCACAACAGGAAGATTAAATCCAGTGAGAAGGACCCTACGATCCATTGTTCTAAAAAAAGAGATCCCTAAAGTAGATAACACGTTCACGACTTGCCTTTAACATGATAGCTAGTGTCCTAGGTGAATGCTTCCCTGAGAGGTGTTCTGAGAGGTTTGTATATGTAGACCTCATGTGGGGTCCATATCTCACCTCTGGCTGGTCAGCATGGTGGTGCTATGACGAGGAGTTGCACTCACAGGGGGCTCTCTTATTAGACAAGTTAGGTGGTCGTCTAAGGCCTCCAGCTTGTGGGGGCCTTGCAGTGGCCTAACTTGCCTAATTATCCTTGAGGTGTCAAGGGAGCTTAAAGCTGCCTGCATTAAGCCCCCTGTCACACTGACCTTCGGTTTCAGCACTTAAAGGGGTGGCATACCGTCTTCCTTGCCATTCCTGTTTGTTTTTCTGTTGCTGTTCGTGAGCGTCCTGTGCTACTCATGGACTGCGCGCTATTAACTTTGGAAGTGGATATTCTCCGCCCCCATTGCCAGCAGCAGAAGCGCCAGACCACCCTGAAGAGCCTCTCCTTCTCCATGCAGGTTCCCTGCCAGGTAGGGAGGGAGGGAGGGGGACATGTCATTTTGGGTGGATCTCAGTGATCTATTGATGGTCATAAAAATCATTAAACAAAAATCTGCTGGTGTGTGTGGGAGTGTGCTGGCTGAGTGTGTGAATGTGAGTGTGTGCTGGCTGAGTGTGTGTATGTGAGTGTGTGTGTTACTGTGTTTGTGATTGAGTGTGACTATGGGCACAATATGAGTGTATATGTATAGCACAAACATACACAGTCATATGCTGATCAGGTGCAGACGCTAGCACATACATACACAGTCATATGCTGATCAGATGCAGACGCTAGCACAAACATACACAGTCATATGCTGATCAGATGCAGACGCTAGCACATACATACACAGTCATATGCTGATCAGGTGCAGACGCTAGCACAAACATACACAGTCATATGCTGATCAGGTGCAGACGCTAGCACAAACATACACAGTCATATGCTGATCAGGTGCAGACACTAGCACATACATACACAGTCATATGTTGATCAGATGCAGACGCTAGCACATACATACACAGTCATATGCTGATCAGGTGCAGACACTAGCACTTACATACACAATCATATGCTGATCAGGTGCAGACACTAGCACATATATACACAGTCAAAAGCTGATCAGATGCAGACCCAACTGTTTGGGTGGATCTCAGTGATCTATTGATGGTCATAAAAATCATTAAACAAAAATCTGCTTGTGTGTGTGCACTGAGGTACATTGAGGTACATTGCGGTACATTGCGGTACATTGAGCTACATTGAGGTACATTGCGGGACATTGAGGTACATTGAGGTACAGTGAGGTACATTGCTGTACATTGCGGTACATTGAGGTACATTGCGGTACATTGAGGTACATTGAGGTACATTGCGGGATATTGAGGTACATTGAGGTACATTGAGGTACATTGAGGTACATTGAGGTACATTGCGGGACATTGCGGTACATTGCGGGATATTGAGGTACATTGCGGGACATTGAGGTACATTGAGGTACATTGCGCGACATAGAGGTACATTGAGGTACATTGCGGGACATTGAGGTACATTGAGGTACATTGCGGGACATAGAGGTACATTGAGGTACATTGCGGGAGATTGCGGGACATTGAGGTACATTGCGGGACATTGAGCTACATTGAGCTACATTGAGGTACATTGCGGGACATTGCGGTACATTGAGCTACATTGAGCTACATTGAGGTACATTGCGGTACATTGCGGTACATTGAGGTACATTGAGGTACAGTGAGGTACATTGAGGTACAGTGAGGTACAGTGAGGTACAGTGAGGTACAGTGAGGTACAGTGAGGTACATTGAGGTACATTGCGGGACATTGAGGTACATTAGGTACATTGCGGGACATTGAGGTACATTGAGGTACATTGCGGGACATTGCGGGACATTGAGGTACATTGCGGTACATTGCGGTACATTGCGGGACATTGAGGTACATTGCGGTACATTGAGGTACATTGAGGTACATTGCGGTACATTGCGGGACATTGAGGTACATTGCGGGACATTGAGGTACATTGCGGGACATTGAGGTACATTGAGGTACATTGCGGGACATTGAGGTACATTGAGGTACATTGCGCGACATAGAGGTACATTGAGGTACATTGCGGGACATTGAGGTACATTGCGGTACATTGCGGGACATAGAGGTACATTGAGGTACATTGCGGGAGATTGCGGGACATTGAGGTACATTGCGGGACATTGAGCTACATTGAGCTACATTGAGGTACATTGCGGGACATTGAGGGACATTGCGGTACATTGAGCTACATTGAGCTACATTGAGGTACATTGAGGTACATTGCGGTACATTGAGGTACATTGAGGTACAGTGAGGTACATTGAGGTACAGTGAGGTACATTGAGCTACATTGAGGTACATTGAGGTACATTGCGGTACATTGAGGTACATTGAGGTACAGTGAGGTACATTGAGGTACAGTGAGGTACATTGAGGTACATTGCGGGACATTGAGGTACATTAGGTACATTGAGGTACATTGCGGGACATTGAGGTACATTAGGTACATTGAGGTACATTGCGGTACAGTGAGGTACAGTGAGGTACATTGCGGGACATTGAGGTACATTGAGGTACATTGAGGTACATTGTGATACATTGCGGGACATTGAGGTACATTGAGGTACATTGAGGTACATTGAGGTACATTGTGATACATTGCGGGACATTGAGGTACATTGAGGTACATTGCGGGACATTGCGGGACATTGAGGTACATTGCGGTACATTGCGGTACATTGCGGGACATTGAGGTACATTGCGGTACATTGCGGTACATTGAGGTACATTGAGGTACATTGCGGTACATTGCGGGACATTGAGGTACATTGCGGGACATTGAGGTACATTGCGGGACATTGAGGTACATTGAGGTACATTGCGGGACATTGAGGTACATTGCGGGACATTGAGGTACATTGAGGTACATTGCGGGACATTGAGGTACATTGCGGGACATTGAGGTACATTGCGGGACATTGAGGTACATTGCGGGACATTGAGGTACATTGCGGTACATTGCGGGACATTGAGGTACATTGCGGGACATTGAGGTACATTGCGGGACATTGAGGTACATTGCGGGACATTGAGGTACATTGAGGGACATTGAGGTACATTGCGGGACATTGAGGTACATTGCGGGACATTGAGGTACATTGAGGGACATTGAGGTACATTGCGGGACATTGAGGTAAATTGAGGTACATTGAGGTACAGTGAGGTACATTGCTGTACATTGCGGTACATTGAGGTACATTGCGGTACATTGAGGTACATTGAGGTACATTGCGGGATATTGAGGTACATTGAGGTACATTGAGGTACATTGAGGTACATTGAGGTACATTGAGGTACATTGAGGTACATTGCGGGACATTGAGGTACATTGAGGGACATTGAGGTACATTGCGGGACATTGAGGTACATTGAGGGACATTGCGGGACATTGAGGTACATTGAGGGACATTGAGGTACATTGCAGGACATTGAGGTACATTGCGGGACATTGAGGTACATTGCGGGACATTGAGGTACATTGCGGGACATTGAGGTACATTGAGGTACATTGCGGTACATTGTGAATCTGGTTGGAACACCGTACTTAGTTTTTACTCCAAATGTTTCGGGTTCCCTTAGCACCTTATAAAATAAGGCCCTAGGTTTTTAACCCCTTAGTGACGCATGGTGCTTGAGTCCCAGACGACGCAAGTCCCAAAAAGTCACGATTTGTTCCTGGCCAGGAACATTATGGCACAGACCTGATCAGGGTCTTAATACACCCTGTGGGTCCCTGCCAAAAGATCGCCAGACCTCCGGATGTCATGGAGGCGTGCCTGCATTTCCCCCAAAGTGGCCTGATCTGACAGGTGGGATCCGGCAGCAAGTCCCTGCCACGGGATCTGAGCACAGCTCATCACGGGGAGCCACGGGGAGCCACGGGATCTCAGCACAGCTCATCACGGGGAGCCACGGGGAGCTGTGTAACGCTGGACGTACTATACTGTCTTTAAGGCACTGAAAATCAGGTCGGCATAGTACATCCTAGCATCCGGCAAGGGGCTAAGATTAGGGTGGCAGTCCACACCCCTGCGTTTAACTAATTATTGTTTGCTGATCACTTTTGGGTGATAGTTAGAAGGACTATGTTACATGATCTTGATATGACCTTCTGATTTATTGGATATAAGTTCCAGTGGACAGTCAATCATTGTGCCCAGTAACCTTCTAGGAGACAAGGTTTGGAAAATGTGTCACTTTCTCTCAAGTAAACCCACATGTATCTTTATAGATGCACTCGGGTTTACTCTCAGCTCTGCCTCACAGCTGAGGCAGAATTGGTCTGGAGGCTGGCGTGAGCTGATCAGCCGGCACAAAGCCAATTAGAGTGGGGCTTGCCCGGCTCGTCTGATCGATGTCTGGTTTCTACAGGTTCTCTGTCTACTGGTGCAGAAAGAGATCATCTTTACATGGGATCTGCAGAGGGGACATAGTTATGATTTGGACTATCAGGACAAGACCCCACTCTGACTGGTGACGGCTCCAGTAACCCTCCTGTGTTACACACGGATGTGGCTAATCTTTCTTGGTCTATAGAAGCACAAATACTCTAAATGCGAGTGAATGCACTGCAGACACCCCGGTATCCTCACCAGGTAGCCTGGAGACCAATACGGCGGGGTGATTCAGTGGTGCATCACATAGCTCCGCCCCCTTAGGATCGCCCCATATTTCAGCCCGTGGGTCACCGTTGCCAAGTGTGCAGTAGGGATACTGGTTTGTATGTGAGTAAGTGTGAGGACAGACATCAGGCACTGGGAATGTAAGGAGTGCTAGAAAAGTATAAACAAGATTAAGCCTTCAGCACACCCACCTCCTGGGAAGTCAGCGGAGAGGCCGTATCACACAGGGATTTGGGTGTTTGGTTTGTGTCAATCCTCTGTGTTGGTAATTATACAGCAAGTAGTGGAACTCACGGAGAGCACTCACAGCTCAGTGTGCTTTTATCCTGTTCATTAAGTGACCTGTTTGTGCAATTCCAGCAGTTAATGCAGCACATACATACATACTCACACATACATACATACATACATACATACTCACACATACATACATACATACATACATACTCACACATACATACATACATACATACTCACACATACATACATACATACATACATATATACATACATACTCACACATACATACATACATACATACATCCATACATACATGATCACACATACATACATACATACATACTCACATATACATACATTCTCACACATACACACATACATACATACATACATACACATACATACATACATACATACATACTCACACATACATACATACATACATACTCACTCATACATACATACATACATACATACATACATACATACTCACACATACATACATACATACTCACACATACATACATACATACATACTCACACATACATACTCACACATACATACATACTCACACATACATACATACTCACACATACATACTCACACATACATACTCACACATACATACACGCACACATACACACATACATACTCCCACATACATACATACATACATACATACATACTCCCACATACATACATACTCACACATACATACATACTCACACATACATACATATATACATACATACATACTCACACATACATACATACATATATACATACATACTCACACATACATACATGATCACACATACATACATACATTCATTCATACATACATACATACGCACACATACATCCATACATACATACATACTCACACATACATACATACATACATACATCCATGATCACACATACATACATACATACATACTCACATATACATACATTCTCACACATACATACATACATACTCACACATACATACATACATACATTCATACATACATACATACTCACACATACATACATACATACATACATACATACTCACACATACATACATACTCACACATACATACATACATACATACATACATTCATTCATACATACATACATACGCACACATACATACATACATACATACTCACACATACATACATACATACATACATATATACATACATACTCACACATACATACATACATACATACATACATCCATACATACATGATCACACATACATACATACATACATACTCACATATACATACATTCTCACACATACACACATACATACATACATACATACACATACATACATACATACATACATACTCACACATACATACATACATACTCACTCATACATACATACATACATACATACATACATACTCACACATACATACATACATACTCACACATACATACATACATACATACTCACACATACATACTCACACATACATACATACTCACACATACATACTCACACATACATACTCACACATACATACTCACACATACATACACGCACACATACACACATACATACTCCCACATACATACATACTCACACATACATACATACTCACACATACATACATATATACATACATACATACTCACACATACATACATACATACATACATATATACATACATACTCACACATACATACATACATGATCACACATACATACATACATACATTCATTCATACATACATACATACGCACACATACATACATACATACATACTCACACATACATACATACATACATACATACTCACACATAGATACATACATACATACATACATCCATGATCACACATACATACATACATACTCACATATACATACATTCTCACACATACATACATACATACTCACACATACATACATACATACTCACACATACATACATACATACTCACACATACATACATACATACTCACACATACATACTCACACATACATACACGCACACATACACAAATACATACTCCCACATACATACATACATACATACTCCCACATACATACATACATACATACTCACACATACATACTCGCACATACATACATACATACATACATACTCACACATCAGTCTGTTCCTCTAGATTGTAAGCTCTGTGAGCAGTGCTCTCTACCTCATGCATCAGTCTGTTCCTCTAGATTGTAAGCTCTGCGAGCAGGGCTCTCTACCTCATGTATCAGTCTGTTCCTCTAGATTGTAAGCTCTGCGAGCAAGGCTCTCTACCTCATTTATCAGTCTGTGCCTTTAGATTGTAAGCTCTGCGAGCAGGGCTCTCTGCCTCATGTATCAGTCTGCCTATGTTCATATAACGCATTCTGTAATTCCCTTTGATCTAGATTGTAAGCTCTGCGGGCAGGGCTCTCTGCCTCATGTATCAATCTGTTCCTCTAGATTGTAAGCTCTGTGAGCAGGACTCTCTACCTCATGTATCAGTCTGTTCCTCTAGATTGTAAGCTCTGTGAGCAGGGCTCTCTACCTCATGTACCAGTCTGTTCCTCTAGATTGTAAGCTCTGCGGGCAGGGCTCTCTACTTCATGTATCAGTCTGTTCCTATAGATTGTAAGCTCTGCGAGCGGGGCTCTCTACCTCATGTACCAGTCTGTTCCTCTAGATTGTAAGCTCTGTGAGCAGGGGTCTCTATCTCATGTATCAGTCTGTTCCTCTAGATTGTAAGCTCTGTGAGCAGGGGTCTCTGCCTCATGTATCAGTCTGTTCCTCTATATTGTAAGCTCTTTGAGCAGGGCTCTCTACCTCATGTATCAGTCTGTTCCTCTAGATTGTAAGCTCTGTGAGCAGGGGTCTCTATCTCATGTATCAGTCTGTTCCTCTAGATTGTAAGCTATGCGAGCAGCGCTCTCTACCTCATGTACCAGTCTGTTCCTCTAGATTGTAAGCTCTGCGAGCAGGGCTCTCTACCTCATGTACCAGTCTGTTCCTCTAGATTGTAAGCTCTGTGAGCGGGGCTCTCTACCTCATGTATCAGTCTGTTCCTCTAGATTGTAAGCTCTGTGAGCAAGGCTCTCTACCTCATGTACCAGTTTGTATAATTTAGTGTGTATTTCCCTTCTTAGATCTGTACCCAGCGCTATGTAAATTTATTGCGCTTTATAAATACATGTTAATGTAATATATATTAGTATAAATAGTGGGGAAATGGTATTCAAACCAGTATACTGTCTAGTTCATAAATATATATATAATATAAACTGCAATTGTAATCAGAAGATCTCACAGGATGTTGTGATCACAGGATTCTCGTGTGAGAATGACTAAAAGTAATTTTACATCAAATTACTACCACAACTAGAGGACATAGTCCAAAATAAGAGGGGCAACAATTTAACAGTTATATCAGGAAGTATTACTTTACTGAGAGGGTAGTGGATGCATGGAATAGTCTTCCAGTAGAAGTGGTAGAGGTTAATACAGTGAAGGAGTTTAAGCATGCATGGTATAGGTATAAGGCTATCCTAGATATAAGATAAGGTCAGGGACTAATGAAAGGATTACAGTACTGAGAGGGTAGTGGATGCATGGAGTAGTCTTCCAGTAGAAGTGGTAGAGGTTAATACAGTGAAGGAGTTTAAGCATGCATGGGATAGGTATAAGGCTATCCTAGATATAAGATAAGGCCAGGGACTAATGAAAGTATTACATTACTGAGAAGATAGTGGATGCATGGAATAGTCTTCCAGTAGAAGTGGTAGAGATGAATACAGTGAAGGAGTTTAAGCATGCATGGGATAGATATAAGGCTATCCTAGATATAAGATAAGGCCAAGGACTAATGAAAGTATTACATTACTGAGAGGGTAGTGGATGTATGGAATAGTCTTCCAGTAGAAGTGGTAGAGGTTAATACAGTGAAGGAGTTTAAGCATGCATGGCATAGGTATAAGGCTATCCTAGATATAAGATAAGGTCAGGGACTAATGAAAGTATTACATTACTGAGAGGGTAGTGGATGTATGGAATAGTCTTCCAGTAGAAGTGGTAGAGGTTAATACAGTGAAGGAGTTTAAGCATGCATGGGATAGGTATAAGGCTATCCTAGATATAAGATAAGGTCAGGGACTAATGAAAGTATTACTTTACTGAGAGGGTAGTGGATGTATGGAATAGTCTTCCAGTAGAAGTGGTAGAGGTTAATACAGTGTAGGAGTTTAAGCATGCATGGGATAGGTATAAGGCTATCCTAGATATAAGATAAGGTCAGGGACTAATGAAAGTATTACATTACTGAGAGGGTAGTGGATGTATGGAATAGTCTTCCAGTAGAAGTGGTAGTGGTTATACAGTCAAGGAATTCAAGCATGCGTGGGATAGTTATAAGGCTATCCTAGATATAAGATAAGGCCAGGGACTAATGAAAGTATTACATTACTGAGAAGATAGTGGATACATGGAATAGTCTTCCAGTAGAAGTGGTAGAGATGAATACAGTGAAGGAGTTTAAGCATGCATGGGATAGATATAAGGCTATCCTAGATATAAGATAAGGCCAAGGACTAATGAAAGTATTACGTTACTGAGAGGGTAGTGGATGTATGGAATAGTCTTCCAGTAGAAGTGGTAGAGGTTAATACAGTGAAGGAGTTTAAGCATGCATGGCATAGGTATAAGGCTATCCTAGATATAAGATAAGGTCAGGGACTAATGAAAGTATTACTTTACTGAGAGGGTAGTGGATGTATGGAATAGTCTTCCAGTAGAAGTGGTAGAGGTTAATACAGTGTAGGAGTTTAAGCATGCATGGGATAGGTATAAGGCTATCCTAGATATAAGATAAGGCCAGGGACTAATGAAAGGATTACTTTACTGAGAGGGTAGTGGATGTATGGAATAGTCTTCCAGTAGAAGTGGTAGAGGTTAATACAGTGTAGGAGTTTAAGCATGCATGGGATAGGTATAAGGCTATCCTAGATATAAGATAAGGTCAGGGACTAATGAAAGTATTACATTACTGAGAGGGTAGTGGATGTATGGAATAGTCATCCAGTAGAAGTGGTAGTGGTTATACAGTCAAGGAATTCAAGCATGCGTGGGATAGTTATAAGGCTATCCTAGATATAAGATAAGGCCAGGGACTAATGAAAGTATTACATTACTGAGAAGATAGTGGATGCATGGAATAGTCTTCCAGTAGATGTGGTGGAGATGAATACAGTGAAGGAGTTTAAGCATGCATGGGATAGATATAAGGCTATCCTAGATATAAGATAAGGCCAAGGACTAATGAAAGTATTACATTACTGAGAGGGTAGTGGATGTATGGAATAGTCTTCCAGTAGAAGTGGTAGAGGTTAATACAGTGAAGGAGTTTAAGCATGCATGGGATAGATATAAGGCTATCCTAGATATAAGATAAGGCCAAGGACTAATGAAAGTATTACATTACTGAGAGGGTAGTGGATGTATGGAATAGTCTTCCAGTAGAAGTGGTAGAGGTTAATACAGTGAAGGAGTTTAAGCATGCATGGGATAGGTATAAGGCTATTCTAGATATAAGATAAGGCCAGGGACTAATGAAAGTATTACATTACTGAGAGGGTAGTGGATGTATGGAATAGTCTTCCAGTAGAAGTGGTAGAGGTTAATACAGTGAAGGAGTTTAAGCATGCGTGGGATAGGCACAAGGCTATCCTAGATATAAGATAGGGAATTGGGGACTAATAAAATTATTTAGAAAATTGGGCATACTAGATGGACCGAATGGTTCTTATCTGCCGGTGACACATTCTATATTTCAATGGGATTTGCCCCAATGTACAGGTTTATCTGGACTCCGTGTAGCCCCTGTTATGTGAAGTGGGAGCTGGACCCAGAAGCCTGGTCACAGCTTTAAACATACAAAATCCAATCAGGCAACTAGTCCCCTGAACATACATTATATTCATTAAATCAGGACACATTGCTGTAGCCTTTAGGAGCCAGGCATATTAATTCAGGAGCCAGGCATATGGAACTTCCATACAGCTCTATGTCAAGCCATGCAATAGAACACGGGATCAGCTGATTACACATGTACAGAGCACGTTAATACATGGGAGTGGTCACTCACCTCCAGGAAGGATGGCCATCAGGATACAGAGTAAGAAGGGTCTGATCATGGTCACTGGGTATACAGTGTGATGGGCCACGGAGAATACAGCGTGATGGGCCACGGAGACTCAGGCAGCCTGTGTACAAACCTTACAAGATGAGACAAGCTGCACACAGCCCAACCAGTTTATTCACGGCACATTCACGCAGGGTGTGGGGGATTCTCTCACTGCTGCCAGACGAGCAACTTCAGCCAACAAGTCCTGTCTCTCTAGGAAAGTGTCTGACTACCATACAGATGTGTCACGTCTATTCTCATGTATCACACGTGCTGCTGCTGAAATCCATCACACTATTACCACATACTAAACATGCATGAGTTACACGCACATACAATAATACATGAAACATACAAAACCTCTATACATTAACACATACAACACTTAACACACAACACAAGTATAAATAAACCCACAAACATACTAAACACACATAAATTAGCATGTAGAACATATCTAAACATATACTACATATAACATACTAAACATACATAAAATAGCACATGACAGACTAGACATGCACAAATTAACATGTAGAACAGATATAAACATATACTACATATAACATACTAAACATACATAAAATAGCACATGACAGACTAGACATGCACACATTAACACATACAACGCATTACATACTACACATACATAAATTAGCATATGACAGACTAGACATGCACAAATTAACACATACAACGCATAACATACTACACATACATAAATTAGCATATGACAGACTAGACATGCACAAATTAACATATACAACGCATAACATACTACACATACATAAATTAGCACATGACAGACTAGACATGCACAAATAAACACATGCAACGCATAACATACTACACATACATAAATTAGCACATGACAGACTAGACATGCACAAATTAACACATAACATATTAAGCATATATACATTTAAACATATCAAGAGAGGAACAAGCAGTGCGCTGATTAGGTTGGGTTAACTAGACATAGAGCTTTTCCTTCATTATATGCACCCACTTCATGTCAGACTGGTTTAGACTCTTCCTCTCCATTTACTCTGGCCGCTGCTTCCAATGTATAGAGATACCGTCTGCATGCTGCGGAGGATTGCAACTTGGGTTAGTTACTACTTCCCCATGACACTCAGCCAGTCTGGATTAGGGTTGCCACCTGGCCGGTATTTTACCAGCAGGCCGGTAAAAATGTGGCATCAGGCCAATGTTGAGTCTATGGAGCCAGTAGTAAGGCTGGTATTTTTCTGAAGAAAAGGTGGCAACCCTAGTCTGGATAGTGAGGATTTACCAACTGGAGTGTCGAAGTATAGCTATTACATTGGTACTGCATACTGTGGAATGCATGTCTCATGATTCTCAGCCATCCATTTGGTTGTCCCTGCCTGTTTGGTGCACTATCCGTGTGGAAGCTGCGTTTTTCCGTTGTATGAGGACGCTAACCTGTATACATTTTATTATTGTTTTTATGTAATCCTCACAAATACAGGGGGCCAATAAAACATTTTGTTATTATAGACTTCACTATGTCTGGTCCACTTTCTGCTTTCTCCTGAGATAATATCCCTATTACCCTCTGAGTGAAGTTTGACATCCATCGTGTGGATGATAGGACGTGCAGTCCTCTTGCCTACTATACTCAGAGCCAGGTTTTTGGGCTCTGGACCACGTGAGTTCGGTTCCATTGGGGGTCACATATGAATATATATATACATTTGTTTTTTTTTATACTTCACAATTGGATTATTTCTCTTTTTTTTCTTTTTTATATACACTTTTTGCTTATGAGCCTCCTTGTCATTTAGGATAAGTATATATCTTTTTCATATTATATATTTTATATTGTTCACTTATACCTTTTTTTTTGCGCAACACTTTATTATTCTTTGAATGTTATAACAGCACCTGGAGTGCCAAAGGTTACTACCACTGCTGCATACCAATCAAGTGTCCAATTTTTCATCCAAGCCTTTATGTCCCACTAACAACCTTTTTCAGGGCCATCTTTAACAATGAATGGACCCCCTGGACCCCGCCCCTCATCCCCGGCATGCAATCACACCATCCACCCTAATACCTCCCTAACAAAAACAAAATAAACACACACACACTCACACTGAGTATATAAAATGTGAGAGAGACCGTTTATACAATATTTATATTATATATTGTGTGTATATATATATATATATAAATGACAGATTTATATGAAATATAATGTTAACCCGACAAATTATATATATTATATAAATATTATATAAAACCAGCCATATGATTAATCTAATAATATTTATATACATATATATATATACACACATCATATTCACTTAATACGGTATTTATATAATATAGCTTGGGAGTGGGGCTGTACAAATGCACACAGAGAGACAACATTACACATAGTCAGATAGACACACTTACACAGACAACCTTACACATAGTCAGATAGACACACTTACACACACAGACTTACAGAGACAATCTTACACAGTCAGATAGACACACTTACACACACAGACTTACAAAGACAATCTTACACAGTCAGATAGACACACTTACACACACAGACTTACAGAGACAATCTTACACAGTCAGATAGACACACTTACACAGACACAACCTTACACAGTCAGATAGACACACTTACAAACACAGACTTACACAGACACAACCTTACATAGTCAGATAGACACACTTACACACAGACTTACAGAGACAATCTTACACAGTCAGATAGACACACTTACACAGACACAACCTTACACAGTCAGATAGACACACTTACACACACAACCTTACACACACACTTACACAGACACAACCTTACATAGTCAGATAGACACACTTACACACAGACAATTACACAGACACAACCTTACATAGTCAGATGGACACACTTACACACACAGACTTAGATAGACACACTTACACACTCACACAGACACAACCTTACATAGTCAGATAGACACACTTACACACACAGACTTACAGAGACAATCTTACACAGTCAGATAGACACACTTACACAAACAGACTTACACAGACAACCTTACACAGTCAGTTAGATACACTTACACACACAATCAGACTTGCAAAGACAACCTTACACAGTCAGATAGACACACTTACACACACAGACATACAGAGACAATCTTACACATTCAGATAGACACACTTACACAGACACAACCTTACACAGTCAGATAGACACACTTACGAACACAGACTTACACAGACACAACCTTACATAGTCAGATAGACACACTTACACACACAGACTTACAGAGACAATCTTACACAGTCAGATAGACACACTTACACAGACACAACCTTACACAGTCAGATAGACACACTTACACACACAACCTTACACACTTACACAGACACAACCTTACATAATCAGATAGACACACTTACACACACACACTTACACAGACACAACCTTACATAGTCAGATGGACACACTTACACACACAGACTTAGATAGACACACTTACACACTCACAGACACAACCTTACATAGTCAGATAGACACTCTTACACACACAGACTTACAGAGACAATCTTACACAGTCAGATAGACACACTTACACAAACAGACTTACACAGACAACCTTACACAGTCATTTAGAGACACTTACACACACAATCAGACTTGCAAAGACAACCTTACACAGTCAGACACACTTACACACACACATAACTTTTCTTTATAAGGTTGTTTGTTCCCCTCACTGCTCGTTTACCTTACATTTGCAGGGATGGGGCGGTTCTTCTGTGCGTGGCTCCATTTCTTCTGAGCACCGGGATGTCACGGACATCCGGTGCTCTAACATGCTCTGTGTGTGAGGGGGCGGAGATTTCCCCCCTTGCGCGACACAGGCTGATGCGGTCAGTGCTGATCGCATAGTGCAGGTAGCAGTTAAGGATGTGCATGGGCAGCGGGCCCACCGGCAGCTGCCTTGGGCCCCCCAGGAGTAAGTGGGCCCGGGGCAGCTGCCCCGTTTGCCCCGGGTTAAAGACGCCCTGACCTTTTATTTGTAACACTTCCCAATGTTTTCTGTGCCTCACAGAGCTGCACTACACAGCACAACATTAACTGGTGTTTACTGCAACTCCCATGATGTTAAGCCAGTAACATTGCTAGTTGATAAATACCGAATAGTAAAAAGTTTACGAATAAAAACAGGTACGTTTGCAGATATTTTTTCTGCCTTTTATAGTCAAACTCCCTAAATCTGGTGTAATTTTCACAGGCATCCTGATTTGGTTGTGGGGTTTGCTGGTTTGTTAGCCGGTCTTCTCATTTTTCCAGTTAATGGGTAGCTAACATTTGCCTCCAACAATGAAACCCCTCTTCTGAGCCAGTATGGGGGGGAAAGGGGGGGAGGACACCCATGACAACACATAACATAGTGAATATGAACAAATGAATTGATTTCAAAACTTTTTGTACCCTTCAATGTTTGTCTTAACATTTCTGCATTGTTTGTGTTTAGCTGTAATTTTCATCTTTCTCCTTCAGCAACAGAATTGATCTCTGATCTCTTAATCACTGTCTTGTACAGCGGCCATTGGCTCGAAGGGGTCCATGTATAGTGTGAATACAGAGGCAAATGGTGATAATTAGTATACCATATTTGCATATTCTTACCCAGAATCCCATGCGGTGGTGTGAGTACTGCAAGTTTTGGATTTCCGTGTTAAAAGCAAGTCCCCTGGCATGTCTGGTGTGTGTTTAATAACAAAACCTCTGCTACCCCCTTATTTTTAAGTGGAGGGATTTTTCCCACCAGCTTTAGCACATTTAAAGTGGCAGTACAGATTGATGTGAATTTCTATTTCACTAAATTAAGTTTAAAACCTGGTGGAAATAGTCCAGAAAAAAACAGGTTTAATATTTTCTCTGCCTCATCGGTGGAGTATCTAGTACTGGGTAAGGAAGGGACAAACTACCTTAACCCCTTCGTGAGCAGAGCAAAAGATTCTAACATGTCCGGCCCCTGATAGAGCTATACAGAGCAAAGATTGTAAACAACATGTCCGCCCCCCGACAGAGCTATTCAGAGCAAAGATTCTAAACAACATGTCCGCCACCTGATAGAGCTATACAGAGCAAAGATTCTAAACAACATGTCTGCCCCCTGATAAAGCTATACAGAGCAAATATTCTAAACAACATGTCCGCCCCCTGATAGAGCTATACAGAGCAAAGATTCTAAACAACATGTCCGCCCCATGATAGAGCTATACAGAGGAAAGATTCTAAACAACATGTCTGCCCCCTGATAAAGCTATACAGAGCAAAGATTCTAAACAACATGTCCACCCCCTGATAAAGCTATACAGAGCAAAGATTCTAAACAACATGTCCGCCCCCTGATAGAGCTATACAGAGCAAAGATTCTAACCAACATGTCTGCCCCCTGATAGAGCTATACAGAGCAAAGATTCTAAACAACATGTCCGCTCCCTGATAGAGCTATACAGAGCAAAGATTCTTACAACATGTCCATCCCCTGATAGAGCTATACAGAGCAAAGATTCTAAACAACATGTCCGCCCCCTGATAAAGCTATACAGAGCAAAGATTCTAAACAACATGTCCGCCACTTGATAGAGCTATACAGAGCAAAGATTCTAACCACATGTCTGCCCCCTGATAGAGCTATACAGAGCAAAGATTCTAAACAACATGTCCGCCCCATGATAGAGCTATACAGAGCAAAGATTCTAAATAACATGTCTTCCCCCTGATAGAGCTATACAGAGCAAAGATTCTAAACAACATGTCTTCCCCCTGATAGAGCTATACAGAGCAAAGATTCTAAACAACATGTCTTCCCCCTGATAGAGCTATACAGAGCAAAGGTTCTAACCAACATGTCTCCCCCCCCCCCCCCCCCCCTGATAGAGCTATACAGAGCAAAGGTTCTAAACAACATGTCCGCCCCCTGATAGAGCTATACAGAGCAAAGATTCTAACCAACATGTCCGCCCCCTGATAGAGCTACAAATTACTTTACTTGTATTATTTCATTAAATCATTTCTATTTAAACCATCCACACTTAATATAATTGTTTCTATATGCTTAAATTCATTTCTTGTATGAATTTTCTTTTCAGGACTTTGAAAAATGTTCCCCATTAATGTGAATAATAATTTATTTTGTCTATCATTTCCTCAGGTGACATGCTGATATTCTGGACAGTATAGGTATATAATATATATATATATATTGCTCCTTTTCCCATGGAATTGAAGTGATATTTCTGGTCTAACTTGACTCACACGCCCAGTATCTATCGTGGTGACCGACTGCTAAATCCCTGATAAAAGTGCGGACAATCCCCTCGAGACACACCCCTGACACTCACCGACAAGCAACTCCAATTATCTGGGGAGTGATAATCAGACAGAACTTAATGCAGCAAAGCATGGGAAAAAGAGCATCCTCCTCCTAATACACAGACACACCTCCTCCTAATACACAGACACCGGGACACACACCTCTCACCTCCTCCTAATACACAGACACCGGGACACACACCTCTCACCTCCTCCTAATACACAGACACCGGGGGACACACCTCTCACCTCCTCCTAATACACAGACATCGGGACACACACCTCTCACCCCTCCTAATACACAGACACCAGGACACACACCTCTCACCTCCTCCTAATACACAGACACCGGGACACACACCTCTCACCCCCTCCTAATACACAGACATTGGGACACACACCTCTCACCCTCTCCTAATACACAGACACCAGGGCACACACCTCTCACCTCCTCCTAATACACAGACATCGGGACACACACCTCTCACCCCTCCTAATACACAGACACCAGGACACACACCTCTCACCTCCTCCTAATACACAGACACCGGGACACACACCTCTCACCCCCTCCTAATACACAGACACCGGGACACACACCTCTCACCTCCTCCTAATACACAGACATCGGGACACACACCTCTCACCTCCTCCTAATACACAGACACCGGGACACACACCTCTCGCCTCCTCCTAATACACAGACACTGGGACACACACCTCTCACCTCCTCCTAATACACAGACACTGGGACACACACCTCTCACCTCCTCCTAATACACAGACACCGAAACACACACCTCTCACCTCCTCCTAATACACAGACACCGGGACACACACCTCTCACCCCCTCCTAATACACAGACACCGGGACACACACCTCTCACCTCCTCCTAATACACACACACCTCTCACCTCCTCCTAATACACAGACACTGGGACACACACCTCTCACCTCCTCCTAATACACAGACACCAGGACACAGACCTCTCACCCCTCCTAATACACTGACACCAGGACACACACCTCTCACCTCCTCCTAATACACAGACACCGGGACACACACCTCTCACCTCCTCCTAATACACAGACACACCTCCTCCTAATACACAGACACCGGGACACACACCTCTCACCTCCTCCTAATACACAGACATCGGGACACACACCTCTCACCTCCTCCTAATACACAGACACCGGGACACACACCTCTCACCTCCTCCAAATAGACAGACACCAGGACACACACCTCTCACCTCCTCCTAATACACAGACATCGGGACACACACCTCTCACCTCCTCCTAATACACAGACACACACCTCTCACCTCCTCCTCATACACAGACACCGGGACACACACCTCTCACCTCCTCCTAATACACAGACACCGAAACACACACCTCTCACCTCCTCCTAATACACAGACACCGGGACACACACCTCTCCCCTCCTCCTAATACACAGACACCAGGACACACACCTCTCCCCTCCTCCTAATACACAGACACCGGGACACACACCTCTCACCCCCTCCTAATACACAGACACCAGGACACACACCTCTCACCCCCTCCTAATACACAGACACCGGGAAACACACCTCTCACCCACTCCTAATACACAGACACTGGGACACACACCTCTCACCCCTCCTAATACACAGACACCAGGACACACACCTCTCACCTCCTCCTAATACACAGACACACCTCCTCCTAATACACAGACACCGGGACACACACCTCTCACCTCCTCCTAATACACAGACACCGGGACACACACCTCTCACCCCTCCTAATACACAGACACCGACACACACACCGCTCACCTCCTCCTAATACACAGACACCGGGACACACACCTCTCACCCCCTCCGAATACACAGACACCGGGGGGGACACCTCTCACCTCCTCCTAATACACAGACACCCGGACACACACCTCTCACCCCCTCCTAATACACAGACACCAGGGACACACACCTCTCACCTCCTCCTAATACACAGACACCAGGGACACACACCTCTCACCTCCTCCTAATACACAGACACCGGGACACACACCTCTCACCTCCTCCTAATACACAGACACCGGGACACACACCTCTCACCTCCTCCTAATACACAGACACCGGGGGACACACCTCTCGCCTCCTCCTAATACACAGACACTGGGACACACACCTCTCACCTCCTCCTAATACACAGACACCAGGACACACACCTCTCACCCCCTCCTAATACACAGACACCGGGACACACACCTCTCACCTCCTCCTAATACACAGACACCAGGACACACACCTCTCACCTCCTCCTAATACACAGACACCGGGACACACACCTCTCACCTTCTCCTTATAACCAGGACAACGAGACACACACCTCTCACCTCCTCCTAATACAGACACCGGGACACACACCTCTCACCTCCTCCTAATACAGACACCGGGACACACACCTCTCACCTCCTCCTAATACAGACACCGGGACACACACCTCTCACCTCCTCCTAATACACAGACACCGGGACACACACCTCTTCCTAATACACAGACACACACCTCTCACCTCCTCCTAATACACAGACACACACCTCTCACCCACTCCTAATACACAGACACACACTCCTAATACACAGACACACACCTCTCACACACTCCTAATACACAGACACACACCTCTCACACACTCCTAATACACAGACACACACCTCCTCCTAATACACAGACACCGGGACACACACCTCTCACAGCCTCCTAATACACAGACACCGGGACACACACCTCTCACCTCCTCCTAATACACAGACACACACCTTTCACCCACTCCTAATACACAGACACACACCTCCTCCTAATACACAGACACCAGGACACACACCTCTCACCTCCTCCTAATACACAGACACACACCTCTCACCACCTCCTAATACACAGACACACACCTCTCACCTCCTCCTAATACACAGACACCGAGACACACACCTCTCACCACCCGACTGAAGGAATCAGGATAGCGCCGCTATTTATACATAACCCCCATTCTGACAGCTTTATACAGACCGTACAGACGCAAGAGTAAAAACCCGACTGAAGGAATAAGGATAGCGCCGCTATTTATACATAACCCCCATTCTGACAGCTATATACAGACCGTACAGACGCAAGAGTAAAAACCCGACTGAAGGAATCAGGATAGCGCCGCTATTTATACATAACCCCCATTCTGACAGCTTTATACAGACCGTACAGACGCAAGAGTAAAAACCCGACTGAAGGAATCAGGATAGCGCCGCTATTTATACATAACCCCCATTCTGACAGCTTTATACAGACCGTACAGACGCAAGAGTAAAAACCCGACTGAAGGAATCAGGATAGCGCCGCTATTTATACATAACCCCCATTCTGACAGCTTTATACAGACCGTACAGACGCAAGAGTAAAAACCCGACTGAAGGAATCAGGATAGAGCCGCTATTTATACATAACCCCCATTCTGACAGCTTTATACAGACCGTACAGACGCAAGAGTAAAAACCCGACTGAAGGAATCAGGATAGAGCCGCTATTTATACATAACCCCCATTCTGACAGCTTTATACAGACCGTACAGACGCAAGAGTAAAAACCCGACTGAAGGAATCAGGAGAGCGCCGCTATTTATACATAACCCCCATTCTGACAGCTTTATACAGACCGTACAGACGCAAGAGTAAAAACCCGACTGAAGGAATCAGGAGAGCGCCGCTATTTATACATAACCCCCATTCTGACAGCTATATACAGACCATGCAGACGCAAGAGTAAAAACCCGACTGAAGGAATCAGGATAGCGCCGCTATTTATACATAACCCCCATTCTGACAGCTATATACAGACCGTACAGACGCAAGAGTAAAAACCCAGACTGAAGGAATCAGGATAGCGCCGCTATTTATACATAACCCCCATTCTGACAGCTTTATACAGACCGTACAGACAGATATGCCCACACAATTTTTGAAGTTCCTTTAGAACATTAATTTGTCACAGTCAATGAATAGTGCTGGTAGTGACCCTTGGTGGTCAGTAATGTTACCGAAATGTAAATGCATGGATTTATTTGGGATATGATATGGAAGGTATGATATGATAGGGGGGATATGATATGATAGGGGGGATATGATATGGAAGGTATGATATGATAGGATGGGGATATGATGGTGTTGGCATGATAGGATGGGGGATATGATATGGTAGGTATGATATGATAGGATGGGAGTTATGATATGGTAGGTATGATATGGTATGATGGGGGATATGATGGTGTAGGTATGATATAATAGGATGGGTATTTGATGGTGTAGGTATGATATGATAGGATGGGGGATATGATATGGTGGGTATGATATGATAGGATGGAGAATATGATATGGTAGGTATGATATGATGGTGAATATGATTTGTTTGGTATGATATGATAGGATGGGGATTATGATATGGTAGGTATGATATGATAGGATGGGGAATATGATATGGTAGGTATGATATGATGGTGAATATGATTTGGTAGGTATGATATGATAGGATGGGGGTTATGATATGGTAGGTATGATATGATAGGATGGGGATTATGATATGGTAGGTATAATATGATTGGATGGGGAATATGATTTGGTAGGTATGATAGGATGAGGGTTATGATATGGTAGGTATAATATGATAGGATGGGGGATATGATATGGTAGGTATGATATGATAGGATGGGGGATATGATATGGTAGGTATTATATGTTAGGATGGGGGATATGATATGGTAAGTATGATATGATAGGATGGGGGATATGATAGGTATGATATGATAGGATGGGGAATATGATATGGTAGGTATGATATGGTAGGATGGGGGATATAATAGGTATGATATGATAGGATGGGGGATATGATATGGTAGGTATGATATGATAGGATGAGGGATATGATATGGTAGGTATGATATGATAGGATGGGGGATATGATAGGGTAGGTATGATATGATAGGATGGGGGACATGATATGGTAGGTATGATATGGTAGAATGGGGGATGATATGATATGGTAGGTATGATATGATAGGATGGGGGATATGATATGGTAGATATGATAGGATGGGGGTTATGATATGGTAGTTATGATATGATAGGATGGGGGATATGATATGGTAGGTATGATAGGATGGGGGATATGATATGGTAGGTATGATATGATAGGATGGGGGATATTATGTGGTAGGTATGATATGGTAGAATGGGGGATGATATGATATGGTAGGTATGATATGATAGGATGGGGGATATGATATGGTAGGTATGATATGATAGGATGGGGGATATGATATGGTAGGTATGATATGATAGGATGGGGGATATGATATGGTAGATATGATATGATAGGATGGGGGATATGATATGGTAGATATGATATGATATGATGGGGGATATGATATGGTGGGTATGATATGATATGATGGGGGATATGATATGATAGGATGGGGGATATGATATGGTAGGTAGGGTATGATGGGGGATATGATATGATAGGATGGGGGATATGATATGGTGGGTATGATATGATAGGATGGGGGATATGATATGATAGGATGGGAGTTATGATATGGTAGGTATGATATGATAGGATGGGGGATATGATATGGTAGGATGGGGGATATGATATGGTAGGTAGGGTATGATGGGGGATATGATATGATAGGATGGGGGATATGATATGATAGGATGGGAGTTATGATATGGTAGGTATGATATGATGGGGGATATGATATGGTAGGTATGATATGATAGGATGGGGGATATGATATGGTAGGTATGATATGATAGGATGGGGGATATGATATGGTGGGTATGATATGGTAGGTAGGGTATGATATGGTAGGATGGGGGATATGATATGGTAGGTATGATATGATAGGATGGGGGATATGATATGGTGGGTATGATATGGTAGGTAGGGTATGATATGGTAGGATGGGGGATATGATATGGTGGGTATGATATGGTAGGATGGGGGATATGATATGGTAGGTATGATATGATAGGATGGGGGATATGATATGGTAGGTATGATATGATAGGATGGGGGATATGATATGGTGGGTATGATATGGTAGGTAGGGTATGATATGATGGGGGATATGATATGGTGGGTATGATATGGTATGATGTGGTGTGAAAGCTGCCATCCTGCTTCCTCTTCATTGCTGCTCCTCTGCCGAGGTGCCATGGTGTATGATGGATTTGGTACCTCTGGTACACCTGCTGTGTGTGGTGGATGTAGCCCCCGCATGTCACACTGCCCTTCTTCTCTTCCCATAGATCTGCCTCCCTGCACTTCTCCCCATCGTCAGCAGAGTCCCCCTGCCTCTCTGTCCTTGTCCCCGTCTAGCCCCCTGACTTTCACCTCTCTTCCCTCTCTCCTCACTCCTCATTTCTAGGTCCTCTCCCAATCCCTCCATCACGACCTCCACACAAAAATCTCCGACTCCGGTGCCCTGTGCGGTGTCTTAGCAAGTTCCAATCACAGCCAGGGTGTGACTGAGTAGATGGGCTTATATATTTTCTCATGTTAGGGGTGTGTGTGACTCCTGATTGGCTAAGAGTTATTCAGAGGGCGTTATTGGCTGGCGTTTGCATGATTAGTGTTTTCCTGATGATCCGATTGGTTTCTTCCTTTGTCTCAGTTATTTAGCGCACTTTTTGACTTCCTTTAGCAGGCGAAAGCCTGTGCGGTATTCCAGAAGGAATTGCACGCGGCAGATGACATGTTCGGGGCACGCTAATTAGCGGGGGCCACAGACTGTAGGCCATTGTGCATTAATTTTAGCTGCAGCTTATAAGCTGCCCCTCTGGGGGTTGGTTGACATAAGCTATATATTCACTTTTTCAATTTTGAACTACCGGAGAACCTGTTACAAAAAGTGGTATTTGCAATGTATTAGACACGTGTACAACATTCAGAAAGTAAGCCGGGAAGAGATGCTCCTTTAATGACTGAACAGGTGACCTCTGACCTGCCATCTCCAGTCTCCTTTTATTCTCACTCTGTTTGAAACATCTTGCAAGGCAGACTGCTCCACGTAGAGTAACGTAGAAGATTAACGGGAACCAGAATTACTGATATGTTAAATAAACACATTACTTCCAAACTAAGCAGGCTAATAACGATTACACATATCACAATAAGAGTGGGGATCCCAGGTTCATTGTTACTGTAGAACTCTGTATTCTTGTAACGCCAGGCCAGTCTTGGGAACACGGGTTGTACACCTTGCGCTCCTTGTTCATCATGGTCTGCTCCTGCCGGGGCACTGGATTTTATAGCCGACCACATACACCTGGATGTAAACTCGGACTTGATTTATCCTGGTGGAAAAGATCAGAGTAAGAAGCCAGTTTCTTATTCCAACAACATTAAAAAGTTTGTGGTGCATTCACTGGTGAAAACATATCAAACATCGTTGGTAAGACTGCATTTGGAAAATTCACTGTGATTTTGGGCACAGTGCAAAAAAGGACATCATGGAAATAGAATGGGTTTAGAGACGGACTGCAAAACTGATTAAAAAGGTTGTTAGATTTCTGCTAGAAAGACAGGCTGTTAAAATTGGTATAGTTTTCTCTGGAGCAAACATGATTTGGTGGGGATATTATAAACCTTTACAAGTATGTTCAAGGTCAATATAAATAAATTAATACACTCAATGGTTATGAGTGTTATAGGTCAATATAAAGACATTTAGACAAAAAGAGCTAATATTTTAAATACTGAGAAGGATTCCACCAGCTTTTAGTAAATGCTATCAAAAGAGGTAGAAAAAATATTCGCAAACTGTTTTTATTCGTAATTTGCATAAAATATATTTGTGTTTAATTAGGACACACCCTTCTTAATTTGTATTCCTTCATTAAATAATTTCTTTATAAATCACCTACATTTGTAATTTGTACATTTTGTAATTTATTGCTACAGTTGTCCTCTAAGCAAAAGTGAAACAAATCCTTTCCTGCGATTCTGTGTTATTTTACTTTATGAATCTCTGGCTACTTTACTTGCCTGGCTTTACTTACCGGTACTTGGTACAGAGCTGGATCCCAAGGGGCCCACATCGCTCCACGTAGCTCTCCCGCACGCCCTGTCTGATGGCCCTCGCTGTGCTCACCTTCATGGTAACGATTGGACAGGTCCTGAAAGGGATAACTAGCATTACATGGGATTCACAGCCAATATACCACAAACTACTCTCATCACTCACAGCTTCCTATACACACCTCCTACCACAAACTACTCTCATCACTCACAGCTTCCCATACACACCTCCTACCACAAACTACTCTCATCACTCACAGATTCCTATACACACCTCACACCACATTATAACTCACATCTTGATAGACATAATCTGAAATCACTCATATACAGAATCCACCATTTCTTGGTTTAATATATAGAATGCACAAACCATCATATCACCACTCTCATCACTCACAGCTTAATACCTAGAATCCACAAGCACTTATATCAGCACTCCCATCACTCACAGCTTAATACCTAGAATCCACAAGCCCTTAAATCAGCACTCCCATCACTCACAGCTTAATACCTAGAATCCACAAGCCCTTAAATCAGCACTCCCATCACTCACAGCTTAATACCTAGAATCCACAATCCCTCATTTCACCACTCCCATTACTCACAGTTTCTCGCATCTGTGCCCCGTAGTTCCTTCCAGACAGGCACATTTATTGAACTGCTTGCAGGGGGCTCCGTGTTTACAAGGGGGGATGCAGGGATCAATCACCGCTGGAAGGGAGGAATGAGGAAGATTACTGGATTTATTTACCCCGAGTTACTGCAGGGCAGATTCTGGCTCTCTCAGGCTTGGAGGGATCTCTCATTGCTCTATCAGAGGCAGGGGTTGTACCCATCACGTTTCACTCCATTTTATACACAGTAGCTGCCAAAGAAATAACTCACCAGTCTCACACCTAGGCCCAAGGAAGCCAGCTGGGCAGCGGCAGAAGTTGTACCCGACGCATTTGCCGCCATTCTCACAGGGCTTCTCACAGCGGACCGGTTCTGCAAAACACAAACTGCTTGAGGCACATGGAGCACGGAATAAAGACCACACTCCTGATCCCACCATTCTCTCTTACCTATCTGGCAGCGGGCTCCTTGCCACCCGACGGGGCACACACACGTATTGATATCCATGCACCTGCCCCCGTTCAGACAGGGAGGAGAGCAGAGGGCTGAAGGTGTGAAAAGAAGACGAATATCATAGATAAAAGTGAAGTTACTTCGCCTTATACTCCCATCACTATGAATCTATCTTTTCCTCTAGTTGTGGTAGTTTTTCTTCCTTTATATATCCTCTCCTCCGTTACTGTGTTGATTCCATTTATGTATATAAATGTTTCTATCATATCCCCCCAAGTTATACATTGTAATAATGAAGGGTTAAATGTAACTGTAGCCTTTCAATTAAGCAAAAGAAAATACCCCCAAGTCAATGTATAAAATGTGTGTGAAAGCAAGATTAAATTGCACTGCTTTTGAGAAAGAAACTTCTCTCTTCTTTGTTTATGGATATAACGGCCGTCCCAGGCGCCTGCTTCATTTAAAGACAATCTAAGATCAAACAGAGGTTCTGGGTGGTACAAAAGTGACTGTTCCTTTTAAATAAAAAAAATGTCATGACCGTGCTGGGAGCAACTAGCAGGGTGGAACTACAGACTATCAGAGAACAAAAGGGCAGTCCAAGACATCTGGCAGCAAAGGAACACAACGAATAAACAGGCTGGGGTCAGGACAGGCAGCAAAGGAGCACAACTAATAAACAGGCTGGGGTCAGGGCAGGCAGCAAAGGAGCACAACTAATAAACAGGCTGGGGTCAGGGCAGGCAGCAAAGGAGCACAACTAATAAACAGGCTGGGGTCAGGGCAGGCAGCAAAGGAGCACAACTAATAAACAGGCTGGAGTCAGGGCAGGCAGCAAAGGAGCACAACTAATAAACAGACTGGGGTCAGGGCAGGCAGCAAAGGAGCACAACTAATAAACAGGCTGGGGTCAGGGCAGGCAGCAAAGGAGCACAACTAATAAACAGGCTGGAGTCAGGGCAGGCAGCAAAGGAGCACAACTAATAAACAGACTGGGGTCAGGGCAGGCAGCAAAAGAGCACAATTAATAAAGAGGACGGGGTCAGGGCAGGCAGTCAACAAAGCGTGGGTGGTAGAGGAGCCTGGCAGACATATGCTATTCTTGTGTGGGATATTCTACGTATGCTGCTCAGGAATAAGTGAGTGGCCACTACCTTGAATCAACTTGCACGTTACTTGTAGTTTGTACATATTGAATTATACACATGCACTTTTTATTTTACACACTTGTATCCAGAAAATTAATTAACACAATGGTCCCATATGATTATTTCATTATATAATATTTAGAGATGATAGAGTAGAGTTGCAGCTGTGATTAAAGGTTCAGTATATTGGCACATTTTTATTCCTGAGATTTGATAGGGCTTCAGGCCAATACCCTTCCAGCCAGCGTCAGAGAGACACCCCATCCCACAGTCGGCCACACTGCTCACCAGGGTAGTGCCAGTCTCTTTCCTCTCCTCCGCTGCCCTCCCGAGTGAAGCAGACCCCCGCCGACTGTATAACGGAGACAATATGTACCGCAGCACGCAAGTTACTGGAGGCCGTGGTCAGTCACTCCTACCTGAGGAGTTATGGAATACTGTAGGAGGTCGGGATCTCCAGTGCCAACATGTGGGATCAGAAAATGATTCAAATAAGATTAAAGAGACTTACGTGTCAGACACTGCCCTCCGGTGTATCCTGACGCGCACTCACATGTGTTTGGGGCCACACAACGGCCTCCGTTGGCACACGGCAGCTCACATACCGCTAAATGGAACACGCAGCATGGTTACATGATGTATAATACAACAGAGCACTGCAGACAGTCACAGGGGAACAGGAGAAAGGAAATAGATTGTATCTATCTGCCTTTTTATAACTTCCGACACTTTGCCGTGAGGGACGTACGCCAAACAGTGCGGTCAGGAGCTTTTCAGGGCATGATTTTTTTATACCCAGGCTACGCCGGTGCAACGAGCACAACCAAAAGCAACGTATTTGAGGTAGATAAAACAAAATTTGTTGGGAGTCTGCTTTATACATTGGCGCACAATCAGTGTGTTCTCCAAATATGTCTACTATACCTGTCTGGCAGCCTGGCCCCACCCAACTGAGTACAGTATGGATACTATACCTGTCTGGCAGCCTGGCCCCACCCAACTGAGTACAGTATGGATACTATACCTGTCTGGCAGCCTGGCCCCAGCCAACTGAGTACAGTATGGATACTATACCTGTCTGGCAGCCTGGCCCCACCCAACTGAGTACAGTATGGATACTATACCTGTCTGGCAGCCTGGCCCCACCCAATTGAGTACAGTATGGATACTATACCTGTCTGGCAGCCTGGCCCCACCCAATTGAGTACAGTATGGATACTATACCTGTCTGGCAGCCTGGCCCTGCCCACCCAGTTGGACACAAGCACATGTTGTGTCTCATGCAGGTTCCTCCATGAGCACATGGCGGGGAGCACATAGCTAGGGAGAGACAGGATTACAGATCAGCTAACAAAACCCACATTATCAGAGCCAAATAAAGAGCATTATTCATGAAAAGGGGAATGACAGGGAATTGAGAAGAACATTTCAAACTTAAGGCCAAGGTAGCAGAATTGGAAAAATGCTCCCACTCAACCAAACGTCCTACTCAATTCCCTGCCATTCCTTCTGTAATGTATCAAGTCCACCACTTGAACCAAATCTTGTTATCACTCCCAGCTTGTGTCTACATGGGCTATGTATAGTACCTAAAACTTTGGTTACAACCAGGGCCGGCGGAAGGATTTTTTGCTACACAGGTGAAAGTGCTTTTTGGTGCCCTCCCCCCCCCCAATCCCATGACTCTCCCTGTCCCCATATCCCTTTTCTATCCTCCCTCTCTCCATATCTCTTTCCCTCCCCATATCCATTTCCCTCTCCCGGAAGCGGCTTGAGCTCGGTGTGTAAAACACACATGGAGCTCAGTTTGTGCTGCTCGCGCTCCCCGTGTGGAGTGATGATGCAGAGCGTAAGAAATCTGACGCTGCTTCATGGGGAAGGTTGGACCTCACACCCGGTGAGATCCGCTCCCTCACATGTTACTCCCCTCCGGCCGTGTAGAGGGATGAGGGGAGATCATCTCCCCAGCCCCCCCTCACATGTTACTCCCCTCCGGCCGTGTAGAGGGCTGATGAGGGGAGATCATCTCCCCAGCCCCCCTCACATGTTACTCCCCTCCGGCCGTGTAGAGGGATGAGGGGAGATCATCTCCCCAGCCCCCCCTCACATGTTACTCCACTCCGGCCGATAGAGGGCTGATGAGGGGAGATCATCTCCCCAGCCCCCCCTCACATGTTACTCCCCTCCGGCCGTGTAGAGGGCTGATGAGGGGAGATCATCTCCCCAGCCCCCCCTCACATGTTACTCCCCTCCGGCCGTGTAGAGGGATGAGGGGAGATCATCTCCCCAGCCCCCCTCACATGTTACTCCACTCCGGCCGATAGAGGGCTGATGAGGGGAGATCATCTCCCCAGCCCCCCTCACATGTTACTCCCCTCCGGCCGTGTAGAGGGCTGATGAGGGGAGATCATCTCCCCAGCCCCCCTTCACAGGGTACTCCCCTCCGGCCGTGTAGAGGGCTGATGAGGGGAGATCATCTCCCCAGCCCCCCCTCACATGTTACTCCCCTCCGGCCGTGTAGAGGGCTGATGAGGGGAGATCATCTCCCCAGCCCCCCTTCACAGGGTACTCCCCTCCGGCCGTGTAGAGGGCTGATGAGGGGAGATCATCTCCCCAGCCCCCCTCACATGTTACTCCACTCCGGCCGATAGTGGGCTGATGAGGGGAGATCATCTCCCCAGCCCCCCTCACATGTTACTCCCCTCCGGCCGTGTAGAGGGCTGATGAGGGGAGATCATCTCCCCAGCCCCCCCTCACAGGGTACTCCCCTCCGGCCGTGTAGAGGGCTGATGAGGGGAGATCATCTCCCCAGCCCCCCTCACATGTTACTCCACTCCGGCCGATAGAGGGCTGATGAGGGGAGATCATCTCCCCAACCCCCCTTCACAGGGTACTCCCCTCCGGCCGTGTAGAGGGCTGATGAGGGGAGATCATCTCCCCAGCCAGTGCCTCTACCGGCATTTTTTTTTTTGCTCTCCCCGCTTGAGCCCCCGTCACTGCGGTGCCCTAAGGCGGCTCCCTATGCAGCCTAATGGTGGCGCCAGCCCTGGTTACAACCCACCTTCTCCAGTTCCTTCTCCAACCCCACTCCTGAAATCCTCAGGTCCTGCCCCCTATCGCTTCTCTTCTTTAATTCTCTACATTTCCATTTTACCATAGATCTGTATGAAATCCCAACATTCATACAATCACCTCCCACCATATTTACTGTAACCTCCCATCTCCTGCTATTCCCTGACTCGAGGATATACTCCCAGTCGGTCCTACCTGAGCATCCGGGTCCAGGGTACCCCGCAGGACAGTCACAGGTATCTGGGGCCACACACACCCCATAGTTTTGGCATGGGGGCTTACATACAGCTGGGGGGGAAACAAGAAAGAATGGTGAAGGATTTCATTTAAGACTATATCCGCTCATGATTTTTTCTTCTTTTAAATATACTCTCCTCCGTTACTGTGTTGATTCCCTTTATGTATATAAATGTTTCTATCATATCCCCCCCTGTTACGTCTTTCCTCCAAGCTATACATGTTAAGATGCTTTAACCTTTCCTGGTAAGTTTTATCCTTCAACCCATGAACCAGTTTAGTAGCCCTTCTCTGAACTCTCTCCAAAGTATAAATATCCTTCTGGAGATACGGTCTCCAGTACTGCGTACAATACTCCAAGTGAGGTCTCACCAGCGCTCTGTAGAATACCCCAAGTGAGGTCTCACCAGTGCTCTGTACAATACTCCAAGTGAGGTCTCACCAACGCTCTGTACAATACCCCAAGTGAGGTCTCACCAACGCTCTGTACAATACTCCAAGTGAGGTCTCACCAGCGCTCTGTACAATACTCCAAGTGAGATCTCACCAGCGCTCTGTACAATACCCCAAGTGAGGTCTCACCAGTGCTCTGTACAATACTCCAAGTGAGGTCTCACCAACGCTCTGTACAATACTCCAAGTGAGGTCTCACCAGTGCTCTGTACAATACTCCAAGTGAGGTCTCACCAGCACTCTGTACAATACTCCAAGTGAGATCTCACCAGTGCTCTGTACAATACTCCAAGTGAGGTCTCACCAGCACTCTGTACAATACTCCAAGTGAGATCTCACCAGTGCTCTGTACAATACTCCAAGTGAGGTCTCACCAGTGCTCTGTACAATACTCCAAGTGAGGTATCACCAGCGCTCTGTACAATACTCCAAGTGAGGTCTCACCAGTGCTCTGTACAATACTCCAAGTGAGGTCTCACCAGTGCTCTGTACAATACTCCAAGTGAGGTCTCACCAGCGTGTTAGGGTAAACTTATATTTATTGTGTTAACACATAACATGAGTTAATTCAGCGTTGGAAGAGTTAACTTCAGGGAAGAGTTAAACCCCCCTCCCCTCTTGGAGGGAGCACATTCTTCATCTGTGTCTACCATCTAATCTACACACATAGACAGTTAGTCTTTACTAAAGTAATAAATCTTATGATACCAGACTTTAATTTATTGGTTTAGTCTGGGTTAGAGTTAAGAGATAAGATCATGTGTCAGATACAACCAAGCATTCTGCTAATACCTCTCCCTATGCAACCAAGCATTCTGCTAATACCTCTCCCTATACAACCAAGCATTCTGCCAATACCTCTCCCTATACAACCAAGCATTCTGCTAATACCTCTCCCTATGCAACCAAGCATTCTGCTAATACCTCTCCCTATACAACCAAGCATTCTGCCAATACCTCTCCCTATACAACCAAGCATTCTGCTAATACCTCTCATTATGCAACCTAGCATTCTGCTAATACCTCTCCCTATACAGCCATGCATTCTGCTAATACCCCTCCCTATACAGCCAAACATTCTGCTAATACCTCTCCCTACACAGCCAAGCATTCTGCTAATACCTCTCCCTATACAACCAAACATTCTGCTAATACCTCTTCCTATACAACCAAGCATTCTGCTAATACTTCTCCCTATACAACCAAGCATTCTGCTAATACCTCTCCCTATACAGCCAAACATTCTGCTAATACCTCTCCCTATACAACCAAACATTCTGCTAATACCTCTCCCTATACAACCAAGCATTCTGCTAATACCACTCCCTATACAGCCAAACATTCTGCTAATACCTCTCCCTATACAACCAAGCATTCTGCTAATACCTCTCCCTACACAGCCAAGCATTCTGCTAATACCTCTCCCTATACAACCAAGCATTCTGCTAATACCGCTCCCTATACAACCAAGCATTCTGCTAATACCTCTCCCTATACAACCATGCATTCTGCTAATACCTCTCCCTATACAGCCAAGCATTCTGCTAATACCTCTTCCTATACAACCAAGCATTCTGCTAATACTTCTCCCTATACAACCAAGCATTCTGCCAATACCTCTCCCTATACAACCAAGCATTCTGCTAATACCTCTTCCTATACAACCAAGCATTCTGCTAATACCTCTCCCTATACAACCATGCATTCTGCTAATACCCCTCCCTATACAGCCAAACATTCTGCTAATACCTCTCCCTACACAGCCAAGCATTCTGCTAATACCTCTCCCTATACAACCAAACATTCTGCTAATACCTCTTCCTATACAACCAAGCATTCTGCTAATACCTCTCCCTATACAACCAAGCATTCTGCTAATACCTCTCCCTATACAGCCAAGCATTCTGCTAATACCTCTCCCTACACAGCCAAGCATTCTGCTAATACCTCTCCCTATAGAACCAAGCATTCTGCTAATACCTCTCCCTATACAACCATGCATTCTGCTAATACCTCTCCCTATGCAGCCAAACATTCTGCTAATACCTCTCCCTACACAGCCAAGCATTCTGCTAATACCTCTCCCTATACAACCAAGCATTCTGCTAATACCTCTCCCTATACAGCCAAGCTTTCTGCTAATACCTCTCCCTATACAACCAAGCATTCTGCTAATACCTCTCCCTATACAGCCAAACATTCTGCTAATACATCTCCCTATACAGCCAAGCATACTGCTAATACCTCTCCCTATACAACCAAGCATTCTGCTAATACCTCTCCCTATACAACCAAGCATACTGCTAATACCTCTCCCTATGCAACCAAGCATTCTGCTAGCATTTCTTGCTGCTCTATTACATTGCCTACCTACCTTCAAGTCCTCTGAAATTATTACTCGTAAATCCCTTTCCTCAGATGTTGAGGTTAGGACTGTAACAAATATTCTATACTGTGTCATTGTTTTTTTTTCCCCAAGGTGCATTATCTTACATTTATCCACATTGAATGTCAGTGGTCACAGCTCTATACCCTTTCTCATTCTGTGTTGTGTTTTACGGAGTGTGATGTCATTTTGCAGTGTGTATTGAGATCCAGACATGGTACAAGCACGGCCGGCTCCTTGTTAACAAAACAGAATAACCCCAGTCTGTTCTTGAGCACTCTTACGCTGGCATTTAGTGGGGTCCTCAGTGCGCACATTGAAGCCCTTAGAGCAGGTGCAGTTGTAGCTTCCTGGATAATTTTTACACTCCTGCTCACACCCCCCGTGGGTAAAATCACCACATTCATCGAGATCTGAGGACAGAGGACGAGGGGGTCAGAGAGATACCAAAACAAGGAGGTTTACCCAGAAGTTTATTTATTTTTATTTATAGACCACCTATATTTCTTCATAACGCTTTACAAGCCAGCAGAAACTAACAGGGAGCCGAGTCAGGGGAGCGGGCCTTGGGGCCGAGTCAGGAGGAGCGGGCCATGGAGCCGAGTCAGGAGGAGCGGGCCTTGGGGCCGAGTCAGGAGGAGCGGGCCTTGGGGCCGAGTCAGGAGGAGCGGGCCTTGGGGCCGAGTCAGGAGGAGCGGGCCTTGGGGCCGAGTCAGGAGGAGCGGGCCTTGGGGCCGAGTCAGGAGGAGCGGGCCTTGGGGCCGAGTCAGGAGGAGCGGGACTTGGGGCCGAGTCAGGAGGAGCAGGGCATGGGTCCTAGTAAAGAGGAGAGGGCCATGGGGCCAAGTCAAGAGGAACGGGCCATGGGGCCGAGTCAAGAGGAGCGGGCCATGGGGCCGAGTCAAGAGGAGCGGGCCATGGGGCCGAGTCAAGAGGAGCGGGCCATGGGGCCTAGTCAAGAGGAGCGGGCCATGGGACCTAGTCAAGAGGAGCGGGCCATGGGGCCTAGTCAAGAGGAGCGGGCCATGGGGCCTAGTCAAGAGGAGCGGGCCATGGGGCCTAGTCAAGAGGAGCGGGCCATGGGGCCAAGTCAAGAGGAGCGGGCCATGGGGCCGTGTCAAGAGTAGCGGGCCATGGGGCCGTGTCAAGAGTAGCGGGCCATGGGGCCGAGTCAAGAGGAGCGGGCCATGAGGCTGAGTCAAGAGGAGTGGGCCATGGGGTCAAGTCAAGAGGAGCGGGCCATGAGGCTGAGTCAAGAGGAGTGGGCCATGGGGTCAAGTCAAGAGGAGCGGGCCATGAGGCTGAGTCAAGAAGAGCGGGCCTTGGGGCCGAGTCAAGAGGAGTGGGCCATGGGGTCAAGTCAAGAGGAGCGGGCCATGAGGCTGAGTCAAGAAGAGCGGGCCTTGGAGCAGAGTCAAGATGAGCAGGACTTTGGGAGAGTCAAGAGAAGAGAGACAAGAGGAGTGGGACTTGGGGAGAACCAAGAGAAGCAGGACTTGGGGAGCTTCTGGAGTGAACGTGAGTGCTTAAGGTTGAAGGAATAGGTACAGGCAGCTTCTAAGAGGCTGTAAATTACTATGTCGACAAGAACCATGAGTGTTAATGATTACAGTAAATTGAGCCAAACACTCCAGAAACCATGAAATGGGAGTTACTGTTACAGGTCATAAACTGAGCAGAAGATCCAGATTTCAGAGGTGTGCTGCTCCGTAAGCATACCAGCAAAGCCAATATGGGACATATTTCCAGGGACACATACATGTTCCACATGCTGCAGAAAGAGCATATAAAGTGTAGCCCGGCATATGTAGGATGTATTTACACACAGACACAGTCCAATTCATTAATCATGGAAGATCGTATGAGATGGCAGTATGTAGGATGTGTATACACACACAAACACAATCTAATTCATTAATCATGGCAGGTCCTATGAGATGGCAGTATGTAGGATGTATATACACACACACACAGACACAATCCAATACATTAATCATGGCAGGTCCTATGAGATGGCAGTATGTAGGATGTATATACACACACAAACACAATCTAATTCATTAATCATGGCAGGTCCTATGAGATGGCCGTATGTAGGATGTATATACACACAGACACAATCCAATTCATTAATCATGGCAGATCGTATGAGATGGCAGTATGTAGGATGTATATACACACACAAACACAATCTAATTCATTAATCATGGCAGGTCCTATGAGATGGCCGTATGTAGGATGTATATGCACACAGACACAATCCAATTCATTAATTATAGCAGGTGCTATGAGATGGCAGTATGTAGGATGTATATACACACACAGACACAATCCAATTCATTAATTATAGCAGGTGCTATGAGATGGCAGTATGTAGGATGTATATACACACACACACAGACACAATCCAATTCATTAATCATGGCAGATCGTATGAGATGGCAGTATGTAGGATGTATATGCACACAGACACAATCCAATTCATTAATTATAGCAGGTGCTATGAGATGGCAGTATGTAGGATGTATATACACACACACAGACACAATCCAATTCATTAATCATGGTAGGTGCTATGAGATGGCAGTATGTAGGATGTATATACACACAGACACCATCCAATTAATTAATTATGCACTAGAATGTCTGCAGGAAAAGTCAGTCTAATTTTTGCTATTATCTTGATTATAAAATAACAGGGGCATCTTATAAGACAGTACAAAGCTCAGAGTGTTTAAGAGCCAGGGACCCTGTGGGGTTGTCATTTTTTCCCAGTATTTTAGGATGGCATAGACCATCCTACAGATGATATGGGGTTAATATTCTGTCTCTCAAGCCCTATACATTCTCTGGCATTTGATATGTTGGTGAAACGGGGAATGTTCTCACCGTCGCACGTCCTCTGGTTAATACTGATGGTCCAGCCCACCTGGCAGCTGCATTCAATGCCCGTCTCCGGCTTCTCGCTACAGATGTGTTCACAGCCGCCATTCTGCAGGTCACATGACGTGATGACTGCCAATGAGATGCTGGGGTTTTATTAAACAGCAGGAAGATATTTAAACACCATAAGCGCCAGCAAAATACACACTCATCTGAGACCGCAAACAAATGAAAGAGAAAACAAATAGCAAATGTGACTACATTCCACTGGATTTAAAGTAGGAGAACTAGGTGAAAAGGAAGATAAATAAAATGCATTTGGAAGCTTTTTTTTTTAGGTTTTACTGCATCGTTTTGTTCTGCTAGGATTTCATTTAAACAACTATGTCTTGGTGGAGAAAATCCGTTGATCTTCCTCAGCTCCGGTGACCTTTCAATGTTTCAAATTACATGATTGTGAGATGTAATGCTCCTCGAAAGGGAAGGTGTAACATTTTGAAACATTGAAATGAAAAAACACTAAGTACGATTGGTTCTAAAAGGGAATTGAATTCCTTGTGAAGGGTTAAGGAAAAGAACAGAATTCAAAAAGCATTATATTTACAGTAACGTAGACATTGATTAAAGAACTAAAAGCTGCTTTTTTCTGAACGGTTTTCCACTTTAAGGATGATGTAAGTAATATGTCTTTGTAATAAATGAGATGACCCAGAACCAAGAAATGTTCTCAGCATCAACACCGACTGAAGAGGAGATTCCAGAAAATACAGAGCACACGTAAAACAAATAGATCAAAAATATAAATGTGTTCTCAGTGTGCAAAGTGATAAAGCCGAATCCCTCAAACCTCTGAAGGAATTCAGCGCACTGTACAATATGACACAGAAAATAATAAAAATAATCTAAAGTGAACACACTAAATCAATATTACAAGTGTGAATAATTAATTTAAAGTGAGGATAAAAGTCACATATATTATAAATGCAATAAAAAAACGTGAAAAAATATCACCACATATATTTATCTTTCCTTCACATTTAATTTTTTTCACGTTTTTTTATTGCATTTTTTATTGCATTTATAATATATGTGACTTTTATCCTCACTTTAAATTAATTATTCACACTTGTAATATTGATTTAGTGTGTTCACTTTAGATTATGTTTATTATTTTCTGTGTCATATTGTACAGTGCGCTGAATCACACCCCCTGTTTTTCACTTTGTTCACTTAACACAGCGCTGTGTCTGTGTTTTTGGTTTGGCAGCAAGTACAGATAGAGACTAGTTATAGTTCGAGACAGTTTTTTGATTGCTCATCCAGCACTTTCTCCTTTCCCTCTGAAGGAATTGTCAGAACTGCCAGGGCTTTATAATCCAGAAACGCAGTCCCTGGGAGGTGTAATCCAGAAACACAGTCCCAGGGAGGTGGAATCCAGAAACACAGTCCCTGGGAAGTGGAATCCAGAAACACAGTCCCTGGGAAGTGGAATCCAGAAACACAGTCCCAGGGAAGTGGAATCCAGAAACACAGTCCCTGGAAAGTGGAATCCAGAAACACAGTCCCTGGGAAGTGGAATCCAGAAACACAGTCCCTGGGAAGTGGAATCCAGAAACACAGTCCCAGCGAGGTGGAATCCAGAAACACAGTCCCAGGGAGGTGGAATCCAGAAACACAGTCCCAGGGAGGTGGAATCCAGAAACACAGTCCCAGGGAGGTGGAATCCAGAAACACAGTCCCAGGGAGGTGGAATCCAGAAACACAGTCCCAGGGAGGTGGAATCCAGAAACACAGTCCCAGGGAGGTGGAATCCAGAAACACAGTCCCAGGGAGGTGGAATCCAGAAACACAGTCCCAGCGAGGTGGAATCCAGAAATGCTGGCTGTGACTGCTCTGAGTTGATATACAAAGACCAGGTCATTATATTTACACTTTGTACACTGAGCACACATTGATATTCTTTATTGATATGTAAATATGTATCTGTATTTGCACATGCAACAGACTGCCCACCCCATACTCACTAATACAGGTCCGGAGATCTGGCCCCAGAGCCTGCTGAATTGGACACAGACAGAGGAAACCGCCTTCCGTGTTATTGCAGAGGTGAGAGCAACCGGCGTTACCGAGTTTACACTCATCAATATCTGGAAAATGACAGAACCACTGAGCTCGTTCAATGAGTATTAGAAGAAGATCCACATAGCAAGACGAAGGAGCAATGGAGCATCCAGAAATCTGGAATAGCTGAAAATTATTATTCACAATATTTACCCAACATAGTAATTCAGGATGAATCCTTCTACCTGCTGTTTATCCAAAAGAAGGTAAAAATCCCTAATTAATCTATTTTTAATTTTTTCAAAATGTCCTTCTTGACTCCAAGGGGCAATTAGATTTCTCCTTGGATCAATAAGCTCTATTATTAATGCTTATTCTATTATTAATAGCCCTGTATGTTCTGCTTTTCCATGTTTAAATACATCTATTGTGGTTGATAGCATTACCTCTCTTGGCAGTGAGTTCCATATCTTTATTGTCCTTACCATAAAGAATCCCTTCCTTTGCTGTCTATGAAATCTTTGCTCTTCCAGTCTCAGGGGGTGACCTCTTGTTCTTTGTACATTTCTATTAATGAACAGGTCCCTGGAGAGCTCCTTATATTGGCCCTGCACATATTTATATAATGTTATCATATCCCCTCTAAGACGACATTATTATAGTGTATACAAATGCAACTTTTTTAGTCTCTCTTCATAACCACTCACTTTGTAGCCCTCCAGTAACACCTGTAACATGCGCCTTAACAATATATTGTTATGAAAAAAAAATCTGTATTTTTCTATATAGGCTCGAGCCCACCTGATTGCAGATTTTCTGGACGTACCTTATGTTAATATTGTATTTTTTTATTGTCTATATTTGTCATGTTTGTTTATTGTGCTTGCGGTTTATAATGTATTTTTCTTTATAATTATTTGTCATTAAATGATATAATTTTTTATTAGCGCTGTCTCCTCATTGTTTACTATTACTTTGGCCTTACATTTGAAATTCCCTTGTCAATTCCCTCCTTCATGATTAAAGCCGTTAGTGAATCTTTTCCCTGGATTTCAAAGGAAGGGGGAAAGGAGACTGATCATCCACGGAGATGCCACCAAAGTAACCCACATGCAGGGCTGGCAGATGACAAAGGTGCAGAGAATGGTTTAGCGGGACTTTAGTGAGACTGCTAACTTTATTCCACCTTTTGGTCTTGTTTTCTGGCCAATTTTCCACCAGAAGTCGTGTATCATTTAGTAATATTCTGGTTTCCAAGTTCATCCCGGGGATCTGATGGTCAAGGCGTCGGAGCCCAAGTGCCCATTTTTATGCAATAAACCAAGATAACTATGCCAAAGGGCCATTCCTCCCCATGTTATTTGCCGTCTCCCATTCTTATTCCCTTTAGTTGCTCCATCTCAATGTCCCCATATGTTCCACATTCCTCCATCTATGATGATGGTGACAATGCACTGGGCCATAGGTTCACCATCCCTGATCTTGGCAATCTTTCTATTACCCAATTTAACCCCTAAACCCATCTGGACATATATATATATATATATATATATATACGTCCTGCAATGCTTTCAGCAACATTACAATGGTTAGGAAACAAAACACTACTATCCGTTATTGCCCTGTAACTTGGGGGGGGGGGGGGGGGGGAACATGGAAACATTGGTATTTCTAAACTCAGGACAAATATTAGAAACTATATAGATGGGGTATTTTATACCATTTGTAATTGTATAAAAAAAAAAAATCAGGTAGTCTTAGATAATAAAAATACAATTGGTTTATGTTTAGTGGCCTTCTATGGAAGGAAACATTTGATACCAGTAAAAATAAAAGGACATTACAGAAAGGGAACAGGTTCAGAGACAGGCTACACAATGGTTAAAGGAATGGAACATTTCACCTATTAAGAAAGCCTGTCCAAATTGCGATTGTTTTCCCCTCATCCAAAGACATTCTTTGAGATATGTTTATAAATCACCTTTCAGACAACAGGTGGCCATCCCTTAGGATTGGAAGAAAAGAGGATTTTGTCGTGCCCCTCGTGTATGTTTCTTTACTATTTACTAAATTGTGGAACAGACCCCCCATCTATGAAAAAAATAGTTGAATGCTTTTCGAGATATGAAATGTATACAATATCCGGGGGAACCTGTAAACTAATCAAGGCAGGGATCCCAAGGGAAACATCTATTTCCAAAAAGACCACCAATCATACTACCAAATGTTTTGTTATTCCCAAAATCTGAGATTATACACCCCTATTGCTATTCCCAATGAGAAATATAAAATAGAATCAGAGAAATGGGATCAGCATCCACATAATTTACACCCAGAATGGTCACATGGATGGAGACAAAACAATGTTTTATGGGTCATGTAGTCCAATAGTGGCCAACACTTGTCAGTGGATTTTTTTCCATCTGGATCAACAAATATGTATGTGAGGAAGGATCAACCTAATTAACTATTAAATATGTCCCAGGCTCTCTCACCGACACACTGCCTGAGATCCACGTGAAGTTCAAATCCTTTCCGACAAAAACACTCAAACGAGCCAATGTTGTTCCTGCAGATCTGGTCACAGTTCCCGTGGTCTGTTTGACACTCGTCGATGTCTGTCAAGATCCAATTACACCAGATTAGTAACTATCTCACCCCAACGATGACTCACCAAGTAGACATGCACAGAATGCCACCTTCTCAGCCTCTCCTTACCCGTACAGCTCTTCCCACCATCCTGCAGTGTATACCCGGCTTGGCACTGGCACTGATAGCTGCCAGCCTGGTTTGCACAGAGCTGGTCACAGTTACCATTACCCACTGAGCATTCATCAATGTCTAAGGCAAAGAAAATAGTGTGCAACATTAATGGGCATGTCAGAGGTTCACAGACACATTCTTAGGACAGGGAAGCTCTGTGGGAACAAAGTTGGTATTGGTAAGCTGTTGGGGATAAAAAATGGCAGTGGTAAGATGTTTGTGGACAGAGATGACACCAATAAATTTATTGTGGACAACAATGGCACAGGTACCCTGCTTGATAAACCAGATGGCACTGGGAAGCTGCTTGGGGACAATATAGCACTTATAAGCTGTTTGGGGACAATGATGACAATGACAAGATTGTTAGGTGTGAAACTCACAAGCTGTTTGGGGATGAGATGACTGACGTGTAAGGGGTGGAACCAAAACCAGAAACAATGTGACATGGACACGAAGAGGTTGGGCAAATAAAAAATATGGGCTACTTGAGTTTTGTCCGGTCTAAAGCAGCACAAAAAATAAATATACAACTGGCTGTTCCCCCAGCAATACAACTCACGGGGCCCATATCCCTAAAAGTCCTAGAATGTACTCCTACTCTGTTTGGTGCTGTTGTATATTGTTCTGTACAAATGTATCATTTATGCCCTAAAACCTAAGCCGACTCCCACTTCTACATCAATTTGTCCAATCTTGACTGGAGAACTAAAAATGTATGATACAGGTGTAGCCTAGATGTAAAGAGACTCTGCCAACATCGTAATTACTTATCCTGTGAATTCAGAGAATACAAATGATCTATACATTGTGATAGCAGAACTACTGCAAATGCACTGCGGAGTCTCCTACTTATGACATCACCGGTGGCTTCATATGCAAATGACCTACTTTTCAATGAAAAATGTGTATTTTAAGCCACAGGTGATGACATAAGCAAGATACACCACAGACACATTTAAAACACACTTCTCACCTCATTTATACATCTGTTGCAGTTTTTCTAACACAATGTGTAGATCATTTTCAATCATTATTTTATTCTATACATTCACAGTAAAAACAATGGTTAGATGTCCCTACAAATTCCTTACTATATATCTATATTTTTTACTTGAAATTGAGTATTCCATGCGGACACAAAAATATCCTCAGGAAGACCAAATATGTATGTTAGGTGCAAAAACATATAAGCAACAAAGTGTTTGCATTTTAGGAGGGGTGTGGCACAACAATCCCTGCCCAGAGCAAGATTGCTCCCAAATCCCTGCCCCAGAGCTAGTTTGTTCCCAGATCCCTGCCTCAGATCCAGATTGCTCCAAAATTCCTGTCACAGAGCCAGATTGCTCCCACATCCCTGCCTCAGAGCCAGATTGCTCCCACATCCCTGCCTCAGAGCCAGATTGCTCCCACATCCCTGCCTCAGAGCCAGATTGTTCCCACATCCCTTCCTCAGAGCAAGATTGATCCCACATCCCTGCCCTAGAGCCAGATTTCTCCCACATTCCTGTCCACTGTGCCATATTGCTCCCTGGTGATGTAGTGGGGCAGCCCAGAGGTGTGTGCAGAAAGCACAAGGCAGTGAGGGATCATGTATCAGCAACAATGGTAGCATTGGCTCTGCTGCCCACTCCCTGCTCCAACCTGCAGCCATAGGGAGGAATGTAGCACTGGTGGTGATATATTCACAGTAATCATGTTAGTCAGACAGGGTTCTCTGAACCAAACATTCAGTATTGGAAAGTAACAAAGACCTGTGAATACAGCAAACATACAGCATTTAAAGCACAGCATTGCTCCCCGCGTGCCAGTTATAGATCCCCAATCTCACCAAAACAACTGTGTCCATCCCCATTAAATCCCTGGTAACACTGGCAGAAATAAGAACCCATGACATTGCCGCAATGGGCGTTGGCGTCACAGCCGTGTCTTCCTGTGGCGCACTCGTTCTCATCTGTGGGAGCAAACAGTACAGAATGTCACATGACCATCTAGACAAATGTGAAGTTATGCATTCTGGGAAAAAACTATAACCATAAGATATGTACTTCAAATGGCATCTCATGACAAAGGATTTAGGAATAATTATAGACAACAAACTTGGCAACAGTGCTCAATGCCACTCAGCAGCTGCAAGGGCCAATACGATATTGGCATGTATAAAACGAGGTATAGATTCACGGGAGGAGGACATCATCTTGCCTCTTTACAAATCAATGGTAAGACCTCACCTTGAATATGCAGTACAATTCTGGGCACCAGTCCTTAAAAAGGATATTAAGGAACTAGAAAAAGTGCAAAGGAGAGCTACAAAATTAATAAGGGGATTGGAAGATCTTAGTTATGAAGGGAGGACGGAAAAAGTTGCAATTATATAGGTTAGAAAAACAGGTTTATTAGAGGGGCTATGATAACATTATATAAATTTGTGCAGTGACCAGTTCATTAACAGAAATGAACAACTGGTCATCCCCTGGAAGATTAAATATTTCATAGACAGCAAAGGAAGGGATTTTGTTTACGGTATGGACAATAAAGGTGCAAGGGGCTATTCACTAAAATTTGAGAATTGCTAGAGGAGGTCAAATTTGAGAAAGCTGGGCAAATGGACCCAGCCCCTAATTACATATATCAGGGGCCAATGGCTCCCAGCCTCCCATATATCATTGTGGCTAGGGCCAGCCAAAGGCCCCTGGACCCTATAAAATAAAATTCTGGGCTTTAAGCTTCTTTTGCCAGCTACATTTTTTTTATTTGATTGGTTGGTCTATTTTTACATTTTTATTTTTTTCAATGGCCCTTTTTGGGGGGCTGAAGCTGAGAATCGAGGACATTGTGGGACATTTTTAAAAAGGTATATTTCTTTTGTAGGGCAACCTTTTTATTTACACTGACCACCCTCATGGCACTCAAATGTATGTGGTTTTCTCTGGTTATTCTTATGATTTGTCGTCTCCCCCCCCCCCCCCCCTACCTTGCCCAGGTAGATAGAGATTATTTGATTTATTTTATTGGGTCCAGGGGACTAACCCCTAACCCCAATACCTTATTACTAACCCTCAAACTAACCCCTAAACCTAATACCTTATTACTAACTCTCAAACTAACCCCTAAACCTAATACCTTATTACTAACCCTCAAACTAACCCCTAAACCTAATACCTTATTACTAACCCTCAATCTAACCCCTAAACCTAATACCTTATTACTAACCCTCAAATTAACCCCTAAACCTAATACCTTATTACTAACCCTCAAACTAACACCTAAACCTAATACCTTATTACTAACCCTTAAACTAACCCCTAAACCTAATACCTTATTACTAACCCTCAAATTAGCCCCTAAACCTAATACCTTATTACTAACCCTTAAACTAACCCCTAAACCTAATACCTTATTACTAACCCTCAAACTAACCCCTAAACCTAATACCTTATTACTAACCCTCAAACTAACACCTAAACCTAATACCTTATTACTAACCCTTAAACTAACCCCTAAACCTAATACCTTATTACTAACCCTCAAATTAGCCCCTAAACCTAATACCTTATTACTAACCCTTAAACTAACCCCTAAACCTAATACCTTATTACTAACCCTCAAACTAACCCCTAAACCTAATACCTTATTACTAACCCTCAAACTAACCCCTAAACCTAATACCTTATTACTAACCCACAAACTAACCCCTAAACCCAATACCTTATTACTAACCCTCAAACTAACCCCTAAACCTAATTCCTTATTACTAACCCTCAAACTAACCCCTAAACCTAATACCTTATTACTAACCCTCAAACTAACCCCTAAACTGAATACCTTATTACTAACCCTCAAACTAACCCCTAAACCTAATACCTTATTACTAACCCTCAAACCTAATACCTTATTACTAACCCTCAAACTAACACCTAAACCTAATACCTTATTACTAACCCTCAAACTAACCCCTAAACCTAATACCTTATTACTAACCCTCAAACTAACCCCTAAACCTAATACCTTATTACTAACCCTCAAACTAACACCTAAACCTAATACCTTATTACTAACCCTCAAACTAACCCCTAAACCTAATACCTTATTACTAACCCTCAAACTAACCCCTAAACCTAATACCTTATTACCAACCCTCAAACTAAGCCCTAAACCTAATACCTTATTACTAACCCTCAAACTAACCCCTAAACCCAATACCTTATTACTAACCCTCAAACTAACCCCTAAACCTAATACCTTATTACTAACCCTCAAACTAACCCCTAAACCTAATACCTTATTACTAACCCTCAAACTAACCCTTAAACCTAATACCTTATTACTAACCCTCAAATTAACCCCTAAACCTAATACCTTATTACTAACCCTCAAACGAACACCTAAACCTAATACCTTATTACTAACCCTCAAACTAACACCTAAACCTAATACCTTATTACTAACCCTCAAACTAACCCCTAAACCTAATACCTTATTACTAACCCTCAAACTAACCCCTAAACCTAATACCTTATTACTAACCCTCAAACTAACCCCTAAACCTAATACCTTATTTCGAACCCTCAAACTAACCCCTAAACCTAATACCTTATTACTAACCCTCAAACTAACCCCTAAACCTAATACCTTATTACTAACCCTCAAACCTAATACCTTATTACTAACCCTCAAACTAACCGCTAAACCTAATACCTTATTACTAACCCTCAAACTAACCCCTAAACCTAATACCTTATTTCGAACCCTCAAACTAACCCCTAAACCTAATACCTTATTACTAACCCTCAAACTAACCCCTAAACCTAATACCTTATTACTAACCCTCAAACCTAATACCTTATTACTAACCCTCAAACTAACCGCTAAACCTAATACCTTATTACTAACCCTCAAACTAACCCCTAAACCTAATACCTTATTACTAACCCTCAAACCTAATACCTTATTACTAACCCTCAAACTAACCGCTAAACCTAATACCTTATTACTAACCCTCAAACTAACCCCTAAACCTAATACCCAAATACTAACCATAAACAGGCCCTAATCTGTAACCCCTAATGCTAACCATCTCAGTGAAGCAGCTTCATGAAAGGATTTCTCTGAAGTCTTTGTTTTTTGGGGATATATTTTCACAGTTAGTTCACAGTGATATCATCCAAAAAAAAGTATATACAACAAAGATAAATAGCTCTTCATATATAAAAACTAGTGATTTACCATGTAAGCCAAAATAATCAGACACTAATCATGTTCCCAATAAATGGATACAAAGAGAAAGTACCTTACTCAATCCTGTATCCTCCTAAATAGAAAAGCAGGGAGGAAGGACCAATCAAAATACTAATACTCCTTAGCTCGGCATGGGAACTTCCCCGAGGTGCCAGAGCAGAGATTACAGTGATGGAGAGTGTAACATGTTATCACTAGGGATAGGCATCTTTTATGGACCTTCACAGACCATGATGCATTTTCCGTGACTTAGTCTGTGATGGTCCATAGCATGTCATCAATTTGTCCCTCACAAAGTTCAGTAGAGGCCCACCCTGGGCAATGCTGGCGCCTGGTTATCCCACGTTTTATTATATGGGTTTGACAGATATTAGGAGAGATCATCTGTAACCAGGAAAACTCAACGTATTCGTCACATATCTCTCTCGGATAAGCGAGACGCACCTTCACAATAGGTTCCATTGCCACGAAATCCAGCTCGACAACCACATCGATAACTTCCGAGTATATTCTCACAGACCCCCCGACCAGAGCAAATAGAAGGGTTCTCTCTGCACTCGTCCACATCTAGGGAAGCAAAGGGCATGAACATTAAAACACAACAGTCCGCAAAAATACAAGTTCAGTTTAATTGAAAGATTACATCAAGTGTAGATATTTTATAGAGAAATACTATCATTAAAGAATACAAATAAACCTTATCGAGTGCTCTTTGCTCCAGCAGATAGGCTGCTATCTCTGTCCCACTCAATGATAGCCACAACTGTAAGTAATAAACTATCTATTGATTACTGCAGCCCGGTGCCAACACTGTATTTTAGGTCAATTCCCCTTTTTTCTGTCTTTGCACTATATATAACGCTAAGAGCACAGCAGAATACTCTATGGTGTAAAAATGCTGCTGTTGTGCAATCTTACTTGAGGGTCACTGTCTTTCTGTCATTTTTTTGTTTAATTCCTTCTTCTCAGCCAAGATTTTAAACCTCATTTCTGACCCTTGTAGAGTTATACAGCAGTGATAGTTACCACTATCTCTGAAACAGGGGTCGGGGAAACAGAAAAGCCATATGGAGGTGAAACCTAAATCACACATATTGAAAGGCAGCAGGGGATTATATTATGTGCATATATATATATATTGGGCCTAGCATATTTAATAATGGTAAGGTTACTCACCAATACAGGTTAGTCCAGATTCCCGAAACCCTGATTGACAGGTGCAGTGATAACTTCCATCAGTATTTACACACAAGTTCCCGAGCTCCCTCCGACATCGCACCTCAAACGCACACTCGTCAATATCTGTTGGCCGGAGGGAAGAAGTGAGCTGGAGATTATATTGTACTAACAGGAACAATTCTGTGAGTCTACAATTAAATAATATGCTGTGTATCTATGTGCTAACACACGTTCACCCAATCCTCACCCACACACCCAAACAAACCAGTATAATCCCACACAACCAGCCAATCCTCACCCAAACCTTACTCACCTCCACCAAAAGAACCAGCCAATCCTCACCCAAACCTTACTCACCTCCACCAAAAGAACCAGCCAATCCTCACCCAAACCTTACTCACCTCCTCCAAAAGAACCAGCCAATCCTCACCCAAACCTTACTCACCTCCACCAAAACAACCAGCCAATCGTCACCCAAACCTTACTTACCTCCACCAAAAGAACCAGCCAATCCTCACACAAACCTTACTCACCTCCACCAAAACAACCAGCCAATCCTCACCCAAACCTTACTCACCTCCACCAAAACAACCAGCCAATCCTCACACAAACCTTACTCACCTCCACCAAAAGAACCAGCCAATCCTCACCCAAACCTTACTCACCTCCACCAAAACAACCAGCCAATCCTCACCCAAACCTTACTCACCTCCACCAAAAGAACCAGCCAATCCTCACACAAACCTTACTCATTCATCCAAAAGAACCAGCCAATCCGTACCCAAAAGAACCAGCCAATCCTCAGGCAAACCTTACTCACTAATCAAAAAGGACCAGCCAATCCTCACCCAAACCTTACTCACCTCCACCAAAAGAACCAGCCAATCCTCACACAAACCTTACTCACCTCCACCAAAACAACCAGCCAATCCTCACCCAAACCTTACTCACCTCCACCAAAACAACCAGCCAATCCTCACCCAAACCTTACTCACCTCCACCAAAAGAACCAGCCAATCCTCACCCAAACCTTACTCACCTCCACCAAAACAACCAGCCAATCCTCACCCAAACCTTACTCACCTACACCAAAAGAACCAGCCAATCCTCACACAAACCTTACTCATTCATCCAAAAGAACCAGCCAATCCGTACCCAAAAGAACCAGCCAATCCTCAGGCAAACCTTACTCACTAATCAAAAAGGACCAGCCAATCCTCACCCAAACGAACCACGCTCACCCAATCCTCACCCACACACCCAAACAAACCAGTATAATCCCACACAATTAGCCAATCCTCACCCAAACCTTACTCGCCTGCTCCAAAAGAAACAGCCAATCCTCACCCAAACCTCACTCACCTCATCCAAAGGAACCAGCCAATCCTCACCCATACCTCACCCACCTCATCCAAAGGAACCAGCCAATCCTCACCCATACCTCACCCACCTCATCCAAAGGAACCAGCCAATCCTCACCCATACCTCACTCACATCATCCAAAGGAACCAGCCAATCCTCACCCAAAAGAACCAGCCAATCCTCACCCAAACCTCACCCAAAAGAACCAGCCAATCCTCACCCAAAAGAACCAGCCAATCCTCACCCACCTCACCCAAAAGAACCAGCCAATCCTCACCCACCTCACCCAAAAGAACCAGCCAATCCTCACCCACCTCACCCAAAAGAACCAGCCAATCCTCACCCACCTCACCCAAAAGAACCAGCCAATCCTCACCCACCTCACCAAAAAGAACCAGCCAATCCTCACCCAAAACTTACCACCTCCTCCAAAAGAACTAGCAAATCCTCACCCAAAAGAACAAGCCCATCCTCACCCAAACCTTACAACCTCCTCCAAAAGAACCAGCCCATCCTCACCCAAACCTTACCACCTCCTCCAAAAGAACCAGCCCATCCTCACCCAAACCTTACCACCTCCTCCAAAAGAACCAGCCAATCCTCACCCAAACCTCACCCAAAATAATCAGCCAATCCTCACCCAAACCTTACCACCTCCTCCAAAAGAACCAGCTAATCCTCACCCAAACGAACCAGTATCATCCTTACAAATCCTACACAACCAACCCTCACGCAAAAGAACCAGTATATTCCACACAACCAGCCAATCCTCACCCAAACCTTACCCAGCTAACTCAAAAGAACCAGTAAATCCTCACCCACATACTCACCTTACCCACTCCTCACCCACATACTCACCTTACCCACTCCTCACCCACATACTCACCTTACCCACTCCTCACCCACATACTCACCTTACCCAATCCTCACCCACATACTCACCTTACCCAATCCTCACCCACACACTCACCTTACCCAATCCTCACCCACATACTCACCTTACCCAATCCTCACCCACACACTCACCTTACCCAATCCTCACCCACACACTCACCTTACCCAATCCTCACCCATACACTCACCTTACCCAATCCTCACCCATACACTCAAAGGAACAAGTATTCTTCCAAACACCCACCTTCTCCAATCCTCACCCACGCACCCAAAACGAACCGGTATAATCCCACACAAAATACACAACCACCCAATTCCCGCCCAAACCTTACTCCCACACCCAAATAAACCAGTATTCACCCAAAAGAACCAACATAATCTACGCATCCTACAAAACCACCAAATTGTCACCCACACACCCACAGGAATTAATATTCACCCACACACCCACCCCACCCAATCCTTACCCACACACCCACCTCATCCAATCCTCACACAACCACCCACCCCACCCAATCCTCACCCACACACCCCACCCAATCCTCACCCACACACCCACCCGATCCAATCCTCACCCACACACCCACCCCACCCAATCCTCACCCACACACCCACCCCACCCAATCCTCACCCACACACCCACCTGACCCAATCCTTACTCACACACCCACCTAACCCAATCCTCACCCACACACCCACCTAACCCAATCCTCACCCACACACCCACCTGACCCAATCCTCACCCACACACCCACCTGACCCAATCCTCACCCACACACCGTCTCCCATCCAAACTCAGTATGAAACCCTCTTCACAGGAGCAGGTAAAAGATCCCACAGAGTTTTTGCAGGAAGAGCGTGGGGGGCAGACCTCCAGCTCAGTCACTTCGGCGACCTGACACTCGTCCACATCTGAAAGAAGAGCAGAAATAGCTGTGAATTCCCAAAGCATTACTGACCTAGGGGCAGAGATATTGGATGTGTGATTTCTTCCAAAAAACTGTTATTGCCATAGCAGGGAGCGGGCAGAGTATTAGATGAGGAGTGAGTCTCTTCAACACATATCTTCCCAGAAACATCTGAGAGCCTGGAAAACCTTCTGCTATGAAATGGCTTAATACGACAAATTGGGGGTGATTTATAAAAAGTAAAATGTGGGGTAAAGTCAGAGAGATGTAAGCATTAAGGACGGAACAGCTGACCATGAGAGGTTACCTGACTCCACGCCCCCCTGAGAGGTTACCTGACTCCACGCCCCCCTGAGAGGTTATCTGAATCCACGCCCCCCTGAGAGGTTACCCGACTCCACGCCCCCCTGAGAGGTTACCCGACTCCACGCCCCCCTGAGAGGTTACCCGACTCCACGCCCCCCTGAGAGGTTACCCGACTCCACGCCCCCCTGAGAGGTTACCCGACTCCACGCCCCCCTGAGAGGTTACCCGACTCCACGCCCCCCTGAGAGGTTACCCGACTCCACGCCCCCCTGAGAGGTTACCCGACTCCACGCCCCCCTGAGAGGTTATCTGAATCCACGCCCCCCTGAGAGGTTACCTGACTCCACTCCCCCCTGAGAGGTTACCTGACTCCACGCCCCCCTGAGAGGTTACCCGACTCCACGCCCCCCTGAGAGGTTACCTGACTCCACGCCCCCCTGAGAGGTTACCTGACTCCACGCCCCCCTGAGAGGTTACCCGACTCCACGCCCCCCTGAGAGGTTACCTGACTCCACGCCCCCCTGAGAGGTTACCTGACTCCACGCCCCCCTGAGAGGTTACCCGACTCCACGCCCCCCTGAGAGGTTACCTGACTCCACGCCCCCCTGAGAGGTTACCTGACTCCAATCCCCCCTGAGAGGTTACCTGACTCCACGCCCCCCTGAGAGGTTACCTGACTCCACTCCCCCCTGAGAGGTTACCTGACTCCACGCCCCCCTGAGAGGTTACCTGACTCCAATCCCCCCTGAGAGGTTACCTGACTCCAATCCCCCCTGAGAGGTTACCTGACTCCAATCCCCCCTGAGAGGTTACCCGACTCCAATCCCCCCTGAGAGGTTACCTGACTCCACGCCCCCCTGAGAGGTTACCTGACTCCACGCTCCTGAAAGGTTACCGGACTCTAAATTGGCCAATTTGTTTGAACCAAACCCCCACCTTTGCCATATTTAGTGTTAGGCTAGTTCCTGTATTTATGTTTGTTCCTTTCTGTGTCTCTTGTGATCCTTTACCCTGTGCCTTGTATTATTTATCCTTAGTTTGGTTTCTGCTTTATCTTATGCCCCTGTCCTGTAGCCCTGTACTCTGTATTTCTGTTCTGGTCTCCCTCAGTTACCTTTCTGTTTTAGCTCTGCTTGGCTATCATTTAGTTCATTTCCTCTCCAGCCCTGGGACCTGGATACAGCAGCTGCTTCGCAGGGTCTGGTTGTGGCTGCAAAGACTTGGGGTCCCAAACTTCCAAGGGATTGCAGTTACCCAGCACCAGGTCCTGTGTCTCCCCCCTGCACTGTATCTCCTGATCTCGGATGCTCAGGGTCCCTTTACCATCCTGGACCCCCGTGCGTTACACTCACCCTCACAGCCATGTGGCGTTTTCAGGAATCCCCTCTGACAGCGGCACATGAAAGATCCGGCGGTGTTGGTGCAGGTGAAGTTTATTCCACAGGATGGATCAGGATCTGCACATTCGTCAATATCTGAAACCAAACGGTTACACGTGTTTACTGTCCAGTCTCCTCTAGACGGCGCCCACTATGCCAGAGACCTCGCTGACTTAAAAAATAAATGTATGCCACCAAACAGAATCACTTCTTGCATATCTCTTTTGGCACCCTGTCCCTCTGAACTTTAACTCTGTCCTGCTTTTTTGGAAAGAGGTGGAGTTCGTTGGGACAGGGGGTTTCTGGGCCCCAATGCCCCAGGTTCAGATCTCCGGTGACAACAGAGAATAAGTACTAAGCTGACACTCAACCTCCCAAACGCTGCCCCCCACTGTCTCCTTCCTCACTGATCACATTAGTATTCTCATTCCCACATACTTTCCTCCCTCCTTTTTTACATAATTGTGTGTGTGTGTGTGTGTGTGTGTGTGTGTGTATGTGTATATATATGTGTGTGTGTGTATATGTGTGTGTATATATATGTGTGTGTGTGTGTGTGTGTATATATGTGTGTGTATATATATGTGTGTGTGTGTGTGTATATGTGTGTGTATATATATGTGTGTGTGTGTGTGTGTGTGTATGTGTGTATGTGTGTATGTGTGTGTATATATATATATGTGTGTGTGTGTGTGTGTGTGTGTGTGTACACATCATAGTGTAACGTATAAAAAACAATGGAATAAACATGGAGGTAAGTAAATATAAATCACAAAAGGTGCGATGTAAGCTTCAACATAAATCAGAATTCTTCCAGCCCGTCTTTAATATCTGTATGGAACATATTACATATAGGCCTATATACTGAGCACAGCTCACAATTTGAGTTCTTCATATATGTATATCGATTGCTCCTGCTAGTTCAGGAATGGTTTGTGGAACACAGCAACGAGTTCAAGGTGTTGACTTGGCCTCCAAATTCCCCAGATCTCAATCCAATCGAGCATCTGTGGGATGTGCTGGACAAACAAGTCCGATCCATGGAGGCCCCACCTCGCAACTTAAAAGGATCTGCTGCTGGGTCTAGGACACTTCTTCGCCGCATCTTCATCGCTGACAGTTCAGCTCGGCAGTTAGAATGCTGAACTGTCAGCAATGAAGTATAACGCGGCCGTTTCACCGCGACTGCAGCTATGTAAGAGCTGACAGTTCAGCGCTGAACTGTCAGCTCTTACAAATCATAAAGTAAAACGGAAATACCCCCCCTAATAAATGATTCCCCCCCAATAGTAACACTAAACACTAAACCCCAATACTAACTGTAAAATTAACCCCAATACTAAAATTAACCCCCTAAACCCTAATACTAACCCCCGACCCCTAATACTAACCCTAATACTAAACCTAATACTAACCCCTGACCCCTAACACTAAAGTTAACCCCCTAAACCCTAATACTAACCCTAATACTAACCCCCGACCCCTAATACTAAAGTTAACCCCCTAAACCCTAATACTAACCCTAATACTAACCCCCGACCCCTAATAGTAAAATTAACCCCTAACACTAAACCTAATTCTAACCCCCTAAACCCTAATTGTAAACCAACTAAAATCGGTAAAATACTTACCTTTAGCGATGAAATGTCCCGCGATGAAATCTCCAGCGACGATCTGTCTTGTGCTGTAGAGTCGGCCGGTGAAGCGGCTGTGCGGAAGCAGACACGATGAAGTGTCCCATCCCCCTGCTGCTAACGTCTTGGTGCCAGTTACCCCAGCACACCTTCAGAGGTCTAGTGGAGTCCATGCCTCGACGGGTCAGGGGACCTACACAATATTAGGTCTATATTGGTATATATGGTCATAATGTTATAGCTGATCGGTGTGTATACCTCAATTTTGATCCAACTATTTTTATATACGTTACATGATGATATGTTTATTATTTCTGTCCCACACGTGATTCTGTGTTACTCCACATGCTGTGAGGAGTAGCTGCATTTCAGCCACATTTTTCATCTTACGTGATGGACACCTAGGGTTGCCACCTGGCCGGTATTTTACCGGCAGGCCGGTAAAAATTTGGCTTGGGTCCAATGTTAAGTCTATGGAAGCACCAGCAATGCCGGTATTGTTTTGGAGAAAAGGTGGCAACCCTATGGACACCTGACCCCAGAGCTACTCGATGAAGCACCAGCCGCTCCATGAAATCATTTCGCCCAAGAAGTGGTATCATGTAAAATGATTTAATGCAGAGAGAAATGGCCTTTCATTTGTAAAAAAAAAAAAAAAACAATCATTTGGGAGGCTTACTCCCTCAGAGACCCTCTATTCCAGACAGGAAGTGTCACCTGCACAATTCAGGACCCCCGGGACCCCCAGAAGCAGAGTGAATCCAGCAGGACATCCACAGTCATCTCCTTCCAGGAACAACCCATCAGGACAGGCACAATTCAGGCCATTATGTACCTGGTTCCCGGGACAGGAGTAGGACCTCTTTCCCCCTGAAAAAAACAGACACACGGTAGATCATCGAATCAGCCCTCAGAAGCAATACATGCATGCCTCCCAACTATCCTGTATTCCATGGGACAGTCCTGATTCTGGGGCTCTATCCCGTAGAGATCTATCTCTCTCCCACTTTCAATGTTTAAAATTAATCGGGTTTCATTTTACTGGTTGGGATTTGGGAGCAAATTAGTCCCGGGTGGGTGTTTCACTGGTACATCACACATTATATAGCACTGGATGTATATATTTCATTCATTTCTTATAATTCCTTCTGCAAACAGGAAAACCTGGGACTTTAAACCTTCACATCGGGAATAATCAGTGTCTGTATTTTACAATATTTTAAGGAATATTTAGAACATTTTTTTTTCCATTTCCCGTCTCTCTCTGGCCTTTTTAGGTTGAGTAACTTCCTCTCGATATTTCTATTTAATACCTTTTTAAGCTCCATTTCTGAACGAATAAGTCCTGTTTTAAAGGGGCAGTTACACCGCCGGTGTCCATGGTTAATGCTGTAGCATGGAGAATAAAAATACACTTAACATAATGTAGGATTTAACTAAAATAAAATGTTTGAGGCACTGTGAGCGAGACCCCTTTCAGAAAATCAATAATAAACTACCGCAGTTCACTTGGAAGTTCAGCTTTAGTGAAAAACCTCAATCTGGTTTTTTATTTTTTTTTTTAAACATTGGTGTGCTCCAGAACTGATCTACTTTAAGTCACCCTTGTTTAGTGTCCGGGGAGTCTGATGCCCTCAGGAATCGATAAATATAGAGACTCATTAACTGCTGCTTAGCCAGCTTGCCAATAACATCGCACATGTGTCTGTCATCATGAGGTTGGCTCACTGCCTGATCTTACAAATCCCACAAAGTGCTGTCCCTTTAACTGCCTGACATCGCCACCTCACAAGTTGGGAGGTGTGTCTGCGATAGGTAATCGGGTGTAAATGTGTTGAATGATACCCCCATGTGACTGATGATGTCATACTCACCCTGGCGGCTGTCACTGGCATCTGCGATGCTGATGGCCTGAAACAGAGCATAATTCATTAATCACACAGTGCGATCACAACACCCACAGGTCTATTTACTGAGCGTGTCACTTACACACCTAGTGCACCACTACCTTGCACGCCACTTACACACCTTGCACACCACTTACACATCTTGCACTTCACAATCACCAGGAGCACCAGCACCAGGAGCAACATCCCCAAGATCAGCCTAACCATCAGAAACATCACCATGACCATCAGCAACAATATCAGCAACATCACCAAAGGCAACACCACGTAGAGCACCACCACTACCAACATCGCCAAGAGCATCACCACCACCACTACCAACATCGCCTAGAGTACCACCACTACCAACATCGCCTAGAGTACCACCACTACCAACATCACCAAAGGCAACACCACGTAGAGCACCACCACTACCAACATCGCCAAGAGCATCACCACCACCACTACCAACATCGCCTAGAGTACCACCACTACCAACATCGCCTAGAGTACCACCACTACCAACATCACCAAAGGCAACACCACGTAGAGCACCACCACTACCAACATCGCCAAGAGCATCACCACCACCACTACCAACATCGCCTAGAGTACCACCACTACCAACATCGCCTAGAGTACCACCACTACCAACATCGCCTAGAGTACCACCACTACCAACATCGCCAAGAGCATCACCACCACCACTACCAACATCGCCTGGAGTACCACCACTACCAACATCGCCTAGAGTACCACCACTACCAACATCGCCTAGAGTACCACCACTACCAACATCGCCAAAAGCATCACCACCACCACTACCAACATCGCCTTGAGTACCACCACTACCAACATCGCCAAGAGCATCACCACCACCACTACCAACATCGCCTAGAGTGCCACCACTACCAACATCGCCTAGAGTATCACCACCACCACTACCAACATCGCCTAGAGTACCACCACTACCAACATCGCCTAGAGTACCACCACCACCACTACCAACATCGCCTGGAGTACCACCACTACCAACATCGCCAAGATCACCACCACCATGAGTAACATGGCCAAGAGTATCACCACGAGCATCATCGCCAAGAGCATCACCAGAAGCAAGATCACCACCACAAGCAACATTGCCAAAAGCATCACCAGAAGCAAGATCACCACCACAAGTAACATGGCCAAGAGAATCACCACCACCACAAGCAATATCGCCAAGAGCATCACCAGAAGCAACATCGCCAAGATCACCACCACCATGAGTAACATGGCCAAGATTATCACCACCACCACGAGCAACATCGCCAATATCACCACCAACACCAGAAGCAACATCCCCAAGATCAGCCTCATCATGACCATTAGCAACAATATCAGTAATATCACCAGAAGCAACATCACCACGAGGCGCAACATCACCAAGATCACCTAAACACTGCTTATACTGTGACTGTATCACCCAAACACTGCTTATACTGTGACTGTATCACCCAAACACTGCTTATACAGTGACTGTATCACCCAAACACTGCTTATACTGTGACTGTATCACCCAAACACTGCTTATACTGTGACTGTATCACCCAAACACTGCTTATACTGTGACTGTATCACCCAAACACTGCTTATACTGTGACTGTATCACCCAAACACTGCTTATACTGTGACTGTATCACCCAAACACTGCTTATACTGTGACTGTATCACCCAAACACTGCTTATACTGTGACTGTATCACCCAAACACTGCTTATACTGTGACTGTCACCTAAACACTGCTTATACTGTGACTGTATCACCCAAACACTGCTTATACTGTGACTGTATCACCCAAACACTGCTTATACTGTGACTGTATCACCCAAACACTGCTTATACTGTGACTGTATCACATAAACACTGCTCATACTGTGATTGTATCACCTAAACACTGCTTATACTGTGACTATCACCCAAGCACTGCTCATACTGTGACTGTATCACCCAAACACTGCTCATACTGTGACTGTGTCACCCAAACACTGCTCATACTGTGACTGTATCACCTAAACACTGCTTATACTGTGACTGTATCACCTAAACACTGCTTATACTGTGACTGTATCACCCAAACACTGCTTATACTGTGACTGTATCACCCAAACACTGCTTATACTGTGATGGTATCACCCAAACACTGCTTATACTGTGATGGTATCACCCAAACACTGCTTATACTGTGACTGTATCACCCAAACACTGCTTATACTGTGACTGTATCACCCAAACACTGCTTATACTGTGACTGTATCACCCAAACACGGCTTATAATGTGACTGTATCACCCAAACACGGCTTATACTGTGACTATCACCCAAACACTGCTTATACTGTGACTGTATCACCCAAACACTGCTTATACTGTGACTGTATCACCCAAACACTGCTTATACTGGGACTGTATCACCCAAACACTGCTTATACTGGGACTGTATCACCCAAACACTGCTTATACTGTGACTGTATCACCCAAACACTGCTTATACTGGGACTGTATCACCCAAACACTGCTTATACTGGGACTGTATCACCCAAACACTGCTTATACTGGGACTGTATCACCCAAACACTGCTTATACTGGGACTGTATCACCTAAACACTGCTTATACTGTGACTGTATCACACAAACACTGCTTATACTGTGACTATCACCTAAACACTGCTTGTACTGTGACTGTATCACCCAAACACTGCTTATACTGTGACTGTATCACCTAAACACTGCTTATACTGTGACTGTATCATCTAAACACTGCTTATACTGGGACTGTATCACCCAAACACTGCTTATACTGGGACTGTATCACCCAAACACTGCTTATACTGTGAATGTATCACCCAAACACTGCTTATACTGTGACTGTATCACCTAAACACTGCTTATACTGTGACTGTATCACCCAAACACTGCTTATACTGTGACTGTATCACCCAAACACTGCTTATACTGTGACTGTATCACCCAAACACTGCTTATACTGTGACTGTATCACCCAAACACTGCTTATACTGTGACTGTATCACCCAAACACTGCTTATACTGTGACTGTATCACCCAAACACTGCTTATACTGTGACTGTATCACCCAAACACGGCTTATAATGTGACTGTATCACCCAAACACGGCTTATACTGTGACTATCACCCAAACACTGCTTATACTGTGACTGTATCACCCAAACACTGCTTATACTGGGACTGTATCACCCAAACACTGCTTATACTGGGACTGTATCACCCAAACACTGCTTATACTGGGACTGTATCACCCAAACACTGCTTATACTGGGACTGTATCACCCAAACACTGCTTATACTGGGACTGTATCACCCAAACACTGCTTATACTGGGACTGTATCACCTAAACACTGCTTATACTGTGACTGTATCACACAAACACTGCTTATACTGTGACTATCACCTAAACACTGCTTATACTGTGACTGTATCACCCAAACACTGCTTATACTGTGACTGTATCACCTAAACACTGCTTATACTGTGACTGTATCATCTAAACACTGCTTATACTGGGACTGTATCACCCAAACACTGCTTATACTGTGACTGTATCACCGAAACACTGCTTATACTGTGACTGTATCACCTAAACACTGCTTATACTGTGACTGTATCACCTAAACACTGCTTATACTGTGACTGTATCACCTAAACACTGCTCATACTGTGACTGTATCGCCCAAACGTTGCTGACAGACTGACACAAGCTGTTGGTAAGGGGATTGCAGTGAATTGACCAGTTGCAAATTTAAGACCAAAATAGCAGAGATTGAAGTAAAGCATAATGGAGAATTTGGCCTTAATCCCTTTCTCAGTTCCCTGCAGTTCCTTTTTTGAGCCTGCTTTGTCTTCTCTAGTATTAAATGTATCCTCACCTTGAGCTGGAGTGATAAGCTGGGAGTAACTTGTGGTTTGATTTTTGGGAGAGGTACTCCCTCATCCCGGGATCCAGTCTGGAACCCAGATCTCGGTGTGGTTGCTCTAATTGTAGATCCTGGAGCTCTTGATTCACTGCCAGGCTGGATTGTAGATCCTGGAGCTCTTGATTGACTGGCAGGCTGGATTGTAGATCCTGGAGCTCTTGATTGGCTGCCAGGCTGGATTGTAGATCCTGGAGCTCTTGATTGGCTGCCAGGCTGGATTGTAGATCCTGGAGCTTTTGATTGGCTGCCAGGCTGGATTGTAGATCCCTGAGCTCTTGATTGGCTGGCAGGCTGGATTGTAGATCCCTGAGCTCTTGATTGGCTGGCACGCTGGATTGTAGATTCCAGAGCTCTTGATTGGCTGGCACGCTGGATTGTAGATTCCAGAGCTCTTGATTGGCTGCCAGCCTGGATTGTAGATGCCTGAGCTCTTGATTGGCTGGCAGGCTGGATTGTAGATTCCAGAGCTCTTGATTGGCTGGCAGGCTGGATTGTAGATCCCTGAGCTTTTGATTGGCTGGCAGACTGGATTGTAGATCCTGGAGCTCTTGATTGGCTGCCAGGCTGGATTGTAGATCCTGGAGCTTTTGATTGGCTGGCAGGCTGGATTGTAGATTCCAGAGCTCTTGATTGGCTGCCAGGCTGGATTGTAGATCCCTTTGTTGTTGGTTGGGTGGAGGGCTGTGAAGTCTCCCCTGTTCTATGTCCTCTGGGTAGAAATTCTGTATGAGGTACAGACAATGGCTTATATTGGGCAGATGAGGTGACAAGGAAGATCACAAGCAAGTGTCCGAGGCACTGCAGAAGTCTCATGTTTAATGTCGTGGTTGACTCTCCTAACCGGTGGCTGAAGCCAGAGGTGATGACACAATACAGAGACCTTGACGTGTATTACACTCAGGAAGAGACCTTCATAAGGAAAAGCAATGAGAAGGAGGGATGAGGGATGGAGACAACATATAGATAATAAACCTACTCACATAGTAATAAAACATTACTTTAACAGCATGTATATCACCCTACTTACATAACATACACATCACTTACACACCACTATCGTTACACATACACATCACTTACACACCCCTACCGTTACACATACACATCACTTACACACCACTATCGTTACACATACACATCACTTACACACCCCTATCGTTACACATACACATCACTTACACACCACTATCGTTACACATACACATCACTTACACACCACTATCGTTACACATACACATCACTTACACACCACTATCGTTACACATACACATCACTTACACACCACTATCGTTACACATACACATCACTTACACACCACTATCGTTACACATACACATCACTTACACACCACTATCGTTACACATACACATCACTTACACACCACTATCGTTACACATACACATCACTTACACACCACTATCGTTACACATAAACATCACTTACACACCACTATCGTTACACATACACATCACTTACACACCCCTACCATTACACATACACATCACTTACACACCACTATCGTTACACATACACATCACTTACACACCCCTACCGTTACACATACACATCACTTACACACCACTATCATTACACATACACATCACTTACACACCACTACCGTTACACATACACATCACTTACACACCACTATCGTTACACATACACATCACTTACACACCCCTACCATTACACATACACATCACTTACACACCACTATCGTTACACATACACATCACTTACACACCCCTACCGTTACACATACACATCACTTACACACCACTATCGTTACACATACACATCACTTACACACCCCTACCGTTACACATACACATCACTTACACACCACTATCGTTACACATACACATCACTTACACACCACTATCGTTACACATACACATCACTTACACACCACTATCGTTACACATACACATCACTTACACACCCCTACCGTTACACATACACATCACTTACACACCACTATCGTTACACATACACATCACTTACACACCCCTACCGTTACACATACACATCACTTACACACCATTACACACACACACCGCTTCCTCCAGGTTCCAAAGACTCACAGAAGCTGCAGGAAAACACGTGGATTTAGATCAAGCAGATTAGATGTGAATCAGAATCCAGTACATCAAAGAGGTAACTGGAGCCCTGATAGATTGGAGATCAGAATACAGGCATGGAGTAGATTCAAAAGAATACCGAAGCTTTGGACTGATCAGTGGAGGATCCAGCAGATGACTCTTGTAGCTCAGAGAAGTCAATGTGCAATATGTCAATGCAGAGTCTGTGTGATGCCAGCAGTATTCAGATTATCCCAGTCTGCAAGAAGATTCCCATTCACTTCCTCCACATTCACATGTCAAACCTTTTCCCACAGATTCCTACATCCTCAGACCCTCCCCACCAAGCAAAACATCTGCAGCAGTTTGTAATTAGTGGCTGGAGGCAATGAGACTGGCAGCATTTCCCAGCGCTTCTTCATGGATAATACTAGCAAAACTGACTATACCTCTCTGTAACTCTCCTGCACTGCTCTAATATAACATTACCCCTAATACACAGACACTCACCTCTCACCCCTCCTAATACACAGACACTCACCTCTCACCTCCTCCTAATACACAGACACCTCTCACCTCCTCCTAATACACAGACACCGGGGGCCACACCTGTCATCTCCTCCTAATACACAGACACTCACCTCCTCCTAATACACAGACACCGGGACACACACCTCTCACCTCCTCCTAATACACAGACACTCACCTCTCACCTCCTCCTAATACACAGACACCGGGACACACACCTCTCACCCCCTCCTAATACACAGACACCAGGACACACACCTCTCACCTCCTCCTAATACACAGACACCGGGACACACACCTCTCACCCCCTCCTAATACACAGACACCAGGACACACACCTCTCACCTCCTCCTAATACACAGACACCGGGACACACACCTCTCACCTCCTCCTAATACACAGACACTGGGACACACACCTCTCACCCCCTCCTAATACACAGACACCGGGACACACACCTCTCACCCCCTCCTAATACACAGACACCGGGACACACACCTCTCACCTCCTCCTAATACACAGACACCGGGGGACACACCTCTCACCTCCTCCTAATACACAGACACCAGGACACACACCTCTCACCTCCTCCTAATACACAGACACCGGGACACACACCTCTCACCTCCTCCTAATACACAGACACCAGGACACACACCTCTCTCCTCCTCCTAATACACAGACACCAGGACACACACCTCTCACCTCCTCCTCATACACAGACACCAGGACACACACCTCTCACCTCCTCCTAATACACAGACACCGGGACACACACCTCTCACCTCCTCCTAATACACAGACACCGGGACACACACCTCTCACCTCCTCCTAATACACAGACACCTCTCACCTGCTCCTAATACACAGACACCTCTCACCTCCTCCTAATACACAGACACCGGGACACACACTTCTCACCTCCTCCTAATACACAGACACCGGGACACACACCTCTCACCTCCTCCTAATACACAGACACCTCTCACCTCCCCTTATACACAGACACCGGGACACACACTTCTCACCTCCTCCTAATACACAGACACCGGGACACACACCTCTCACCTCCTCCTAATACACAGACACCAGGACACACACCTCTCACCTCCTCCTAATACACAGACACCGGGGGCCACACCTCTCATCTCCTCCTAATACACAGACACCAGGACATACACCTCTCACCTCCTCCTAATACACAGACACCAGGACACACACCTCTCCCCCCCTCCTAATACACAGACACCGGGACACACACCTCTCACCCCCTCCTAATACACAGACACACACCTCTCACCCCCTCCTAATACACAGACACCGGGATACACACCTTTAATCAGACTGTTTGATGTGCTGCTGTCTTTATTCTGCTATGTATCATGCTATCATGAGGGTAAAGCTGGGATAAACTGTTACAGGTAATAAGAGACATCTCAATATTCTGGATCTTCTACCTTTCGGAATCCAAGGGTTAAATAGTTCTCATTCCCCAGCTATCTGCAGGAGGGTGTCAGTGATTAATGTTTGATGTCCCTGTTCACCAGCTGTGTTCCCTCAGGGCCTGGATTTAGCAGTCTGGGGATCGGTCCTGGGAATGAGGGTCTTACACAAAACTCAGAGCCTGCTCACTGACTCCATCCATAGACCCAGCCTGAATCCCTCCTACAGGGGGTGTGAGAGTGCAGACACATGCTAAAACATTATCTATCCAAAATAATAGAAATATATGTGTCTCCTGGTTATGACGTCACCCGTGGCTTGATATGTGTAATTTGCACATAGAAACATAGAATGAGTGGGCAGATAAGAACCATTCGGTCCATCTAGTCTGCCCAATTTTTTTGAGTACTTTTATTAGTCCCCCGTTCCCGGTCTTATAGCTAGGATAGCCTTGTGTCTATCCCACGCATGCTTAAAATCCTTGACTGTGTTTACCTCTACCACTTCTGCTGGCAGGCTATTCCATACATCCACTACCCTCTCAGTAAAGTAATACTTCCTGATATTACTTTTAAATCGTTGCCCCTCTAATTTAAGACTATGTCCTCTAGTTGTGGTAGTTTTTCTTCTTTTAAATATACTCTCTTCCTTTACTGTGTTGATTCCCTTTATGTATTTAAATGTTTCTATCATATCCCCCCTGTTACGTCTTTCCTCCAAGCTATACATGTTAAGATGCTTTAACCTTTCCTGGTAAGTTTTATCCTTCAACCCATGAACCAGTTTAGTAGCCCTTCTCTGAACTCTCTCCAAAGTATCAATATCCTTCTGGAGATACGGTCTCCAGTACTGCGTACAATACTCCAAGTGAGGTCTCACCAGTGCTCTGTACAATACTCCAAGTGAGGTCTCACCAGCGCTCTGTACAATACTCCAAGTGAGGTCTCACCAGCGCTCTGCACAATACTCCAAGTGAGGTCTCACCAGTGCTCTGTACAATACTCCAAGTGAGGTCTCACCAGAGCTCTGTACAATACTCCAAGTGAGGTCTCACCAGTGCTCTGTACAATACTCCAAGTGAGGTCTCACCAGCGCTCTGTACAATACTCCAAGTGAGGTCTCACCAGTGCTCTGTACAATACTCCAAGTGAGGTCTCACCAGTGCTCTGTACAATGGCATGAGCACTTCCCTCTTCCTACTGCTAATACCGCTCCCTATGCAACCAAGCATTCTGCTAATACCTCTCCCTATGCAACCAAGCATTCTGCTAATACCTCTCCCTATACAGCCAAGCATTCTGCTAGCATTTCCTGCTGCTCTATTGCATTGCCTACCTACCTTCAAGTCCTCTGAAATTATTACTCCTAAATCCCTTTCCTCAGATGTTGAGGTTAGGACTGTACCAAATAGTCTATATTCTGCTTTTGGGTTTTTACGCCCAAGGTGCATAATCTTGCACTTGTCCACATTAAATGTCAGTTGCCACTTCTCTGACCATTTTTCTAGTTTAGCTAAATCATTTGCCATTTGGCTTATCCCTCCATGAATATCAACCCTGCTGCAAATCTTTGTATCATCAGCAAAAATACATACTTTGCCAACAAGACCTTCTCCAATCTCGCTAATAAAAATATTATAGAGAATGGGTCCAAGTACAGATCCCTGAGGTACCCCACTAGTAACAAGACCTTGCATCGAATATACCCCATTGACTACAACCCTCTGTTGCCTGTCACTCAGCCATTGTCTAATCCATTCAACAATATTGAAATACAAACTCAAAGATTTCAGTTTATTGATAAGCCTTCTATGTGCGACAGTGTCAAAAGCCTTACTGAAATCTAGGTAAGCAATGTCTACTGCACCACCCTGATCTATTATTTTAGTTACCCAATCAAAAAAATCAATCAGATAAGTTTGGCATGATCTCCCTGAAGTAAACCCATGTTGTCTCTGATCTTGAAATCCAAGCGACTTTAGATGTTCAACAATCCTATTCTTTAACAAGGTTTCCATTATTTTCCCCACTACTGAAGTAAGACTTACTGGTCTATAGTTGCCCGCCTCCTCCCTACTACCTTTCTTGTGAATGGGCACAACATTAGCTAATTTCCAATCTTCTGGAACTACTCCCGTTAACAATGATTGGTTAAATAAATCTGTTAACGGTTTTGCTAGTACACCAGTGGCGTCCCGAGGGGGGGGCGGGGGGGGCGGCCCGCCCCGGGTGCCACTGACTAGGGGGGTGCCACCGGTGCTGCCGGCACCCCCCGCGCTGCTTACCTTTTTTTTTTTTTTTTTTCTCAGGCGGCCGAATCCTCTGGATGCGGCCGCCGGGTGAAAAAAAAAAAAAAATCACAGCGACCGGATGTGACGATACGTCACATCCGGCGACTGTGTTTCCCTCCTCCGTGCAGGAGGGAGAAGAGAAGACTGCACGGAGGAGTCGTCCGTCCGGGAGAAGCAGCGATTTGGTAAGTGTTGGGGGGGGAGTGGGGGGGGGCTGGCACTATATTACTGGGTTCTGACTGGCACTATATTACTGGGCTCTGGCTGGCACTATATTACTGGGTTTTGACTGGCACTATATTACTGGGCTCTGGCTGGCACTATATTACTGGGTTCTGGCTGGCACTATATTACTGGGTTCTGACTGGCACAATATTACTGGGTTCTGACTGGCACTATATTACTGGGTTCTGGCTGGCACTATATTACTGGGTTCTGGCTGGCACTATATTACTGGGCTCTGGCTGGCACTATATTACTGGGTTCTGGCTGGCACTATATTACTGGGTTCTGACTGGCACTATATTACTGGGCTCTGGCTGGCACTATATTACTGGGTTCTGACTGGCACAATATTACTGGGCTCTGACTGGCACTTTATTACTGGGTTCTGGCTGGCACTATATTACTGGGCTCTGACTGGCACTATATTACTGGGTTCTGGCTGGCACAATATTACTGGGTTCTGGCTGGCACTATATTACTGGGCTCTGACTGGCACTATATTACTGGGCTCTGACTGGCACTATATTACTGGGTTCTGGCTGGCACTATATTACTGGGCTCTGACTGGCACTATATTACTGGGCTCTGACTGGCACTATATTACTGGGTTCTGGCTGGCACTATATTACTGGGCTCTGACTGGCACTATATTACTGGGCTCTGGCTGGCACTATATTACTGGGTTCTGGCTGGCACTATATTACTGGGTTCTGGCTGGCACTATATTACTGGGTTCTGACTGGCACTATATTACTGGGTTCTGACTGGCACTATATTACTGGGCTCTGACTGGCACTATATTACTGGGTTCTGGCTGGCACTATATTACTGGGTTCTGACTGGCACTATATTACTGGGCTCTGACTGGCACAATATTACTGGGCTCTGGCTGGCACTATATTACTGGGCTCTGGCTGGCACTATATTACTGGGTTCTGACTGGCACTATATTACTGGGTTCTGGCTGGCACTATATTACTGGGCTCTGACTGGCACTATATTACTGGGTTCTGGCTGGCACTATATTACTGGGTTCTGACTGGCACTATATTACTGGGTTCTGGCTGGCACTATATTACTGGGCTCTGACTGGCACAGTATTACTGGGCACTGACTGGCACACTATTACTGGGCACTGACTGGCACAATATTCCTGGGCACTGGCTGGCACAAAATTACTTGGCATCTGACTGGCATAAAATTCATGGACACTGACTGGCACAATATTACTGGGCATTTGACTGGCACACTATTCCTGGGCTCTGAGTGGCACACTATTACTGGGCACTGACTGGCACAATATTCCTGGGCACTGACTGGCACTATATTACTGGGCTCTGACTGTTACAATATTCCTGGTATCTGACTGGCACACTAGTACTGGGCTCTGACTGGCAAACTATTACTGGGCACTGACTGGCACAATATTCCTGGGCACTGACTGGCACAATATTCCTGGGCATCTGACTGGCATAATATTCCTGGGCACTGACTGGCACAAAATTACTTGGCATCTGACTGGCATAATATTCATGGGCACTGACTGGCACAATATTACTGGGCATCTGACTGGCACAATATTCCTGGGCTCTGAGTGGCACACTATTACTGGGCACTGACTGGCATAATATTCCTGGGCACTGACTGGCACTATATTACTGGGCTCTGACTGTTACAATATTCCTGGTATCTGACTGGCACACTAGTACTGGGCTCTGACTGGCAAACTATTACTGGGCACTGACTGGCACAATATTCCTGGGCACTGACTGGCACAATATTCCTGGGCATCTGACTGGCATAATATTCCTGGGCACTGACTGGCACAAAATTACTTGGCATCTGACTGGCATAATATTCATGGGCACTGACTGGCACAATATTACTGGGCATCTGACTGGCACAATATTCCTGGGCTCTGAGTGGCACACTATTACTGGGCACTGACTGGCACACTATTACTGGGCACTGACTGGCACTATATTACTGGGCTCTGACTAGCACAAACAATAATACTGGCTCTGACTGGCACAATATTCCTGGTATCTGACTGGCACATTACTGGGTTCTGAGTGGCACTATATAACTGGGCTCTGACTGGCACACTATTACTGGGCTCTGAGTGGCACACTATTACTGGGCTCTGACTGGCACTATATTACTGGGTTCTGAGTGGCACTATATTACTGGGCTCTGAGTGGCACACTTACTGGGCTCTGAGTGGCACACTATTACTGGGCTCTGACTGGCACAATATTACTGGTATCTGACTGGCACAATATTACTGGTATCTGACTGGCACACTATTCCTGGTAACTATAATTGTACAATTTTCAAACATTGAAAAAATTGTGGGTGTTTTCTTGCATTTTTATTGTGGGGGGGGGGGGGGGGGGGGTGCCACACTCGGGGTCCGCCCCGGGTGCCAAATGCTCTAGGTACGCCCCTGTAGTACACCACTAAGTTCTTTTAATAACTTTGGATGTATCCCATCAGGTCCCATCGACTTATTTGTCTTTACTTTAGACAGCTGAAGTAAAACCTCTTCCTCTGTAAACGCACATGTATCAAAAGACTCATTAGTCTTTTTCCCTAAATGAGGTCCCTTAACCTCATTTTCATTTGTAAAAACTGAACAAAAATATTCATTAAGGCAGTCTGCTAAGCCTTTATCCTCTTCTACATAGCATCCTTCTTTTGTTTTTAATCTAACTAATCCTTGTTTTACTTTCCTTTTATCATTTATGTATCTAAAAAATGTTTTATCCCCCTTTTTCACTGACTGGGCTATAGTCTCTTCTGTGTGTGCTTTGGAAGCTCTTATAGCTTGCTTTGCCTCTTTCTGCCTACTCTTATAGATCTTTCTATCTTCCTCACTCTGAGTATTTTTATAATTACTAAATGCTAGCTTTTTATTTTTTACTATTTTAGCCACCTCTGCAGAGTACCACAGTGGTTTCTTCAATGTTTTGCTCTTACTGACAAGCCTTATGCAATTTTCTGTTGCCTTCAGTAGTGCAACTTTTAGATAATCCCATTTCTCCTGGACTCCATTTAAATTGCTCCAGTCTGATAATGACTCCTTTACACCTAATCTAATTTTAGAAAAGTCTGTTTTTCTAAAATCTAAAACTTTTGTTTTTGTGTGGTGTGACTGCATCACTGTTCTTATATTAAACCACACTGTCTGGTGATCACTAGATCCTAAACTTTCACCTACAGTAATATCTGATAACAAATCTCCATTTGTGAACACTAAGTCTAGTATGGCCTGCTTTCCAGTTGGCTCCTCCACTACTTGTTTTAGAGATAATCCCAGTAGGGAGTTTAGGATATGCGTACTCCTGGCACAAGTAGCTGTTTTGTATTTCCAGTTCACATCAGGAAGATTAAAGTCACCCATGATGATCACTTCTCCCTTCATTGTCATTTTAGCTATTTCCTCAACTAGTAGATTATCTAACTCCTCTATTTGTCCAGGGGGCCTATAAATCACACCTACCCGAGTTACCATATGATTACCAAATTCTAATGTAACCCAAACTGACTCTATGTTCGCCTCACTAACTTGTATTACGTTACATTTTAAGCTATCCCTCACATACAGGGCCACCCCTCCCCCTTTTTTACCTTCTCTGTCTTTTCTATATAAAGAGTACCCTGGTACTGATATATATAAAGAGTACCCTGGTACTGATATATATAAAGAGTACCCTGGTACTGATATATATAAAGAGTACCCTGGTACTGATATATATAAAGAGTACCCTGGTATTGATATATATATAAAGAGTACCCTGGTATTGATATATATAAAGAGTACCCTGGTACTGATATATATAAAGAGTACCCTGGTATTGATATATAAAGAGTACCCTGGTATTGATATATGTATAAAGAGTACCCTGGTATTGATATATATAAAGAGTACCCTGGTACTGATATATATATAAAGAGTACCCTGGTACTGATATATATAAAGAGTACCCTGGTACTGATATATATAAAGAGTACCCTGGTATTGATATATATAAAGAGTACCCTGGTATTGATATATATAAAGAGTACCCTGGTACTGATATATATAAAGAGTACCCTGGTATTGATATATATAAAGAGTACCCTGGTATTGATATATGTATAAAGAGTACCCTGGTATTGATATATATAAAGAGTACCCTGGTACTGATATATATATAAAGAGTACCCTGGTACTGATATATATAAAGAGTACCCTGGTACTGATATATATATAAAGAGTACCCTGGTATTGATATATATAAAGAGTACCCTGGTATTGATATATATAAAGAGTACCCTGGTATTGATATATATAAAGAGTACCCTGGTACTGATATATATATAAAGAGTACCCTGGTATTGATATATATAAAGAGTACCCTGGTATTGATATATATATAAAGAGTACCCTGGTACTGATATATATAAAGAGTACCCTGGTACTGATATATATAAAGAGTACCCTGGTATTGATATATATAAAGAGTACCCTGGTACTGATATATATATAAAGAGTACCCTGGTATTGATATATATATAAAAAGTACCCTGGTACTGATATATATAAAGAGTACCCTGGTATTGATATATATAAAGAGTACCCTGGTACTGATATATATATAAAGAGTACCCTGGTATTGATATATATAAAGAGTACCCTGGTACTCTTTATATATATCAGTACCAGGGTACTCTTTATATATTAAAAACAAAAGAAAAACAAGTTACCTGCGCTCTCTCCTTTATCCCTATGCATTTAAAACAAATGGAGGTTTTTAGTTACCTCCAATGGCCATGAGAGGATGAGCCCACCTGCCAACGTCAAGGCAGACCTATAAAGAGTACCCTGGTATTGATATATATAAAGAGTACCTTGGTATTGATATGTCCCAGTCATGTTTTTCATTATACCATGTCTCAGTAACAGCCACTAAATCTACATTCTCAGTTGCCAATATTGCCACAAGTTCATGGATCTTATTCCCTAAACTGCGAGCATTTGTAGACATGACCCTAAGCTTATCATTTTTCAGCACACTAACTACAGGCACCTTCTGTCCTTGTTTTGGGGGGCAAAACAGACACTGCAGACACATTTAAACCCTTTATTTCTCTTTATGTATTAATTTGCTGCTGTGTATTTCCCTCTTCTCCCCCGGTATAAGCAGTGTTTAGGTTGTGGGAGGGGGCTCAGGATGTGTCTATAAGTAATACCTGAAAAAGGCATTGCATGGATTCGAGAACGGGTTATTTTTTTTTTTTAATAATGTATTTATTTTAATTTTCAAAAATATAAACATTGTATTTTCCACTATAAAAAAAGTATCAAATAACATCTTGACTTAATGACGCAATTGTTCATTTGAATGTTTCAAACTCGGCGACACTATCGCTTACATAAGAAGTAACTAGATTACCTGTGCATTTAAAAACAAACACATATATACAACACATGCCACTGGGTTGTTTTCTATGTTTGAATTAATTGCATTTAAAAGTAAAAATGAAATTAGATGTCTGTCGCCAGCATCCATTTTGTAAATTTTACCCATGATGCAACATTCCCCAAAATCTTCCAACAAGCCTCACTTGCATTTATTGCACAGGGAGTACTGTTTATTTGTGTGTGTGTGTGTGTGTGTGTGTGTGTGTGTGTGTGTGTGTGTGTGTGTGTGCAGTGTAAAGTTTTGTTTAAAAAAAAAAAAAACTGTTTTGGAGTGAAAAGGCTTGGAAGGGTGTTGTTAATTCACCCTCTCTATGAGTACTTCTAATTACAGTTGGTGTCAATGGTATTCCGATGTTTCCAATCCTCTATTTGTTTTTGGCTCAAAAGACACAATGACAGGCATCCAAAATTAGTGTGTAAAAGACAGTGGTGTTTAATAAATAAAATATCTGCTTACATGGAGGTTCTCTGGAAAGAACGGGGTGGGCGCCACACGACCGCAAAATAAATCCTTCCAGCAGATATAAATAAATAAAACACTTTAAATATACAAAAGAAAGTATTAAAACAAAATACAATATAAAATAGCAGGGTAAGTCCAATACGCAACGCGTTTCGCCGTTCTTGGGCTTCAACCTGGGCGTCTGGACTCCCTGCTTCAGAATGGCGCTTTTATCGTTGATGTCTGGATATCACTTCCGCGTTTGTCATCCGCTCACGAGATTTCGGCTTAGATGTTTTCGTTTATACTTTCGTTTCGTAGCGTGAGCTTTCTGGCGCTCATATAGCCACAGCAGAAGACAGAGAGACAAGTGTTTTGTCCTAGACTCGATGTACTAGGATACTGCACGACAATATGTGTGTCAAAATTATTTAGAGTATATACTCTTAAAAACAATATACAATAAAAAAGGGGGAAAAAGATTTTTTTTTTATATATATATTTAAAAACGGGGATACTTTTTAATATGTATATAGAAAAAGGGAGAGCTCTAAAATAAATATATATACAGAAAATATATATTTATATATATATATATATATATATATCAGTGTGAAATGGCCATTTATATGTATATAAAAAATTAGTTATGGCACATATATTGAACTTGCAGTATAAACATATGGTAAAATAAAATCACATAACATTATGCAAATCGAAATCCGCATTAAGCCCTTGTGGTTTTAGGGTAGCCAAATTAAAAACCCATTTAATTTCTTTTTGCCAATATTCCTGATATTGTCACCTCCTCGCCAATGTTTTTCCACTTTTTCTATTGCGCAGAACTTTAGTCCCTTAGGATTTTTCTGGTGACAGTCTAAGAAATGTTTTGACAAACTGTGGCTTGTTAATCCGTTTTTTATGTTCCTTATATGTTCCTCGATTCTTTTTTTTGAGTTGCCTTGTTGTTCGGCCTACACATTGTAGGCCGCACGGACATTGTAACAAGTAAACCACATTAGTTGTGGAGCATGTGATGACATTTCTTACCTCGTATTTTTAAAGATTGTTAAAGGAGCAGAATTCTGTAATAGGATATTTCTGGGGTATAGTTGTTTTACATCCTATGCAATTTAGGCAACCATAGAAGCCTGGTTTTCTAGTGAGGAAATGACTAGGTGCTTTGGTAGTTATTTCTAATTTACTGGTGTAGTTGGAGGTTTGTTTTTGTTTTAAATTAGGTGCCCCTCTGAAGATAACCGTGGGGGCATCGGGTATGATATTTTTGAGTACCTCATCTTTCTGTAACATTTTCCAATGTTTTCTTATAATCTTTTTTACTCGTTGAGATTTGTTATCATAATTAGAAATAACAGGCATTTTGGTTTGAAAGTTATTTTTTTCTTCTTTAGCCTTGTAGGTTAAGAGTTGGTTCCTGACAGCCTCTGCTATTTCAGATATAGTATGGTCCACATCCGAGATTTCATAACCTTTTTCTACAAATTTGACCCGTAACATTTCGGTTTGTTTGGTGTAGGTGCTTAGATCTGTACAATTCCTCCTGATTCTGGTGAATTAGCTTTTAGGTATACCTTTTAACCAGGGGGGGTAGTGGCAACTGTTTTTTTCTATAAAGTTGTTTGCATCGACTTTCTTAAAGTGGTTTCTGGTTTTTATTGAGCCTTTCTCTATGAAAATTTCTGGGTCCAAAAAAGTGATGGTTTTCTTACTGTATGTGGTATTTAATACTATATTGTTGGTGTTGTTATTTAGATATTCCAAAAAGGATTTCAGATCTTCTTCTTTTCCTTTCCATACAAAAATTAGATCATCGATGTATCGATAATACATTACCAGGTTCACCCTCCAATCATGCTCACCCCAAATATATGTATTTTCCCATTGGGACATAAACAAGTTTGCATAACTGGGGGCGAATTTGGTCCCCATGGCCGTACCTGTGCGTTGTCCAGAAACCCAAAAAAATTATGGTTTAAAATAATATTTATCCCTTCCACCACATACTCTATTTGATTTCCATTTAGAGCATTTTTCTCTTTTAAGGTGTTTTTAATTGCCTCACAACCTTGTTGGTGGTCGATAATGGTATAAAGAGATGTGACATCGCTAGATACAAGTATATAATCCTCTTTCCATGTGCATGTTTGTAGGATTTTGAGGACACTAATGGTATCCTTGAGATGGGATCTGGTTTCTTTCACGTAAGGCTGTAATATATGATCCAGATATTCCGATAAATTTGAAAACATGGAGTCTACTCCTGAGACTATAGGTCCTTTTTGGTCATATTCTTTTGGTCACATTTGGAAGGTTGTATCTTCCGGAGGTCTTCCATAACTGCTTTTTCAAATACATCTAAGGCTCCAGATTTATAGGTGGTTGGGTAAAACTTAGATTTTTTTCTTCAAATTTGTTGGCATAATATTATTTTAATATCAATTTCTTTATTATTATTCGTTGTGGGTTTCAATGCATTCAATCTTTTTATTGTGGTGTTTCTCACGAATTTGTTCACATCCATATAGGCTGCGAACAGATTACATTTATTGGTCTGGCAAATTTAAGACTCTTACTTAAAACCAATAATTGCTCTTGAGAAAGTACTTTGTGTGATAAACATTACCATTGGTGTCAAAGGTGGGGTGTTTAAAAAGTCTGTGAGTGTATTCACTTAGGGGGGGAAATAGATTCCTCCTGACCTTTCTACAATTTATAAGTCTCACCCAATACCACCTACTAAGGTGTTGAATTTTGTTATATTCCACAGTTTGTTACTAGCGCACTCTTGTCTTTTTTTTGTATATATATTGTTTACTTGTGTGGTTTAGGGACACACTACCTGAGTGCTGCTGTAGCTTATGATCACAGCGCTGGGTACACTTTTGCTTTTTTGTGCACCCTCCCTATGAGGCTCTGTTTTCTTTAAAAGAAATACATGTATTCTGAAAGCCGGGAAAATTTGGGTGACCTGTAGAAGTTACAAGAAAAGAAGCAATTACAAGTCAAGAACGAGGGTAAAGTATAAATCCGTGAATATTCTATATATATTGTGTGTTTTACATTATAGAGCATGTCTTGCAGCATGTATGCTGTCTTGCAGCAAGTTCCCCAGGATCCATTCTGCTGCTGCAGATGTGAGCAGGTTGGATAATCTCACTCAGTGCATGTCTTGCAGCATGTATGCTGTCTTGGAGCAAGTTCCCCGGGGTCCATACCACTGCTGCAGATGTGAGCAAGTTGGATAATCTCACTCAGCGCATGTCTTGCAGCATGTATGCTGTCTTGCAGTAAGTTCCCCAGGATCCATTCTGCTGCTGCAGATGTGAGCAGGTTGCTGCTTTGGAAAATATCATACTAGATCTAAAGAGGCAACTGGCTACACTGAGGGACATAAACAACATGGAGCGGAGTTTACTGCTCACGGAGCAGGCATTGGCTGGGCCAGTGTAGAGGAGGGTGATGAAGGAGAAGAAGAAGTTTCTAGGGCAGAGAGCTGGGTTAGTAGGGGTCGGAGAGCTAGGGAGGCTTGTTCTGGGCTAGTTCAGTCACGGGAGCCGGGGTTTAAAATACGTTATGTGGTCCATCATATTGTGCTGTCATATTTTCCCCCCAGTTAAGTACTCCCACAAAGGGGTTTTCTCCCCACCCGGTGTCCATAACACCCGAACCTAGGGGTGAATTCCCTTACAGTAACCCCAACCTCGTGCTCCTAGCCTCAGACCAGGGTAGCTCATCCTGCCATTGGGTAATTCATACCAACTGCCAATTAGCTAATCCGTCGCTCCTCTAAGGATTGGCTAGTGGCTTAAAGAGGAGGGTAGCTCAGTATATGATTGGCTGGCACATCCGAACAGGGAGGATCAAATTATAACCGAAATAACTGTGTACTATTTGTGTTATTCCCTGTTAGTACAGTGATAGTTCCCCGGTGGTGGAACGCTTTGAAAAGCCAGACCCAATAAAGGTTAAGCCCAGTCGCTCGGAGATCCTGCACGCCTCACAGCCAATTCGGGGCCTTTTCACCATTGGTCACTGAGAATGACGGCAGCTCGCCCATTGGTCGCTCAGATAGGGGCTTTAGATGTAGGCAGTCATCCTATTGGCTCGGTGTTTATAGGGCTTATAGGTTTAAAGGGATTAAAGGGGATCAGTCACTGTTTGGTCGCCGATCGGGCTGGCGCCAAGTTTAAAGGGATTATCCTTTGTGAGTGCTATTGCTTAATCACAGGTTATCAAGATGTTTCAATGTATTAAGTGTTCTGTTTAACTGTAATAAAATGTTCTTGTGATTTTACCCTCTTTACTTGTGTTGTCAAGTACTTGGGGGGAATATTCGGTGTGGGATTATATTTTCCTGGAGGTTCATGTGGACTATTTACTCTGCTAACGGAGGTACCCAGTTGGGGTCCATTACATTTGGTGGCAGAGTGGGATTGTACCCTTGCCTATAGGACATCCAAACTACCACCGGAACCTCAGTGCTTGAACATTGGATGAAGCAGAGGTACCTAGGGCTTAAACGCAGCACCCTGATGGATCTCTTGGAAGCCAGGGGGGTGAGTGGCTAGTAACAAAACCAAATCACTGTTGATCCAGGAACTTATGAAAGGTTACCTGGCCAGCCTTCAAAGGCTACAGATATGTCAGAGGTCCCGTGCGAGGTACACTGGCGACTGGCCCGCTATGGATCTATCCCCGGAGGTGATCACTCAAGTTTTGGAGCAATGTCACCAGATGCGAACCCTGGAGTTACAAGGCAGCCAGGGGGAGCCTGCCACTGCAGATGCCCAAGACCCACATCGGAGGAAACTGCCTTACATTGCTTTTAAAACATTCAATGAGGCGGAGGTGGAGATCGACAAGTTTCTTCAAACATTCAATGTGGATTACAAAGGGTGAATAAGGAAGACTGGGTAACCCTATTGGTAAGCAAGTTTATTGGGAGAGCTACGGAAACCTACAAGGGGTGCACGCAGAAGAATGCAACGACAATGAGAGGGTCAAGGAGTGTCTCATCCGCAGTTTACGAAGAAAAGAAGGACAACCGTTCACCAAGTGGGCACATCAAATGGCTAAGTCTGTGGACAGTTGGATGACCGGAAGCCAAGCCGTGACCTTAGCGAATGCCCAACAACTCCTCTTTCTTGAGCACTTCTACGAGTACACTCCGGTGACTATTTGGAACTGGGTGAATGACACACAAACCCTCACCATGGATCAAGCAGCTGTGCTAGCCAATCACTACCTGGATTCCCAGAGGCATGACCCACCAGAGCCCAGAACCCTGGCTCGCCCACTGCAAGTATACCTAAGGGAAGCCCCTTTTGCCCATCCACATCCCCCCATGCATTCCCTTCCACATGCAGCCCCCACCAACATCCAGGTTGGACATACCCGGTGGGACTCTCCAAAAAATGTTCCTCCACCCCGGGATTTGTGGATTCCTTGGGCTCCTGGGCCAGTCAGAGGAGCAACTCATAGTGTGGATTCTGCCGCTAACTCCTATTCATACCCACCTATTTTGGGGTGTTACATGAAGCCAACCCCGTTCAAGCAGCTTTCCAGATATCAGACAGCACCATCAGCAAGATGTTTGGGTCAAGGGCCGAGCCGCTAAATATAGCCGGTGATAGCAGAGCCACCATTATCCTTGTACAGCCTTCGGCTGGTGACCCCCAGTGAACATACTGGCCAGTGTATAGCCATCCGGGTCGCAGGAGAGTCTGTGCTCCGCACATCTCAACTGGTGCACCGACGCTAAGGACGTTGAAGTTAGTGTCATGCCTAATTTACCCGCGGATGTACTAGTGGGAAAATGATCTGGGCCATTTAACTTCAGCTTTTGCGGAGGACCAACCGGTGGAAACCTATGCTGTAACTACCCAAGCAAGGAGGGCTGGCAACTTGCTCCTAGATGGGGACCTGGTAAGAAACAAACCCTCTGACCTACCTTCCCCAGACCGAACAAGTTTCACCTGCCTATTCCCTTACACCGGGCAGCCCCTGAGGAGTAACTCCAGGAGACACTGACTGATCCTACCCTAGCCCCCTACTGTAACAGAGCCAGGACTGACCCAGGCAGGTGAATAGAATGGGACTAGGGCCAGTTGTATCGACTCACAGAAGGGAAGAAAGCTAATGCTATCCCTAAGAGGCAGCTCGTAGTGCCCCAGAAGTATAGGAGCGAGCTGCTCCTCATTGGGCACAACATCATACCCCTGGAAGGGCACCTCGGAGTGACCCGGACCCATCTTTGCCTCACCAAGACATTCTTTTGACCAGGGATTACTGGGGATGTCTGGCAATCATATTTGTGACTCCTACCAGCGGGTGGGTAAGCGAGGCGATCATCCCAAAGCTCACCGACACCCTCTCCCCATCATTGAGGAGCTCTTTAGCTGAGTAGCAGTGGATCTGGTGGGACCCTTACCCCGTCGGAGAAAAAATACATTTTGACCATGCTACCCGGTACCCTGAGGCCATTCTCCTAGTCAATATACATGAAGAGACGGTGAAGATTGATGGACATTTAGGGGCAACTGGGGTAGAACAAGCCCGGGAAGTACTTATGACCCACCGGGAGAGGTTTTCAGCGGTACCTTGCTACACAGAAGCCGCAGTCCACCAAGGTAGAAACCCCCGGCCAGACATTCACCAAAGATGTGCCCCACTCCCATAAATAAATTGACACATATGATGATGCAAAGCGGGCCCCTATGGCGGTGCCACGCCTTTAGAGATAATATTCTTCCTTAACACAAAATAGTTATGACATAAGAGAAACTTTATGGCCTCTGCAAGAAACTCCTTCAGGTCCATGGAATATTCCGAGAATCCGACAGCTTCTATCCCTGAAATATGTGGGATGCTTGAATAGAGAAACTAAACATCCATTGATACCCAGGAAAAATATTATTCCAGGTTAGATTATTCATATGGTTTAATAGAGGCTTCGTGTCTCTTTCAAACCCCTTTAGATTTTTTTTTGTAGACGTTCCGATGAAGCTTCACCGAGAGATCTGATGCCAGATATAATGGGATGGCCCGGGGATTCAGAAACAGACTTATGGACCTTTGGAACATGGTAGAAGGTGGCCGCTTTTGGATGCTGAACATTTAAATAGTCATACTTCTTGGTACTGATAACCTCAATGCTTTTGTCATGTTCCAAAATGTGGCCAAATTTGTTTTGCTCTTTGTAAGTTACATTATTTTTCTTGATAAATTTGGTCCTAGCTACTAATTCTTTCAAGTCTCTTTCCACCAGATCCTGAAAAGTATGTTCCATTTATTATATATATTACAGTGATCAGCCATAACATTATTATATATATATATATATATTTTTTTTTTATATATATATATATATATATATATATATATATACACTGATCACCCATAATAGTATATTATATAAATATATATTAAACTGATCAGCCATAACATTACATTACATTGTATATATATATACAAATTGCAAAGATGAGCACTGACAGGGGTTATTGAAAGGTATTGTTGTTTATTTGTGGGACCAAACCCCCATCAACGTTTCAGTCTCTACTCCGGACTTTCCTCAGGACACCCTACTAAGTTATCCAATATCCCTTAAATATGTTACATATGTGCGCAATCCCTCCCTCTAATCCAAAAGTACCCCCCCCACAAGCCACTAATATTCCAATTAACCCTTTCTAACTCAACCCCGGGAGTGTATATTTTCAAGAAAAAAAACCAAAAAACAAATAAAAGATAAACTGAAAGGGCCAAGCTTGTCAATCACTTGAACAGTTCAGGACTACCATTGGTTTCACCAATCAAATTAGCTCTGCATTACTGCAAAGCACACAGAGCTCTGGAGAGGTGAGGGTACAGAGAACAAAAGATAAGAATCATGTGTCTCCCTTTCCTTAAAGGGACAGTCTAGTCACCCTTTTAACTTTGGTGCAACTTGTAGGCAGCACACTGTAGACTAGACTGTCACTTTCAGGTTTTTTTTAAGTTCTCTGTAAAAAAAAGATTATACTTAGCATTGAAACAGTGGCCACTAGTGGCTGTTTTCGGGTACTACATCGGTACGGGCGTATGCCCTAATGCAAGCGCAGTTGCTGCTTCTCCCATCAATCACTGGGCTGTCTAATCTCCTTCTCTCAGACGTGAGCGTCTCCATGGAAACAGGCAGGTCAGCATGCTCTGTATTCACTGCTTCCTGCAGAATGAGCTGGGCGGGGGGAGGGATCACAGAGGAACTTTTATTATCAGAAAAAGGACTTATTCTCCGTGGTGCACAATAAATTATGGTTTGTCAGCAAGGCAGTAAGTACCGTATTTGCTCGATTATAAGACAACCCTGATTATAAGACGACCAACTTGTTCAACTTGTATATAAAACGACCTCAATTATAAGACGAGGGGTATTTTTCAGAATTTTTTTTCTGAAAAAAACCTCGTCTTATAATCGAGCAAGTACGATATTATATTGTATTTACTGCCTTGCTAAAGCTGACACCAAGCATGTGATTTATTGTGCTAGTCATGGAGAATGAGTCCTTTTTCTGATAATAAAAGTTCCTTTCTGTTTACTCCCCTGGGTGTCCTGCTCACTCATGAAGGGGACTTGAAGTATAATATTAATATAAATAAAAGAGCACCAGTATCTACATTTTAATAATTAAATTTCCATCACACTATAACTATAATTCCTATCATACTCACACAGGCTTTGAACTTACCATCATAATCATAATGGTATCGGTATTTGGGGTGGGGGGGATCACACTTCCTATCATGCTCAGCCATGCTGGAATTTAGGCGGGACTGCAGTGCCTATCATGCTCAGCCAGCCGGCATTTATGATGGGGACTGTAGTGCCTATCATGCTCAGCCAAGTGGGCATCATTTATGGGGGACCACACTGCCTATCATACTCAGCCATGCTGGAATTTAGGGGGTCTGCAGTGCCTATCATGCTCAGCCAGCTGGCATTTATGATGGGGACTGCAGTGCCTATCATACTCAGCCAAGTGGGCATCATTTATGGGGGGGGCCACACTGCCTATCATGCTCAGCCATGCTGGAATTTAGGGGACTTCAGTGCCTATCATGCTCAGCCAGCTGGCATTTATGATGGGTACTGCAGTGCCTATCATGCTCAGCCAAGCTGGCATCATTTATGGGTGGACCACACTGCCTGTCACAGCCAAGCTGGCATTTATGAGGGAAAGTAGAAATGGCCGGCTTGGCTCGATATTCCTCCGCGGACTCCACCTCTCGGCACTCACGCTGCAAATAATCGGAAACTTGTGAAAATAGAGATGCCCTTGACGAAGCGCCAGCACGCAGGCGCGAAACGAGTAGGCTCCTGACTCACCGGGTAATCCCACTTTGTGCACAAGCAACTAGCTGTGAAGTTTTGTTACATTAAACCGTTTATTACAGCACGTACCTGCAGCCCTGTCTCGTCATTTTCTTCCCCGATACGGACGATCCTCAACCCCTTTTCTCTACAAGTTTCCGGGCATTTATGAGGGGGCTGCACTGCCTATCATGCTCAGCCAAGCTGACATGATAGGCAGTGCTGGATGATATGACTGACATTATACAGTGACAGGGGCACTTACTTATAATGCTCTTGTATACACTAGGATCTCTAATACAACTCATTACCTGATTACATCACTAAACAGGAAATCATATTCCAATTCTTATTGGCTGCTGCTGGGAGAATAAACTCCCTTAGAAGCCTAAGTGAGACGCCCATTGAGTGGGCTGTCCTGAAACTCTGCAAATGTGCATTTTCATCTAAGTGTAATTTTTGTAGTGTTTTTTAAGTAATGCAAAATGTAAAATATGCCTTTGAAAGTACTTTAATATGTATTAAAATGTTGAGGAGGCCTTTTGGGCACTAGACTGTCCCTTTAACTCTGAAACTTTTAATACAAACAGTATTATATATGCACAAAACAAGGTGTTGGCTCCTAAAATATGATTGGTTATACATTTGCATATAAGATAGGATATGGGAGTTAACTTTACTTAAACTAATGACTATGCAACTATGTAAATGGAACTTAACACATATTCCTTAGTCTACAGAATATAACAATTAATTAGTCAGTAATACTTGTAAGTTTCCTTATCTATGTCTGTTCAATGTTCAGCTAGGTGTATCCTACTGTACACATAACTGAAACAATCATGTATGACAGCAGTTTACAAATGCAAGATAAGAAAAAGAAGAATAACAAAGCCACAGAAATCTTACATAGACAATATCTCATTCTGCCTAACTTAGAGTCCAAGACGCCTCCCAAGTCTCTGACACAGTGGGGTTTAAATGTGGCTCCAACTTATTTTCATGTCTCATTTTGAAGATTGTTTTGTTTATTCTAATGAATTATTTACAATGCATGTTCTTAGATGGTATAGATATATAGATGACATTTTTATGCTGTGGAATGGATCAAAGGATCTCTTGGAATGTTTTCTGAGCCAACTAAATGACGCTCATACGGGGATTGGCTTCAAGATGGAGTGGAGCTATAGTGAAATTAATTTCTTGGATACTAAGATAATGAAAAAAAGCAGATGAATTATCTACAGATTTATATGTAAAGCCTACTGATAGTAACAACTTATTGAGGTTCGAATCAGCACATCCACCTGGTCTCTTACGGTCACTCCCCAGAAGCCAGCTATTGAGAGTAAAGAGAATTGTTCCAGATGAGACCACCCAGACAATAAGATTACATGAAATGGCACAGAAATTCTATGATCGTGGTTATCCTCCCACTTTAATAAATGATAATCTTCAAGTAATCTCACAAATAGATCGAAAAAAAAACTTTAGAAAGGAGTAAAAGACAAAACAAGAGAGATAGAGTAATTTTTGTAACTGACTCAGGAACCCATACAAAGAGGATCTCAAATACTTTTAGAAAATATTGGCATATTCTATGTGATGCTTATCCTGATATTAAGGAGTTCATAAACCCTCCGATGATTGCTTTCAGGAGGGGAGAAACTATTGGAAATAAATTAGTTAGGGCCGAACTACCCCCTTGGGCAAGACACGTAAATCTACTTTCTTAGAAACTGGTAGAAAAGGCAATTTCCCATGCATGGGATGTTTAGCCTGCAATTCAATAATCAAAGGAAATGAATTTAAACATCCAAAAAGAGACCAGTGGTATAAGATTAATGCACACTTAACGTGTGAATCTTCTTTTGTAATATACATATTGAGATGCCCCTGTGATTTGATTTATATAGGAGAAACTACACAAAAAATGAGAGCGAGATTCTTAAAGCACAAATCTACCATTCGTACTGGCAAAAAAGAATTGCCTGTCCCGGCTCACTTCTTAGATCAAAACCATAGGTTATCAGACCTAAGATTTCAGATGATTGAGTGCATCCCAAAAGCCAAGAGAGGAGGAGATAGGGAAAAGAGATTAAATCAACGGGAGGTATGGTGGATACATGAACTGAATACTCTGCATCCCAATGGATTAAATAGAGAATGGAATCTAACTCCTTTTTTTATAGGAGGAGGCTCTAAAATTTAAGATGAGAATAATATTTTCCCCTTAATTCTTTACGGATTTGTGAAGTGCAGCTATGAAATGGGTGTATTTAGTTTAATGATTATAATGTCTCAAAAATTAAATATATAGAAGATTAGATTTATTATAAAAAATATATAGGTACATTAAGACATTTAATATTTTTCTGATCTCATCTTTTTCTTCTCACCCCCATAGATATTGGCTGGAACCCCCCCTTTTTGGGATAGATAAAGAAAAATCAGCTTAAAGAAAAATCAGCTTAAAAATTTGGATTCCCATTGTTCAGCGAAATTCAGAATATGATCTGATCAATTTAAATTACACCAGACTGAATATCAGTCATTTAAAATAATAAAATGTTTATTTCCTCCTGATCTGTACAGGGAGTGCAGAATTATTAGGCAAATGAGTATTTTGACCACATCATCCTCTTTATGCATGTTGTCTTACTCCAAGCTGTAAAGGCTCGAAAGCCTACTACCAATTAAGCATATTAGGTGATGTGCATCTCTGTAATGAGAAGGGGTGTGGTCTAATGACATCAACACCCTATATCAGGTGTGCATAATTATTAGGCAACTTCCTTTCCTTTGGCAAAATGGGTCAAAAGAAGGACTTGACAGGCTCAGAAAAGTCAAAAATAGTGAGATATCTTGCAGAGGGATGCAGCACTCTTAAAATTGCAAAGCTTCTGAAGCGTGATCATCGAACAATCAAGCGTTTCATTCAAAATAGTCAACAGGGTCGCAAGAAGCGTGTGGAAAAACCAAGGCGCAAAATAACTGCCCATGAACTGAGAAAAGTCAAGCGTGCAGCTGCCACGATGCCACTTGCCACCAGTTTGGCCATATTTCAGAGCTGCAACATCACTGGAGTGCACAAAAGCACAAGGTGTGCAATACTCAGAGACATGGCCAAGGTAAGAAAGGCTGAAAGACGACCACCACTGAACAAGACACACAAGCTGAAACGTCAAGACTGGGCCAAGAAATATCTCAAGACTGATTTTTCTAAGGTTTTATGGACTGATGAAATGAGAGTGAGTCTTGATGGGCCAGATGGATGGGCCCGTGGCTGGATTGGTAAAGGGCAGAGAGCTCCAGTCCAACTCAGACGCCAGCAAGGTGGAGGTGAAGTACTGGTTTGGGCGGGTATCATCAAAGATGAGCTAGTGGGGCCTTTTCAGGGTTGAGGATGGAGTCAAGCTCAACTCCCAGTCCTACTGCCAGTTCCTGGAAGACACCTTCTTCAAGCAGTGGTACAGGAAGAAGTCTGCATCCTTAAAGAAAAACATGATTTTCATGCAGGACAATGCTCCATCACACGCGTCCAAGTACTCCACAGCGTGGCTGGCAAGAAAGGGTATAAAAGAAGAAAATCTAATGACATGGCCTCCTTGTTCACCTGATCTGAACCCCATTGAGAACCTGTGGTCCATCATCAAATGTGAGATTTACAAGGAGGGAAAACAGTACACCTCTCTGAACAGTGTCTGGGAGGCTGTGGTTGCTGCTGCACGCAATGTTGATGGTGAACAGATCAAAACACTGACAGAATCCATGGATGGCAGGCTTTTGAGTGTCCTTGCAAAGAAAGGTGGCTATATTGGTCACTGATTTGTTTTTGTTTTGTTTTTGAATGTCAGAAATGTATATTTGTGAATGTTGAGATGTTATATTGGTTTCACTGGTAAAAATAAATAATTGAAATGGGTATATATTTGTTTTTTGTTAAGTTGCCTAATAATTATGCACAGTAATAGTCACCTGCACACACAGATATCCCCCTAAAATAGCTAAAACTAAAAACAAACTAAAAACTACTTCCAAAAATATTCAGCTTTGATATTAATGAGTTTTTTGGGTTCATTGAGAACATGGTTGTTGTTCAATAATAAAATTAATCCTCAAAAATACAACCTTGCCTAATAATTCTGCACTCACTGTATGTATTACACGCAATAGTGGTGTTTTTAACTTTAAATGTATATAAAATATTGCTAAATACACTTTAACCAATTGTTTTCACGAATGTCAGCACATTGAGATTTATGAGAGGTTGATATAGCCTGACCATACTCACGCCACCATGGTGTGTTAATGCACCTGGTGGTCGGGGTCTGATCTTGCTTTATCAGCCTTAAATATTGATGCACTTTTACATAAAAATACAAAACTTCAAATGTAATAATATATGTTTTATAAATACATATTCTCATGTTTAATACATAATGTTTTGAAATATACATTGTCACAATTCACATGTATTATCACTGTTAGCTGTATTGCTTTACATTTGTAATTGTTGTGTATAAGATTTATATTGGACCAGGTGTCCCTTCTTTAATTGATTTACTTGCTATTGATTGCACTATATAAACTTGTTGATACCACTTCACGCTAGGCTTGAAGAAAATCCGTTACAGGATTGAAACGTCGCCAAGTGTGTGATTAAAGTCTCTCACTTCACACTGAGTGCTGGTGTCTGCATTCATTATTTCAATCTGTGGAAATATGACTCCGGGCCCCATATTTGGACACCATCACCGGCGGGTGCAATATACGATCAAACGCACATTATATATATATATATATTACACTGATCAGCCATAACATTGGTGTGTATATATATAGATATATAAATACACACCAATCAGCCATAAAATATGATATATATATATATATATATATATATACCGATCAGCCATAACATTATTATATTTTTCATGTTTGTGAGTGCAATATGTTTGTTTGTGAGTGCAATGTTTGTTTGTGAGAGCAATATGTTTGTGAGTGCAATATGTTTGTGAGAGCAATATGTTTGTGAGTGCAATATGTTTGTGAGTGCAATATGTTTGCTTGTGAGTGCCATGTTTGTGAGTGCAATATGTTTGTTTGTGAGAGCAATATGTTTGCTTGTGAGTGCCATGTTTGTGAGTGCAATATGTTTGCTTGTGAGTGCCATGTTTGTGAGTGCAATATGTTTGTTTGTGAGAGCAATATGTTTGTTTGTGAGTGCAATATGTTTGCTTGTGAGTGCAATATGTTTGTTTGTGAGAGCAATATGTTTGTTTGTGAGTGCAATATGTTTGTGAGTGCAATATGTTTGCTTGTGAGTGCCATGTATGTGTGTGTCAATGTGTATAACTGTGTGTGTTACTGTCTGTGTAAGTGTTTGTACACGAGTGTCTGTGCAAGTGTATCCTGTGTCTAAGTGTGTAAAGGTGACTGTGTGTGTATTTATGTATGTGTGACAGTGTGTATAAGGGTGTCTGTGTAAATGTATGTCTGTGAGGGTGACTAAGTGTGTAACTGTGTTTGTGTGACTTTATTTATGGATGACTGTGTGCATTTATGCATGTGTGGCAGTGTGTATAAGGGTGTCTGTGTAAATGTATGTATGTGAGGGTGACTAAGTGTGTAACTGTGTTTGTGTGACTGTGTGTATTTATGTATGTGTGTATAAGGGTGTCTGTGTAAATGTATGTCTGTGAGGGTGACTAAGTGTGTAACTGTGTTTGTGTGACTGTGTGTATTTATGTATGTGTGTATAAGGGTGTCTGTGTAAATGTATGTCTGTGAGGGTGACTAAGTGTGTAACTGTGTTTGTGTGTGTTTATGTATGACTGTGTGTACAAGAGACCAGCATGGGGAACAGAAAGATAGAGATGGAAAAATATATAAGAGATGAGGGGAGAGACAGACATGGGGTATGAGTGGCGAGAGAGAGACAGACATGGGGTATGAGTGGGGAGAGAGAGACAGACATGGGGTATGAGTGGCGAGAGAGAGACAGACATGGTGTATGAGTGGCGAGAGAGACAGACATGGGGTATGAGTGGAGAGAGAGAGACAGACATGGGGCATGAATGGTGTGAGAGAGAGACATGGAGCATGAGTGGAGAGAGAGACAGACATGAGGGAAAGGGGAGAGACAGACATGAGGGTACGGGGAGAGACAGACAGACATGAGGGTATGGGGAGAGAGACAGACATGGAGCATGAATGGAGAGAGGGAGAGACAGACATGAGGGAATGGGGAGAGAGAGACAGACATGAGGGAATGGGGAGAGAGAGACAGACATGAGGGAATGGGGAGAGAGAGAGACATGAGGGTATGGGGAGAGATAGACATGAGGGTACGGGGAGAGACAGACAGACATGAGGGTATGGGGGGGAGAGACAGACAGACATGAGGGTATGGGGGGGAGAGACAGACAGACATGAGGGTACGGGTAGAGACAGACAGACATGAGGGTACGGGGAGAGAGAGAGAGACACGTGAGTGACTGACTTGGTGGAATATTATTTATCACTCCTTATGTACTTCTTTTCCAATGATGCTCAGCCAGACTAATGAGAGACTTTGGCTGGTTGGGAATCATGGGAACGGTAGTTAAAACTCATTCTGCTAGCCAGCAAAAAGTCTCCCATGTTGCTGGCTGAGCATCATAGAAATAAATAAAACCACTACACAGTATTATTGCAAATATATATATATTTATTTAAAATAAACGTTGGTCTTTTACATTAAAATAAAGTTTTCTCCTTCCCCTCTCCCCAATATTGAAATGGGCATGTCTGGAACAGAAATGTCTAAAAGGGAGGAGTTCATAATATAGCCACGCCCACACTTGGGCGCCAAAGGAAAACCTGCACCCAGGCGCCCGTGACCCTAGGATCGGCCCTGTGTTTGTGAGTGCAATATGTTTGTTTGTAAGTGAAATGTTTGTTTGTGAGTGCAATATGTTTGTTTGTAAGTGCAATATGTTTGTTTGTGAGTGCAATATGTTTGTTTGTAAGTGAAATGTTTGTTTGTGAGAGCAATATGTTTGTTTGTGAGTGCAATATGTTTGTTTGTAAGTGAAATGTTTGTTTGTGAGAGCAATATGTTTGTTTGTGAGTGCAATATGTTTGTTTGTAAGTGCAATATGTTTGTTTGTGAGTGCAATATGTTTGTTTGTAAGTGAAATGTTTGTTTGTGAGAGCAATATGTTTGTTTGTGAGTGCAATATGTTTGTTTGTAAGTGCAATATGTTTGTTTGTGAGTGCAATATGTTTGTTTGTGAGTACACTATGTTTTTGAGTGCAATATGTTTGTTTGTGAGTGCAATACCACGAGTTCTTATGCACTTATTTATTTAGATGTACTTCACTATTGCATGTCATTTTTGATATTCTATTTCTAAGCTCTGTGAGGAGAGCTAGGGTAAAGCTGTGCTTTTACATATGGGTATATGAATGATCTATTCTGTGTATTTATTGCGTGGCACATTTGCACTTTATATTTTAAAGCCTTTCTCCATGCCAGGAATCAAACCAGTAAGCCGGGAGATTGTATTAGCCCCCTCACCAGCTGATCACTTACCTTTTCAAATCCATGAACTGTGAATTATTGTCGGCTAACAATTTAAAAGAAGCCCAAAGCTCGGGGTGGATCCGTACTGACCCTGTCACTGGATGACGAGAAGGCCTTTGACAGGGTAAGCTGGATCTACCTTGAGGAAACATTAAAAGCATTTGGGGTTAGAGGTAGCTTCCTAGACACAGTATGTGCAAGAGTAATGGGTTCCGGTATTGCATCATCATGTTTTGACATATTTAAAGGGACACGGCAGGGTTGCTCCTTGGCACTGTTACTTTATGTGATGTCTCTCGAGCGGTTGGCACAGAGTATTAGGAACGAGAAAGAGGTTCAAGGCATAAATATCCAATCAAAAGAGTTTAAGATCTCACTCTTTGCGGACGACATCATCCTTACCCTAGGAAGCTCTCTTCTATCTATAGAAGCCCTGATAGGTGAAACTGCGCTGTTCTCAAGTGTCTCTTATGACAAACTAAATATTGAGAAATGCCAAGCATTAGGTTGTGAGATAGAAGAAAAAGAGCAGGAGGAACTAAAAAAGAAATATAGGTTCACATGGAGTCTAGAATGTATAGACTACTTAGGGACACAAATATCATATAACCCCAAATCATCAATGTAAACCACCAAACATTGCTGAAGGACATAAGTTAAATGAGTGGAAAACAATGTTCATATCTTGGTTGGGTAGAATAAATGCTGTAAAATATTACATACTCCCACGTTTGTACTTTCTATTAAGATCGATGCCATTGAAAGTAGATCAGAGCATGTTAAAACAGTTCCAGAACAGATTCAACAAATGTATCTGGCAGGCGAAGAGATTGAGAGTGGCATTCAGGGTAATCTCAAGAGAAACAAGGGGAGGGAGGGGGGCAGAGACGGAGACAAGTAGGGAGGGGGTTAAGAGACGGAGACAAGGGGAGGGAAGGGGTTAAGAGACAGAGACAAGGGGAGGGAGGGGGGTTAAGAGACAGAGACAAGGGGAGGGAAGGGGTTAAGAGACGGAGACAAGGGGAGGGAAGGGGTTAAGAGACAGAGACAAGGGGAGGGAAGGGGTTAAGAGACGGAGACAAGGGGAGGGAAGGGGTTAAGAGACAGAGACAAGTAGGGAGGGGGTTAAGAGACAGAGACAAGGGTAGGGAAGGGGTTAAGAGACAAGGGGAGGGAGGGAGGGGGTTAAGAGACAAGGGGAGGGAGGGGGGCAGAGACAGAGACAAGTAGGGAGGGGGTTAAGAGACAGAGACAAAGGGAGGGAGGGGGTTAAGAGACAGAGACAAGGGGAGGGAGGGGGTTAAGAGACGGAGACAAGGGGAGGGAAGGGGTTAAGAGACAGAGACAAGGGGAGGGAAGGGGTTAAGAGACAGAGACAAGGGGAGGGAGGGGGTTAAGAGACAGAGACAAGGGGAGGGAGGGGGTTAAGAGACGGAGACAAGGGGAGGGAAGGGGTTAAGAGACAGAGACAAGGGGAGGGAAGGGGTTAAGAGACAGAGACAAGGGGAGGGAGGGGGGTTAAGAGACAGAGACAAGGGGAGGGAAGGGGTTAAGAGACAGAGACAAGGGGAGGGAAGGGGTTAAGAGACAGAGACAAGGGGAGGGAAGGGGTTAAGAGACAGAGACAAGGGGAGGGAGGGGGTTAAGAGACAGAGACAAGGGGAGGGAGGGGGTTAAGAGACAAGGGGAGGGAGGGAGGGGGGAGAGAGAGACAACACTAAGGGGAGGAGAGAGAGAAAAATGGGGGCAAGGGAAAGAGAGAGGCAGCATTGGCACATAAAAAGAAATAAAAACTAGAAATACATTTTTTTATATAATTTTTTTATTAAAAAAACTATTTACATGTGAATATATACAAGTTGAACTTTTTTCCTATAGGGTAGTCTTATATTCAGGCTTTTAGTATTTTTCCTAATGGAATATCCAAAGTTTGGGGGGTCGTCTTATAATCAGGGTCGTCTTATAATCGAGCAAATACGGTAATTAGGGATTTCGGGAGTCAGGTCTGAGCCTTACTAACAGATCTTTCGGGTTGCAAAATATCGGGCAACCCAGAGATGGTACTGTTTCATTTTGGATTGAACAAAGTTAAAAAAAGACAGTAGAACACTTGTTATACAAACACTATTGGCAGCTAAATTAGTAATAGCACGGTCATGGAAAACAGTAGCACAAGTAAGTCTTGAGGTGATGTATGATCAACTGGATTATCAATAGAAAAGGAATATTATATTAATAATAGAGAAAAAATAGATTCTTATAGTAGAATCTGGTCACCATGGATAAATAGAAAGAAATAATGTTTTAAAGAAAAAAGCAAAGAGTTACTAGAACCAGGGGTGAATGAATGTGTTAGAATGAATTTACAGGACATAAAATGCCTGTTTTGTGTTTATTGCACTATTAGGTAGAAACAGAGAAACATAGAATGTGTCGGCAGATAAGAACCATTCGGTCCATCTAGTCTGCCCAATTTTTTTTTTTTAAGTACTTTTATTAGTCCCCCGTTCCCGGTTAGAAGTGATACATGTAGTGAAATATTTATTGCACTTTAGATAAAAGTGAAATGTGTACTGTAATGTCTATTGCCCTTTAAACCGTATATTTATTGAATATATGTAATCTTGATATTTTTGCGATAAATGAAAAGAAAATCCATACTTTTGTTCCCATGTTACAAATTTATTATGAGGTAATAAAAGATTGTAGGAAAGGGAAGGGGCGTTATCCTGTACCACTGTGAGTCCCTGAACATTAAATCATTATCCAGCTCGGAATACACGGACGCTATGGCCAGGGGACCATTCAGGAGTATTCTCCTTTCCATATCAGTCTTCAGTATATTTCTCGGCTCTGGGGTAGGTGTCAGCTTATTTTATAACATTTAACGGGTTTTCCAAATTCCTTGTACCCTTAACTTTGGCTCAGACAGAAGAATGATTCTGACTGGTCTCCATTGCTGGATCATTGTGATGCTGATGTATAATCTCTTCCCTGTCCCCCTGGCTTGGAGAATCTGTCTGTATGCCGGGGTGTAAGAGAGTTATCTATGTGAAGCATCTGATCCCTTGTTGTGAAGTAGTAGTAAAGGCAGGGAAGGATAACTATTGCCAGGAAAGGTTGGGTGTGAATTAAGAAAAGTAGAGAATATAATACAGGGGGAAAAGGTAAAGGAATATTCCATAGATAGTGAAGGGATATTAATGCTGATAAAAAGTTGCAGGAATGGTAAGGAGATCGGGGGAGTGGAGGGATATTAATGTTGGTGAGAAGGTGTAGGAATGATGGGGGGATAAGGGGGAGTGGGGGGATTTGAATGTTGATGAGAAGGTGCTGGAATGAAGGGTAGATAAGGGAGAGTGGAGGGATATTAATGTTAGTGAGAAGGTGCAGGAATGGTGAGGAGATAAGGGAGAGTGGAGGGATATTAATGTTGGTGAGAAGGTGCAGGAATGGTGAGGAGATAAGGGAGAGTGGAGGGATATTAATATTGGTGAGAAGGTGCAGGAATGGTGAGGAGATAAGTGAGAGTGGAGGGATATTAATGTTGGTGAGAAGGTGCAGCAATGGTGGGGAGATAAGGGAGAGTGGAGGGATATTAATGTTGGTGAGAAGGTGCAGGAATGGTGAGGAGATAAGGGAGAGTGGAGGGATATTAATGTTAGTGAGAAGGTGCAGGAATGGTGGGATAAGGGAGAGTGGAGGGATATTAATGTTGGTGAGAAGGTGCAGGAATGGTGAGGAGATAAGGGAGAGTGGAGGGATATTAATGTTAGTGAGAAGGTGCAGGAATGGTGAGGAGATAAGGGAGAGTGGAGGGGTATTAATGTTGGTGAGAAGGTGCAGGAATGGTGAGGAGATAAGGGAGAGTGGAGGGATATTAATGTTAGTGAGAAGGTGCAGGAATGGTGAGGAGATAAGGGAGAGTGGAGGGATATTAATGTTGGTGAGAAGGTGCAGGAATGGTGGGATAAGGGAGAGTGGAGGGATATTAATGTTGGTGAGAAGGTGCAGGGATGGTGAGGAGATAAGGGAGAGTGGAGGGATATTAATGTTGGTGAGAAGGTGCAGGAATGGTGAGGAGATAAGGGAGAGTGGAGGGATATTAATGTTGGTGAGAAGGTGCAGGAATGGTGAGGAGATAAGGGAGAGTGGAGGGATATTAATGTTGGTAAAAAGGTGCAGCAATGGTGAGGAGATAAGGGAGAGTGGAGGGATATTAATATTGGTGAGAAGGTGCAGGAATGGTGAGGAGATAAGGGGGAGTGGAGGGATATAAATGTTGATGAGAAGGTGCAGGAATGGTGAGGATATAAGGGAGAGTGGAGGGATATTAATGTTGGTTTAGAAGGTGCAGGAATGGTGAGAAGATAAGGGAGAGTGGAGGGATATTAATGTTGGTGAGAAGGTGCAGGAATGGTGGGGAGATAAGGGAGAGTGGAGGGATATTAATGTTAGTGAGAAGGTGCAGGAATGGTGGGGAGATAAGGGAGAGTGGAGGGATATTAATGTTGGTGAGAAGGTGCAGGAATGGTGAGTAGATAAGGGAGAGTGGAGGGATATTAATGTTGGTGAGAAGGTGCAGGAATGGTGGGGAGATAAGGAGGAGTGGAGGGATATTAATGTTAGTGAGAAGGTGCAGGAATGATGAGGAGATAAGGGAGAGTGGAGGGATATTAATGTTGGTGAGAAGGTGCAGGAATGGTGAGGAGATAAGGGAGAGTGGAGGGATATTAATATTGGTGAGAAGGTGCAGGAATGGTGAGGAGATAAGTGAGAGTGGAGGGATATTAATGTTGGTGAGAAGGTGCAGGAATGGTGGGGAGATAAGGGAGAGTGGAGGGATATTAATGTTAGTGAGAAGGTGCAGGAATGGTGAGGAGATAAGGGAGAGTGGAGGGATATTAATGTTGGTGAGAAGGTGCAGGAATGGTGGGATAAGGGAGAGTGGAGGGATATTAATGTTGGTGAGAAGGTGCAGGGATGGTGAGGAGATAAGGGAGAGTGGAGGGATATTAATGTTGGTGAGAAGGTGCAGGAATGGTGAGGAGATAAGGGAGAGTGGAGGGATATTAATGTTGGTGAGAAGGTGCAGCAATGGTGAGGAGATAAGGGAGAGTGGAGGGATATTAATATTGGTGAGAAGGTGCAGGAATGGTGAGGAGATAAGGGGGAGTGGAGGGATATAAATGTTGATGAGAAGGTGCAGGAATGGTGAGGATATAAGGGAGAGTGGAGGGATATTAATGTTGGTTTAGAAGGTGCAGGAATGGTGAGAAGATAAGGGAGAGTGGAGGGATATTAATGTTGGTGAGAAGGTGCAGGAATGGTGGGGAGATAAGGGAGAGTGGAGGGATATTAATGTTAGTGAGAAGGTGCAGGAATGGTGGGGAGATAAGGGAGAGTGGAGGGATATTAATGTTGGTGAGAAGGTGCAGGAATGGTGAGTAGATAAGGGAGAGTGGAGGGATATTAATGTTGGTGAGAAGGTGCAGGAATGGTGGGGAGATAAGGAGGAGTGGAGGGATATTAATGTTAGTGAGAAGGTGCAGGAATGGTGAGGAGATAAGGGAGAGTGGAGGGATATTAATGTTGGTGAGAAGGTGCAGGAATGGTGAGAAGATAAGGGAGAGTGGAGGGATATTAATGTTGGTGAGAAGGTGCAGGAATGGTGAGTAGATAAGGGAGAGTGGAGGGATATTAATGTTAGTGAGAAGGTGCAGGAATGGTGGGGAGATAAGGGAGAGAGGAGGGATATTAATGTTGGTGAGAAGGTGCATGAATGGTGGGGAGATAAGGGAGAGTGGAGGGATATTAATGTTGGTGAGAAGGTGCATGAATGGTGGGGAGATAAGGGAGAGTGGAGGGATATTAATGTTGGTGAGAAGGGGCAGGAATGGTGAGGAGATAAGGGAGAGTGGAGGGATATTAATGTTAGTGAGAAGGTGCAGGAATGGTGGGGAGATAAGGGAGAGTGGAGGGATATTAATGTTGGTGAGAAGGGGCAGGAATGGTGAGGAGATAAGGGAGAGTGGAGGGATATTAATGATGGTGAGAAGGTGCAGGAATGGTGGGATAAGGGAGAGTGGAGGGATATTAATGTTGGTGAGAAGGTGCAGGAATGGTGGGATAAGGGAGAGTGGAGGGATATTAATGTTGGTGAGAAGGTGCAGGAATGGTGAGGAGATAAGGGAGAGTGGAGGGATATTAATGTTGGTGAGAAGGTGCAGGTGGGGAGATAAGGGAGAGTGGAGGGATATTAATGTTGGTGAGAAGGTGCAGGAATGGTGAGTAGATAAGGGAGAGTGGAGGGATATTAATGTTGGTGAGAAGGTGCAGGAATGGTGAGGAGATAAGGGAGAGTGGAGGGATATTAATGTTGGTGAGAAGGTGCAGGAATGGTGGGGAGATAAGGGAAAGTGGAAGGATATTAACCCCTTAGTGACATGACTTTTTTGGCTTGTCCGACGCTTGGTGACATGGGCTGTTTTAACATTTCTGAGGTGTTTGTGTTTTGCTGTAATTTATTTCTGTCTCATTTAGTGTACCCGCACAAACTATATATCGTTTTTATCGTCATAAGAAGGGCTTTCTTTTGATAGCATTATTTTGATAATAGCATATAATTTGATGTAAAAAAAAAAAAAATATGGCAAAAAAATGAAATTTTATTTTTATGACTTTTATTTGAAAAATCGTATACGTATATCAAAAAAACACTGCTAAATAGTTTCTAATATATGTCCTGAGTTCAGACATAGCCCATGTTTTATGTTTTTGTGCTTTTTTATTCATGTTACAGTGCCAGAACGACAAGTAGTGCAAAGCTATTTTAAAATCCTTTTTTTCAAATTTGAAAACTAGACCACTCAGGGCATTTAACTTGGGGTATTTTGACACATTTCATGTAGCCATTTTACCACCAATCTTTGCCAAAGTTTGCTGCAAAAAAATTTTTTTAACATTTTTTTACAAAGATTGCAATTTAGGTAAACATTATCTTAAAATGTGAAGGGGTATTTCCAAATAACACCTCAGTATGTGTTCAGCAACATTTCCTGAGTACAGGGATACCACCCATGCATAGGTTTGTTGGGGCTAAAAGGCCACATTTAGGGGGTGCGCATTTTGGTTTTCCAACTTGGAATTCTGACATGCAGAAAACCTGCGCCCATGTCCCATTTGGGACATTTTTGAAGCCAGAAAGTTTATTCTACCCAACAAAGCCATATATTTTTTAAAACTAGACACCCTAGGGTATTTCAAATGGTAGTATTTTAACACTTTTCATGCACTAATTATACTACCAGCCTATGTCAATGTTTTGGGTAGTAATTTTTTTTTTCACATACATTGTACTTCGTGCATGAATTCACAGATCCTGTTATATGTCAGTGCCAAACAACACCTCAATATGTGTTCAGCAACATCTCCTGAGTACAGGGATACCCCCCATGTACAGGGAGTGCAGAATTATTAGGCAAATGAGTATTTTGACCACATCATCCTCTTTATGCATGTTGTCTTACTCCAAGCTGTATAGGCTCGAAAGCCTACTACCAATTAAGCATATTAGGTGATGTGCATCTCTGTAATGAGAAGGGGTGTGGTCTAATGACATCAACACCCTATATCAGGTGTGCATAATTATTAGGCAACTTCCTTTCCTTTGGCAAAATGGGTCAAAAGAAGGACTTGACAGGCTCAGAAAAGTCAAAAATAGTGAGATATCTTGCAGAGGGATGCAGCACTCTTAAAATTGCAAAGCTTCTGAAGCGTGATCATCGAACAATCAAGCGTTTCATTCAAAATAGTCAACAGGGTCGCAAGAAGCGTGTGGAAAAACCAAGGCGCAAAATAACTGCCCATGAACTGAGAAAAGTCAAGCGTGCAGCTGCCACGATGCCACTTGCCACCAGTTTGGCCATATTTCAGAGCTGCAACATCACTGGAGTGCCCAAAAGCACAAGGTGTGCAATACTCAGAGACATGGCCAAGGTAAGAAAGGCTGAAAGACGACCACCACTGAACAAGACACACAAGCTGAAACGTCAAGACTGGGCCAAGAAATATCTCAAGACTGATTTTTCTAAGGTTTTATGGACTGATGAAATGAGAGTGAGTCTTGATGGGCCAGATGGATGGGCCCGTGGCTGGATTGGTAAAGGGCAGAGAGCTCCAGTCCGACTCAGACGCCAGCAAGGTGGAGGTGGAGTACTGGTTTGGGCTGGTATCATCAAAGATGAGCTTGTGGGGCCTTTTCGGGTTGAGGATGGAGTCAAGCTCAACTCACAGTCCTACTGCCAGTTCCTGGAAGACACCTTCTTCAAGCAGTGGTACAGGAAGAAGTCTGCATCCTTCAAGAAAAACATGATTTTCATGCAGGACAATGCTCCATCACACGCGTCCAAGTACTCCACAGCGTGGCTGGCAAGAAAGGGTATAAAAGAAGAAAATCTAATGACATGGCCTCCTTGTTCACCTGATCTGAACCCCATTGAGAACCTGTGGTCCATCATCAAATGTGAGATTTACAAGGAGGGAAAACAGTACACCTCTCTGAACAGTGTCTGGGAGGCTGTGGTTGCTGCTGCACGCAATGTTGATGGTGAACAGATCAAAACACTGACAGAATCCATGGATGGCAGGCTTTTGAGTGTCCTTGCAAAGAAAGGTGGCTATATTGGTCACTGATTTGTTTTTGTTTTGTTTTTGGATGTCAGAAATGTATATTTGTGAATGTTGAGATGTTATATTGGTTTCACTGGTAAAAATAAATAATTGAAATGGGTATATATTTGTTTTGTGTTAAGTTGCCTAATAATTATGCACAGTAATAGTCACCTGCACACACAGATATCCCCCTAAAATAGCTAAAACTAAAAACATACTAAAAACTACTTCCAAAAATATTCAGCTTTGATATTAATGAGTTTTTTGGGTTCATTGAGAACATGGTTGTTGTTCAATAATAAAATGAATCCTCAAAAATACAACTTGCCTAATAATTCTGCACTCCCTGTATAGGTTGGTTAGGTTATTTGGGGGTTAAAAGGCCACATTTGAGAGGTGCGCCAGAATGTGTATTTTACCCCACAAAACCAAACATTTTTGCAAACTAGACACCCTAGGGTATTTCAAATGGTAGTATTTTAACACTTTCCATGCACTAATTCTACCACCAGCCTATGTCAAAGGGTTGGGATGTAATTTTTCCCCCCACACACATTGTAGTTCAGGCAGGAATTTTCAGATTCTGGTATTTGCCACTGCCAACCAACACCTCAATATGTGTTCAGTAACTTCTCCTTAGTACAGGTATACCACCCATGCATAGGTTTGTTTTTGGGCTAAAATTCCACATTTAGGGGGTGCGCAATTCCAACCTGGAATTTTGACATGTAGTCAGCCTGCGCCCATGTTCCATTTAGAACATTTTTGAAGCCGTCCAATGTATTTTACCCCATCAAACCATATATTTTTGGAAAATAGACATCCTCAGGTATTTCAAATGGTGGTATTTTAATACTGTATATGTACTAATTCTACCACCAGCCTTTGTAAAAATTTGTGGTAGTACTTTTTTGGGCATTTTTTTTCCACATGCATTGTACTTCGGGCATGAATTCACAGATTCTGGTATATGTCACTGCCAAACAACAACCCAATATGTTTTCAGCAACATCTCCTGAGTACAGGGATACTTGTTGGTTTGTTTTTTGGCTAGAAGGCAACATTTGTGAGATGTGCATCTCAAAATTCCAACTTGGAATTTTGACATGTAGTCAACCTGTGTCCGTTAATACACAGTGAAAGACTTTCATAAAACCTGACAATTTTATTAAATGTTATTTTATATCACTAATACTGATCTGTCTCTTTCCGTCACAAAAATGTAAGTGAGGAGAGGGAGGCAGATCAATAGCTTATTATTCACCAAACCGCCTTTGCCACTAATTCGCTGTTACTGATCGCTATGCGCTCAGACAGCTTAAAAAAAAATTCTAACATATTTTTACTTTACACGGAATCCCCTAGCAGGTATGTGTAAACAAAAAATTTAAAAAAATATGCAGACAAATAAAAATTGCTTTGGCGTCAATATCATTGCGTAAAAAGTGATCGACGGCAAAGAAGGGGTTAATAACTCTTAGAAGAGCCTTTGAAGTACTGTAATAAATGACAGTACAAAAAAAATTAACAGCTAAAAAATGCACAAACAGCTAAAATAAATGCGCTGATGTGCACGATCACTGCTTACGCAAGATCAGTGGCAGGGAAGGGGTTAAACGCAGGGAATTGCTTTTATAATTTTTTTTTATTGTTTTATTATTCGTGTGTTGTGTATTTATTATTTTATTGTACTTAAACTTACTTTTATAACTTTGATCTGTCTCTTCAAAAAAAAAAAAAATGCGAGGAGAGGGAGGCAGATCCTAACTGGTCAGATCAATATAGGGTTAATATTGATCTGACCAGGCAGTGGGGTGCTCATCAGTGCATCCCCACTGCTTCTCAGTCTGCCTGGAGTCACAGATTGCCTCTGTGAAGAGGCAATCCTGTGACTGCTTGAAGAGCACAGGAAGCAGGTACTTCCTGCCTCCTGTGCTCTTGCCCTTAGAAGGGCAGCACCATCTTGTCACACAGTGACCAAGATTGTGCATTTTTTTTAGTGTTACTGATTGCCTCGACTTGTGAGGCAACCAGCAGCACTTACAGAGCATAGGAAGCAATAAAGTTCGCTTCCTATGCTCGTTTTTCAATGCCCGCGTTTTAAAGGCACTGTGCCTTTAAAACCGGCATTTCAATCGCTCTCCCGAGCGATCGAAATGCCGACGGGCATTTTTTTCAGTATTGTACGATGCTTCCATACAGAAGCATCGTTACAATACCATTTGAGCACTGCAAGCGGAAAGACTCTGCTTTCAGTGCTCGTTTTGACACAGGACGGACTAGTGTCATTAACGCCTCGCCACACAGGACGGACCTAGCACGTCCTGTGTCGGCAAGGGGTTAATGTTGGTGAGAAGGTGCAGGAATGGTGGGTAGATAAGGGAGAGTGGAGGGGTATTAATGTTGGTGAGAAGGTGCAGGAATGGTGAGGAGATAAGGGAGAGTGGAGGGATATTAATGTTGGTGAGAAGGTGCAGGAATGGTGGGTAGATAAGGGAGAGTGGAGGGGTATTAATGTTGGTGAGAAGGTGCAGGAATGGTGAGGAGATAAGGGAGAGTGGAGGGGTATTAATGTTGGTGAGAAGGGGCAGGAATGGTGGGGAGATAAGGAGGAGTGGAGGGATATTAATGTTGGTGAGAAGGTGCAGGAATGGTGGGTAGATAAGGGAGAGTGGAGGGATATTAATGTTGGTGAGAAGGTGCAGGAATGGTGAGGAGATAAGGGAGAGTGAAGGGATATTAATGTTGGTGAGAAGGTGCAGGAATGGTGAGGAGATAAGGGAGAGTGGAGGGATATTAATGTTGGTGAGAAGGTGCAGGAATGGTGAGAAGATAAGGGGGAGTGGAGGGATATTAATGTTGGTGAGAATGTGCAGGAATGGTGGGGAGATAAGGGAGAGTGGAGGGATATTAATGTTGGTGAGAAGGTGCAGGAATGGTGAGGAGATAAGGGAGAGTGGAGGGATATTAATGTTGGTGAGAAGGTGCAGGAATGGTGAGGAGATAAGGGAGAGTGGAGGGATATTAATGTTAGTGAGAAGGTGCAGGAATGGTGGGGAGATAAGGGAGAGTGGAGGGATATTAATGTTAGTGAGAAGGGGCAGGAATGGTGGGGAGATAAGGGAGAGTGGAGGGATATTAATGATAGTGAGAAGGTGCAGGAATGGTGAGGAGATAAGGGAGAGTGGAGGGATATTAATGTTGGTGAGAAGGTGCAGGAATGGTGAGGAGATAAGGGAGAGTGGAGGGATATTAATGTTAGTGAGAAGGTGCAGGAATGGTGGGGAGATAAGGGAGAGTGGAGGGATATTAATGTTAGTGAGAAGGTGCAGGAATGGTGGGGAGATAAGGGAGAGTGGAGGGATATTAATGTTAGTGAGAAGGTGCAGGAATGGTGGGGAGATAAGGGAGAGTGAAGGGATATTAATGATGGTGAGAAGGTGCAGGAATGGTGAGAAGATAAGGGAGAGTGGAGGGATATTAATGATGGTGAGAAGGTGCAGGAATGGTGAGAAGATAAGGGAGAGTGGAGGGATATTAATGATGGTGAGAAGGTGCAGGAATGGTGGGTAGATAAGGGAGAGTGGAGGGGTATTAATGTTGGTGAGAAGGGGCAGGAATGGTGAGGATATAAGGGAGAGTGGAGGGATATTAATGTTAGTGAGAAGGTGCAGGAATGGTGAGGAGATAAGGGAGAGTGGAGGGATATTAATGTTAGTGAGAAGGTGCAGGAATGGTGAGGAGATAAGGGAGAGTGGAGGGATATTAATGTTGGTGAGAAGGTGCAGGAATGGTGGGTAGATAAGGGAGAGTGGAGGGGTATTAATGTTGGTGAGAAGGTGCAGGAATGGTGGGGAGATAAGAGAGAGTGAAGGGATATTAATGATGGTGAGAAGGTGCAGGAATGGTGAGGATATAAGGGAGAGTGGAGGGATATTAATGTTAGTGAGAAGGTGCAGGAATGGTGAGGAGATAAGGGAGAGTGGAGGGATATTAATGTTGGTGAGAAGGTGCAGGAATGGTGGGTAGATAAGGGAGAGTGGAGGGGTATTAATGTTGGTGAGAAGGTGCAGGAATGGTGGGTAGATAAGGGAGAGTGGAGGGGTATTAATGTTGGTGAGAAGGTGCAGGAATGGTGAGGAGATAAGGGAGAGTGGAGGGATATTAATGTTGGTGAGAAGGTGCAGGAATGGAGAGGAGATAAGGGAGAGTGGAGGGATATTAATGTTGGTGAGAAGATGAGGAGGTAAGGACACCCAGTATAAGTACATAGTAGCATCACATTTTTTAAAGCAATTCTTTACTTGCATTAGGATAGAAACATAGAAACATAGAATGTGTCGGCAGATAAGAACCATTCGGTCCATCTAGTCTGCCCAATTTTTTTTGAGTACTTTTATTAGTCCCCCGTTCCCGGTCTTATAGCTAGGATAGCCTTGTGTCTATCCCACGCATGCTTAAAATCCTTGACTGTGTTTACCTCTACCACTTCTGCTGGAAGGCTATTCCATACATCCACTACCCTCTCAGTAAAGTAATACTTCCTGATATTACTTTTAAATCGTTGCCCCTCTAAATGTGTCTCTAGGATGTGTCTGATGAGCAGCTCCTCATCTGATTAAATATGAGATATAGTTTGGTAAGCTAAAGCTGACTATGTCTTAGATACCCTCCTCTACTTTTCCTCTGACATTACATCTATCTCTATGGCATTCTGACTTTTTACCAGCAACGTATTGTTCTACAGTAACACCTTTACTTGCATGGGATGTTGGTTTGGTTCTTATTGGTGGCAGCATCTGACGTTTCTTCTCTATAGTTTGTTTACAGGTTTCTGAGGATGAAATTCCTTCCACCTCTTCCCAAAGGGCATGCTTTGTCACAAACTGCTAAAACGTCTATAAGCCCTGAAGATTATGAACTCCAATACTTGTTAAGGAAGATAGATTGGCCTGAACCTCCGGCTCCTACAGACTTTGAGTTCTCCACCAGCGCCAACATTACAGACTACCAGTTACTGCCCCCCTCTTCCTCTTATCATGTAGGAGATCATGTACGAGTTCTTATCACAGCTCGAGATCACCAAGGTCGTCCCAAGACCTACGGAGGAGATTACTTCCAGGCCAAGTTGCATTCTCCTTCACTGAGAGCTGGAGTAACGGGATCCATTACAGATCACGGGGATGGCACTTACACAGCCTCCTTTCTACTCCTCTGGCCAGGGAAGGCTGAGATTTCCATCATCCTGGTCCATTCGAGCGAAGCCATCACCATCCTCAGATACAAGAGGGAAAGCCGTCCTGATAAGGTAACATGCTATATATGTAACACCTTGCATACTAGTACGTGCAACTCATATAGTCCAACTCTCTATTAACATGATTATCTGGCCAGGAGAATTCAACTATTTGTTCCCTGGGCATCTTTGGACCATATGGGGACTTTTAGCCAATAGGTGTAAATTAGCTAAAATGGGGAGTCAGTAATTCAAGAGGAGCCAGTATTGAGAAGGAGTCAGTGGTGAGGGAGGAGTTACTTTTGCCCATTTAAGAAGTTTAAGGCTTTGCACAAGGCTACTATGCTTTGCCCAATAACATTTCTATTAGAAACGTTCTAACTAGCAGACAGCAATCCATCCAGTCCAATTGTGTAACATCCATATTGATCAGTACCTGTCCTTCTAAACATCAATCAAATCCACAAGGTATTAATGGAATCTTTTCTCGAATCAAGTACTGCTGCCGGGTAAACCTCTCAATAAACCTTGATTGTCTTCCTGCTGGGTTTGTTACGGAGTTCTGTGCAGCTTCACCTCCATGGGACACAGAGAAAGCATATTGGAGAGGTTGACCACCTCAATTGTATATGGTGAGAGTGTATATATACGCGTTCCGGTGATATCTCTATAAATCAGTATATAGTGACAGTATATATATACGCGTTCCGGTGATATCTCTATAAATCAGTATATGGTGACAGTGTATATATACGCGTTCCGGTGATATCTCTATAAATCAGTATATAGTGACAGTGTATATATACGCGTTCCGGTGATATCTCTATAAATCAGTATATGGTGACAGTGTATATATACGCGTTCCGGTGATATCTCTATAAATCAGTATATGGTGACAGTGTATATATACGCGTTCCGGTGATATCTCTATAAATCAGTATATGGTGACAGTGTATATATACGCGTTCCGGTGATATCTCTATAAATCAGTATATAGTGACAGTGTATATATACGCGTTCCGGTGATATCTCTATAAATCAGTATATAGTGACAGTGTATATATACGCGTTCCGGTGATATCTCTATAAATCAGTATATGGTGACAGTGTATATATACGCGTTCGGTGATATCTCTATAAATCAGTATATGGTGACAGTGTATATATACGCGTTCCGGTGATATCTCTATAAATCAGTATATAGTGACAGTGTATATATACGCGTTCCGGTGATATCTCTATAAATCAGTATATGGTGACAGTGTATATATACGCGTTCCGGTGATATCTCTATAAATCAGTATATGGTGACAGTGTATATATAGGCGTTCGGTGATATCTCTATAAATCAGTATATGGTGACAGTGTATATATACGCGTTCCGGTGATATCTCTATAAATCAGTATATAGTGACAGTGTATATATACGCGTTCCGGTGATATCTCTATAAATCAGTATATGGTGACAGTGTATATATACGCGTTCCGGTGATATCTCTATAAATCAGTATATGGTGACAGTGTATATATACGCGTTCCGGTGATATCTCTATAAATCAGTATATGGTGACAGTGTATATATACGCGTTCCGGTGATATCTCTATAAATCAGTATATAGTGACAGTGTATATATACGCGTTCCGGTGATATCTCTATAAATCAGTATATAGTGACAGTGTATATATACGCGTTCCAGTAATATCTCTATAAATCAGTATATGGTGACAGTGTATATATACGCGTTCCGGTGATATCTCTATAAATCAGTATATGGTGACAGTGTATATATACGCGTTCCGGTGATATCTCTATAAATCAGTATATAGTGACAGTGTATATATACGCGTTCCGGTGATATCTCTATAAATCAGTATATGGTGACAGTGTATATATACGCGTTCCGGTGATATCTCTATAAATCAGTATATGGTGACAGTGTATATATACGCGTTCCGGTGATATCTCTATAAATCAGTATATGGTGACAGTGTATATATACGCGTTCCGGTGATATCTCTATAAATCAGTATATGGTGACAGTGTATATATACGCGTTCCGGTGATATCTCTATAAATCAGTATATGGTGACAGTGTATATATACGCGTTCCAGTAATATCTCTATAAATCAGTATATGGTGACAGTGTATATATACGCGTTCCGGTGATATCTCTATAAATCAGTATATGGTGACAGTGTATATATACGCGTTCCAGTAATATCTCTATAAATCAGTATATGGTGACAGTGTATATATACGCGTTCCGGTGATATCTCTATAAATCAGTATATGGTGACAGTGTATATATACGCGTTCCGGTGATATCTCTATAAATCAGTATATGGTGACAGTGTATATATACGCGTTCCGGTGATATCTCTATAAATCAGTATATGGTGACAGTGTATATATACGCGTTCCGGTGATATCTCTATAAATCAGTATATGGTGACAGTGTATATATACGCGTTCCGGTGATATCTCTATAAATCAGTATATGGTGACAGTGTATATATACGCGTTCCGGTGATATCTCTATAAATCAGTATATGGTGACAGTGTATATATATGCGTTCCGGTGATATCTCTATAAATCAGTATATGGTGACAGTGTATATATACGCGTTCTGGTGATATCTCTATAAATCAGTATATGGCGACAGTGTATATATACGCGTTCCGGTGATATCTCTATAAATCAGTATATGGTGACAGTGTATATATACGCGTTCCGGTGATATCTCTATAAATCAGTATATGGCGACAGTGTATATATACGCGTTCCAGTAATATCTCTATAAATCAGTATATGGTGACAGTGTATATATACGCGTTCCGGTGATATCTCTATAAATCAGTATATGGTGACAGTGTATATATACGCGTTCCGGTGATATCTCTATAAATCAGTATATGGTGACAGTGTATATATACGCGTTCCGGTGATATCTCTATAAATCAGTATATGGTGACAGTGTATATATACGCGTTCCGGTGATATCTCTATAAATCAGTATATAGTGACAGTGTATATATACACGTTCCGGTGATATCTCTATAAATCAGTATATGGTGACAGTGTATATATACGCGTTCCGGTGATATCTCTATAAATCAGTATATGGTGACAGTGTATATATACGCGTTCCGGTGATATCTCTATAAATCAGTATATGGTGACAGTGTATATATACGCGTTCCGGTGATATCTCTATAAATCAGTATATGGTGACAGTGTATATATACGCGTTCCGGTGATATCTCTATAAATCAGTATATGGTGACAGTGTATATATACGCGTTCCGGTGATATCTCTATAAATCAGTATATGGTGACAGTGTATATATACGCGTTCCGGTGATATCTCTATAAATCAGTATATGGTGACAGTGTATATATACGCGTTCCGGTGATATCTCTATAAATCAGTATATGGTGACAGTGTATATATACGCGTTCCGGTGATATCTCTATAAATCAGTATATGGTGACAGTGTATATATACGCGTTCCGGTGATATTTCTATAAATCAGTATATGGTGACAGTGTATATATACGTGTTCCGGTGATATCTCTATAAATCAGTATATGGTGACAGTGTATATATACGCGTTCCGGTGATATCTCTATAAATCAGTATATGGTGACAGTGTATATATACGCGTTCTGGTGATATCTCTATAAATCAGTATATGGTGACAGTGTATATATACGCGTTCCGGTGATATCTCTATAAATCAGTATATGGTGACAGTGTATATATACGCGTTCCGGTGATATCTCTATAAATCAGTATATGGTGACAGTGTATATATACGCGTTCCGGTGATATCTCTATAAATCAGTATATGGTGACAGTGTATATATATGCGTTCCGGTGATATCTCTATAAATCAGTATATGGTGACAGTGTATATATACGCGTTCCGGTGATATCTCTATAAATCAGTATATGGTGACAGTGTATATATACGCGTTCCGGTGATATCTCTATAAATCTGTATATGGTGACAGTGTATATATACGCGTTCCGGTGATATCTCTATAAATCTGTATATGGTGACAGTGTATATATATGCGTTCCGGTGATATCTCTATAAATCAGTATATGGCGACAGTGTATATATACGCGTTCCGGTGATATCTCTATAAATCAGTATATGGTGATTGTATATATACGTTTTCCGGTGATATCTCTATAAATCAGTATATGGTGACAGTGTATATATACGCGTTCCGGTGATATCTCTATAAATCAGTATATGGCGACAGTGTATATATACGCGTTCCGGTGATATCTCTATAAATCAGTATATGGCGACAGTGTATATATACGCGTTCCGGTGATATCTCTATAAATCAGTATATGGTGACAGTGTATATATATGCGTTCCGGTGATATCTCTATAAATCAGTATATGGTGACAGTGTATATATACGCGTTCCGGTAATATCTCTATAAATCAGTATATGGTGACAGTGTATATATACGCATTCCAGTAATATCTCTATAAATCAGTATATGGTGACAGTGTATATATACGCGTTCCGGTGATATCTCTATAAATCAGTATATGGTGACAGTGTATATATACGCGTTCCGGTGATATCTCTATAAATCAGTATATGGCGACAGTGTATATATACGCGTTCCGGTGATATCTCTATAAATCAGTATATGGTGACAGTGTATATATACGCGTTCCAGTAATATCTCTATAAATCAGTATATGGTGACAGTGTATATATACGCGTTCCGGTGATATCTCTATAAATCAGTATATGGTGACAGTGGATATATACGCGTTCCGGTTATATCTCTATAAATCAGTATATGGTGACAGTGTATATATACGCGTTCCAGTAATATCTCTATAAATCAGTATATGGTGACAGTGTATATATACGCGTTCCGGTGATATCTCTATAAATCAGTATATGGTGACAGTGTATATATACGCGTTCGGTGATATCTCTATAAATCAGTTTATGGTGACAGTGTATATATATGCGTTCCGGTGATATCTCTATAAATCAGTATATCATGACAGTGTATATATACGCGTTCCGGTGATATCTCTATAAATCAGTATATCATGACAGTGTATATATACGCGTTCCGGTGATATCTCTATCAATCAGTATATGGTGACAGTGTATATATACGCGTTCGGTGATATCTCTATAAATCAGTTTATGGTGACAGTGTATATATATGCGTTCCGGTGATATCTCTATAAATCAGTATATCATGACAGTGTATATATACGCGTTCCGGTGATATCTCTATAAATCAGTATATGGTGACAGTGTATATATACGAGTTCCAGTGATATCTCTATAAATCAGTATATGGTGACAGTGTATATATACGCATTCCGGTGATATCTCTATAAATCAGTATATGGTGACAGTGTATATATATGCGTTCCGGTGATATCTCTATAAATCAGTATATGCTGACAGTGTATATATACGCGTTCCGGTGATATCTCTATAAATCAGTATATGGTGACAGTGTATATATATGCGTTCCGGTGATATCTCTATAAATCAGTATATGGTGACAGTGTATATATATGCGTTCCGGTGATATCTCTATAAATCAGTATATGGTGACAGTGTATATATATGCGTTCCGGTGATATCTCTATAAATCAGTATATGGTGACGGTGTATATATATGTGTTCCGGTGATATCTCTATAAATCTGTATATGGTGACGGTGTATATATATACGCGTTCCGGTGATATCTCTATAAATCAGTATATGGTGACAGTGTATATATATACGCGTTCCGGTGATATCTCTATAAATCAGTATATGGTGACAGTGTATATATACGCGTTCCGGTGATATCTCTATAAATCAGTATATGGTGACAGTGTATATATACGCGTTCCGGTGATATCTCTATAAATCAGTATATGGTGACAGTGTATATATACGCGTTCCGGTGATATCTCTATAAATCAGTATATGGTGACAGTGTATATATACGCGTTCCGGTGATATCTCTATAAATCAGTATATGGTGACAGTGTATATATACGCGTTCCGGTGATATCTCTATAAATCAGTATATGGTGACAGTGTATATATACGCGTTCCGGTGATATCTCTATAAATCAGTATATGGTGACAGTGTATATATACGCGTTCCGGTGATATCTCTATAAATCAGTATATGGTGACAGTGTATATATACGCGTTCCGGTGATATCTCTATAAATCAGTATATGGTGACAGTGTATATATACGCGTTCCGGTGATATCTCTATAAATCAGTATATGGTGACAGTGTATATATACGCGTTCCGGTGATATCTCTATAAATCAGTATATGGTGACAGTGTATATATACGCGTTCCGGTGATATCTCTATAAATCAGTATATGGTGACAGTGTATATATACGCGTTCCGGTGATATCTCTATAAATCAGTATATGGTGACAGTGTATATATACGCGTTCCGGTGATATCTCTATAAATCAGTATATGGTGACAGTGTATATATACGCGTTCCGGTGATATCTCTATAAATCAGTATATGGTGACAGTGTATATATACGCGTTCCGGTGATATCTCTATAAATCAGTATATGGTGACAGTGTATATATACGCGTTCCGGTGATATCTCTATAAATCAGTATATGGTGACAGTGTATATATACGCGTTCCGGTGATATCTCTATAAATCAGTATATGGTGACAGTGTATATATACGCGTTCCGGTGATATCTCTATAAATCAGTATATGGTGACAGTGTATATATACGCGTTCCGGTGATATCTCTATAAATCAGTATATGGTGACAGTGTATATATACGCGTTCCGGTGATATCTCTATAAATCAGTATATGGTGACAGTGTATATATACGCGTTCCGGTGATATCTCTATAAATCAGTATATGGTGACAGTGTATATATACGCGTTCCGGTGATATCTCTATAAATCAGTATATGGTGACAGTGTATATATACGCGTTCCGGTGATATCTCTATAAATCAGTATATGGTGACAGTGTATATATACGCGTTCCGGTGATATCTCTATAAATCAGTATATGGTGACAGTGTATATATACGCGTTCCGGTGATATCTCTATAAATCAGTATATGGTGACAGTGTATATATACGCGTTCCGGTGATATCTCTATAAATCAGTATATGGTGACAGTGTATATATACGCGTTCCGGTGATATCTCTATAAATCTGTATATGGTGACAGTGTATATATACGCGTTCCGGTGATATCTCTATAAATCTGTATATGGTGACAGTGTATATATACGCGTTCCGGTGATATCTCTATAAATCAGTATATGGCGACAGTGTATATATACGCGTTCCGGTGATATCTCTATAAATCAGTATATGGTGATTGTATATATACGCGTTCCGGTGATATCTCTATAAATCAGTATATGGTGACAGTGTATATATACGCGTTCCGTGATATCTCTATAAATCAGTATATGGCGACAGTGTATATATACGCGTTCCGGTGATATCTCTATAAATCAGTATATGGCGACAGTGTATATATACGCGTTCCGGTGATATCTCTATAAATCAGTATATGGCGACAGTGTATATATACGCGTTCCGGTGATATCTCTATAAATCAGTATATGGCGACAGTGTATATATATGCGTTCCGGTGATATCTCTATAAATCAGTATATGGTGACAGTGTATATATACGCGTTCTGGTGATATCTCTATAAATCAGTATATGGTGACAGTGTATATATACGCGTTCCGGTGATATCTCTATAAATCAGTATATGGTGACAGTGTATATATACGCGTTCCGGTGATATCTCTATAAATCAGTATATGGTGACAGTGTATATATACGCGTTCCGGTGATATCTCTATAAATCAGTATATGGTGACAGTGTATATATACGCGTTCCGGTGATATCTCTATAAATCAGTATATGGTGACAGTGTATATATACGCGTTCCAGTAATATCTCTATAAATCAGTATATGGTGACAGTGTATATATACGCGTTCCAGTAATATCTCTATAAATCATTATATGGTGACAGTGTATATATACGCGTTCCAGTAATATCTCTATAAATCAGTATATGGTGACAGTGTATATATACGCGTTCCGGTGATATCTCTATAAATCAGTATATGGTGACAGTGTATATATACGCGTTCCGGTGATATCTCTATAAATCAGTATATGGCGACAGTGTATATATACGCGTTCCGGTGATATCTCTATAAATCAGTATATGGTGACAGTGTATATATACGCGTTCCAGTAATATCTCTATAAATCAGTATATGGTGACAGTGTATATTTGTGTAAGGGCCAATATAGCCGTATATGGAGTAGGTTCAAGTGAGAACGTAAGATAGTACGAACGAGCAAAGTCGGTTGTGGTGTGCCGATACCGACGATACGGTAGGCCTGTAAATAAAGAGGGCCCGCCAAGAAGAAATAAAATAAGATAGAATTGAAAAAGGAAAGTGTTGAAAAAGAGGAGTGGGTGGGAGGGTCATTCAGACGCTGACCTGACCGGTGTGAAGACAGGTAAGGTGTACCTTATATAGGGGAGTGGATTAATTCCAGCCCCTTCCACAAATACAGGCCAAACGGCCTTAACACTTGTGTAAGGGCCAATATAGCCGTATATGGAGTAGGTTCAAGTGAGAACGTAAGATAGTACGAACGAGCAAAGTCGGTTGTGGTGTGCCGATACCGACGATACGGTAGGCCTGTAAATAAAGAGGGCAAAAATAGAATAATCAAAGATTTAATACAGTCAACAATTCATACAATTATCCAGACATTTCTTTAAACGCCTTTCTTAATTCTTGGGTAGGTTTAGGTATGTAGGCTGTGTAGGCGGATGACTTCCACCGTCCTAATGACTTAATGATATGCACCGGTATGTTTGCGCTGGAAGCTGTGGAAGCCGCCCCTATGCGGAAGGAGTGACCTGAGTAGAGTGAAGGGTCAAGACCTAGCCTGGTTAACAGTGATCTAACGTAGCGCATGAAAGTAGTAGTAGTGAGTACAGAGCCTTTGAGTGAAAATAGGTATAACAATGGTGTTGATGAGATAAGTGAAAGGTAGGAATCCAGCGTTGTTACTGGACACCATTTGGTGTGGGTAGGAAAATAGGTGATCTCCACAGGAGGTGCGTGTTGGCTTGTTTTGGACTGAGGTAAAGACAGTATGTAGTGATCCATGTGTTTACGTAGGTGTGTGCGTAGCAGACATCTGTCGTTTTGAGTGGTGGTGACAGTAGTGAATTCCCGTGGCCTGAGGAACCCGTAGAAAGCTATGTACATAGCTGCTTTGATGGTTGCGTTGGTGGTAGAGTGGAAAGGGTTGGAGTCTAACAGGTCGGATAATAATTGGAAGAGGGTGTTATCTATAGGTAATCTCTGTGGAAGCGGTGGAGGAACGGATTTCTGAATACCTCTAAGTATATTCTTTACCTGATAAGATGACATGAAACTATGTGTATTGGGTTGTAGAGTGAGCATATGATGTTGAATGCCTGTCAGATATAATTTGATTGTGTTGTAAGATAAGTGTAATGTAAGGTGGCAAAAAGAAGCAAAGGCTATAATAGATGTCATGACAAAAGGATGCGTTATGTCGCGGTCGGATAGGAATCTAGTGAAGAGTGTGAAGGCTCTGTTGTATGCTTTGTGAGTGTTGGATGATAGTGCAAGTTTGGACAGAACCCTGCTATGATGCATAATTCTCTCTAGTCCATGGTTAGCTGCTGGAACGGAGGGGCGGCTGTGGCTGAAATAGCAGCTGACGGGAGTGCTTGCTGAAAAGCCTGAAAATCGAAACGAGACAGACTGTCAGCTGCTACATTAGAAATGCCTGGTATATAAAAGCAGACCAAGTAAAAATTGTGACTTGCAGCCAACCACGTGAGCTTCCTGAGAAATCTCATAATTGTTAGGGACGATGAGCGGCCTTTGTTAATGATGTGACATGTTGCTTGGTTGTCTGTGTGGCAACGGACCGATAAGCCAGACCATGAATGTCCCCACGCCACGGCAGCTGCTACAATGGGATAGATCTCAAAAAGAGCTGAGGTCGTAAAAAAGCCTTCCAAGTCATAGACTTCTTCAGGCCACTTACCCCAAAGCCATTCGGTCCCAAAGATTGCTGCGAAACCCGTGGTAGACGCCGCGTCAGACCATATTGTTGGAGATGTGTCAGTCAACTCTGGTAGGAACAAGCTTTTACCATTCCAGTTGGTCAAGAATTCTCTCCACATATATAGGTCTGCCGTGGCATGTTCATCCAAGGATAGTCTATGGTTGTCGTGTTTGAAACGTGGAAAAAGACAGAGAAGTCTGGATATGAAAGCCCGCCCCTGAGGAATGATGCGCATGGCAAAGTTCAATGAACCCATGAGTGATTGTAGTTCCTTGCGGTCGCAATTACCCAGCAATATGTAACGGTTAATACTGTTAAGGATATTTGTAATTTTCTCTTGTGGTAAACTAGCTTGCATGGCGGCAGAGTCAAGTTGTATACCCAGGAATGTAATAATCGTATCGGGGCCTTCAGTTTTCTTGGTGGATACAGGGACTCCAAGGTGGTCAAACAAACCAATAGTTGCTTTGAGACTCCTGGGGGGAAGGGAGTTTGCTTCAATAAGCAAGAAATCATCCAGATAATGGATGACTATGGGGCATCTAGACACATTAAGCAATAACCAGCAAAGTGTTTCGGCAAAAATGTCGAAGATTTTGGGGCTACTTTTGGACCCAAAAGTTAAGCGGGAGAAAAAGTAATAGTTATCTGCCCATATAATGCCATGTAAGTGCCATAGTGTGGGATGGATAGGTAGTAGTTTGAAGGCATTGGTAATGTCTGTCTTACTTAGCCATGCACCGATCCCCGCTCGCATAATGGCTGTAATAGCATGGTCCACAGTGGCATATTGTAGGGAAAACTTCGGAGGGAATAAGAGAGTTCAGACTCGGTGTAAATGAGGTATGAGGGGCCGACAGATCTATAATGAGTCTTTGTTTAAGAGAAGTTTTCCCTGTGACTATCCCTATGGGATTTGTGCGCCATGCCGTGAAAGGAGGGGTTCTGAAAGGTCCGAACAAGAACCCTTCCGCCAGTTCTTGGGCTAGGAGTTTGTCTACGGCTGCTGGGTTTTGTAGTGCTGATTGTAAATTAGGGCATTCCAGTTGGCCCGTGGGCATATGTATGATGCCTGTATGAAACCCTTCAGAGAAACCAGAAATGAGAAAATGTACCATATGTCTGGAAGGGTGATTGGTTAAAAGTGCTGCCAAGGCATGGATGTTAACAGACGTAAGGTATGGTTTAGGGAACATTTTATTCGGACACATTATATGCGCATGTGCCCTGAAACAATGTGAACAAATATGCAACAACCTACATGCACTAAAGCTACATGTGCCCACATTGAAATTATTGCACACTTGTGATTTACCAAAGTAAATGATAGGACGACCTAGTTTGTCTCTGGTGCTTCTCTCCGTCCTACCCGCGTAACTTGTGCTAGGGGACTGATGGGGGTCGGCTGCCGCGTGAGAACAAAAATTGGTGGTGTGAGTGGTAGAAGAGCAGGATGCACAAGCCGGCGTTTTGAGACCAGCGAAGTGTCTACAGAACAGCTCTGTATCAAGTCTGCTCCAGTTGATACGGGTACCATACTGAGAGAGAGCTCCAGACACTTTGGAGGAAAAAGACCTATGGTAATCATAAAAAGCAGATCCACCATATTTGTTCCCCAGGTCCACCAGCTTGTGCATATAGCGATCAAATTCCTCCCTTCTGTTAGGGTATACTTCACAAATTACGTCTCTAAAAATACCAAAGGCTAACACAAATTCTGGAATGGTCAGTTTACGGTTCAATCTAACGTCTTTAGATCTGACCACTACAGAAACGTCATCGTACATATAGGTTCTATTCTCCACCACATCCTGGGAGGCAATCAGCAGGGAAGCCAGGTTGACGTCTTTGCCTTCCAAGATGTCTCTCTTAATGTGAGCTGGGATAGTGTATGCAGGGTCAACGTCCTGATAATCTGAGGAGATAACCATACCCGCGGCCCGTGGTTCAGATGGAGCCTGTTGAGCAGCATCGGGAAGACCAGCCTTGGAGAGGGCTGTGGTGACCGCCTCGAGATTAGCCAGTCTGTCATTGACCTTGCCCATAGAGGTCATGAGTGAGGCCAGCATAGCCTGGATGTCACCTGAACTGGTGTTGCTGGGGCCTTCCCCAGCTTCCGTGTTGTCAATTGAATTGTTAAGGAGTTTGAATAGCTCAGCTTTCCTTGCTGTGGCAGGGTAAGGGATTTGTCATCTCCTTAATTCCGTGGTGATACGCGGGATCGTCCAGGATCTAATTGATGCTGGACTGGCAATGTCCCCTCTACGAGAGGGTGTCTCGACCCTAGTTGGGGTGGCATGAAGAGATAGCTCTTCATCACCTTCAAGAGACATACTTAAATGAAGGAAAGATAGAATTATTAAATGAACCTATTAGGATAGTACTGGCTACTAGCTATGCCGTGAGGCGAAACGATTATGTTTATTGGTGACAGGTGAGGCCCTGCTAGTTGCCAAGCGGCTTGAGAGGCTCTATCTATGGTTGGCGCGAGGGGATTGTCGTGGCCACCGAACGTTGTGGCAGGATGTCGGCCTCTCGGTGATTGTAACCAGAAGAATAGGAAAGGGAGTGACAGGTGAGGCCCTCTCTATGCAACGTGCGAGGCGGCTAGCTCACGTGTGGCCCGAGGGGTGTTTGCTTCCGAGTTTGAAGCGGGGTGTTGGCCTCGCGGGACCACTAATCCTAAGCATAAATGCAGAAACCGGGGGAATTAACTGTTGGCCCCTATAACCCTATGAGCCAGTACTTGTCTGTCTTGTTGGGGAGTTTAATGAATCTACTGTGAGCAGGTGTACGTACCTGGTAGTATAGGTTATCGACACTGGTAATCCGTATAGGTAATAGGAGTACCTGCAACCGAAGACGAACCGTATGGAAAAATTGTATAAGTGACACAAATTTTTAATTAACTTTTTTTTTTTTTTTTTTTTTATGTTGGAATATGCCTGTAAAGGCCGTGAAATGGAATTGGAGGATCATTTTTTTTTTTGTTTTTTTTTTTTTATTATTTTAACAGTTGGGTAAGATTGTATAGGTGTACAGGAAAGTAATATGACATTTTAATGATGCAATATCTTTTCTGACCAGAAGGTGGCAGCATGGAATCGTAAACCATGTGAAATCTCGTATCAGTAAACAGGGAGCTATTCGTAACCCATTCACCCGAGAGAACAACCGAAGAGTGCCTGAACGTTTTTGAAGGCATGAACATGGACAATGTTTAACCGAAAATAGCTGTGGAAACGAACAGCTGAACCCGGACGGACATAATACAACGAGTAGCCGAAATAGCTGAACGCGCACAGTAAGTGAGGACCTGAACCGGATTTGATGCCGTGGGCCCTGTCGCCTGGCGTGACGGTTAGGTCTACTTACAGTTTAGTAGTCCCTAGGACGCGATCCGCGGCGATAGTAGGCAGGCAGAAGATCCCAAGAAGCTGCAGAAGGATCCCTGGACACCGGTCAGCAAGGAAAACCTCGTGGGACCCAGAAGCATTCAAAAATGGCGACTGGATGAACCGGAACTCATTCAGACGCTGACCTGACCGGTGTGAAGACAGGTAAGGTGTACCTTATATAGGGGAGTGGATTAATTCCAGCCCCTTCCACAAATACAGGCCAAACGTCCTTAACACATACGCGTTCCGGTGATATCTCTATAAATCAGTATATGGTGACAGTGGATATATACGCGTTCCGGTGATATCTCTATAAATCAGTATATGGTGACAGTGTATATATACGCGTTCCAGTAATATCTCTATAAATCAGTATATGGTGACAGTGTATATATACGCGTTCCGGTGATATCTCTATAAATCAGTATATGGTGACAGTGTATATACACGCGTTCCGGTGATATCTCTATAAATCAGTATATGGTGACAGTGTATATATACGCGTTCCGGTGATATCTCTATAAATCAGTATATGGTGACAGTGTATATATACGCGTTCCGGTGATATCTCTATAAATCAGTATATGGTGACAGTGTATATATACGCGTTCCGGTGATATCTCTATAAATCAGTATATGGTGACAGTGTATATATACGCGTTCCGGTGATATCTCTATAAATCAGTATATGGTGACAGTGTATATATACGCGTTCTGGTGATATCTCTATAAATCAGTATATGGTGAGAGTGTATATATACGCGTTCCGGTGATATCTCTATAAATCAGTATATGGTGACAGTGTATATATACGCGTTCTGGTGATATCTCTATAAATCAGTATATCATGACAGTGTATATATACGCGTTCCAGTAATATCTCTATAAATCAGTATATGGTGACAGTGGATATATACGCGTTCCGGTGATATCTCTATAAATCAGTATATGGTGACAGTGTATATATACGCGTTCCAGTAATATCTCTATAAATCAGTATATGGTGACAGTGTATATATACGCGTTCTGGTGATATCTCTATAAATCAGTATATCATGACAGTGTATATATACGCGTTCCAGTGATATCTCTATAAATCAGTATATGGTGACAGTGTATATATACGCGTTCCGGTAATATCTCTATAAATCAGTATATGGTGACAGTGTATATATACGCGTTCCGGTGATATCTCTATAAATCAGTATATGGTGACAGTGCATATATACGCGTTCCAGTAATATCTCTATAAATCAGTATATGGTGACAGTGTATATATACGCGTTCCGGTGATATCTCTATAAATCAGTATATGGTGACAGTGTATATATACGCGTTCCGGTGATATCTCTATAAATCAGTATATGGTGACAGTGTATATATACGCGTTCCAGTAATATCTCTATAAATCAGTATATGGTGACAGTGTATATATACGCGTTCCGGTGATATCTCTATAAATCAGTATATGGTGACAGTGTATATATACACTGGTGATATCTCTATAAATCAGTATATGGTGACAGTGTATATATACGCGTTCGGTGATATCTCTATAAATCAGTTTATGGTGACAGTGTATATATATGCGTTCCGGTGATATCTCTATAAATCAGTATATCATGACAGTGTATATATACGCGTTCCGGTGATATCTCTATAAATCAGTATATCATGACAGTGTATATATACGCGTTCCGGTGATATCTCTATAAATCAGTATATGGTGACAGTGTATATATACGCGTTCGGTGATATCTCTATAAATCAGTTTATGGTGACAGTGTATATATATGCGTTCCGGTGATATCTCTATAAATCAGTATATCATGACAGTGTATATATACGCGTTCCGGTGATATCTCTATAAATCAGTATATGGTGACAGTGTATATATACGAGTTCCAGTGATATCTCTATAAATCAGTATATGGTGACAGTGTATATATACGCATTCCGGTGATATCTCTATAAATCAGTATATGGTGACAGTGTATATATATGCGTTCCGGTGATATCTCTATAAATCAGTATATGCTGACAGTGTATATATACGCGTTCCGGTGATATCTCTATAAATCAGTATATGGTGACAGTGTATATATATGCGTTCCGGTGATATCTCTATAAATCAGTATATGGTGACAGTGTATATATATGCGTTCCGGTGATATCTCTATAAATCAGTATATGGTGACAGTGTATATATATGCGTTCCGGTGATATCTCTATAAATCAGTATATGGTGACAGTGTATATATATGTGTTCCGGTGATATCTCTATAAATCTGTATATGGTGACGGTGTATATATATACGCGTTCTGGTGATATCTCTATAAATCAGTATATCATGACAGTGTATATATACGCGTTCCGGTGATATCTCTATAAATCAGTATATCATGACAGTGTATATATACGCGTTCCGGTAATATCTCTATAAATCAGTATATGGCGACAGTGTATATATACGCGTTCCGGTGATATCTCTATAAATCAGTATATGGCGACAGTGTATATATACGCGTTCCGGTGATATCTCTATAAATCAGTATATGGCGACAGTGTATATATATGCGTTCCGGTGATATCTCTATAAATCAGTATATGGTGAGAGTGTATATATACGCGTTCCGGTGATATCTCTATAAATCAGTATATGGTGACAGTGTATATATACGCGTTCTGGTGATATCTCTATAAATCAGTATATGGTGACAGTGTATATATACGCGTTCTGGTGATATCTCTATAAATCAGTATATGGTGACAGTGTATATATACGCGTTCCGGTGATATCTCTATAAATCAGTATATGGTGACAGTGTATATATACGCGTTCCGGTGATATCTCTATAAATCAGTATATGGTGACAGTGTATATATATGCGTTCCGGTGATATCTCTATAAATCAGTATATGGTGACAGTGTATATATACGCGTTCCGGTGATATCTCTATAAATCAGTATATGGTGACAGTGTATATATACGCGTTCCGGTGATATCTCTATAAATCAGTATATGGTGACAGTGTATATATACGCGTTCCGGTGATATCTCTATAAATCAGTATATGGTGACAGTGCATATATACGCGTTCCAGTAATATCTCTATAAATCAGTATATGGTGACAGTGTATATATACGCGTTCCAGTAATATCTCTATAAATCAGTATATGGTGACAGTGTATATATACGCGTTCCAGTAATATCTCTATAAATCAGTATATGGTGACAGTGTATATATACGCGTTCCGGTGATATCTCTATAAATCAGTATATGGTGACAGTGTATATATACGCGTTCCGGTGATATCTCTATAAATCAGTATATGGCGACAGTGTATATATACGCGTTCCGGTGATATCTCTATAAATCAGTATATGGTGACAGTGTATATATACGCGTTCCAGTAATATCTCTATAAATCAGTATATGGTGACAGTGTATATATACGCGTTCCGGTGATATCTCTATAAATCAGTATATGGTGACAGTGGATATATACGCGTTCCGGTGATATCTCTATAAATCAGTATATGGTGACAGTGTGTATATACGCGTTCCAGTAATATCTCTATAAATCAGTATATGGTGACAGTGTATATATACGCGTTCCGGTGATATCTCTATAAATCAGTATATGGTGACAGTGTATATATACGCGTTCCGGTGATATCTCTATAAATCAGTATATGGTGACAGTGTATATATACGCGTTCCGGTGATATCTCTATAAATCAGTATATGGTGACAGTGTATATATACGCGTTCCGGTGATATCTCTATAAATCAGTATATGGTGACAGTGTATATATACGCGTTCCGGTGATATCTCTATAAATCAGTATATGGTGACAGTGTATATATACGCGTTCCGGTGATATCTCTATAAATCAGTATATGGTGAGAGTGTATATATACGCGTTCCGGTGATATCTCTATAAATCAGTATATGGTGACAGTGTATATATACGCGTTCTGGTGATATCTCTATAAATCAGTATATCATGACAGTGTATATATACGCGTTCCAGTAATATCTCTATAAATCAGTATATGGTGACAGTGGATATATACGCGTTCCGGTGATATCTCTATAAATCAGTATATGGTGACAGTGTATATATACGCGTTCCAGTAATATCTCTATAAATCAGTATATGGTGACAGTGTATATATACGCGTTCTGGTGATATCTCTATAAATCAGTATATCATGACAGTGTATATATACGCGTTCCAGTGATATCTCTATAAATCAGTATATGGTGACAGTGTATATATACGCGTTCCGGTAATATCTCTATAAATCAGTATATGGTGACAGTGTATATATACGCGTTCCGGTGATATCTCTATAAATCAGTATATGGTGACAGTGTATATATACGCGTTCCAGTAATATCTCTATAAATCAGTATATGGTGACAGTGTATATATACGCGTTCCGGTGATATCTCTATAAATCAGTATATGGTGACAGTGTATATATACGCGTTCCGGTGATATCTCTATAAATCAGTATATGGTGACAGTGTATATATACGCGTTCCAGTAATATCTCTATAAATCAGTATATGGTGACAGTGTATATATATGCGTTCCGGTGATATCTCTATAAATCAGTATATGGCGACAGTGTATATATACGCGTTCCGGTGATATCTCTATAAATCAGTATATGGTGATTGTATATATACGTTTTCCGGTGATATCTCTATAAATCAGTATATGGTGACAGTGTATATATACGCGTTCCGGTGATATCTCTATAAATCAGTATATGGCGACAGTGTATATATACGCGTTCCGGTGATATCTCTATAAATCAGTATATGGCGACAGTGTATATATACGCGTTCCGGTGATATCTCTATAAATCAGTATATGGTGACAGTGTATATATATGCGTTCCGGTGATATCTCTATAAATCAGTATATGGTGACAGTGTATATATACGCGTTCCGGTAATATCTCTATAAATCAGTATATGGTGACAGTGTATATATACGCATTCCAGTAATATCTCTATAAATCAGTATATGGTGACAGTGTATATATACGCGTTCCGGTGATATCTCTATAAATCAGTATATGGTGACAGTGTATATATACGCGTTCCGGTGATATCTCTATAAATCAGTATATGGCGACAGTGTATATATACGCGTTCCGGTGATATCTCTATAAATCAGTATATGGTGACAGTGTATATATACGCGTTCCAGTAATATCTCTATAAATCAGTATATGGTGACAGTGTATATATACGCGTTCCGGTGATATCTCTATAAATCAGTATATGGTGACAGTGGATATATACGCGTTCCGGTTATATCTCTATAAATCAGTATATGGTGACAGTGTATATATACGCGTTCCAGTAATATCTCTATAAATCAGTATATGGTGACAGTGTATATATACGCGTTCCGGTGATATCTCTATAAATCAGTATATGGTGACAGTGTATATATACGCGTTCGGTGATATCTCTATAAATCAGTTTATGGTGACAGTGTATATATATGCGTTCCGGTGATATCTCTATAAATCAGTATATCATGACAGTGTATATATACGCGTTCCGGTGATATCTCTATAAATCAGTATATCATGACAGTGTATATATACGCGTTCCGGTGATATCTCTATCAATCAGTATATGGTGACAGTGTATATATACGCGTTCGGTGATATCTCTATAAATCAGTTTATGGTGACAGTGTATATATATGCGTTCCGGTGATATCTCTATAAATCAGTATATCATGACAGTGTATATATACGCGTTCCGGTGATATCTCTATAAATCAGTATATGGTGACAGTGTATATATACGAGTTCCAGTGATATCTCTATAAATCAGTATATGGTGACAGTGTATATATACGCATTCCGGTGATATCTCTATAAATCAGTATATGGTGACAGTGTATATATATGCGTTCCGGTGATATCTCTATAAATCAGTATATGCTGACAGTGTATATATACGCGTTCCGGTGATATCTCTATAAATCAGTATATGGTGACAGTGTATATATATGCGTTCCGGTGATATCTCTATAAATCAGTATATGGTGACAGTGTATATATATGCGTTCCGGTGATATCTCTATAAATCAGTATATGGTGACAGTGTATATATATGCGTTCCGGTGATATCTCTATAAATCAGTATATGGTGACAGTGTATATATATGTGTTCCGGTGATATCTCTATAAATCTGTATATGGTGACGGTGTATATATATACGCGTTCCGGTGATATCTCTATAAATCAGTATATGGTGACAGTGTATATATATACGCGTTCCGGTGATATCTCTATAAATCAGTATATGGTGACAGTGTATATATACGCGTTCCGGTGATATCTCTATAAATCAGTATATGGTGACAGTGTATATATACGCGTTCCGGTGATATCTCTATAAATCAGTATATGGTGACAGTGTATATATACGCGTTCCGGTGATATCTCTATAAATCAGTATATGGTGACAGTGTATATATACGCGTTCCGGTGATATCTCTATAAATCAGTATATGGTGACAGTGTATATATACGCGTTCCGGTGATATCTCTATAAATCAGTATATGGTGACAGTGTATATATACGCGTTCCGGTGATATCTCTATAAATCAGTATATGGTGACAGTGTATATATACGCGTTCCGGTGATATCTCTATAAATCAGTATATGGTGACAGTGTATATATACGCGTTCCGGTGATATCTCTATAAATCAGTATATGGTGACAGTGTATATATACGCGTTCCGGTGATATCTCTATAAATCAGTATATGGTGACAGTGTATATATACGCGTTCCAGTAATATCTCTATAAATCAGTATATGGTGACAGTGTATATATACGCGTTCCAGTAATATCTCTATAAATCATTATATGGTGACAGTGTATATATACGCGTTCCAGTAATATCTCTATAAATCAGTATATGGTGACAGTGTATATATACGCGTTCCGGTGATATCTCTATAAATCAGTATATGGTGACAGTGTATATATACGCGTTCCGGTGATATCTCTATAAATCAGTATATGGCGACAGTGTATATATACGCGTTCCGGTGATATCTCTATAAATCAGTATATGGTGACAGTGTATATATACGCGTTCCAGTAATATCTCTATAAATCAGTATATGGTGACAGTGTATATATACGCGTTCCGGTGATATCTCTATAAATCAGTATATGGTGACAGTGGATATATACGCGTTCCGGTGATATCTCTATAAATCAGTATATGGTGACAGTGTGTATATACGCGTTCCAGTAATATCTCTATAAATCAGTATATGGTGACAGTGTATATATACGCGTTCCGGTGATATCTCTATAAATCAGTATATGGTGACAGTGTATATATACGCGTTCCGGTGATATCTCTATAAATCAGTATATGGTGACAGTGTATATATACGCGTTCCGGTGATATCTCTATAAATCAGTATATGGTGACAGTGTATATATACGCGTTCCGGTGATATCTCTATAAATCAGTATATGGTGACAGTGTATATATACGCGTTCCGGTGATATCTCTATAAATCAGTATATGGTGACAGTGTATATATACGCGTTCCGGTGATATCTCTATAAATCAGTATATGGTGACAGTGTATATATACGCGTTCCGGTGATATCTCTATAAATCAGTATATGGTGAGAGTGTATATATACGCGTTCCGGTGATATCTCTATAAATCAGTATATGGTGACAGTGTATATATACGCGTTCTGGTGATATCTCTATAAATCAGTATATCATGACAGTGTATATATACGCGTTCCAGTAATATCTCTATAAATCAGTATATGGTGACAGTGGATATATACGCGTTCCGGTGATATCTCTATAAATCAGTATATGGTGACAGTGTATATATACGCGTTCCAGTAATATCTCTATAAATCAGTATATGGTGACAGTGTATATATACGCGTTCTGGTGATATCTCTATAAATCAGTATATCATGACAGTGTATATATACGCGTTCCAGTGATATCTCTATAAATCAGTATATGGTGACAGTGTATATATACGCGTTCCGGTAATATCTCTATAAATCAGTATATGGTGACAGTGTATATATACGCGTTCCGGTGATATCTCTATAAATCAGTATATGGTGACAGTGTATATATACGCGTTCCAGTAATATCTCTATAAATCAGTATATGGTGACAGTGTATATATACGCGTTCCGGTGATATCTCTATAAATCAGTATATGGTGACAGTGTATATATACGCGTTCCGGTGATATCTCTATAAATCAGTATATGGTGACAGTGTATATATACGCGTTCCAGTAATATCTCTATAAATCAGTATATGGTGACAGTGTATATATATGCGTTCCGGTGATATCTCTATAAATCAGTATATGGCGACAGTGTATATATACGCGTTCCGGTGATATCTCTATAAATCAGTATATGGTGATTGTATATATACGTTTTCCGGTGATATCTCTATAAATCAGTATATGGTGACAGTGTATATATACGCGTTCCGGTGATATCTCTATAAATCAGTATATGGCGACAGTGTATATATACGCGTTCCGGTGATATCTCTATAAATCAGTATATGGCGACAGTGTATATATACGCGTTCCGGTGATATCTCTATAAATCAGTATATGGTGACAGTGTATATATATGCGTTCCGGTGATATCTCTATAAATCAGTATATGGTGACAGTGTATATATACGCGTTCCGGTAATATCTCTATAAATCAGTATATGGTGACAGTGTATATATACGCATTCCAGTAATATCTCTATAAATCAGTATATGGTGACAGTGTATATATACGCGTTCCGGTGATATCTCTATAAATCAGTATATGGTGACAGTGTATATATACGCGTTCCGGTGATATCTCTATAAATCAGTATATGGCGACAGTGTATATATACGCGTTCCGGTGATATCTCTATAAATCAGTATATGGTGACAGTGTATATATACGCGTTCCAGTAATATCTCTATAAATCAGTATATGGTGACAGTGTATATATACGCGTTCCGGTGATATCTCTATAAATCAGTATATGGTGACAGTGGATATATACGCGTTCCGGTTATATCTCTATAAATCAGTATATGGTGACAGTGTATATATACGCGTTCCAGTAATATCTCTATAAATCAGTATATGGTGACAGTGTATATATACGCGTTCCGGTGATATCTCTATAAATCAGTATATGGTGACAGTGTATATATACGCGTTCGGTGATATCTCTATAAATCAGTTTATGGTGACAGTGTATATATATGCGTTCCGGTGATATCTCTATAAATCAGTATATCATGACAGTGTATATATACGCGTTCCGGTGATATCTCTATAAATCAGTATATCATGACAGTGTATATATACGCGTTCCGGTGATATCTCTATCAATCAGTATATGGTGACAGTGTATATATACGCGTTCGGTGATATCTCTATAAATCAGTTTATGGTGACAGTGTATATATATGCGTTCCGGTGATATCTCTATAAATCAGTATATCATGACAGTGTATATATACGCGTTCCGGTGATATCTCTATAAATCAGTATATGGTGACAGTGTATATATACGAGTTCCAGTGATATCTCTATAAATCAGTATATGGTGACAGTGTATATATACGCATTCCGGTGATATCTCTATAAATCAGTATATGGTGACAGTGTATATATATGCGTTCCGGTGATATCTCTATAAATCAGTATATGCTGACAGTGTATATATACGCGTTCCGGTGATATCTCTATAAATCAGTATATGGTGACAGTGTATATATATGCGTTCCGGTGATATCTCTATAAATCAGTATATGGTGACAGTGTATATATATGCGTTCCGGTGATATCTCTATAAATCAGTATATGGTGACAGTGTATATATATGCGTTCCGGTGATATCTCTATAAATCAGTATATGGTGACAGTGTATATATATGTGTTCCGGTGATATCTCTATAAATCTGTATATGGTGACGGTGTATATATATACGCGTTCCGGTGATATCTCTATAAATCAGTATATGGTGACAGTGTATATATATACGCGTTCCGGTGATATCTCTATAAATCAGTATATGGTGACAGTGTATATATACGCGTTCCGGTGATATCTCTATAAATCAGTATATGGTGACAGTGTATATATACGCGTTCCGGTGATATCTCTATAAATCAGTATATGGTGACAGTGTATATATACGCGTTCCGGTGATATCTCTATAAATCAGTATATGGTGACAGTGTATATATACGCGTTCCGGTGATATCTCTATAAATCAGTATATGGTGACAGTGTATATATACGCGTTCCGGTGATATCTCTATAAATCAGTATATGGTGACAGTGTATATATACGCGTTCCGGTGATATCTCTATAAATCAGTATATGGTGACAGTGTATATATACGCGTTCCGGTGATATCTCTATAAATCAGTATATGGTGACAGTGTATATATACGCGTTCCGGTGATATCTCTATAAATCAGTATATGGTGACAGTGTATATATACGCGTTCCGGTGATATCTCTATAAATCAGTATATGGTGACAGTGTATATATACGCGTTCCGGTGATATCTCTATAAATCAGTATATGGTGACAGTGTATATATACGCGTTCCAGTAATATCTCTATAAATCAGTATATGGTGACAGTGTATATATACGCGTTCCAGTAATATCTCTATAAATCATTATATGGTGACAGTGTATATATACGCGTTCCAGTAATATCTCTATAAATCAGTATATGGTGACAGTGTATATATACGCGTTCCGGTGATATCTCTATAAATCAGTATATGGTGACAGTGTATATATACGCGTTCCGGTGATATCTCTATAAATCAGTATATGGCGACAGTGTATATATACGCGTTCCGGTGATATCTCTATAAATCAGTATATGGTGACAGTGTATATATACGCGTTCCAGTAATATCTCTATAAATCAGTATATGGTGACAGTGTATATTTGTGTAAGGGCCAATATAGCCGTATATGGAGTAGGTTCAAGTGAGAACGTAAGATAGTACGAACGAGCAAAGTCGGTTGTGGTGTGCCGATACCGACGATACGGTAGGCCTGTAAATAAAGAGGGCCCGCCAAGAAGAAATAAAATAAGATAGAATTGAAAAAGGAAAGTGTTGAAAAAGAGGAGTGGGTGGGAGGGTCATTCAGACGCTGACCTGACCGGTGTGAAGACAGGTAAGGTGTACCTTATATAGGGGAGTGGATTAATTCCAGCCCCTTCCACAAATACAGGCCAAACGTCCTTAACACATACGCGTTCCGGTGATATCTCTATAAATCAGTATATGGTGACAGTGGATATATACGCGTTCCGGTGATATCTCTATAAATCAGTATATGGTGACAGTGTATATATACGCGTTCCAGTAATATCTCTATAAATCAGTATATGGTGACAGTGTATATATACGCGTTCCGGTGATATCTCTATAAATCAGTATATGGTGACAGTGTATATATACGCGTTCCGGTGATATCTCTATAAATCAGTATATGGTGACAGTGTATATATACGCGTTCCGGTGATATCTCTATAAATCAGTATATGGTGACAGTGTATATATACGCGTTCCGGTGATATCTCTATAAATCAGTATATGGTGACAGTGTATATATACGCGTTCCGGTGATATCTCTATAAATCAGTATATGGTGACAGTGTATATATACGCGTTCCGGTGATATCTCTATAAATCAGTATATGGTGACAGTGTATATATACGCGTTCTGGTGATATCTCTATAAATCAGTATATGGTGAGAGTGTATATATACGCGTTCCGGTGATATCTCTATAAATCAGTATATGGTGACAGTGTATATATACGCGTTCTGGTGATATCTCTATAAATCAGTATATCATGACAGTGTATATATACGCGTTCCAGTAATATCTCTATAAATCAGTATATGGTGACAGTGGATATATACGCGTTCCGGTGATATCTCTATAAATCAGTATATGGTGACAGTGTATATATACGCGTTCCAGTAATATCTCTATAAATCAGTATATGGTGACAGTGTATATATACGCGTTCTGGTGATATCTCTATAAATCAGTATATCATGACAGTGTATATATACGCGTTCCAGTGATATCTCTATAAATCAGTATATGGTGACAGTGTATATATACGCGTTCCGGTAATATCTCTATAAATCAGTATATGGTGACAGTGTATATATACGCGTTCCGGTGATATCTCTATAAATCAGTATATGGTGACAGTGCATATATACGCGTTCCAGTAATATCTCTATAAATCAGTATATGGTGACAGTGTATATATACGCGTTCCGGTGATATCTCTATAAATCAGTATATGGTGACAGTGTATATATACGCGTTCCGGTGATATCTCTATAAATCAGTATATGGTGACAGTGTATATATACGCGTTCCAGTAATATCTCTATAAATCAGTATATGGTGACAGTGTATATATACGCGTTCCGGTGATATCTCTATAAATCAGTATATGGTGACAGTGTATATATACACTGGTGATATCTCTATAAATCAGTATATGGTGACAGTGTATATATACGCGTTCGGTGATATCTCTATAAATCAGTTTATGGTGACAGTGTATATATATGCGTTCCGGTGATATCTCTATAAATCAGTATATCATGACAGTGTATATATACGCGTTCCGGTGATATCTCTATAAATCAGTATATCATGACAGTGTATATATACGCGTTCCGGTGATATCTCTATAAATCAGTATATGGTGACAGTGTATATATACGCGTTCGGTGATATCTCTATAAATCAGTTTATGGTGACAGTGTATATATATGCGTTCCGGTGATATCTCTATAAATCAGTATATCATGACAGTGTATATATACGCGTTCCGGTGATATCTCTATAAATCAGTATATGGTGACAGTGTATATATACGAGTTCCAGTGATATCTCTATAAATCAGTATATGGTGACAGTGTATATATACGCATTCCGGTGATATCTCTATAAATCAGTATATGGTGACAGTGTATATATATGCGTTCCGGTGATATCTCTATAAATCAGTATATGCTGACAGTGTATATATACGCGTTCCGGTGATATCTCTATAAATCAGTATATGGTGACAGTGTATATATATGCGTTCCGGTGATATCTCTATAAATCAGTATATGGTGACAGTGTATATATATGCGTTCCGGTGATATCTCTATAAATCAGTATATGGTGACAGTGTATATATATGCGTTCCGGTGATATCTCTATAAATCAGTATATGGTGACAGTGTATATATATGTGTTCCGGTGATATCTCTATAAATCTGTATATGGTGACGGTGTATATATATACGCGTTCTGGTGATATCTCTATAAATCAGTATATCATGACAGTGTATATATACGCGTTCCGGTGATATCTCTATAAATCAGTATATCATGACAGTGTATATATACGCGTTCCGGTAATATCTCTATAAATCAGTATATGGCGACAGTGTATATATACGCGTTCCGGTGATATCTCTATAAATCAGTATATGGCGACAGTGTATATATACGCGTTCCGGTGATATCTCTATAAATCAGTATATGGCGACAGTGTATATATATGCGTTCCGGTGATATCTCTATAAATCAGTATATGGTGAGAGTGTATATATACGCGTTCCGGTGATATCTCTATAAATCAGTATATGGTGACAGTGTATATATACGCATTCCGGTGATATCTCTATAAATCAGTATATGGTGACAGTGTATATATACGCGTTCCGGTGATATCTCTATAAATCAGTATATGCTGACAGTGTATATATACGCGTTCCGGTGATATCTCTATAAATCAGTATATGGTGACAGTGTATATATATGCGTTCCGGTGATATCTCTATAAATCAGTATATGGTGACAGTGTATATATATGCGTTCCGGTGATATCTCTATAAATCAGTATATGGTGACAGTGTATATATATGCGTTCCGGTGATATCTCTATAAATCAGTATATGGTGACAGTGTATATATATGTGTTCCGGTGATATCTCTATAAATCTGTATATGGTGACGGTGTATATATATACGCGTTCCGGTGATATCTCTATAAATCAGTATATCATGACAGTGTATATATACGCGTTCCGGTGATATCTCTATAAATCAGTATATCATGACAGTGTATATATATGCGTTCCGGTGATATCTCTATAAATCAGTATTTGGTGACAGTGTATATATACGCGTTCTGGTGATATCTCTATAAATCAGTATATCATGACAGTGTATATATACGCGTTCCGGTGATATCTCTATAAATCAGTATTTGGTGACGGTGTATATATACGCGTTCCGGTGATATCTCTATAAATCAGTATATGGTGACAGTGTATATATACACGCGTTCCGGTGATATCTCTATAAATCAGTATATGGTGACAGTGTATATATGCGCGTTCCGGTGATATCTCTATAAATCAGTATTTGGTGGAGATGTATATATACGCTTTGAGATTAAAAAGGAATTGTACAGAGGAGATAGTGTATAAAGAACAACTATCGATCCTCAAAGAAAGGCTGACGATAAGAGATTATCCCGAAGGTAATACAGATAGGGCTATACAAGAAGTCAATCAAATGGATAGAGAGTCCTTACTTACTTATAAGAAAAAGGAGGAAATTAAGAAAGAACCCCCACTTTCTATCATTTTAGATTTTAATAACAAGAATTTTCGGTTGAAAAAAATTATCCAGAAGCACTGGCCAATTCCAAAAAAGGATGATCTCCTGAAGGAGATCTTACCGGAAAAACCAAAAATAATATTGAGAGGCGCCCCCAATATACGTAGGTGTATTACTAAGAGTTTTACGAAACAACAGAATAATATTAAACCCACCTTTTTAACCCAAAATCCTGGCTTCTATAGATGCAACAACTGTAATGCATGTCGTCAGACAAAACAAAAACAAAATAAAAAGATCTGCAGCTTTAAATCCAACATGACAGGAAAGGACTATGTGATTAAAGATTTCATGAACTGTCAAACATGCTCAGTTGTGTATCTACTTGCATGTCCGTGCGGATTGCAATATGTGGGTCGCACCTCCAGAAAACTGGGGAAACGAATAGGGGAGCATTGTAACAACATTAAGAACAAACTCGTAACACATTCTGTACCAAAACATTTCTTACAGCACAATAGTGACCCCCGGGAGTTAAGTTTTACCGCAATTGCTAAATATAAAAAACATTGGAGGGGGGGTGATTTTTGGAAAGAATTAGGGAAATTAGAAATGCAATGGGTTTATGAGTTGAAAACCTTAACCCCCAATGGCCTTAATTCTGATTTTGACATTTTTAATTTCTTATAGAAATTTTTTTTATAATTTTTTATGGAAATTTTTTTATAATTTTTTATGAGAATTTTTATAATGTTTATTGTTGGGACATATTGCAATCTATATTATATCACATAATACTGTGGAAGTGGTTCTATATGACTCATATTTACCCTGGACTCTGAGCAGAATTAATTGTTGTTTTAATCTTCATATTATTTATTGTTTTATATAATGTTTATTGTGTCATTTTTTTATATTTAATGTGTGCCAGACCCCATAGGGTTAAGATTCAATATATGCCTAAACCCAAAGGGTTAAAATATTTGTAGCACACAGTTCATGGAGAATATTTCTATTTCATCCCTGAGAGGGTTAAAAGAACCACTCTATACCTTGGGATGTGCAATGTGATTTTGCCCAGAGTCGAGAGGGTTAAAAGAACTGGAAACAGACACAAAAAGAGATTCTGAAGGCTTTTATTATTGTTTTTTTCATAAACTGGAACAATGTGGAATAACATTACATGTAAGGAGGAACTGCAGAGGCGTCCTGACGGGGAGACGCGAGCTGCAGAATGAAGATGCCGGCTAATAGACGCTGAACGTGTGACGTCATCACACGCGACACCCGGAAGTCGCGCGCGGCGGGAGATTTAAAAGTGGAAAAGAAGATATGGAGAGAGCACACTTGAAAAAGCCCATTTTTACTGGGCGAAACGCGTTGTGAAGAGGAGGAGACTTGCTGGGACTATCTGAGGACATTGGGACTTATTGCATTCTATATATTCCTGTTGGATCCTGTTTATTTTTAATGTAAGATCTTTTATACTTTGTCTTCAATAAATTTTATACCCTTACTTACGTCTCTCCTCTGCTCTCTCATCTTCTGGGATACGCTTGGATCATCTACCCTGCGTGGGCTCCCATGAAGCTTGATGTACTGAGCAGTATACTGCTCAGGGATATGTGAGTGTATTTTCACTTTTTCACATTTCCTGTTTTTGCACTAAAATACTACACTATATTATCATTATTTTGTTTCTGTTTTTCCCTCCATGTATTTACCAAGTGGATTGCTACCGAATTAAGGGTAATCCCTTTTTTGTTGTATATTAAGTGTTGGTTAAAGCGCACTTTTTCTGTTGTTTACTGTACCGAACCAGGAGTGAAACACTGGTTGATTGAGTTGCTGCTATTACTGTCACATTTTGGCGCAGTGTATTTCTTGTTTTTCTCTGTATATATACGCGTTCCGGTGATATCTCTATAAATCAGTATATGGTGACAGAGTATATATACGCGTTCCGGTGATATCTCTATAAATCAGTATATGGTGACGGTGTATATATACGCGTTCCGGTGATATCTCTATAAATCAGTATATGGTGGAGAGATGTATATATACGCGTTCCGGTGATATCTCTATAAATCAGTATATGGTGACAGTGTATATATACGCGTTCCGGTGATATCTCTATAAATCACTATATGGTGACAGTGTATATATACGCGTTCCGGTGATATCTCTATAAATCACTATATGGTGACGGTGTATATATATACACGCGTTCCGGTGATAGCTCTATAAATCAGTATATGGTGACAGTGTATATATACGCGTTCCGGTGATATCTCTATAAATCAGTATTTGGTGACAGTGTATATATACGCGTTCCGGTGATATCTCTATAAATCAGTATATGGTGATTGTATATATACGCGTTCTGGTGATATCTCTATAAATCACTATATGGCGACAGTGTATATATACGCGTTCCGGTGATATCTCTATAAATCAGTATATGGTGACAGTGTATATATACGCGTTCCGGTGATATCTCTATAAATCAGTATATGGTGGAGATGTATATATACGCGTTCCGGTGATATCTCTATAAATCAGTATATGGTGACAGTGTATATATACACGTTCCGGTAATATCTCTATAAATCAGTATATGGTGACAGTGTATATTTACGCGTTCTGGTGATATCTCTATAAATCAGTATATGGTGACAGTGTATATATACGCGTTCCGGTGATATCTCTATAAATCAGTATATGGTGACGGTGTATATATATATACACGCGTTCCGGTGATATCTCTATAAATCAGTATATGGTGACAGTGTATATATGCGCGTTCCGGTGATATCTCTATAAATCAGTATTTGGTGACAGTGTATATATACGCGTTCCGGTGATATCTCTATAAATCAGTATTTGGTGACAGTGTATATATACGCGTTCCGGTGATATCTCTATAAATCAGTATTTGGTGACAGTGTATATATATGCGTTCCGGTGATATCTCTATAAATCAGTATATGGTGATTGTATATATACGCGTTCTGGTGATATCTCTATAAATCAGTATATGGCGACAGTGTATATATATGCGTTCCGGTGATATCTCTATAAATCAGTATATGGTGACAGTGTATATATATACACGCATTCCGGTGATAGCTCTATAAATCAGTATATGGTGACAGTGTATATATACGCGTTCCGGTGATATCTCTATAAATCAGTATTTGGTGACAGTGTATATATACGCGTTCCGGTGATATCTCTATAAATCAGTATATGGTGATTGTATATATACGCGTTCTGGTGATATCTCTATAAATCAGTATATGGCGACAGTGTATATATACGCGTTCCGGTGATATCTCTATAAATCAGTATATGGTGACAGTGTATATATACGCGTTCCGGTGATATCTCTATAAATCAGTATATGGTGGAGATGTATATATACGCGTTCCGGTGATATCTCTATAAATCAGTATATGGTGACAGTGTATATATACACGTTCCGGTAATATCTCTATAAATCAGTATATGGTGACAGTGTATATTTACGCGTTCTGGTGATATCTCTATAAATCAGTATATGGTGACAGTGTATATATACGCGTTCCGGTGATATCTCTATAAATCAGTATATGGTGACGGTGTATATATATATACACGCGTTCCGGTGATATCTCTATAAATCAGTATATGGTGACAGTGTATATATGCGCGTTCCGGTGATATCTCTATAAATCAGTATTTGGTGACAGTGTATATATACGCGTTCCGGTGATATCTCTATAAATCAGTATTTGGTGACAGTGTATATATACGCGTTCCGGTGATATCTCTATAAATCAGTATATGGTGATTGTATATATACGCGTTCTGGTGATATCTCTATAAATCAGTATATGGCGACAGTGTATATATATATGCGTTCCGGTGATATCTCTATAAATCAGTATATGGTGACAGTGTATATATACGCGTTCCGGTGATATCTCTATAAATCAGTATATGGTGACAGTGTATATATACGCGTTCCGGTGATATCTCTATAAATCAGTATATGGTGACAGTGTATATATACGCGTTCCGGTGATATCTCTTTAAATCAGTAAATGGTGACAGTGTATATATACGCGTTCCGGTGATATCTCTATAAATCAGTATATGGTGACAGTGTATATATACGCGTTCCGGTGATATCTCTATAAATCAGTATATGGTGACGGTGTATATATATACGCGTTCCGGTGATAGCTCTATAAATCAGTATATGGTGACAGTGTATATATACGCGTTCCGGTGATATCTCTATAAATCAGTATTTGGTGACAGTGTATATATACGCGTTCCGGTGATATCTCTATAAATCAGTATATGGTGATTGTATATATACGCGTTCTGGTGATATCTCTATAAATCAGTATATGGCGACAGTGTATATATACGCGTTCCGGTGATATCTCTATAAATCAGTATATGGTGACAGTGTATATATACGCGTTCCGGTGATATCTCTATAAATCAGTATATGGTGACAGTGTATATATACGCGTTCCGGTGATATCTCTATAAATCAGTATATGGTGACAGTGTATATATACGCGTTCCGGTGATATCTCTTTAAATCAGTAAATGGTGACAGTGTATATATACGCGTTCCGGTGATATCTCTATAAATCAGTATATGGTGACAGTGTATATATACGCGTTCCGGTGATATCTCTATAAATCAGTATATGGTGACGGTGTATATATATACGCGTTCCGGTGATAGCTCTATAAATCAGTATATGGTGACAGTGTATATATACGCGTTCCGGTGATATCTCTATAAATCAGTATTTGGTGACAGTGTATATATACGCGTTCCGGTGATATCTCTATAAATCAGTATATGGTGATTGTATATATACGCGTTCTGGTGATATCTCTATAAATCAGTATATGGCGACAGTGTATATATACGCATTCCGGTGATATCTCTATAAATCAGTATATGGTGACAGTGTATATATACGCGTTCCGGTGATATCTCTATAAATCAGTATATGGTGACAGTGTATATATACGCGTTCCGGTGATATCTCTATAAATCAGTATATGGTGACAGTGTATATATACGCGTTCCGGTGATATCTCTTTAAATCAGTATATGGTGAGTGTATATATACGCGTTCCGGTGATATCTCTATAAATCAGTATATGGTGACAGTGTATATATACGCGTTCCGGTGATATCTCTATAAATCAGTATATGGTGACAGTGTATATATACGCGTTCCGGTGATATCTCTATAAATCAGTATATGGTGACAGTGTATATATACGCGTTCCGGTGATATCTCTATAAATCTGTATATGGTGACAGTGTATATATACGCGTTCCGGTGATATCTCTATAAATCAGTATATGGTGACAGTGAATATATATTCGCGTTCCGGTGATATCTCTATAAATCAGTATATGGTGACTGTATATATACGCGTTCTGGTGATATCTCTATAAATCAGTATATCATGACAGTGTATATATACGCGTTCCGGTGATATCTCTATAAATCAGTATATGGTGACAGTGTATATATACACGTTCAGGTGATATCTCTATAAATCAGTATATGGTGGAGGTGTATATATATATGCGTTCCGGTGATATCTCTATAAATCAGTATATGGTGACAGTGTATATATACGCGTTCCAGTGATATCTCTATTAATCAGTATATGGTGTCAGTGTATATATACGCGTTCCGGTAATATCTCTATAAATCAGTATATGGTGACAGTGTATATATACACGTTCCGGCGATATCTCTATAAATCAGTATATGGTGACAGTGTATATATACGCGTTCGGTGATATCTCTATAAATCAGTATATGGTGACAGTGTATATATGCGTTCCGGTGATATCTCTATAAAATCAGTGTATTGAGATAGTTTATAGCAAAAAAAGGAAAAGACCCTTCAAAACATTAATTAATCTCCCTCTAATTCTCACAGTGAACTAAAATAATAGTAATATGAATTACAATAATATATACTATAATACAAAATGTATATATTAGAATTGCATTTGAAAGCCCTATGTCACACTGGGACAATAATACTGAGGGGTAATTTATGTGGGTTACCGGGGCAAGCTGTGTGGGGCTCTGTGACACTGGGGCAAGCTCTGTGGGACTCTGTGACACTGGGGCAAGCTGTGAAGGGCTCTGTGATATTGGGGCAAGCTGTGTGGGGCTCTGTGACACTGGGGCAAGCTGTGTGGGATTCTGTGATATTGGGGCAAGCTGTGTGGGGCTCTGTGACGCTGGGGCAAGCTGTGTGGGGCTCTGTGACGCTGGGGCAAGCTGTGTGGGGCTCTGTGACACTGGGGCAAATTGTGTGGGGCTCTGTAATATTGGGGCAAGCTGTGGGAGACTCTGTGACACTAGGGCAAGCTGTGTGAGACTCTGTGACACTGAGGCAAGCTGTGTGGGACTCTGTGACACTGAGGCAAGCTGTGTGGGACTCTGTGACACTGAGGCAAGCTGTGTGGGACTCTGTGACACTGAGGCAAGCTGTGTGGGACTCTGTGACACTGAGGCAAGCTGTGTGGGACTCTGTGACACTGAGGCAAGCTGTGTGGGACTCTGTGACACTGAGGCAAGCTGTGTGGGACTCTGTGACACTGAGGCAAGCTGTGTGGGACTCTGTGACACTGAGGCAAGCTGTGTGGGGCTCTGTGACACTGGGGCAAGCTGTGTGGGGCTCTGTGACACTGGGGCAAGCTGTGTGGGGCTCTGTGATATTGGGGCAAGCTGTGTGGGGCTCTGTGATATTGGGGCAAGCTGTGTGGGGCTCTGTGACACTGGGGCAAGCTGTGTGGGGCTCTGTGACACTGAGGCAAGCTGTGTGGGGCTCTGTGACACTGGGGCAAGCTGTGTGGGGCTCTGTGACACTGGGGCAAGCTGTGTGGGGCTCTGTGATATTGGGGCAAGCTGTGTGGGGCTCTGTGATATTGGGGCAAGCTGTGTGGGGCTCTGTGATATTGGGGCAAGCTGTGTGGGGCTCTGTGATATTGGGGCAAGCTGTGTGGGGCTCTGTGATATTGGGGCAAGCTGTGTGGGGCTCTGTGATATTGGGGCAAGCTGTGGGAGACTTTGTGACACTGGGGAAAGCAGTGTGGGAATTGTGATACAATCTCTTGAAAATTATGCTGCTATAACATTGAATGTGAGTGTTGTTTTAGGGGTGTGTATTTGGGGGTAGCAATTCATCCTCAGTCCCAAGCAGCAGTGTCTTAGGCTGTATCTGAACTATTTTCTTGTAAAATCTTGAATTTTGTACCAATTCATGTTCTCTATTATGCAGGTTTACTACAATGGATACTTTGAACAGAATGGGAGCCGTGAAGTGATGGAGTGTAATGTTAGCCCCCCGAGTGTGTAACGTGTGTACGTTTCATGATGCAGGCACAGGAGAGATGTGGTACTGCGTGCGTCCACGGAGACTTCCTTGTCATTCATATAGTCAGCATGGGGCAGGTGGGCAACGCCACATCCTCAGCCCTACAGAGGATAAACTTCTTTCCAGGTAACGACTGGTCTGGATCTGCTCTTCTCATCCAAGTCCTGCCAAATCTCCAGCCACTGAGATCTTAGTGGATCAGATTCACTGTAGATACATTCAAGGTTAGGCATTTGTAGGAAAAATACCAGAAAGTCTGCCTTTAATACTGTGTCTTTAGTCCTGCAGGAATTTTAACACTATATATATTATAAATGTAGATTATGGGCTTTATTTATGAAACAGGGAGATGCAAAGAATTGAGAAGGGAAATGCAAAACTTAAGGCCAAAGAAGCTATTTCACAAGCTGAACTTGAAAATTGTTCCAAGTCTGCTATTGTGGCCTAAGTATCTATATGTGATGTATAAGCCACATGATAAGGTTTTTTTTACCTTCCAGTATTCCTGAACCTAGTTTGCCATTCTGAAGGTCATGTGATCCCTGTGATGACCAATCAGAGTGATCACTTGACACTCCTAACACAGAGATTGATACAAATGTATCACTGTGATTCTTGTCCTTTCTACTTTGTGGTGTTCACTTTCCACGTTCATTACATATCAGTTAAACCTTGCAGGCACTTGCTATAGATGTGATCGCTCTTGTCAGCTGGGCGATTGCTTGGCATCAGCGAGTTAGTGTTGCATCAGCTGCGCAGAAAGTGTCCCTAGAAAAATAGTCACAAAAGAAGTTGACAATATTCTTTTCCTTAATTTTATATGTATTTTTACTACTAAATTGTAGTTTTATAGATTGGCATATTGTGGCGGAACCAACCTCGCCACTATGTTCTGGAGAAGCCTGGTTGCTCACCTGCTGCCTCTGGACTATGGCCCCATGGTAAAAGCTTGCATTTTCCCCTGCAGAAAGGCTTGTTCGTGCCTTTCTGCCTGGGTGTTCGGTAGATTGAATCTACCGAACCAACTCACAAATGAATGGACTACCTGGGTAAGGGATGTGCCATAGCACTATATGTTAATATTGTTAGTTAGTTATATTCTGTTGGTATATTGGTTATGTGTAATGTTTAATTCCGTGAGTAGACCACTCTGTAGGTTTATAATGTGACAGTGACTCCAATAGTTTACTCCAACATCCATTGTTCTGTAGTAACTGGATTAACTGGTAAACTGATTATGTTGTGTACATTATGTTTCTTACTGTGTGTCTACTCACTGTATGGTAATTTGGTTTGCAGACTGAATGTCTAATCTTTTCCTAGCCCCAGTTAGTTGGAGGACTATGTTTAGTTCCTTCCCACCCCCATTGTATACTAATGTCATGTGTATGTCTTTTAAAAGTCTGTGTTGTTTGTCAAATAAAGTAGTTCAATCTTGCTGTACCTAACTGCTAGATGTCCTGTCTATTTGGGTACAAAGAGCAAGGGTCCAGGAAAGGCTTGCTGGGTGTGACGGTCCGTTACAATTGGTGGCAAGCGACGGGATTGTTCTCACAGCCCAGAAGGACAACTACAAGGCAACACCATTTCCTGGATTTATAATTTGAGGGCAACGCATGTCTCAGTACAGCGACCCTGACAGCAGCAGGATGGAACCAGGCTGGACCCAAACAGCAGTTCCATATGAGGAGGAAGACCTGGATGGCCGGGATGCAATAAGGAAAGGCATCTGGTACCAGGCACTGGATAATATACAATATCAGCGGGGCGAGGGACTCCCCAGCGAGGAGCAGCGACAGCAGACGCGACTGGCACTGCGGATGCCCTTCCTGGGAGAGCAACCCTGGAGCATTGGGTAAAGGAGCTCGAGCACCGGGTATGGCAGGAGCTATGGCTAGAGGATGCCTACCAGGCACTCTGGTGGTATACAGTTCGGTATACACCCTGGACAGTGGAGCATGATAACCCGGAGGGAGAAGAGTTTAATGGCCCTGGCTTGCTGTGGGAGGCTTTCACAGAACCTGACTTTGGGAGCACTGACGAGACCCGATTCCAAGAAATTTTTGACTGAGGGAGGGTATGCAAGTCTGGGATGACCCCCACAAAGTGAGACCAGACTTGACGCACCTGGTATCCCTGGAATGGGAACTGGAGCAGGATTACAAACATCTGTTACCCAGCAGGAGAGCATCGTGGCAGACCCAGGTCCAGAGCCCTTCAGCTGGGAGGATATCATAGAGATGTACTGGGAGGACCTCCAGCCGGCAAGTGGAGATGGGACCGAGGTCTCTCCACTGGCCCCACAGGGAGAGGAGAGCATCGTCTCCATCCCCCAGCGGCAGTGTGATTTGCAGGGAACAGAGAGCCCAGTCTCCTTTCCCCAGCGGCAGGCTGAGTTACAGGGGGCAGAGACAGTCGGTCCTGTCCCCCAGCAGCAGAGTGTTTTATTGGGAGAGGAGAGCCTTGTCCTCCCTCCCCAGCGGCAGAGTGTTTTATTGGGAGAGGAGAGCCTTGTCCTCCCTCCCCAGCGGCAGATAGAGCAGGGAATAGAGAGCCCAGCCTCCTTTCCCCAGCGGCAGAGTGTCCAGCAGGGAATAGAGAGCCCAGTCTCCTTTCCCCAGCAGCAGGACACTGTATTGGGAGCGGAGACAGTCTGTCTCCCTCCCCAGCGGATGGTAGTATGTATGGGAGAGGAGCTTGTTACCCCCTCTCCCCAGCGACAGCTTAAAGTACCAGGGGGAGACAGTAAGCCCCCAACTGTGCAGATGGGACCGTGGTCTCTGCACTTACAGCACAGGGGGTAGGGACAGTCGGTCCTGTCCCCCAGCAACAGGGCTGTTTAGCCAAAGGGGAGAAAGTCAGTCTCCCCCCACAGCAGCATGGTGGGTTGTCCAAAGGGGAGACAATCGGTATCCCCCTCCAGCAGCAGAGCTGTGTATCCAAAGGGGAGACAGTTGGTCTACCCCTCCAGCAACCACAACAACAACTTCTGTGGTAGTGCTGGCACCAGGGCAGAGTACCGCTGGTCTCTGCCCACTCAGCAACCCACATATGCAGCCTACCAGTCCCCCACACAGCCGTGGTGAGGCACCTGGACATGGACAAGTTTTTCCCTTACTCGGGTGTAGTAACCATTTCTTGTGGGTGGGCTGTACTGCTGTTTCTGTTTTGTGGGTGGGCTGCTGGACTAACCAGGGCACTGACCGGCAGGAGGTCAGATACCCTGTTAGTCTGTTTGGAAAAGGGGAGAGATGTGGCGGAACCAACCTCGCCACTATGTTCTGGAGAAGCCTGGTTGCTCGCCTGCTGCCTCTGGACTATGGCCCCATGGTAAAGGCTTGCATTTTCCCCTGCAGAAAGGCTTGTTCGTGCCTTTCTGCCAACCAACTCACAAATGAATGGACTACCTGGGTAAGGGATGTGCCATAGCACTATACGTTAATATTGTTAGTTAGTTATATTCTGTTAGTGTATTGGTTATGTGTAATGTTTAATTCTGTGAGTAGACCACTCTGAAGGTTTATAATGTGACAGTGACTCCAATAGTTTACTCCAACATCCATTGTTCTGTAGTAACTGGATTAACTGGTAAACTGATTATGTTGTGTACATTACTGTGTGTATTGTAATTAGGTCTACTCACTGTATGGTAATTTGGTTTGCAGACTGAATGTCTAATCTTTTCCTAGCCCCAGTTAGTTGGAGGACTATGTTTAGTTCCTTCCCCCCATTGTATACTAATTGTCATGTGTATGTCTTTTAAAAGTCTGTGTTGTTTGTCAAATAAAGTAGTTCAATCTTGCTGTACCTAACTGCTAGATGTCCTGTCTATTTGGGTACAAAGAGCAAGGGTCCAGGAAAGGCTTGCTGGGTGTGACGGTCCGGTACACATATGCTATCCAAAGAAATTATATGGCTGCATTAAAAGACAGAGAGGACAACCGCAGAGCAAAAAAAATATCACTCTGGCTCTTTCCAAACTAAAAACAAACCTGGACCTGAAAGGGTTATTTTATTAGTGGCCTGTAACCAGGGATCTCTCATTCAAGTAACTGCAATACTACAAAGGTACGGTTATAAACTGCAATACTATAAAGGTACGGTTATAAACTGCAATACTACAAAGGTACGGTTATAAACTGCAATACTACAAAGGTACGGTTATAAACTGCAATACTATAAAGGTACGGTTATAAACTGCAATACTACAAAGGTACGGTTATAAACTGCAATACTACAAAGGTACGGTTATAAACTGCAATACTATAAAGGTACGGTTATAAACTGCAATACTACAAAGGTACGCTGCAATACTATAAAGGTACGGTTATAAGCTGCTATACACTAAGAAGCACTCATCAGACAAGCTGTGCCAACTGTATACACTGTTGCTAGAGTTTCCACGCAGCTAGTAATTTACTGGCAGGCTGGTAATAATAAAATTATCAATATTCACCCCTTACCCTGCGCCGGGGGTCCACCGCCAGAGCTGTCAGTCCAAGGGCCCCTCACGGCGGCGAGGTAGGCCGCATTCCTGGCCTAATGTTGCAGACGCGCCGTTCTCATCCAGTACACGCATCCCAACGCAGTGACGGCGAGACACCAGTTAAGCTACAGCGGTTGTGGAGTCTGCGGTGGTTGTGGTGTCCAGTGCGGTGCTTGTGGTCCTCGGCGCAAGCTAAGAAGCGTCCATCAACGGAAGGTACTTGGTCGGAGTACGGGGAGTTCCGTTACAATATTTAATGGCAAAATACTGGCATATTGAGTGTCAAAATACTGGCATATTGAGTGTCAAAATACTGGCATATTGAGTGGCAAAATACTGACATACTGAATGGCAAAAGAATAGCATACTGAATGGCAAAATACTGGCATATATTAAATGGCAGAAAAATACTGGCATATTATTGGGCAAATTAGCCGTGGCTTTTTAATGGCAAAATAATACTGGCTGTGGCATATTAATGGCAAAATAATACTGGCATATTGAATGACAAAACAATACTGGAATATATTAAATGGCAAAATACTGGCATATATTAAATGGCAAAATACTGGCATATGTTAAATTGCAAAATACTGGCACGTTGAGCGGCAAAATACTGACATATTGAATGGCAAAAGAATGGCATACATTGAATGGCAGAATAATACTGGCATTTTATTGGGCAAATTCGCTGTGGCTTTTTAATGGCAAAATAATACTAGCATATTATTGGGCAAATTGGCTGTGGCATATTAATGGCAAAATAATACTGGAATATATTAAATGGCAAAATACTGGCATATATTAAATGGCAGAATAATACTGGCATTTTATTGGGCATACTGGCTGTGGCATATTAATGGCAAAATAATACTGGCATATTGAATGGCAAAACAATACTGGAATATATTAAATGGCAAATTACTGGTATATTAAATGGCAAAATACTAGCATATATTAAATGGCAAAATACTGGCATATATTAATTGGCAGAATAATATTGGCATTTTAGCGGGCATATTGGCTGTGGCATATTAATGGCAAAATAATACTGGCATATTGAATGGTAAAATAATACTGGAATATATTAAATGAAAAAATACTGGCATATTTTAAATAGCAAAATACTGGCATATTAAATGGCAAAATACTGGCATATATTAAATGGCAAAATGCTGGCATATATTAAATGGCAAAATACTGGCATATATTAAATGGCAAAATACTGGCATATGTTAAATTGCAAAATAATGGCATGTTGAATGGCAAAAGAATGGCATATATTGAATGGCAGAATAGTACTGGCATTTTATTGGGCAAATTAGCTGTGGCTTTTTAATGGCAAAATAATACTAGCATATCATTGGGCAAATTGTCTGTGGCATATTAATGGCAAAATAATACTGGAATATATTAAATGGCAAAATACTGGCATATATTTAATGGCAGAATAATACTGGCATTTTATTTGGCATACTGGCTGTGGCATATTAATGGCAAAATAATACTGGCATATTGAATGGCAAAACAATACTGGAATATATTAAATGGCAAATTACTGGCATATTAAATGGCAAAATACTGGCATATATTAAATGGCAAAATACTGGCATATTAAATGGCAAAATACTGGCATGTTGACTGGCAAAATACTGGCATATATTAATTGGCAGAATAATATTGGCATTTTAGCGGGCATATTGGCTGTGGCATATTAATGGCAAAATAATACTGGCATATTGAATAGTAAAATAATACTGGAATATATTAAATGGCAAAATACTGGCATATATTAAATGGCAAGATACTGGCATATATTAAATGGAAAGATACTGGCATATTGAATGGCAAAATACTGGCAGATTGAATGGCAGAATAATACTGGCATTTTATTGGGCATATTGGCTGTGGCTTATTAATGAAAAAATAATACTGGCATATTATTGGTCAAATTGTGGTTTATGAATGACAAAATACAGGCATATTGAGCAAATTAGCTGTGCCATATTTATGGACTAACACTGGCATATTAATGGGAAAACTGGTTTACATCAATTGGCAAAGTGATGCTGTGGCATGGTCTGTGGGGCAAAATAACATTTACTATGAGGAAAGTGACACTGTGGCATGCCAAATTGTGTAGGTGCAATATGAGTGCAAGCCAAGTGCTGTGGGTGCAATATAGGTGCATGACAAGTTCTGTGGGTACTGTATGGTGCAGTGTTAAGTCCTTTAGGTGCAATGTGGGTGCAGAGGAAGGGAATAAAAAAAGGAATGCAATTTGTCAATAACATTTTTATTACATTTGAAAATAGTTGAATATAATATTTAAAAATTCAAATAAGTATAAATGCAACTAGTTAAAGAGAGAGAGATGTCTGTGTGTATAGATATGTATTGTTCTAGAATTGTACAGTTGTCACCTCGTGGGGCTCCTGTGTGCCGCATAATTAATGGCAGTCCCATGTGAGGCATAATTAAGGGGATTTTTTGTGTGGCATAACTATGGGGCGCTTGTGTGTCATAATTAAGGGGCAACTGTGTGGCATAATTAATTGGGCTCCCAGCTGAGGCATAAATAATGAGGCTCTAGTGTGTCAGTTACATAGAAACATAGAATGTGTTGGCAGATAAGAACCATTCGGTCCATCTAGTCTGCCCAATTTTTTTTTTTTGAGTACTTTTATTAGTCCCCCGTTCCCGGTCTTATAGCTAGGATAGCATTGTGTCTATCCCACGCATGCTTGAAATCCTTGACTGTGTTTACCTCTACCACTTCTGCTGGAAGGCTATTCCATACATCCACTACCCTCCCAGTAAAGTAATACTTCCTCAGAATTACTTTTAAATCGTTGCCCCTCTAATTTAAGACTATGTCCTCTAGTTGTGGTAGTTTTTCTTCTTTTAAATATACTCTCTTCCTTTACTGTGTTGATTCCCTTTATGTATTTAAATATTTCTATCATATCCCCCCTGTTACGTCTTTCCTCCAAGCTATACATGTTAAGATGCTTTAACCTTTCCTGGTAAGTTTTATCCTTCAACCCATGAACCAGTTTAGTAGCCCTTCTCTGAACTCTCTCCAAAGTATCAATATCCTTCTGGAGATACGGTCTCCAGTACTGCGTACAATACTCCAAGTGAGGTCTCACCAGTGCTCTGTACAATGGCATGAGCACTTCCCTCTTCCTACTGCTAATACCTCTCCCTATGCAACCAAGCATTCTGCTAGCATTTCCTGCTGCTCTATTGCATTGCCTACCTACCTTTAAGTCCTCTGAAATTATTACTCTTAAATCCCTTTCCTCAGATGTTGAGGTTAGGACTGTATCAAATAGTCTATATTCTGCTTTTGGGTTTTTACGCTCAAGGTGTATAATCTTGCACTTATCCACATTAAATGCCAGTTGCCACTGCTCTGACCATTTTTCTAGTTTAGCTAAATCATTTGCCATTTGGCTTATCCCTCCATGAATATCAACCCTACTGCAAATCTTTGTATCACCAGCAAAAATACATACTTTGCCAACAAGACCTTCTGCACTATCGCTAATAAAAATATTAAAGAGAATGGGTCCAGGTACAGATCCCTGAGGTACCCCACTAGTAACAAGACCTTGCATCGAATATACCCCATTGACTACAACCCCCTGTGCCTGTCACTCAGCCATTGTCTAATCCATTCAACAATATTGAAATCCAAACTCAAAGATTTCAGTTTATTAATAAGCCTTCTATGTGCGACAGTGTCAAAAGCCTTACTGAAATCTAGGTAAGCAATGTCTACTGCACCACCCTGATCTATTATTTTAGTCACCCAATCTAATAAATCAATAAGATTAGTTTGGCATGATCTCCCTGAAGTAACCCATGCTGTCTCTGATCTTGAAATCCAAGCGACTTTAGATGTTCAACAATCCTATTCTTTAACAAGGTTTCCATTATTTTCCCCACTACTGAAGTAAGACTTACTGGTCTATAGTTGCCCGCCTCCTCACTACTACCTTTCTTGTGAATGGGCACAACATTAGCTAATTTCCAATCTTCTGGAACTACTCCCGTTAACAATGATTGGTTAAATAAATCTGTTAATGGTTTTGCTAGTACACCACTAAGTTCTTTTAATAACTTTGGATGTATCCCATCAGGTCCCATTGACTTATTTGTCTTTACTTTAGACAGCTGAAGTAAAACCTCTTCCTCTGTAAACTTACATGCATCAAAAGACTCATTAGTCTTTTTCCCTAAATGAGGTCCCTTAACCTCATTTTCATTTGTAAAAACTGAACAAAAATATTCATTAAGGCAGTCTGCTAAGCCTTTATCCTCTTCTACATAGCATCCTTCTTTTGTTTTTAATCTAACTAATCCTTGTTTTACTTTCCTTTTCTCATTTATGTATCTAAAAAATGTTTTATCCCCCTTTTTCACTGACTGGGCTATACAGTAGTCTCTTCTGTGTGTGCTTTGGAAGCTCTTATAGCTTGCTTTGCCTCTTTCTGCCTACTCTTATAGATCTTTCTATCTTCCTCTCTCTGAGTATTTTTATAATTACTAAATGCTAGCTTTTTATTTTGTACTATTTTAGCCACCTCTGCAGAGTACCACAGTGGTTTCTTCAATTTTTTGCTCTTACTGACAAGCCTTATGCAATTTTCTGTTGCCTTCAGTAGTGCAACTTTTAGATAATCCCATTTCTCCTGGACTCCATTTAAATTGCTCCAGTCTGATAATGACTCCTTTACACCTAATCTAATTTTAGAAAAGTCTGTTTTTCTAAAATCTAAAACTTTTGTTTTTGTGTGGTGTGACTGCGTCAGTGTTCTTATATTAAACCACACTGTCTGGTGATCACTAGATCCTAAACTTTCACCTACAGTAATATCTGATAACAAATCTCCATTTGTGAACACTAAGTCTAGTATGGCCTGCTTTCGAGTTGGCTCCTCCACTACTTGTTTTAGAGATAATCCCAGTAGGGAGTTTAGGATATGCGTACTCCTGGCGCAAGTAGCTGTTTTGTATTTCCAGTTCACATCAGGAAGATTAAAGTCACCAGGGGCGGGCTGGGCCGGGGGGCAGGGGGGCAATTGCCCCCCAGGCCGCCCTAAGGTTTTTAAAACACGGCCGCTGGGCCAGTGTTATTAAAAAAAAAAAAAAACGCGCTTGCAGGCAGAGACGGAGGTGAGAAGGGATTGGAAGATCCCCTCTCACCTCCGCTCTGCCTGCAAAGCTGCACGAGGAGCCGAACAGGCAGCACAGAGAAACCTCCGTGCTGCCTGTTCGGCTCCCCGTGCAGTGTGCCGACACGGAAGTGCCGACAGTCACGTGATCGGTGCTCTGACGTCAGACGCGCGCCGATCACGTGACCTGTCGGCACAACCGCCGGGAGGCCGAACAGGCAGCATGGAGGGACCATGCTGCCTGCCGCTAGCCACCAGGGAAGTCCTCCTGCCACTAGCCACCAGGGAAGTCCTGCCACTAGCCACCATTGAAAAAGGTAAGGGGTGGGGGGCAAAAAACACTGGCATATTATTGGGCAAATTGGCTGGGGAATATTACATGGCAAATAAGACTGGCATATTATTGGGCAAATTGGCTGGGGCATATTACATGGCAAATAAGACTGGCATATTATTGGGCAAATTGGATGGGGAATATTACATGGCAAATAAGACTGGCATATTATTGGGCAAATTGGCTGGGGCATATTACATGGCAAATAAGACTGGCATATTATTGGGCAAATTGGCTGGGGAATATTACATGGCAAATAAGACTGGCATATTATTGGGCAAATTGGCTGGGGAATATTACATGGCAAATAAGACTGGCATATTATTGGGCAAATTGGCTGGGGCATATTACATGGCAAATAAGACTGGCATATTATTGGGCAAATTGGCTGGGGCATATTACATGGCAAATAAGACTGGCATATTATTGGGCAAATTGGCTGGGGCATATTACATGGCAAATAAGACTGGCATATTATTGGGCAAATTGGCTGGGGAATATTACATGGCAAATAAGACTGGCATATTATTGGGCAAATTGGCTGGGGCATATTACATGGCAAATAAGACTGGCATATTACATGGCAAATAAGACTGGCATATTATTGGGCAAAATGACTGGGGAATATTAAATGGCAATTAACTCTGGCATATTGGGCAAATTAGCAGGGGCATATTAAATTGCAGATAACCTTGGAATATTATTGGGCAAATTTACTGAGTCATTAAATTGCAGAATAACACTGGCATATTATGGGACAAATTGGCTGGGGAATATTAATGGCAAATAATATTGGAAATGTGTATGTAATGGGGTGATGGAGGCATGTAAATGTGGTGATGGGGCATGTCCTGGTGTGCAACGTGGGTTATGGGTCATGTCGTAGGTGTGCTACGTGGGTAGGGGGGGGGGGGTGCCCAAATTTTGGGATATTGGGTGTCTAAATCCTGGCATATTTAGGGGAAAATCCTGGCATATTGAGGGGGCATCATCTTGGCATATTGAGGAGAAAATCCTGGCATATTGGGTGTCTAAATCCTGGCATATTGAGGGGCATAATCCTGGCATATTGAGGGGCATAATCCTGGCATATTGAGGGGCATAATCCTGGCATTTTGTAAGGGAAAATTCTAGCATATTAAATGGCAAATCATGGCATATTGTGGGGGGAAATCCTGGCAATATTTGTTATAAAACAAGGAAAAGATGGCCGTGGATGGGGAGGCGATTCAATGGGCCACTTGACTGGATTTGCCCCCCAGGCCTAAGGCTGCCAGCCCTCCCCTGAAAGTCACCCATGATGATCAACTCTCCCTTCATTGTCATTTTAGCTATTTCCTCAACTAGTAGATTATCTAACTCCTCTATTTGTCCAGGGGGCCTATAAATCACACTTACTCGAGTTACCGAGTTATGGAGCTAGGTAAACACAGTCAAGGATTTTAAGCATGCGTGGGATAGACACAAGGCTATCCTAGCTATAAGACCGGGAACGGGGGACTAATAAAAGTACTCAAAAAAAATTGGGCAGACTAGATGGACCGAATGGTTCTTATCTGCCGACATATTCTGTGTTTCTATATGTTTCTATTGTGTGTGGCACAGTTAATGGGTTAATTCGTGGGGCTCCTGTATGTGGCATTTCAATGGTCCGTCTGACTGGCATTACTAAGGAATCTGTTTGGCATGGTATTGGAGGAAATCCAGGGGGTGACATCATGAGTTACCGCACCGGGCGACACCAACCCTAGTGACACCTGTGGGGAATGGGACTTCAAATAGTCAGTCCCTATATAAACCCCTTGCTAGTTTCACTCCTTGCTTGCTTGTTAAGCTGGTTGGTGTACTACTTTAGTCTTCTGCTCGTTTGTCTACTTGCTATATTTTCTATTTTGTTTTAACCCTCTGTGACTATATCCTACCCTCTGACCTCGGTCTGTCTCCTCGTTCAATATACTTTGCTGCTTGCCTTGACCCTTGGCCACTCTTGCTTGGGTGCCTGCAAGCAGATGCATAAAAAAACAGAAATATATGGTTTAAATGTGTCTGTGTCTCCTGCTTATGACATCACTTGTGACTTGATTTGCAAATGACACATTTCTCACTGAAAATTAGTTTATTTGCATTTCAATCCACAAGGTGATGTCATCAGCAGGAGACGCCAGACACATTTATACATATATGTCTGTTATTTTATGATTTGCCGCAATTCTGCTGACACAACGTATAGATCATTTCTCACCATCATTTATTCTCTGCATTCCCAGTATACGCAGTGTTTAGGTTGATAGAGAACCTTTACATCTGATTTATCTTGTATTTCTCTGCAGGTCGATAAGAGAAAAGAAGATTACATCCAAAGTGACAACATTCGATGTGCTGCTGCAGAACATTACACAGGGTGCGGCAAGCCAGACACATGCACCATACAAAGAACATCTACTGTGCTGGGCAATACAGCTGGGTAGAGACAGTGACAGGCTGCTGCAGAACATTACACAGGGTGCGGCAAGCCAGACACATGCACCATACAAAGACATCTACTGTGCTGGGCAATACAGCTGGGTAGAGACAGTGACAGGCTGCTGCAGAACATTACACAGGGTGCGGCAAGCCAGACACATGCACCATACAAAGAACATCTACTGTGCTGGGCAGAGACAGTGACAGGCTGCTGCAGAACATTACACAGGGTGCGGCAAGCCAGACACATGAGCAATACAAAGACATCTACTGTGCTGGGAAATACAGCTGGGTAGAGACAGTGACAGGCTGCTGCAGAACATTACACAGGGTGCAGCAAGCCAGACACATGCACCATACAAAGACATCTACTGTGCTGGGCAATACAGCTGGGTAGAGACAGTGACAGGCTGCTGCAGAACATTACACAGGGTGTGGCAAGCCAGACACATGCACCATACAAAGAACATCTACTGTGCTGGGCAATACAACTGGGTAGAGACAGTGACAGGCTGCTGCAGAACATTACACAGGGTGCAGCAAGCCGGACACATGCACCATACAAAGAACATCTACTGTGCTGGGCAATACAGCTGGGTAGAGACAGTGACAGGCTGCTGCAGAACATTACACAGGGTGCAGCAAGCCGGACACATGCACCATACAAAGAACATCTACTGTGCTGGGCAATACAACTGGGTAGAGACAGTGACAGGCTGCTGCAGAACATTACACAGGGTGCGGCAAGCCGGACACATGCACCATACAAAGACATCTACTGTGCTGGGCAATACAGCTGGGTAGAGACAGTGACAGGCTGCTGCAGAACATTACACAGGGTGTGGCAAGCCAGACACATGCACCATACAAAGAACATCTACTGTGCTGGGCAATACAACTGGGTAGAGACAGTGACAGGCTGCTGCAGAACATTACACAGGGTGCGGCAAGCCGGACACATGCACCATACAAAGACATCTACTGTGCTGGGCAATACAGCTGGGTAGAGACAGTGACAGGCTGCTGCAGAACATTACACAGGGTGTGGCAAGCCAGACACATGCACCATACAAAGAACATCTACTGTGCTGGGCAATACAACTGGGTAGAGACAGTGACAGTCTGCTGCAGAACATTACACAGGGTGTGGCAAGCCAGACACATGCACCATACAAAGACATCTACTGTGCTGGGCAATACAGCTGGGTAGAGACAGTGACAGGCTGCTGCAGAACATTACACAGGGTGCGGCAAGCCGGACACATGCACCACACAAAGACATCTACTGTGCTGGGCAATAGAGCTGGGTAGAGACAGTGGCAGGCTGCTGCAGAACATTACACAGGGTGCGGCAAGCCGGACACATGCACCATACAAAGACATCTACTGTGCTGGGCAATACAGCTGGGTAGAGACAGTGACAGGCTGCTGCAGAACATTACACAGGGTGTGGCAAGCCAGACACATGCACCATACAAAGAACATCTACTGTGCTGGGAAATACAGCTGGGTAGAGACAGTGACAGGCTGCTGCAGAACATTACACAGGGTGTGGCAAGCCAGACACATGCACCATACAAAGAACATCTACTGTGCTGGGCAATACAACTGGGTAGAGACAGTGACAGGCTGCTGCAGAACATTACACAGGGTGCAGCAAGCCAGACACATGAGCAATACAAAGACATCTACTGTGCTGGGAAATACAGCTGGGTAGAGACAGTGACAGGCTGCTGCAGAACATTAAACAGGGTGTGGCAAGCCGGACACATGCACCATACAAAGACATCTACTGTGCTGGGAAATACAGTTGGGTAGAGACAGTGACAGGCTGCTGCAGAACATTACACAGGGTGCGGCAAGCCAGACACATGCACCATACAAAGAACATCTACTGTGCTGGGCAATACAGCTGGGTAGAGACAGTGACAGGATGCTGCAGAACATTACATAGGTGCGGCAAGCCAGACACATGCACCATACAAAGACATCTACTGTGCTGGGCAATACAGCTGGGTAGAGACAGTGACAGGCTGCTGCAGAACATTACACAGGGTGTGGCAAGCCAGACACATGCACCATACAAAGACATCTACTGTGCTGGGAAATACAGCTGGGTAGAGACAGTGACAGGCTGCTACAGAACATTAAACATGGTGTAGGAAGCCGGACACATGCGAAATACAAAGACATCTACTGTGCTGGGCAATACAGCTGGGTAGAGACAGTGACAGGCTGCTGCAGAACATTACACAGGGTGTGGCAAGCCAGACACATGCACCATACAAAGAACATCTACTGTGCTGGGCAATACAACTGGGTAGAGACAGTGACAGTCTGCTGCAGAACATTACACAGGGTGCGGCAAGCCGGACACATGCACCATACAAAGACATCTACTGTGCTGGGACATACAGCTGGGTAGAGACAGTGACAGGCTGCTACAGAACATTAAACAGGGTGTGGGAAGCCGGACACATGCGAAATACAAAGACATCTACTGTGCTGGGCAATACAGCTGGGTAGAGACAGTGACAGGCTGCTACAGAACATTAAACAGGGTGTGGGAAGCCGGACACATGCGCCATACAAAGACATCTACTGTGCTGGGCAATACAGCTGGGTAGAGACAGTGACAGGCTGCTGCAGAACATTACACAGGGTGCAGCAAGCTGGACACATGCGCCACACAAAGACATCTACTGTGATGGGAAATATAGCTGGGTAGAGACAGTGACAGGATGCTGGGTCATGGTGTCTGCTGCAGAACATTAAACAGGGTGTGGGAAGCCGGACACATGCGCCATACAAAGACATCTACTGTGCTGGGCAATACAGCTGGGTAGAGACAGTGACAGGCTGCTGCAGAACATTATGCAGGGTGCGGCAAGTCGGACACATGCTCCATACAAAGGCATTTACGGTGCTGGGCAATACAGCTGGGCAGAGACAGTGACAGGATGCTGGGTCATGGTGTCTGCTGTTGTATGTTGTGTGATGGGCCCGCTGTTTGTGTCATGGTGTCTGTGTATTAGCTAGATTTCTCTGCACCCCAGGCACAAATAGAACATTACTTTCACCCAATTATTTTTCCAAAAAAAGAAGACGGTTCCATAAATACCTAGAAAATGACTGATTAATTAGCTGCTGATACACAGACACCAGGACACACATTTCTCACATCCCAGGTGAGAGGTGTGTGGTACGTGCTGGGTATCTGTGTATTAGGAGTTGGTGCTGGGTATCTGTGTATTAGGAGTTGGTGCTGGGTATCTGTGTATTAGGAGTTGGTGCTGGGTGTCTGTGTATTAGGAGTTGGTGCTGGGTGTCTGTGTATTAGGAGTTGGTGCTGGGTGTCTGTGTATTAGGAGTTGGTGCTGGGTGTCTGTGTATTAGGAGTTGGTGCTGGGTGTCTGTGTATTAGGAGTTTGTGTCTGTGTATTAGGAGTTGGTGTCTGTGTATTAGGAGTTGGTGTCTGTGTATTAGGAGTGGGGTGTCTGTGTATTAGGAGTTGGTGCTGGGTATCTGTGTATTAGGAGTTGGTGCTAGGTATCTGTGTATTAGGAGTTGGTGCTGGGTGTCTGTGTATTAGGAGTTGGTGCTGGGTGTCTGTGTATTAGGAGTTGGTGTCTGTGTATTAGGAGTGGGGTGTCTGTGTATTAGGAGTTGGTGCTGGGTATCTGTGTATTAGGAGTTGGTGCTGGGTATCTGTGTATTAGGAGTTGGTGCTGGGTGTCTGTGTATTAGGAGTTGGTGCTGGGTGTCTGTGTATTAGGAGTTGGTGCTGGGTGTCTGTGTATTAGGTGTCTGTGTATTATAAGTTAGGTGTCTCTCTGTATAACAGTACCATGTTGAATTCTTATATATTATAAATATGCTCTTGTTTCAGATGACAGAGGGGTCTGTAGCCCCGGCCTGCCCATCCCAGACCCATCAGGATATTATTATGGGGATTTTTGGCATTCCCGTGTGTGCCGGAATAGGAAGTTTTCTCATCCAGACAATGTTACCGCCTGCCTGAAGGGACACATCATATACATGTTCGGAGACTCAACACTGCGCCAGTGGTGGCAGTACCTGGTGGATTTCATACCCTGTGAGTGACCCACCACACAGACAGATAACAATAACACTGAGATCTACTCAATAAAGAGAGAACAGCAAGAAATAGAGAAGGGATTTGCAAACCGGGTTGTAAATATTTTCCAATGCAGCAGAATGGCATAATTTTTCCAACTCTGCTATTTTGTCCTTAAGTTTGTAAATCCCACCTCATTTCCCTGCAATTCTCTCTTTATTGTGTAAACCCTTAAGTGTCTTAACACGTGCACATAGGGGGCTATTCACTAAGAGGTGAGTTGAGATGCACATTTCAGCTCACTAATTTAGCTATACATTGTGCAGGGGCAAACCTGATGAGTTTGTTTAGTGGAGGTAACTCACTGTTTGAGCCGGCTTACCATATAGCTAAAATGGGGAGATTAAATGTTCATCTTCCCTCAATTCATCTCACAGGTTGATGCATGTGCAGGGGAGAAGCAAGTGGAATACTATGCAGATTACAGATTGAATGAAGTGTGCGTCTGGCAAGTGACCTGATTTGGACATGTATGTCTTGATCCGCTTAGGTAGTGTTACAGGCGGATGCTTTGGGCTCCCCAGGAATGACTGGACCCAGCATAGCATTAGGGCAGCCCTGCTCTGTACTGAGCTCCAGGGGTCAGAGGGGGGAGAAGAGAGTAAAGGCACCAGTGTTGGGATGGGAATAAAAAACAGCACTTCCTAGGGACCCTCAGCTCTCACAAAGGCTGAAAACTGTGATTTTAGTCCCGGATCTCCTGATCTCACCAGTCATCCAAATCACTTGCTGAGACTTAGTGCAGGATGAAGAATAATAACATTTATTGGAACAGAAGCAGAGCCTTATTTATAGACATAGTCAAGTTAACATAACTCAACCCACATATTAACATTCAACACAACAGAAACCAAACAGCAATTAACCAGGACCTGCTACAGATATACAATGACACATCATAATCAGTGTAACAGTAAATTCAATTACCAGAAAAATGGATGAGACACATAGTAGAAGTGTATATACCTCAACATCAACTTAAGATGGGAACTCACATCTAAGCAGCACACAGGCTGTACCTGCACTACAGGGGTAAACCATCAATCATTGTCCTTTACTCTCCAGTGACCCATTATAATTCTTGAGAGGGGTTATTATACCACATTCTGTAGCATCTTTCTCTCTCATTTCTGTAGTGTCTCTCTCCCCCTCCCATTTCTGTAGTGTCTCTCTCCCCCTCCCATTTCTGTAGTGTCTCTCTCCCCCTCCCATTTCTGTAGTGTCTCTCTCCCCCTCCCATTTCTGTAGGGTCTCTCTCCCCCTCTCATTTCTGTAGTGTCTCTCTCCCCCTCCCATTTCTTTAGTGTCTCTCTCCCCCTCCCATTTCTGTAGTGTCTCTCTCCCCCTCCCATTTCTGTAGTGTCTCTCTCCCCCTCCCATTTCTGTAGTGTCTCTCTCCCCCTCCCATTTCTTTAGTGTCTCTCTCCCCCTCCCATTTCTGTAGGGTCTCTCTCCCCCTCTCATTTCTGTAGTGTCTCTCTCCCCCTCCCATTTCTTTAGTGTCTCTCTCCCCCTCCCATTTCTGTAGTGTCTCTCTCCCCCTCCCATTTCTGTAGTGTCTCTCTCCCCCTCCCATTTCTGTAGTGTCTCTCTCCCCCTCCCATTTCTTTAGTGTCTCTCTCCCCCTCCCATTTCTGTAGTGTCTCTCTCCCCTCCCATTTCTGTAGTGTCTCTCTCCCCCTCCCATTTCTGTAGTGTCTCTCTCCCCCTCCCATTTCTGTAGTGTCTCTATCTCCCCCTCCCATTTCTGTAGTGTCTCTATCTCCCCCTCCCATTTCTGTAGGGTCTCTCTCCCCCTCCCATTTCTGTAGTGTCTCTCTCCCCCTCCCATTTCTGTAGTGTCTCTCTCCCCCTCCCATTTCTGTAGTGTCTCTCTCCCCCTCCCATTTCTGTAGTGTCTCTCTCCCCCTCCCATTTCTGTAGTGTCTCTCTCCCCCTCCCATTTCTTTAGTGTCTCTCTCCCCCTCCCATTTCTGTAGTGTCTCTCTTCCCCTCCCATTTCTGTAGTGTCTCTCTACCCCTCCCATTTCTGTAGTGTCTCTCTCCCCCTCCCATTTCTGTAGTGTCTCTCTCCCCCTCCCATTTCTGTAGTGTCTCTCTCCCCCTCCCATTTCTGTAGTGTCTCTCTCCCCCTCCCATTTCTGTAGTGTCTCTCTCCCCCTCCCATTTCTGTAGGGTCTCTCTCCCCCTCTCATTTCTGTAGTGTCTCTCTCCCCCTCCCATTTCTTTAGTGTCTCTCTCCCCCTCCCATTTCTGTAGTGTCTCTCTCCCCCTCCCATTTCTGTAGTGTCTCTCTCCCCCTCCCATTTCTGTAGTGTCTCTCTCCCCCTCCCATTTCTTTAGTGTCTCTCTCCCCCTCCCATTTCTGTAGTGTCTCTCTCCCCCTCCCATTTCTGTAGTGTCTCTCTCCCCCTCCCATTTCTGTAGTGTCTCTCTCCCCCTCCCATTTCTGTAGTGTCTCTATCTCCCCCTCCCATTTCTGTAGTGTCTCTATCTCCCCCTCCCATTTCTGTAGTGTCTCTATCTCCCCCTCCCATTTCTGTAGGGTCTCTCTCCCCCTCCCATTTCTGTAGTGTCTCTCTCCCCCTCCCATTTCTGTAGGGTCTCTCTCCCCCTCTCATTTCTGTAGTGTCTCTCTCCCCCTCCCATTTCTTTAGTGTCTCTCTCCCCCTCCCATTTCTGTAGTGTCTCTCTCCCCCTCCCATTTCTGTAGTGTCTCTCTCCCCCTCCCATTTCTGTAGTGTCTCTCTCCCCCTCCCATTTCTTTAGTGTCTCTCTCCCCCTCCCATTTCTGTAGTGTCTCTCTCCCCCTCCCATTTCTGTAGTGTCTCTCTCCCCCTCCCATTTCTGTAGTGTCTCTCTCCCCCTCCCATTTCTGTAGTGTCTCTATCTCCCCCTCCCATTTCTGTAGTGTCTCTATCTCCCCCTCCCATTTCTGTAGGGTCTCTCTCCCCCTCCCATTTCTGTAGTGTCTCTCTCCCCCTCCCATTTCTGTAGTGTCTCTCTCCCCCTCCCATTTCTGTAGTGTCTCTCTCCCCCTCCCATTTCTGTAGTGTCTCTCTCCCCCTCCCATTTCTGTAGTGTCTCTCTCCCCCTCCCATTTCTGTAGTGTCTCTCTCCCCCTCCCATTTCTGTAGTGTCTCTCTCCCCCTCCCATTTCTGTAGTGTCTCTCTCCCCCTCTCATTTCTTTAGTGTCTCTCTCCCCCTCTCATTTCTGTAGGGTCTCTCTCTCCCCCTCCCATTTCTGTAGTGTCTCTCTCCCCCTCCCATTTCTTTAGTGTCTCTCTCCCCCTCCCATTTCTGTAGTGTCTCTCTCCCCCTCTCATTTCTGTAGTGTCTCTCTCCCCCTCCCATTTCTGCAGTGTCTCTCTCCCCCTCTCATTTCTGTAGTGTCTCTCTCCCCCTCTCATTTCTGTAGTGTCTCTCTCCCCCTCCCATTTCTGTAGTGTCTCTCTCCCCCTCCCATTTCTGTAGTGTCTCTCTCTCCCCCTCCCATTTCTGTAGTGTCTCTCTCCCCCTCTCATTTCTGTAGTGTCTCTCTCCCCCTCTCATTTCTTTAGTGTCTCTCTCCCCCTCCCATTTCTGTAGTGTCTCTCTCCCCCTCCCATTTCTGTAGTGTCTCTCTCCCCCTCTCATTTCTTTAGTGTCTCTCTCCCCCTCCCATTTCTGTAGTGTCTCTCTCCCCCTCCCATTTCTGTAGTGTCTCTCTACCCCTCCCATTTCTGTAGTGTCTCTCTCCCCCTCCCATTTCTGTAGTGTCTCTCTCCCCCTCTCATTTCTGTAGTGTCTCTCTCCCCCTCCCATTTCTGTAGTGTCTCTCTCCCCCTCCCATTTCTGTAGTGTCTCTCTCCCCCTCTCATTTCTTTAGTGTCTCTCTCCCCCTCTCATTTCTGTAGGGTCTCTCTCTCCCCCTCCCATTTCTGTAGTGTCTCTCTCCCCCTCCCATTTCTTTAGTGTCTCTCTCCCCCTCCCATTTCTGTAGTGTCTCTCTCCCCCTCTCATTTCTGTAGTGTCTCTCTCCCCCTCCCATTTCTGTAGTGTCTCTCTCCCCCTCTCATTTCTGTAGTGTCTCTCTCCCCCTCTCATTTCTGTAGTGTCTCTCTCCCCCTCCCATTTCTGTAGTGTCTCTCTCCCCCTCCCATTTCTGTAGTGTCTCTCTCTCCCCCTCTCATTTCTGTAGTGTCTCTCTCCCCCTCTCATTTCTGTAGTGTCTCTCTCCCCCTCTCATTTCTTTAGTGTCTCTCTCCCCCTCCCATTTCTGTAGTGTCTCTCTCCCCCTCCCATTTCTGTAGTGTCTCTCTCCCCCTCTCATTTCTTTAGTGTCTCTCTCCCCCTCTCATTTCTGTAGTGTCTCTCTCCCCCTCTCATTTCTGTAGTGTCTCTCTCCCCCTCCCATTTCTGTAGTGTCTCTCTCCCCCTCTCATTTCTGTAGTGTCTCTCTCCCCCTCTCATTTCTGTAGTGTCTCTCTCCCCCTCTCATTTCTTTAGTGTCTCTCTCCCCCTCTCATTTCTGTAGTGTCTCTCTCCCCCTCCCATTTCTGTAGTGTCTCTCTCCCCCTCTCATTTCTTTAGTGTCTCTCTCCCCCTCTCATTTCTGTAGTGTCTCTCTCCCCCTCTCATTTCTGTAGTGTCTCTCTCCCCCACCCATTTCTGTAGTGTCTCTCTCCCCCTCTCATTTCTGTAGTGTCTCTCTCCCCCTCTCATTTCTGTAGTGTCTCTCTCCCCCTCTCATTTCTTTAGTGTCTCTCTCCCCCTCTCATTTCTGTAGTGTCTCTCTCCCCCTCCCATTTCTGTAGTGTCTCTCTCCCCCTCTCATTTCTGTAGTGTCTCTCTCCCCCTCCCATTTCTGTAGTGTCTCTCTCCCCCTCTCATTTCTGTAGTGTCTCTCTCCCCCTCCCATTTCTGTAGTGTCTCTCTCCCCCTCTCATTTCTGTAGTGTCTCTCTCCCCCTCTCATTTCTGTAGTGTCCTTCTCTCAGTGGCGGATGCTCCATATGTGCTATGTGTGTGCTGCACACCTAGCACGGAGCACATCAGAAAGGCGCAGCCAGCTGCGAATTCGGCATCAGAGCCACTCACTGGGAAGTTTCATATACTTTCATGCTTGTCGAATTGGCAACAGAGTGAGTGACTGTTGCCGAATTCGTAGCTGGCGTCGCCTTTTGGATGTAACTCGTGTATTTCCGGGGGGTTGTGTGCTGGCTGTGAGCTGGCTGTGAGCTGGCTGTGAGCTGGCTGTGTGCTGGCTGTGAGCTGGCTGTGAGCTGGCTGTGAGCTGGTTGTGAGCTGGCTGTGAGCTGGCTGTGAGCTGGCTGTGAGCTGGCTGTGAGCTGGCTGTGAGCTGACTAATCTCAGCACACAAACCTCCGGAAATACACGAGAGACGTCGTGCCTCCGGTGACAGGCGTGCTCCGGGCTGGCAGCATGCATGTCACTCAGGGGCACGATACGCCCCTGCACTCTGTAGTGTCTCTCTCTCCCCCGCTCATTTCCGTAGTGTCTCTCTACTCCTCTCATTTCTGTAGTGTCTTTCTATCCCCTTCCATTTCAGTAGGATCTCTCTCCCTCTCCCCCTTAATGCATGGGATAGGTATAAGGCTATCCTAGATATAAGATAAGGTCAGGGACTAATGAAAGTATTACATTACTGAGAGGGTAGTGGATGTATGGAATAGTCTTCCAGTAGAAGTGGTAGAGGTTAATACAGTGAAGGAGTTTAAGCATGCATGGGATAGGTATAAGGCTATCCTAGATATACGATAAGGTCAGGGACTAATGAAAGTATTACATTACTGAGAGGGTAGTGGATGTATGGAATAGCCTTCCAGTAGAAGTGGTAGAGGTAAATACAGTGAAGGAGTTTAAGCATGCATGGGATAGGTATAAGGTCTATCCTAGATATAAGATAAGGCCAGGGACTAATGAAAGTATTACATTACTGAGAGGGTAGTGGATGTATGGAATAGTCTTCCAGTAGAAGTGGTAGAGGTTAATACAGTGAAGGAGTTTAAGCACGCATGGGATAGGTATAAGGCTATCCTAGATATAAGATAAGGCCAGGGACTAATGAACGTATTACATTACTGAGAGGGTAGTGGATGTATGGAATAGTCTTCCAGTAGAAGTGGTAGAGGTTAATACAGTGAGGGAGTTTAAGCATGCATGGGATAGGTATAAGGCTATCCTAGATATAAGATAAGGCCAGGGACTAATGAAAGTATTACATTACTGAAAGGGTAGTGGATGTATGGAATAGTCTTCCAGTAGAAGTGGTAGAGGTTAATACAGTGAAGGAGCTTAAGCATGCATGGGATAGGTATAAGGCTATCCTAGATATAAGATAAGGCCAGGGACTAATGAAAGTATTACATTACTGAGAGGGTAGTGGATGTATGGAATAGTCTTCCAGTAGAAGTGGTAGAGGTTAATACAGTGAAGGAGTTTAAGCATGCGTGGGATAGGTATAAGGCTATCCTAGATATAAGATAAGGCCAGGGACTAATGAAAGTATTACTTTACTGAGAGGGTAGTGGATGCATGGAATAGTCTTCCAGTAGAAGTGGTAGAGGTTAATACAGTGAAGGAGTTTAAGCATGCATGGGATAGGTATAAGGCTATCCTAGATATAAGATAAGGTCAGGGACTAATGAAAGTATTACTTTACTGAGAGGGTAGTGGATGCATGGAATAGTCTTCCAGTAGAAGTGGTAGAGGTTAATACAGTGAAGGAGTTTAAGCATGCATGGGATAGGTATAAGGCTATCCTAGATATAAGATAAGGCCAGGGACTAATGAACGTATTACTTTACTGAGAGGGTAGTGGATGTATGGAATAGTCTTCCAGTAGAAGTGGTAGAGGTTAATACAGTGAAGGAGTTTAAGCATGCATGGGATAGGTATAAGGCTATCCTAGATATAAGATAAGGCCAGGGACTAATGAAAGTATTACTTTACTGAGAGGGTAGTGGATGCATGGAATAGTCTTCCAGTAGAAGTGGTAGAGGTTAATACAGTGAAGGAGTTTAAGCATGCATGGGATAGGTATAAGGCTATCCTAGATATAAGATAAGGTCAGGGACTAATGAAAGTATTACATTACTGAGAGGGTAGTGGATGTATGGAATAGTCTTCCAGCAGAGGTGGTACGGGTTAATACAGTGAAGGAGTTTAAGCATGCATGGGAAAGGTATAAGGCTATCCTAGATATAAGATAAGGCCAGGGACTAATGAAAGTATTACATTACTGAGAGGGTAGTGGATGTATGGAATAGTCTTCCAGTAGAAGTGGTAGAGGTTAATACAGTGAAGGAGTTTAAGCATGCGTGGGATAGGTATAAGGCTATCCTAGATATAAGATAAGGCCAGGGACTAATGAAAGTATTACTTTACTGAGAGGGTAGTGGATGCATGGAATAGTCTTCCAGTAGAAGTGGTAGAGGTTAATACAGTGAAGGAGTTTAAGCATGCATGGGATAGGTATAAGGCTATCCTAGATATAAGATAAGGCCAGGGACTAATGAACGTATTACTTTACTGAGAGGGTAGTGGATGTATGGAATAGTCTTCCAGTAGAAGTGGTAGAGGTTAATACAGTGAAGGAGTTTAAGCATGCATGGGATAGGTATAAGGCTATCCTAGATATAAGATAAGGCCAGGGACTAATGAACGTATTACTTTACTGAGAGGGTAGTGGATGTATGGAATAGTCTTCCAGTAGAAGTGGTAGAGGTTAATACAGTGAAGGAGTTTAAGCATGCGTGGGATAGGTATAAGGCTATCCTAGATATAAGATAAGGTCAGGGACTAATGAAAGTATTACATTACTGAGAGGGTAGTGGATGTATGGAATAGTCTTCCAGTAGAGGTGGTACGGGTTAATACAGTGAAGGAGTTTAAGCATGCATGGGATAGGTAAAAGGCTATCCTAGATATAAGATAAAGCCAGGGACTAATGAAAGTATTACTTTACTGAGAGGGTAGTGGATGTATGGAATAGTCTTCCAGTAGAAGTGGTAGAGGTTAATCCAGTGAAGGAGTGTAAGCATGCATGGGATAGGTATAAGGCTATCCTAGATATAAGATAAGGTCAGGGACTAATGAAAGTATTACATTACTGAGAGGGTAGTGGATGCATGGAATAGTCTTCCAGTAGAAGTGGTAGAGGTTAATACAGTGAAGGAGTTTAAGCATGCATGGGATAGGTATAAGGCTATCCTAGATATAAGATAAGGCCAGGGACTAATGAACGTATTACTTTACTGAGAGGGTAGTGGATGTATGGAATAGTCTTCCAGTAGAAGTGGTAGAGGTTAATACAGTGAAGGAGTTTAAGCATGCATGGGATAGGTATAAGGCTATCCTAGATATAAGATAAGGTCAGGGACTAATGAAAGTATTACTTTACTGAGAGGGTAGTGGATGCATGGAATAGTCTTCCAGTAGAAGTGGTAGAGGTTAATACAGTGAAGGAGTTTAAGCATGCATGGGATAGGTATAAGGCTATCCTAGATATAAGATAAGGCCAGGGACTAATGAACGTATTACTTTACTGAGATGGTAGTGGATGTATGGAATAGTCTTCCAGTAGAAGTGGTAGAGGTTAATACAGTGAAGGAGTTTAAGCATGCATGGGATAGGTATAAGGCTATCCTAGATATAAGATAAGGCCAGGGACTAATGAACGTATTACTTTACTGAGAGGGTAGTGGATGTATGGAATAGTCTTCCAGTAGAAGTGGTAGAGGTTAATACAGTGAAGGAGTTTAAGCATGCATGGGATAGGTATAAGGCTATCCTAGATATAAGATAAGGTCAGGGACTAATGAAAGTATTACTTTACTGAGAGGGTAGTGGATGCATGGAATAGTCTTCCAGTAGAAGTGGTAGAGGTTAATACAGTGAAGGAGTTTAAGCATGCATGGGATAGGTATAAGGCTATCCTAGATATAAGATAAGGTCAGGGACTAATGAACGTATTACTTTACTGAGAGGGTAGTGGATGTATGGAATAGTCTTCCAGTAGAAGTGGTAGAGGTTAATACAGTGAAGGAGTTTAAGCATGCATGGGATAGGTATAAGGCTATCCTAGATATAAGATAAGGCCAGGGACTAATGAACGTATTACTTTACTGAGAGGGTAGTGGATGTATGGAATAGTCTTCCAGTAGAAGTGGTAGAGGTTAATACAGTGAAGGAGTTTAAGCATGCATGGGATAGGTATAAGGCTATCCTAGATATAAGATAAGGCCAGGGACTAATGAAAGTATTACTTTACTGAGAGGGTAGTGGATGTATGGAATAGTCTTCCAGTAGAAGTGGTAGAGGTTAATACAGTGAAGGAGTTTAAGCATGCATGGGATAGGTATAAGGCTATCCTAGATATAAGATAAGGCCAGGGACTAATGAACGTATTACTTTACTGAGAGGGTAGTGGATGTATGGAATAGTCTTCCAGTAGAAGTGGTAGAGGTTAATACAGTGAAGGAGTTTAAGCATGCATGGGATAGGTATAAGGCTATCCTAGATATAAGATAAGGCCAGGGACTAATGAACGTATTACTTTACTGAGAGGGTAGTGGATGTATGGAATAGTCTTCCAGTAGAAGTGGTAGAGGTTAATACAGTGAAGGAGTTTAAGCATGCATGGGATAGGTATAAGGCTATCCTAGATATAAGATAAGGCCAGGGACTAATGAACGTATTACTTTACTGAGAGGGTAGTGGATGTATGGAATAGTCTTCCAGTAGAAGTGGTAGAGGTTAATACAGTGAAGGAGTTTAAGCATGCATGGGATAGGTATAAGGCTATCCTAGATATAAGATAAGGTCAGGAACTAATGAAATTATTACTTTACTGAGAGGGTAGTGGATGCATGGAATAGTCTTCCAGTAGAAGTGGTAGAGGTTAATACAGTGAAGGAGTTTAAGCATGCATGGGATAGGTATAAGGCTATCCTAGATATAAGATAAGGTCAGGGACTAATGAACGTATTACTTTACTGAGAGGGTAGTGGATGTATGGAATAGTCTTCCAGTAGAAGTGGTAGAGGTTAATACAGTGAAGGAGTTTAAGCATGCGTGGGATAGGTATAAGGCTATCCTAGATATAAGATAAGGTCAGGGACTAATGAAAGTATTACATTACTGAGAGGGTAGTGGATGTATGGAATAGTCTTCCAGTAGAGGTGGTACGGGTTAATACAGTGAAGGAGTTTAAGCATGCATGGGATAGGTAAAAGGCTATCCTAGATATAAGATAAGGCCAGGGACTAATGAAAGTATTACTTTACTGAGAGGGTAGTGGATGTATGGAATAGTCTTCCAGTAGAAGTGGTAGAGGTTAATACAGTGAAGGAGTTTAAGCATGCATGGGATAGGTATAAGGCTATCCTAGATATAAGATAAGGTCAGGGACTAATGAAAGTATTACATTACTGAGAGGGTAGTGGATGTATGGAATAGTCTTCCAGTAGAAGTGGTAGAGGTTAATACAGTGAAGGAGTTTAAGCATGCGTGGGATAGGTATAAGGCTATCCTAGATATAAGATAAGGTCAGGGACTAATGAAAGTATTACTTTACTGAGAGGGTAGTGGATGCATGGAATAGTCTTCCAGTAGAAGTGGTAGAGGTTAATACAGTGAAGGAGTTTAAGCATGCATGGGATAGGTATAAGGCTATCCTAGATATAAGATAAGGCCAGGGACTAATGAAAGTATTACATTACTGAGAGGGTAGTGGGTGCATGGAATAGTCTTTCAGTAGAAGTGGTAGAGGTTAATACAGTGGAGGAGTTTAAGCATGCATGGGATAGGTATAAGGCTATCCTAGATATAAGATAAGGTCAGGGACTAATGAAAGTATTACATTACTGAGAGGGTAGTGGATGCATGGAATAGTCTTCCAGTAGAAGTGGTAGAGGTTAATACAGTGAAGGAGTTTAAGCATGCATGGGATAGGTATAAGGCTATCCTAGATATAAGATAAGGCCAGGGACTAATGAACGTATTACTTTACTGAGAGGGTAGTGGATGTATGGAATAGTCTTCCAGTAGAAGTGGTAGAGGTTAATACAGTGAAGGAGTTTAAGCATGCATGGGATAGGTATAAGGCTATCCTAGATATAAGATAAGGTCAGGGACTAATGAAAGTATTACTTTACTGAGAGGGTAGTGGATGCATGGAATAGTCTTCCAGTAGAGGTGGTACGGGTTAATACAGTGAAGGAGTTTAAGCATGCATGGGATAGGTATAAGGCTATCCTAGATATAAGATAAGGTCAGGGACTAATGAAAGTATTAAATTACTGAGAGGGTAGTGGATGCATGGAATAGCCTTCCAGTAGAAGTGGTAGAGGTTAATACAGTGAAGGAGTTTAAGCATGCATGGGATAGGTATAAGGCTATCCTAGATATAAGATAAGGCCAGGGACTAATGAAAGTATTACATTACTGAGAGGGTAGTGGATGTATGGAATAGTCTTCCAGTAGAAGTGGTAGAGGTTAATACAGTGAAGGAGTTTAAGCATGCATGGGATAGGTATAAGGCTATCCTAGATATAAGATAAGGCCAGGGACTAATGAACGTATTACTTTACTGAGAGGGTAGTGGATGTATGGAATAGTCTTCCAGTAGAAGTGGTAGAGGTTAATACAGTGAAGGAGTTTAAGCATGAATGGGATAGGTATAAGGCTATCCTAGATATAAGATAAGGCCAGGGACTAATGAAAGTATTACATTACTGAGAAGGTAGTGGATGTATGGAATAGTCTTCCAGTTGAAGTGGTAGAGGTTAACACAGTGAAGGAGTTTAAGCATGCATGGGATAGGTATAAGGCTATCCTAGATATAAGATAAGGCCAGGGACTAATGAACGTATTACTTTACTGAGAGGGTAGTGGATGTATGGAATAGTCTTCCAGTAGAAGTGGTAGAGGTTAATACAGTGAAGGAGTTTAAGCATGCGTGGGATAGGTATAAGGCTATCCTAGATATAAGATAAGGTCAGGGACTAATGAAAGTATTACATTACTGAGAGGGTAGTGGATGTATGGAATAGTCTTCCAGTAGAGGTGGTACGGGTTAATACAGTGAAGGAGTTTAAGCATGCATGGGATAGGTATAAGGCTATCCTAGATATAAGATAAGGCCAGGGACTAATGTAAGTATTACATTACTGAGAGGGTAGTGGATGTATGGAATAGTCTTCCAGTAGAAGTGGTAGAGGTTAATACAGTGAAGGAGTTTAAGCATGCGTGGGATAGGTATAAGGCTATCCTAGATATAAGATAAGGCCAGGGACTAATGAAAGTATTACTTTACTGAGAGGGTAGTGGATGCATGGAATAGCCTTCCAGTAGAAGTGGTAGAGGTTAATACAGTGAAGGAGTTTAAGCATGCATGGGATAGGTATAAGGCTATCCTAGATATAAGATAAGGTCAGGGACTAATGAAAGTATTACTTTACTGAGAGGGTAGTGGATGCATGGAATAGTCTTCCAGTAGAAGTGGTAGAGGTTAATACAGTGAAGGAGTTTAAGCATGCATGGGATAGGTATAAGGCTATCCTAGATATAAGATAAGGCCAGGGACTAATGAACGTATTACTTTACTGAGAGGGTAGTGGATGTATGGAATAGTCTTCCAGTAGAAGTGGTAGAGGTTAATACAGTGAAGGAGTTTAAGCATGCATGGGATAGGTATAAGGCTATCCTAGATATAAGATAAGGCCAGGGACTAATGAACGTATTACTTTACTGAGAGGGTAGTGGATGTATGGAATAGTCTTCCAGTAGAAGTGGTAGAGGTTAATACAGTGAAGGAGTTTAAGCATGCATGGGATAGGTATAAGGCTATCCTAGATATAAGATAAGGCCAGGGACTAATGAACGTATTACTTTACTGAGAGGGTAGTGGATGTATGGAATAGTCTTCCAGTAGAAGTGGTAGAGGTTAATACAGTGAAGGAGTTTAAGCATGCGTGGGATAGGTATAAGGCTATCCTAGATATAAGATAAGGTCAGGGACAAATGAAAGTATTACATTACTGAGAGGGTAGTGGATGTATGGAATAGTCTTCCAGTAGAGGTGGTACGGGTTAATACAGTGAAGGAGTTTAAGCATGCATGGGATAGGTAAAAGGCTATCCTAGATATAAGATAAGGCCAGGGACTAATGAAAGTATTACTTTACTGAGAGGGTAGTGGATGTATGGAATAGTCTTCCAGTAGAAGTGGTAGAGGTTAATACAGTGAAGGAGTGTAAGCATGCATGGGATAGGTATAAGGCTATCCTAGATATAAGATAAGGTCAGGGACTAATGAAAGTATTACATTACTGAGAGGGTAGTGGATGCATGGAATAGTCTTCCAGTAGAAGTGGTAGAGGTTAATACAGTGAAGGAGTTTAAGCATGCATGGGATAGGTATAAGGCTATCCTAGATATAAGATAAGGCCAGGGACTAATGAACGTATTACTTTACTGAGAGGGTAGTGGATGTATGGAATAGTCTTCCAGTAGAAGTGGTAGAGGTTAATACAGTGAAGGAGTTTAAGCATGCATGGGATAGGTATAAGGCTATCCTAGATATAAGATAAGGCCAGGGACTAATGAACGTATTACTTTACTGAGAGGGTAGTGGATGTATGGAATAGTCTTCCAGTAGAAGTGGTAGAGGTTAATACAGTGAAGGAGTTTAAGCATGCATGGGATAGGTATAAGGCTATCCTAGATATAAGATAAGGTCAGGGACTAATGAAAGTATTACTTTACTGAGAGGGTAGTGGATGCATGGAATAGTCTTCCAGTAGAGGTGGTACGGGTTAATACAGTGAAGGAGTTTAAGCATGCATGGGATAGGTATAAGGCTATCCTAGATATAAGATAAGGTCAGGGACTAATGAAAGTATTAAATTACTGAGAGGGTAGTGGATGCATGGAATAGCCTTCCAGTAGAAGTGGTAGAGGTTAATACAGTGAAGGAGTTTAAGCATGCATGGGATAGGTATAAGGCTATCCTAGATATAAGATAAGGCCAGGGACTAATGAACGTATTACTTTACTGAGAGGGTAGTGGATGTATGGAATAGTCTTCCAGTAGAAGTGGTAGAGGTTAATACAGTGAAGGAGTTTAAGCATGCATGGGATAGGTATAAGGCTATCCTAGATATAAGATAAGGCCAGGGACTAATGAACGTATTACTTTACTGAGAGGGTAGTGGATGTATGGAATAGTCTTCCAGTAGAAGTGGTAGAGGTTAATACAGTGAAGGAGTTTAAGCATGAATGGGATAGGTATAAGGCTATCCTAGATATAAGATAAGGCCAGGGACTAATGAAAGTATTACATTACTGAGAAGGTAGTGGATGTATGGAATAGTCTTCCAGTTGAAGTGGTAGAGGTTAACACAGTGAAGGAGTTTAAGCATGCATGGGATAGGTATAAGGCTATCCTAGATATAAGATAAGGCCAGGGACTAATGAACGTATTACTTTGCTGAGAGGGTAGTGGATGTATGGAATAGTCTTCCAGTAGAAGTGGTAGAGGTTAATACAGTGAAGGAGTTTAAGCATGCGTGGGATAGGTATAAGGCTATCCTAGATATAAGATAAGGTCAGGGACTAATGAAAGTATTACATTACTGAGAGGGTAGTGGATGTATGGAATAGTCTTCCAGTAGAGGTGGTACGGGTTAATACAGTGAAGGAGTTTAAGCATGCATGGGATAGGTATAAGGCTATCCTAGATATAAGATAAGGCCAGGGACTAATGAAAGTATTACATTACTGAGAGGGTAGTGGATGTATGGAAGAGTCTTCCAGTAGAAGTGGTAGAGGTTAATACAGTGAAGGAGTTTAAGCATGCGTGGGATAGGTATAAGGCTATCCTAGATATAAGATAAGGCCAGGGACTAATGAAAGTATTACTATACTGAGAGGGTAGTGGATGCATGGAATAGCCTTCCAGTAGAAGTGGTAGAGGTTAATACAGTGAAGGAGTTTAAGCATGCATGGGATAGGTATAAGGCTATCCTAGATATAAGATAAGGCCAGGGACTAATGAACGTATTACTTTACTGAGAGGGTAGTGGATGTATGGAATAGTCTTCCAGTAGAAGTGGTAGAGGTTAATACAGTGAAGGAGTTTAAGCATGAATGGGATAGGTATAAGGCTATCCTAGATATAAGATAAGGCCAGGGACTAATGAAAGTATTACATTACTGAGAAGGTAGTGGATGTATGGAATAGTCTTCCAGTTGAAGTGGTAGAGGTTAACACAGTGAAGGAGTTTAAGCATGCATGGGATAGGTATAAGGCTATCCTAGATATAAGATAAGGCCAGGGACTAATGAACGTATTACTTTACTGAGAGGGTAGTGGATGTATGGAATAGTCTTCCAGTAGAAGTGGTAGAGGTTAATACAGTGAAGGAGTTTAAGCATGCGTGGGATAGGTATAAGGCTATCCTAGATATAAGATAAGGTCAGGGACTAATGAAAGTATTACATTACTGAGAGGGTAGTGGATGTATGGAATAGTCTTCCAGTAGAGGTGGTACGGGTTAATACAGTGAAGGAGTTTAAGCATGCATGGGATAGGTATAAGGCTATCCTAGATATAAGATAAGGCCAGGGACTAATGAAAGTATTACATTACTGAGAGGGTAGTGGATGTATGGAAGAGTCTTCCAGTAGAAGTGGTAGAGGTTAATACAGTGAAGGAGTTTAAGCATGCGTGGGATAGGTATAAGGCTATCCTAGATATAAGATAAGGCCAGGGACTAATGAAAGTATTACTTTACTGAGAGGGTAGTGGATGCATGGAATAGCCTTCCAGTAGAAGTGGTAGAGGTTAATACAGTGAAGGAGTTTAAGCATGCATGGGATAGGTATAAGGCTATCCTAGATATAAGATAAGGTCAGGGACTAATGAAAGTATTACTTTACTGAGAGGGTAGTGGATGCATGGAATAGTCTTCCAGTAGAAGTGGTAGAGGTTAATACAGTGAAGGAGTTTAAGCATGCATGGGATAGGTATAAGGCTATCCTAGATATAAGATAAGGCCAGGGACTAATGAACGTATTACTTTACTGAGAGGGTAGTGGATGTATGGAATAGTCTTCCAGTAGAAGTGGTAGAGGTTAATACAGTGAAGGAGATTAAGCATGCATGGGATAGGTATAAGGCTATCCTAGATATAAGATAAGGCCAGGGACTAATGAACGTATTACTTTACTGAGAGGGTAGTGGATGTATGGAATAGTCTTCCATTAGAAGTGGTAGAGGTTAATACAGTGAAGGAGTTTAAGCATGCATGGGATAGGTATAAGGCTATCCTAGATATAAGATAAGGTCAGGGACTAATGAAAGTATTACATTACTGAGAGGGTAGTGGATGTATGGAATAGTCTTCCAGCAGAGGTGGTACGGGTTAATACAGTGAAGGAGTTTAAGCATGCATGGGATAGGTATAAGGCTATCCTAGATATAAGATAAGGCCAGGGACTAATGAAAGTATTACATTACTGAGAGGGTAGTGGATGTATGGAATAGTCTTCCAGTAGAAGTGGTAGAGGTTAATACAGTGAAGGAGTTTAAGCATGCGTGGGATAGGTATAAGGCTATCCTAGATATAAGATAAGGCCAGGGACTAATGAAAGTATTACTTTACTGAGAGGGTAGTGGATGCATGGAATAGTCTTCCAGTAGAAGTGGTAGAGGTTAATACAGTGAAGGAGTTTAAGCATGCATGGGATAGGTATAAGGCTATCCTAGATATAAGATAAGGTCAGGGACTAATGAAAGTATTACATTACTGAGAGGGTAGTGGATGTATGGAATAGTCTTCCAGCAGAGGTGGTACGGGTTAATACAGTGAAGGAGTTTAAGCATGCATGGGATAGGTATAAGGCTATCCTAGATATAAGATAAGGCCAGGGACTAATGAAAGTATTACATTACTGAGAGGGTAGTGGATGTATGGAATAGTCTTCCAGTAGAAGTGGTAGAGGTTAATACAGTGAAGGAGTTTAAGCATGCGTGGGATAGGTATAAGGCTATCCTAGATATAAGATAAGGCCAGGGACTAATGAAAGTATTACTTTACTGAGAGGGTAGTGGATGCATGGAATAGTCTTCCAGTAGAAGTGGTAGAGGTTAATACAGTGAAGGAGTTTAAGCATGCATGGGATAGGTATAAGGCTATCCTAGATATAAGATAAGGTCAGGGACTAATGAAAGTATTACTTTACTGAGAGGGTAGTGGATGCATGGAATAGTCTTCCAGTAGAAGTGGTAGAGGTTAATACAGTGAAGGAGTTTAAGCATGCATGGGATAGGTATAAGGCTATCCTAGATATAAGATAAGGCCAGGGACTAATGAACGTATTACTTTACTGAGAGGGTAGTGGATGTATGGAATAGTCTTCCAGTAGAAGTGGTAGAGGTTAATACAGTGAAGGAGTTTAAGCATGCATGGGATAGGTATAAGGCTATCCTAGATATAAGATAAGGCCAGGGACTAATGAAAGTATTACTTTACTGAGAGGGTAGTGGATGCATGGAATAGTCTTCCAGTAGAAGTGGTAGAGGTTAATACAGTGAAGGAGTTTAAGCATGCATGGGATAGGTATAAGGCTATCCTAGATATAAGATAAGGTCAGGGACTAATGAAAGTATTACTTTACTGAGAGGGTAGTGGATGCATGGAATAGTCTTCCAGTAGAGGTGGTACGGGTTAATACAGTGAAGGAGTTTAAGCATGCATGGGATAGGTATAAGGCTATCCTAGATATAAGATAAGGTCAGGGACTAATGAAAGTATTAAATTACTGAGAGGGTAGTGGATGCATGGAATAGCCTTCCAGTAGAAGTGGTAGAGGTTAATACAGTGAAGGAGTTTAAGCATGCATGGGATAGGTATAAGGCTATCCTAGATATAAGATAAGGCCAGGGACTAATGAACGTATTACTTTACTGAGAGGGTAGTGGATGTATGGAATAGTCTTCCAGTAGAAGTGGTAGAGGTTAATACAGTGAAGGAGTTTAAGCATGCATGGGATAGGTATAAGGCTATCCTAGATATAAGATAAGGCCAGGGACTAATGAACGTATTACTTTACTGAGAGGGTAGTGGATGTATGGAATAGTCTTCCAGTAGAAGTGGTAGAGGTTAATACAGTGAAGGAGTTTAAGCATGAATGGGATAGGTATAAGGCTATCCTAGATATAAGATAAGGCCAGGGACTAATGAAAGTATTACATTACTGAGAAGGTAGTGGATGTATGGAATAGTCTTCCAGTTGAAGTGGTAGAGGTTAACACAGTGAAGGAGTTTAAGCATGCATGGGATAGGTATAAGGCTATCCTAGATATAAGATAAGGCCAGGGACTAATGAACGTATTACTTTGCTGAGAGGGTAGTGGATGTATGGAATAGTCTTCCAGTAGAAGTGGTAGAGGTTAATACAGTGAAGGAGTTTAAGCATGCGTGGGATAGGTATAAGGCTATCCTAGATATAAGATAAGGTCAGGGACTAATGAAAGTATTACATTACTGAGAGGGTAGTGGATGTATGGAATAGTCTTCCAGTAGAGGTGGTACGGGTTAATACAGTGAAGGAGTTTAAGCATGCATGGGATAGGTATAAGGCTATCCTAGATATAAGATAAGGCCAGGGACTAATGAAAGTATTACATTACTGAGAGGGTAGTGGATGTATGGAAGAGTCTTCCAGTAGAAGTGGTAGAGGTTAATACAGTGAAGGAGTTTAAGCATGCGTGGGATAGGTATAAGGCTATCCTAGATATAAGATAAGGCCAGGGACTAATGAAAGTATTACTTTACTGAGAGGGTAGTGGATGCATGGAATAGCCTTCCAGTAGAAGTGGTAGAGGTTAATACAGTGAAGGAGTTTAAGCATGCATGGGATAGGTATAAGGCTATCCTAGATATAAGATAAGGCCAGGGACTAATGAACGTATTACTTTACTGAGAGGGTAGTGGATGTATGGAATAGTCTTCCAGTAGAAGTGGTAGAGGTTAATACAGTGAAGGAGTTTAAGCATGAATGGGATAGGTATAAGGCTATCCTAGATATAAGATAAGGCCAGGGACTAATGAAAGTATTACATTACTGAGAAGGTAGTGGATGTATGGAATAGTCTTCCAGTTGAAGTGGTAGAGGTTAACACAGTGAAGGAGTTTAAGCATGCATGGGATAGGTATAAGGCTATCCTAGATATAAGATAAGGCCAGGGACTAATGAACGTATTACTTTACTGAGAGGGTAGTGGATGTATGGAATAGTCTTCCAGTAGAAGTGGTAGAGGTTAATACAGTGAAGGAGTTTAAGCATGCGTGGGATAGGTATAAGGCTATCCTAGATATAAGATAAGGTCAGGGACTAATGAAAGTATTACATTACTGAGAGGGTAGTGGATGTATGGAATAGTCTTCCAGTAGAGGTGGTACGGGTTAATACAGTGAAGGAGTTTAAGCATGCATGGGATAGGTATAAGGCTATCCTAGATATAAGATAAGGCCAGGGACTAATGAAAGTATTACATTACTGAGAGGGTAGTGGATGTATGGAAGAGTCTTCCAGTAGAAGTGGTAGAGGTTAATACAGTGAAGGAGTTTAAGCATGCGTGGGATAGGTATAAGGCTATCCTAGATATAAGATAAGGCCAGGGACTAATGAAAGTATTACTTTACTGAGAGGGTAGTGGATGCATGGAATAGCCTTCCAGTAGAAGTGGTAGAGGTTAATACAGTGAAGGAGTTTAAGCATGCATGGGATAGGTATAAGGCTATCCTAGATATAAGATAAGGTCAGGGACTAATGAAAGTATTACTTTACTGAGAGGGTAGTGGATGCATGGAATAGTCTTCCAGTAGAAGTGGTAGAGGTTAATACAGTGAAGGAGTTTAAGCATGCATGGGATAGGTATAAGGCTATCCTAGATATAAGATAAGGCCAGGGACTAATGAACGTATTACTTTACTGAGAGGGTAGTGGATGTATGGAATAGTCTTCCAGTAGAAGTGGTAGAGGTTAATACAGTGAAGGAGATTAAGCATGCATGGGATAGGTATAAGGCTATCCTAGATATAAGATAAGGCCAGGGACTAATGAACGTATTACTTTACTGAGAGGGTAGTGGATGTATGGAATAGTCTTCCATTAGAAGTGGTAGAGGTTAATACAGTGAAGGAGTTTAAGCATGCATGGGATAGGTATAAGGCTATCCTAGATATAAGATAAGGTCAGGGACTAATGAAAGTATTACATTACTGAGAGGGTAGTGGATGTATGGAATAGTCTTCCAGCAGAGGTGGTACGGGTTAATACAGTGAAGGAGTTTAAGCATGCATGGGATAGGTATAAGGCTATCCTAGATATAAGATAAGGCCAGGGACTAATGAAAGTATTACATTACTGAGAGGGTAGTGGATGTATGGAATAGTCTTCCAGTAGAAGTGGTAGAGGTTAATACAGTGAAGGAGTTTAAGCATGCGTGGGATAGGTATAAGGCTATCCTAGATATAAGATAAGGCCAGGGACTAATGAAAGTATTACTTTACTGAGAGGGTAGTGGATGCATGGAATAGTCTTCCAGTAGAAGTGGTAGAGGTTAATACAGTGAAGGAGTTTAAGCATGCATGGGATAGGTATAAGGCTATCCTAGATATAAGATAAGGTCAGGGACTAATGAAAGTATTACATTACTGAGAGGGTAGTGGATGTATGGAATAGTCTTCCAGCAGAGGTGGTACGGGTTAATACAGTGAAGGAGTTTAAGCATGCATGGGATAGGTATAAGGCTATCCTAGATATAAGATAAGGCCAGGGACTAATGAAAGTATTACATTACTGAGAGGGTAGTGGATGTATGGAATAGTCTTCCAGTAGAAGTGGTAGAGGTTAATACAGTGAAGGAGTTTAAGCATGCGTGGGATAGGTATAAGGCTATCCTAGATATAAGATAAGGCCAGGGACTAATGAAAGTATTACTTTACTGAGAGGGTAGTGGATGCATGGAATAGTCTTCCAGTAGAAGTGGTAGAGGTTAATACAGTGAAGGAGTTTAAGCATGCATGGGATAGGTATAAGGCTATCCTAGATATAAGATAAGGTCAGGGACTAATGAAAGTATTACTTTACTGAGAGGGTAGTGGATGCATGGAATAGTCTTCCAGTAGAAGTGGTAGAGGTTAATACAGTGAAGGAGTTTAAGCATGCATGGGATAGGTATAAGGCTATCCTAGATATAAGATAAGGCCAGGGACTAATGAACGTATTACTTTACTGAGAGGGTAGTGGATGTATGGAATAGTCTTCCAGTAGAAGTGGTAGAGGTTAATACAGTGAAGGAGTTTAAGCATGCATGGGATAGGTATAAGGCTATCCTAGATATAAGATAAGGCCAGGGACTAATGAACGTATTACTTTACTGAGAGGGTAGTGGATGTATGGAATAGTCTTCCAGTAGAAGTGGTAGAGGTTAATACAGTGAAGGAGTTTAAGCATGAATGGGATAGGTATAAGGCTATCCTAGATATAAGATAAGGCCAGGGACTAATGAAAGTATTACATTACTGAGAAGGTAGTGGATGTATGGAATAGTCTTCCAGTTGAAGTGGTAGAGGTTAACACAGTGAAGGAGTTTAAGCATGCATGGGATAGGTATAAGGCTATCCTAGATATAAGATAAGGCCAGGGACTAATGAACGTATTACTTTGCTGAGAGGGTAGTGGATGTATGGAATAGTCTTCCAGTAGAAGTGGTAGAGGTTAATACAGTGAAGGAGTTTAAGCATGCGTGGGATAGGTATAAGGCTATCCTAGATATAAGATAAGGTCAGGGACTAATGAAAGTATTACATTACTGAGAGGGTAGTGGATGTATGGAATAGTCTTCCAGTAGAGGTGGTACGGGTTAATACAGTGAAGGAGTTTAAGCATGCATGGGATAGGTATAAGGCTATCCTAGATATAAGATAAGGCCAGGGACTAATGAAAGTATTACATTACTGAGAGGGTAGTGGATGTATGGAAGAGTCTTCCAGTAGAAGTGGTAGAGGTTAATACAGTGAAGGAGTTTAAGCATGCGTGGGATAGGTATAAGGCTATCCTAGATATAAGATAAGGCCAGGGACTAATGAAAGTATTACTATACTGAGAGGGTAGTGGATGCATGGAATAGCCTTCCAGTAGAAGTGGTAGAGGTTAATACAGTGAAGGAGTTTAAGCATGCATGGGATAGGTATAAGGCTATCCTAGATATAAGATAAGGCCAGGGACTAATGAACGTATTACTTTACTGAGAGGGTAGTGGATGTATGGAATAGTCTTCCAGTAGAAGTGGTAGAGGTTAATATAGTGAAGGAGTTTAAGCATGAATGGGATAGGTATAAGGCTATCCTAGATATAAGATAAGGCCAGGGACTAATGAAAGTATTACATTACTGAGAAGGTAGTGGATGTATGGAATAGTCTTCCAGTTGAAGTGGTAGAGGTTAACACAGTGAAGGAGTTTAAGCATGCATGGGATAGGTATAAGGCTATCCTAGATATAAGATAAGGCCAGGGACTAATGAACGTATTACTTTACTGAGAGGGTAGTGGATGTATGGAATAGTCTTCCAGTAGAAGTGGTAGAGGTTAATACAGTGAAGGAGTTTAAGCATGCGTGGGATAGGTATAAGGCTATCCTAGATATAAGATAAGGTCAGGGACTAATGAAAGTATTACATTACTGAGAGGGTAGTGGATGTATGGAATAGTCTTCCAGTAGAGGTGGTACGGGTTAATACAGTGAAGGAGTTTAAGCATGCATGGGATAGGTATAAGGCTATCCTAGATATAAGATAAGGCCAGGGACTAATGAAAGTATTACATTACTGAGAGGGTAGTGGATGTATGGAAGAGTCTTCCAGTAGAAGTGGTAGAGGTTAATACAGTGAAGGAGTTTAAGCATGCGTGGGATAGGTATAAGGCTATCCTAGATATAAGATAAGGCCAGGGACTAATGAAAGTATTACTTTACTGAGAGGGTAGTGGATGCATGGAATAGCCTTCCAGTAGAAGTGGTAGAGGTTAATACAGTGAAGGAGTTTAAGCATGCATGGGATAGGTATAAGGCTATCCTAGATATAAGATAAGGTCAGGGACTAATGAAAGTATTACTTTACTGAGAGGGTAGTGGATGCATGGAATAGTCTTCCAGTAGAAGTGGTAGAGGTTAATACAGTGAAGGAGTTTAAGCATGCATGGGATAGGTATAAGGCTATCCTAGATATAAGATAAGGCCAGGGACTAATGAACGTATTACTTTACTGAGAGGGTAGTGGATGTATGGAATAGTCTTCCAGTAGAAGTGGTAGAGGTTAATACAGTGAAGGAGATTAAGCATGCATGGGATAGGTATAAGGCTATCCTAGATATAAGATAAGGCCAGGGACTAATGAACGTATTACTTTACTGAGAGGGTAGTGGATGTATGGAATAGTCTTCCATTAGAAGTGGTAGAGGTTAATACAGTGAAGGAGTTTAAGCATGCATGGGATAGGTATAAGGCTATCCTAGATATAAGATAAGGTCAGGGACTAATGAAAGTATTACATTACTGAGAGGGTAGTGGATGTATGGAATAGTCTTCCAGCAGAGGTGGTACGGGTTAATACAGTGAAGGAGTTTAAGCATGCATGGGATAGGTATAAGGCTATCCTAGATATAAGATAAGGCCAGGGACTAATGAAAGTATTACATTACTGAGAGGGTAGTGGATGTATGGAATAGTCTTCCAGTAGAAGTGGTAGAGGTTAATACAGTGAAGGAGTTTAAGCATGCGTGGGATAGGTATAAGGCTATCCTAGATATAAGATAAGGCCAGGGACTAATGAAAGTATTACTTTACTGAGAGGGTAGTGGATGCATGGAATAGTCTTCCAGTAGAAGTGGTAAAGGTTAATACAGTGAAGGAGTTTAAGCATGCATGGGATAGGTATAAGGCTATCCTAGATATAAGATAAGGTCAGGGACTAATGAAAGTATTACATTACTGAGAGGGTAGTGGATGTATGGAATAGTCTTCCAGCAGAGGTGGTACGGGTTAATACAGTGAAGGAGTTTAAGCATGCATGGGATAGGTATAAGGCTATCCTAGATATAAGATAAGGCCAGGGACTAATGAAAGTATTACATTACTGAGAGGGTAGTGGATGTATGGAATAGTCTTCCAGTAGAAGTGGTAGAGGTTAATACAGTGAAGGAGTTTAAGCATGCGTGGGATAGGTATAAGGCTATCCTAGATATAAGATAAGGCCAGGGACTAATGAAAGTATTACTTTACTGAGAGGGTAGTGGATGCATGGAATAGTCTTCCAGTAGAAGTGGTAGAGGTTAATACAGTGAAGGAGTTTAAGCATGCATGGGATAGGTATAAGGCTATCCTAGATATAAGATAAGGTCAGGGACTAATGAAAGTATTACTTTACTGAGAGGGTAGTGGATGCATGGAATAGTCTTCCAGTAGAAGTGGTAGAGGTTAATACAGTGAAGGAGTTTAAGCATGCATGGGATAGGTATAAGGCTATCCTAGATATAAGATAAGGCCAGGGACTAATGAACGTATTACTTTACTGAGAGGGTAGTGGATGTATGGAATAGTCTTCCAGTAGAAGTGGTAGAGGTTAATACAGTGAAGGAGTTTAAGCATGCATGGGATAGGTATAAGGCTATCCTAGATATAAGATAAGGCCAGGGACTAATGAAAGTATTACTTTACTGAGAGGGTAGTGGATGCATGGAATAGTCTTCCAGTAGAAGTGGTAGAGGTTAATACAGTGAAGGAGTTTAAGCATGCATGGGATAGGTATAAGGCTATCCTAGATATAAGATAAGGTCAGGGACTAATGAAAGTATTACTTTACTGAGAGGGTAGTGGATGCATGGAATAGTCTTCCAGTAGAGGTGGTACGGGTTAATACAGTGAAGGAGTTTAAGCATGCATGGGATAGGTATAAGGCTATCCTAGATATAAGATAAGGTCAGGGACTAATGAAAGTATTAAATTACTGAGAGGGTAGTGGATGCATGGAATAGCCTTCCAGTAGAAGTGGTAGAGGTTAATACAGTGAAGGAGTTTAAGCATGCATGGGATAGGTATAAGGCTATCCTAGATATAAGATAAGGCCAGGGACTAATGAACGTATTACTTTACTGAGAGGGTAGTGGATGTATGGAATAGTCTTCCAGTAGAAGTGGTAGAGGTTAATACAGTGAAGGAGTTTAAGCATGCATGGGATAGGTATAAGGCTATCCTAGATATAAGATAAGGCCAGGGACTAATGAACGTATTACTTTACTGAGAGGGTAGTGGATGTATGGAATAGTCTTCCAGTAGAAGTGGTAGAGGTTAATACAGTGAAGGAGTTTAAGCATGAATGGGATAGGTATAAGGCTATCCTAGATATAAGATAAGGCCAGGGACTAATGAAAGTATTACATTACTGAGAAGGTAGTGGATGTATGGAATAGTCTTCCAGTTGAAGTGGTAGAGGTTAACACAGTGAAGGAGTTTAAGCATGCATGGGATAGGTATAAGGCTATCCTAGATATAAGATAAGGCCAGGGACTAATGAACGTATTACTTTGCTGAGAGGGTAGTGGATGTATGGAATAGTCTTCCAGTAGAAGTGGTAGAGGTTAATACAGTGAAGGAGTTTAAGCATGCGTGGGATAGGTATAAGGCTATCCTAGATATAAGATAAGGTCAGGGACTAATGAAAGTATTACATTACTGAGAGGGTAGTGGATGTATGGAATAGTCTTCCAGTAGAGGTGGTACGGGTTAATACAGTGAAGGAGTTTAAGCATGCATGGGATAGGTATAAGGCTATCCTAGATATAAGATAAGGCCAGGGACTAATGAAAGTATTACATTACTGAGAGGGTAGTGGATGTATGGAAGAGTCTTCCAGTAGAAGTGGTAGAGGTTAATACAGTGAAGGAGTTTAAGCATGCGTGGGATAGGTATAAGGCTATCCTAGATATAAGATAAGGCCAGGGACTAATGAAAGTATTACTTTACTGAGAGGGTAGTGGATGCATGGAATAGCCTTCCAGTAGAAGTGGTAGAGGTTAATACAGTGAAGGAGTTTAAGCATGCATGGGATAGGTATAAGGCTATCCTAGATATAAGATAAGGCCAGGGACTAATGAACGTATTACTTTACTGAGAGGGTAGTGGATGTATGGAATAGTCTTCCAGTAGAAGTGGTAGAGGTTAATACAGTGAAGGAGTTTAAGCATGAATGGGATAGGTATAAGGCTATCCTAGATATAAGATAAGGCCAGGGACTAATGAAAGTATTACATTACTGAGAAGGTAGTGGATGTATGGAATAGTCTTCCAGTTGAAGTGGTAGAGGTTAACACAGTGAAGGAGTTTAAGCATGCATGGGATAGGTATAAGGCTATCCTAGATATAAGATAAGGCCAGGGACTAATGAACGTATTACTTTACTGAGAGGGTAGTGGATGTATGGAATAGTCTTCCAGTAGAAGTGGTAGAGGTTAATACAGTGAAGGAGTTTAAGCATGCGTGGGATAGGTATAAGGCTATCCTAGATATAAGATAAGGTCAGGGACTAATGAAAGTATTACATTACTGAGAGGGTAGTGGATGTATGGAATAGTCTTCCAGTAGAGGTGGTACGGGTTAATACAGTGAAGGAGTTTAAGCATGCATGGGATAGGTATAAGGCTATCCTAGATATAAGATAAGGCCAGGGACTAATGAAAGTATTACATTACTGAGAGGGTAGTGGATGTATGGAAGAGTCTTCCAGTAGAAGTGGTAGAGGTTAATACAGTGAAGGAGTTTAAGCATGCGTGGGATAGGTATAAGGCTATCCTAGATATAAGATAAGGCCAGGGACTAATGAAAGTATTACTTTACTGAGAGGGTAGTGGATGCATGGAATAGCCTTCCAGTAGAAGTGGTAGAGGTTAATACAGTGAAGGAGTTTAAGCATGCATGGGATAGGTATAAGGCTATCCTAGATATAAGATAAGGTCAGGGACTAATGAAAGTATTACTTTACTGAGAGGGTAGTGGATGCATGGAATAGTCTTCCAGTAGAAGTGGTAGAGGTTAATACAGTGAAGGAGTTTAAGCATGCATGGGATAGGTATAAGGCTATCCTAGATATAAGATAAGGCCAGGGACTAATGAACGTATTACTTTACTGAGAGGGTAGTGGATGTATGGAATAGTCTTCCAGTAGAAGTGGTAGAGGTTAATACAGTGAAGGAGATTAAGCATGCATGGGATAGGTATAAGGCTATCCTAGATATAAGATAAGGCCAGGGACTAATGAACGTATTACTTTACTGAGAGGGTAGTGGATGTATGGAATAGTCTTCCATTAGAAGTGGTAGAGGTTAATACAGTGAAGGAGTTTAAGCATGCATGGGATAGGTATAAGGCTATCCTAGATATAAGATAAGGTCAGGGACTAATGAAAGTATTACATTACTGAGAGGGTAGTGGATGTATGGAATAGTCTTCCAGCAGAGGTGGTACGGGTTAATACAGTGAAGGAGTTTAAGCATGCATGGGATAGGTATAAGGCTATCCTAGATATAAGATAAGGCCAGGGACTAATGAAAGTATTACATTACTGAGAGGGTAGTGGATGTATGGAATAGTCTTCCAGTAGAAGTGGTAGAGGTTAATACAGTGAAGGAGTTTAAGCATGCGTGGGATAGGTATAAGGCTATCCTAGATATAAGATAAGGCCAGGGACTAATGAAAGTATTACTTTACTGAGAGGGTAGTGGATGCATGGAATAGTCTTCCAGTAGAAGTGGTAGAGGTTAATACAGTGAAGGAGTTTAAGCATGCATGGGATAGGTATAAGGCTATCCTAGATATAAGATAAGGTCAGGGACTAATGAAAGTATTACATTACTGAGAGGGTAGTGGATGTATGGAATAGTCTTCCAGCAGAGGTGGTACGGGTTAATACAGTGAAGGAGTTTAAGCATGCATGGGATAGGTATAAGGCTATCCTAGATATAAGATAAGGCCAGGGACTAATGAAAGTATTACATTACTGAGAGGGTAGTGGATGTATGGAATAGTCTTCCAGTAGAAGTGGTAGAGGTTAATACAGTGAAGGAGTTTAAGCATGCGTGGGATAGGTATAAGGCTATCCTAGATATAAGATAAGGCCAGGGACTAATGAAAGTATTACTTTACTGAGAGGGTAGTGGATGCATGGAATAGTCTTCCAGTAGAAGTGGTAGAGGTTAATACAGTGAAGGAGTTTAAGCATGCATGGGATAGGTATAAGGCTATCCTAGATATAAGATAAGGTCAGGGACTAATGAAAGTATTACTTTACTGAGAGGGTAGTGGATGCATGGAATAGTCTTCCAGTAGAAGTGGTAGAGGTTAATACAGTGAAGGAGTTTAAGCATGCATGGGATAGGTATAAGGCTATCCTAGATATAAGATAAGGCCAGGGACTAATGAACGTATTACTTTACTGAGAGGGTAGTGGATGTATGGAATAGTCTTCCAGTAGAAGTGGTAGAGGTTAATACAGTGAAGGAGTTTAAGCATGCATGGGATAGGTATAAGGCTATCCTAGATATAAGATAAGGCCAGGGACTAATGAAAGTATTACTTTACTGAGAGGGTAGTGGATGCATGGAATAGTCTTCCAGTAGAAGTGGTAGAGGTTAATACAGTGAAGGAGTTTAAGCATGCATGGGATAGGTATAAGGCTATCCTAGATATAAGATAAGGTCAGGGACTAATGAAAGTATTACATTACTGAGAGGGTAGTGGATGTATGGAATAGTCTTCCAGCAGAGGTGGTACGGGTTAATACAGTGAAGGAGTTTAAGCATGCATGGGATAGGTATAAGGCTATCCTAGATATAAGATAAGGCCAGGGACTAATGAAAGTATTACATTACTGAGAGGGTAGTGGATGTATGGAATAGTCTTCCAGTAGAAGTGGTAGAGGTTAATACAGTGAAGGAGTTTAAGCATGCGTGGGATAGGTATAAGGCTATCCTAGATATAAGATAAGGCCAGGGACTAATGAAAGTATTACTTTACTGAGAGGGTAGTGGATGCATGGAATAGTCTTCCAGTAGAAGTGGTAGAGGTTAATACAGTGAAGGAGTTTAAGCATGCATGGGATAGGTATAAGGCTATCCTAGATATAAGATAAGGCCAGGGACTAATGAACGTATTACTTTACTGAGAGGGTAGTGGATGTATGGAATAGTCTTCCAGTAGAAGTGGTAGAGGTTAATACAGTGAAGGAGTTTAAGCATGCATGGGATAGGTATAAGGCTATCCTAGATATAAGATAAGGCCAGGGACTAATGAAAGTATTACTTTACTGAGAGGGTAGTGGATGCATGGAATAGTCTTCCAGTAGAAGTGGTAGAGGTTAATACAGTGAAGGAGTTTAAGCATGCATGGGATAGGTATAAGGCTATCCTAGATATAAGATAAGGTCAGGGACTAATGAAAGTATTACATTACTGAGAGGGTAGTGGATGTATGGAATAGTCTTCCAGCAGAGGTGGTACGGGTTAATACAGTGAAGGAGTTTAAGCATGCATGGGATAGGTATAAGGCTATCCTAGATATAAGATAAGGCCAGGGACTAATGAAAGTATTACATTACTGAGAGGGTAGTGGATGTATGGAATAGTCTTCCAGTAGAAGTGGTAGAGGTTAATACAGTGAAGGAGTTTAAGCATGCGTGGGATAGGTATAAGGCTATCCTAGATATAAGATAAGGCCAGGGACTAATGAAAGTATTACTTTACTGAGAGGGTAGTGGATGCATGGAATAGTCTTCCAGTAGAAGTGGTAGAGGTTAATACAGTGAAGGAGTTTAAGCATGCATGGGATAGGTATAAGGCTATCCTAGATATAAGATAAGGCCAGGGACTAATGAACGTATTACTTTACTGAGAGGGTAGTGGATGTATGGAATAGTCTTCCAGTAGAAGTGGTAGAGGTTAATACAGTGAAGGAGTTTAAGCATGCATGGGATAGGTATAAGGCTATCCTAGATATAAGATAAGGCCAGGGACTAATGAACGTATTACTTTACTGAGAGGGTAGTGGATGTATGGAATAGTCTTCCAGTAGAAGTGGTAGAGGTTAATACAGTGAAGGAGTTTAAGCATGCGTGGGATAGGTATAAGGCTATCCTAGATATAAGATAAGGTCAGGGACTAATGAAAGTATTACATTACTGAGAGGGTAGTGGATGTATGGAATAGTCTTCCAGTAGAGGTGGTACGGGTTAATACAGTGAAGGAGTTTAAGCATGCATGGGATAGGTAAAAGGCTATCCTAGATATAAGATAAGGCCAGGGACTAATGAAAGTATTACTTTACTGAGAGGGTAGTGGATGTATGGAATAGTCTTCCAGTAGAAGTGGTAGAGGTTAATACAGTGAAGGAGTGTAAGCATGCATGGGATAGGTATAAGGCTATCCTAGATATAAGATAAGGTCAGGGACTAATGAAAGTATTACATTACTGAGAGGGTAGTGGATGTATGGAATAGTCTTCCAGTAGAGGTGGTACGGGTTAATACAGTGAAGGAGTTTAAGCATGCATGGGATAGGTATAAGGCTATCCTAGATATAAGATAAGGCCAGGGACTAATGAAAGTATTACATTACTGAGAGGGTAGTGGATGTATGGAAGAGTCTTCCAGTAGAAGTGGTAGAGGTTAATACAGTGAAGGAGTTTAAGCATGCGTGGGATAGGTATAAGGCTATCCTAGATATAAGATAAGGCCAGGGACTAATGAAAGTATTACTATACTGAGAGGGTAGTGGATGCATGGAATAGCCTTCCAGTAGAAGTGGTAGAGGTTAATACAGTGAAGGAGTTTAAGCATGCATGGGATAGGTATAAGGCTATCCTAGATATAAGATAAGGCCAGGGACTAATGAACGTATTACTTTACTGAGAGGGTAGTGGATGTATGGAATAGTCTTCCAGTAGAAGTGGTAGAGGTTAATACAGTGAAGGAGTTTAAGCATGAATGGGATAGGTATAAGGCTATCCTAGATATAAGATAAGGCCAGGGACTAATGAAAGTATTACATTACTGAGAAGGTAGTGGATGTATGGAATAGTCTTCCAGTTGAAGTGGTAGAGGTTAACACAGTGAAGGAGTTTAAGCATGCATGGGATAGGTATAAGGCTATCCTAGATATAAGATAAGGCCAGGGACTAATGAACGTATTACTTTACTGAGAGGGTAGTGGATGTATGGAATAGTCTTCCAGTAGAAGTGGTAGAGGTTAATACAGTGAAGGAGTTTAAGCATGCGTGGGATAGGTATAAGGCTATCCTAGATATAAGATAAGGCCAGGGACTAATGAAAGTATTACATTACTGAGAAGGTAGTGGATGTATGGAATAGTCTTCCAGTTGAAGTGGTAGAGGTTAACACAGTGAAGGAGTTTAAGCATGCATGGGATAGGTATAAGGCTATCCTAGATATAAGATAAGGCCAGGGACTAATGAACGTATTACTTTACTGAGAGGGTAGTGGATGTATGGAATAGTCTTCCAGTAGAAGTGGTAGAGGTTAATACAGTGAAGGAGTTTAAGCATGCGTGGGATAGGTATAAGGCTATCCTAGATATAAGATAAGGTCAGGGACTAATGAAAGTATTACATTACTGAGAGGGTAGTGGATGTATGGAATAGTCTTCCAGTAGAGGTGGTACGGGTTAATACAGTGAAGGAGTTTAAGCATGCATGGGATAGGTATAAGGCTATCCTAGATATAAGATAAGGCCAGGGACTAATGAAAGTATTACATTACTGAGAGGGTAGTGGATGTATGGAAGAGTCTTCCAGTAGAAGTGGTAGAGGTTAATACAGTGAAGGAGTTTAAGCATGCGTGGGATAGGTATAAGGCTATCCTAGATATAAGATAAGGCCAGGGACTAATGAAAGTATTACTTTACTGAGAGGGTAGTGGATGCATGGAATAGCCTTCCAGTAGAAGTGGTAGAGGTTAATACAGTGAAGGAGTTTAAGCATGCATGGGATAGGTATAAGGCTATCCTAGATATAAGATAAGGTCAGGGACTAATGAAAGTATTACTTTACTGAGAGGGTAGTGGATGCATGGAATAGTCTTCCAGTAGAAGTGGTAGAGGTTAATACAGTGAAGGAGTTTAAGCATGCATGGGATAGGTATAAGGCTATCCTAGATATAAGATAAGGCCAGGGACTAATGAACGTATTACTTTACTGAGAGGGTAGTGGATGTATGGAATAGTCTTCCAGTAGAAGTGGTAGAGGTTAATACAGTGAAGGAGATTAAGCATGCATGGGATAGGTATAAGGCTATCCTAGATATAAGATAAGGCCAGGGACTAATGAACGTATTACTTTACTGAGAGGGTAGTGGATGTATGGAATAGTCTTCCATTAGAAGTGGTAGAGGTTAATACAGTGAAGGAGTTTAAGCATGCATGGGATAGGTATAAGGCTATCCTAGATATAAGATAAGGTCAGGGACTAATGAAAGTATTACATTACTGAGAGGGTAGTGGATGTATGGAATAGTCTTCCAGCAGAGGTGGTACGGGTTAATACAGTGAAGGAGTTTAAGCATGCATGGGATAGGTATAAGGCTATCCTAGATATAAGATAAGGCCAGGGACTAATGAAAGTATTACATTACTGAGAGGGTAGTGGATGTATGGAATAGTCTTCCAGTAGAAGTGGTAGAGGTTAATACAGTGAAGGAGTTTAAGCATGCGTGGGATAGGTATAAGGCTATCCTAGATATAAGATAAGGCCAGGGACTAATGAAAGTATTACTTTACTGAGAGGGTAGTGGATGTATGGAATAGTCTTCCAGTAGAAGTGGTAGAGGTTAATACAGTGAAGGAGTTTAAGCATGCGTGGGATAGGTATAAGGCTATCCTAGATATAAGATAAGGCCAGGGACTAATGAAAGTATTACTTTACTGAGAGGGTAGTGGATGCATGGAATAGTCTTCCAGTAGAAGTGGTAGAGGTTAATACAGTGAAGGAGTTTAAGCATGCATGGGATAGGTATAAGGCTATCCTAGATATAAGATAAGGTCAGGGACTAATGAAAGTATTACTTTACTGAGAGGGTAGTGGATGCATGGAATAGTCTTCCAGTAGAAGTGGTAGAGGTTAATACAGTGAAGGAGTTTAAGCATGCATGGGATAGGTATAAGGCTATCCTAGATATAAGATAAGGCCAGGGACTAATGAACGTATTACTTTACTGAGAGGGTAGTGGATGTATGGAATAGTCTTCCAGTAGAAGTGGTAGAGGTTAATACAGTGAAGGAGTTTAAGCATGCATGGGATAGGTATAAGGCTATCCTAGATATAAGATAAGGCCAGGGACTAATGAAAGTATTACTTTACTGAGAGGGTAGTGGATGCATGGAATAGTCTTCCAGTAGAAGTGGTAGAGGTTAATACAGTGAAGGAGTTTAAGCATGCATGGGATAGGTATAAGGCTATCCTAGATATAAGATAAGGTCAGGGACTAATGAAAGTATTACTTTACTGAGAGGGTAGTGGATGCATGGAATAGTCTTCCAGTAGAGGTGGTACGGGTTAATACAGTGAAGGAGTTTAAGCATGCATGGGATAGGTATAAGGCTATCCTAGATATAAGATAAGGTCAGGGACTAATGAAAGTATTAAATTACTGAGAGGGTAGTGGATGCATGGAATAGCCTTCCAGTAGAAGTGGTAGAGGTTAATACAGTGAAGGAGTTTAAGCATGCATGGGATAGGTATAAGGCTATCCTAGATATAAGATAAGGCCAGGGACTAATGAACGTATTACTTTACTGAGAGGGTAGTGGATGTATGGAATAGTCTTCCAGTAGAAGTGGTAGAGGTTAATACAGTGAAGGAGTTTAAGCATGCATGGGATAGGTATAAGGCTATCCTAGATATAAGATAAGGCCAGGGACTAATGAACGTATTACTTTACTGAGAGGGTAGTGGATGTATGGAATAGTCTTCCAGTAGAAGTGGTAGAGGTTAATACAGTGAAGGAGTTTAAGCATGAATGGGATAGGTATAAGGCTATCCTAGATATAAGATAAGGCCAGGGACTAATGAAAGTATTACATTACTGAGAAGGTAGTGGATGTATGGAATAGTCTTCCAGTTGAAGTGGTAGAGGTTAACACAGTGAAGGAGTTTAAGCATGCATGGGATAGGTATAAGGCTATCCTAGATATAAGATAAGGCCAGGGACTAATGAACGTATTACTTTGCTGAGAGGGTAGTGGATGTATGGAATAGTCTTCCAGTAGAAGTGGTAGAGGTTAATACAGTGAAGGAGTTTAAGCATGCGTGGGATAGGTATAAGGCTATCCTAGATATAAGATAAGGTCAGGGACTAATGAAAGTATTACATTACTGAGAGGGTAGTGGATGTATGGAATAGTCTTCCAGTAGAGGTGGTACGGGTTAATACAGTGAAGGAGTTTAAGCATGCATGGGATAGGTATAAGGCTATCCTAGATATAAGATAAGGCCAGGGACTAATGAAAGTATTACATTACTGAGAGGGTAGTGGATGTATGGAAGAGTCTTCCAGTAGAAGTGGTAGAGGTTAATACAGTGAAGGAGTTTAAGCATGCGTGGGATAGGTATAAGGCTATCCTAGATATAAGATAAGGCCAGGGACTAATGAAAGTATTACTTTACTGAGAGGGTAGTGGATGCATGGAATAGCCTTCCAGTAGAAGTGGTAGAGGTTAATACAGTGAAGGAGTTTAAGCATGCGTGGGATAGGTATAAGGCTATCCTAGATATAAGATAAGGCCAGGGACTAATGAAAGTATTACTTTACTGAGAGGGTAGTGGATGCATGGAATAGTCTTCCAGTAGAAGTGGTAGAGGTTAATACAGTGAAGGAGTTTAAGCATGCATGGGATAGGTATAAGGCTATCCTAGATATAAGATAAGGTCAGGGACTAATGAAAGTATTACATTACTGAGAGGGTAGTGGATGTATGGAATAGTCTTCCAGCAGAGGTGGTACGGGTTAATACAGTGAAGGAGTTTAAGCATGCATGGGATAGGTATAAGGCTATCCTAGATATAAGATAAGGCCAGGGACTAATGAAAGTATTACATTACTGAGAGGGTAGTGGATGTATGGAATAGTCTTCCAGTAGAAGTGGTAGAGGTTAATACAGTGAAGGAGTTTAAGCATGCGTGGGATAGGTATAAGGCTATCCTAGATATAAGATAAGGCCAGGGACTAATGAAAGTATTACTTTACTGAGAGGGTAGTGGATGCATGGAATAGTCTTCCAGTAGAAGTGGTAGAGGTTAATACAGTGAAGGAGTTTAAGCATGCATGGGATAGGTATAAGGCTATCCTAGATATAAGATAAGGTCAGGGACTAATGAAAGTATTACTTTACTGAGAGGGTAGTGGATGCATGGAATAGTCTTCCAGTAGAAGTGGTAGAGGTTAATACAGTGAAGGAGTTTAAGCATGCATGGGATAGGTATAAGGCTATCCTAGATATAAGATAAGGCCAGGGACTAATGAACGTATTACTTTACTGAGAGGGTAGTGGATGTATGGAATAGTCTTCCAGTAGAAGTGGTAGAGGTTAATACAGTGAAGGAGTTTAAGCATGCATGGGATAGGTATAAGGCTATCCTAGATATAAGATAAGGCCAGGGACTAATGAAAGTATTACTTTACTGAGAGGGTAGTGGATGCATGGAATAGTCTTCCAGTAGAAGTGGTAGAGGTTAATACAGTGAAGGAGTTTAAGCATGCATGGGATAGGTATAAGGCTATCCTAGATATAAGATAAGGTCAGGGACTAATGAAAGTATTACATTACTGAGAGGGTAGTGGATGTATGGAATAGTCTTCCAGCAGAGGTGGTACGGGTTAATACAGTGAAGGAGTTTAAGCATGCATGGGATAGGTATAAGGCTATCCTAGATATAAGATAAGGCCAGGGACTAATGAAAGTATTACATTACTGAGAGGGTAGTGGATGTATGGAATAGTCTTCCAGTAGAAGTGGTAGAGGTTAATACAGTGAAGGAGTTTAAGCATGCGTGGGATAGGTATAAGGCTATCCTAGATATAAGATAAGGCCAGGGACTAATGAAAGTATTACTTTACTGAGAGGGTAGTGGATGCATGGAATAGTCTTCCAGTAGAAGTGGTAGAGGTTAATACAGTGAAGGAGTTTAAGCATGCATGGGATAGGTATAAGGCTATCCTAGATATAAGATAAGGCCAGGGACTAATGAACGTATTACTTTACTGAGAGGGTAGTGGATGTATGGAATAGTCTTCCAGTAGAAGTGGTAGAGGTTAATACAGTGAAGGAGTTTAAGCATGCATGGGATAGGTATAAGGCTATCCTAGATATAAGATAAGGCCAGGGACTAATGAAAGTATTACTTTACTGAGAGGGTAGTGGATGCATGGAATAGTCTTCCAGTAGAAGTGGTAGAGGTTAATACAGTGAAGGAGTTTAAGCATGCATGGGATAGGTATAAGGCTATCCTAGATATAAGATAAGGTCAGGGACTAATGAAAGTATTACATTACTGAGAGGGTAGTGGATGTATGGAATAGTCTTCCAGCAGAGGTGGTACGGGTTAATACAGTGAAGGAGTTTAAGCATGCATGGGATAGGTATAAGGCTATCCTAGATATAAGATAAGGCCAGGGACTAATGAAAGTATTACATTACTGAGAGGGTAGTGGATGTATGGAATAGTCTTCCAGTAGAAGTGGTAGAGGTTAATACAGTGAAGGAGTTTAAGCATGCGTGGGATAGGTATAAGGCTATCCTAGATATAAGATAAGGCCAGGGACTAATGAAAGTATTACTTTACTGAGAGGGTAGTGGATGCATGGAATAGTCTTCCAGTAGAAGTGGTAGAGGTTAATACAGTGAAGGAGTTTAAGCATGCATGGGATAGGTATAAGGCTATCCTAGATATAAGATAAGGCCAGGGACTAATGAACGTATTACTTTACTGAGAGGGTAGTGGATGTATGGAATAGTCTTCCAGTAGAAGTGGTAGAGGTTAATACAGTGAAGGAGTTTAAGCATGCATGGGATAGGTATAAGGCTATCCTAGATATAAGATAAGGCCAGGGACTAATGAACGTATTACTTTACTGAGAGGGTAGTGGATGTATGGAATAGTCTTCCAGTAGAAGTGGTAGAGGTTAATACAGTGAAGGAGTTTAAGCATGCGTGGGATAGGTATAAGGCTATCCTAGATATAAGATAAGGTCAGGGACTAATGAAAGTATTACATTACTGAGAGGGTAGTGGATGTATGGAATAGTCTTCCAGTAGAGGTGGTACGGGTTAATACAGTGAAGGAGTTTAAGCATGCATGGGATAGGTAAAAGGCTATCCTAGATATAAGATAAGGCCAGGGACTAATGAAAGTATTACTTTACTGAGAGGGTAGTGGATGTATGGAATAGTCTTCCAGTAGAAGTGGTAGAGGTTAATACAGTGAAGGAGTGTAAGCATGCATGGGATAGGTATAAGGCTATCCTAGATATAAGATAAGGTCAGGGACTAATGAAAGTATTACATTACTGAGAGGGTAGTGGATGTATGGAATAGTCTTCCAGTAGAGGTGGTACGGGTTAATACAGTGAAGGAGTTTAAGCATGCATGGGATAGGTATAAGGCTATCCTAGATATAAGATAAGGCCAGGGACTAATGAAAGTATTACATTACTGAGAGGGTAGTGGATGTATGGAAGAGTCTTCCAGTAGAAGTGGTAGAGGTTAATACAGTGAAGGAGTTTAAGCATGCGTGGGATAGGTATAAGGCTATCCTAGATATAAGATAAGGCCAGGGACTAATGAAAGTATTACTATACTGAGAGGGTAGTGGATGCATGGAATAGCCTTCCAGTAGAAGTGGTAGAGGTTAATACAGTGAAGGAGTTTAAGCATGCATGGGATAGGTATAAGGCTATCCTAGATATAAGATAAGGCCAGGGACTAATGAACGTATTACTTTACTGAGAGGGTAGTGGATGTATGGAATAGTCTTCCAGTAGAAGTGGTAGAGGTTAATACAGTGAAGGAGTTTAAGCATGAATGGGATAGGTATAAGGCTATCCTAGATATAAGATAAGGCCAGGGACTAATGAAAGTATTACATTACTGAGAAGGTAGTGGATGTATGGAATAGTCTTCCAGTTGAAGTGGTAGAGGTTAACACAGTGAAGGAGTTTAAGCATGCATGGGATAGGTATAAGGCTATCCTAGATATAAGATAAGGCCAGGGACTAATGAACGTATTACTTTACTGAGAGGGTAGTGGATGTATGGAATAGTCTTCCAGTAGAAGTGGTAGAGGTTAATACAGTGAAGGAGTTTAAGCATGCGTGGGATAGGTATAAGGCTATCCTAGATATAAGATAAGGCCAGGGACTAATGAAAGTATTACATTACTGAGAAGGTAGTGGATGTATGGAATAGTCTTCCAGTTGAAGTGGTAGAGGTTAACACAGTGAAGGAGTTTAAGCATGCATGGGATAGGTATAAGGCTATCCTAGATATAAGATAAGGCCAGGGACTAATGAACGTATTACTTTACTGAGAGGGTAGTGGATGTATGGAATAGTCTTCCAGTAGAAGTGGTAGAGGTTAATACAGTGAAGGAGTTTAAGCATGCGTGGGATAGGTATAAGGCTATCCTAGATATAAGATAAGGTCAGGGACTAATGAAAGTATTACATTACTGAGAGGGTAGTGGATGTATGGAATAGTCTTCCAGTAGAGGTGGTACGGGTTAATACAGTGAAGGAGTTTAAGCATGCATGGGATAGGTATAAGGCTATCCTAGATATAAGATAAGGCCAGGGACTAATGAAAGTATTACATTACTGAGAGGGTAGTGGATGTATGGAAGAGTCTTCCAGTAGAAGTGGTAGAGGTTAATACAGTGAAGGAGTTTAAGCATGCGTGGGATAGGTATAAGGCTATCCTAGATATAAGATAAGGCCAGGGACTAATGAAAGTATTACTTTACTGAGAGGGTAGTGGATGCATGGAATAGCCTTCCAGTAGAAGTGGTAGAGGTTAATACAGTGAAGGAGTTTAAGCATGCATGGGATAGGTATAAGGCTATCCTAGATATAAGATAAGGTCAGGGACTAATGAAAGTATTACTTTACTGAGAGGGTAGTGGATGCATGGAATAGTCTTCCAGTAGAAGTGGTAGAGGTTAATACAGTGAAGGAGTTTAAGCATGCATGGGATAGGTATAAGGCTATCCTAGATATAAGATAAGGCCAGGGACTAATGAACGTATTACTTTACTGAGAGGGTAGTGGATGTATGGAATAGTCTTCCAGTAGAAGTGGTAGAGGTTAATACAGTGAAGGAGATTAAGCATGCATGGGATAGGTATAAGGCTATCCTAGATATAAGATAAGGCCAGGGACTAATGAACGTATTACTTTACTGAGAGGGTAGTGGATGTATGGAATAGTCTTCCATTAGAAGTGGTAGAGGTTAATACAGTGAAGGAGTTTAAGCATGCATGGGATAGGTATAAGGCTATCCTAGATATAAGATAAGGTCAGGGACTAATGAAAGTATTACATTACTGAGAGGGTAGTGGATGTATGGAATAGTCTTCCAGCAGAGGTGGTACGGGTTAATACAGTGAAGGAGTTTAAGCATGCATGGGATAGGTATAAGGCTATCCTAGATATAAGATAAGGCCAGGGACTAATGAAAGTATTACATTACTGAGAGGGTAGTGGATGTATGGAATAGTCTTCCAGTAGAAGTGGTAGAGGTTAATACAGTGAAGGAGTTTAAGCATGCGTGGGATAGGTATAAGGCTATCCTAGATATAAGATAAGGCCAGGGACTAATGAAAGTATTACTTTACTGAGAGGGTAGTGGATGTATGGAATAGTCTTCCAGTAGAAGTGGTAGAGGTTAATACAGTGAAGGAGTTTAAGCATGCGTGGGATAGGTATAAGGCTATCCTAGATATAAGATAAGGCCAGGGACTAATGAAAGTATTACTTTACTGAGAGGGTAGTGGATGCATGGAATAGTCTTCCAGTAGAAGTGGTAGAGGTTAATACAGTGAAGGAGTTTAAGCATGCATGGGATAGGTATAAGGCTATCCTAGATATAAGATAAGGTCAGGGACTAATGAAAGTATTACTTTACTGAGAGGGTAGTGGATGCATGGAATAGTCTTCCAGTAGAAGTGGTAGAGGTTAATACAGTGAAGGAGTTTAAGCATGCATGGGATAGGTATAAGGCTATCCTAGATATAAGATAAGGCCAGGGACTAATGAACGTATTACTTTACTGAGAGGGTAGTGGATGTATGGAATAGTCTTCCAGTAGAAGTGGTAGAGGTTAATACAGTGAAGGAGTTTAAGCATGCATGGGATAGGTATAAGGCTATCCTAGATATAAGATAAGGCCAGGGACTAATGAAAGTATTACTTTACTGAGAGGGTAGTGGATGCATGGAATAGTCTTCCAGTAGAAGTGGTAGAGGTTAATACAGTGAAGGAGTTTAAGCATGCATGGGATAGGTATAAGGCTATCCTAGATATAAGATAAGGTCAGGGACTAATGAAAGTATTACTTTACTGAGAGGGTAGTGGATGCATGGAATAGTCTTCCAGTAGAGGTGGTACGGGTTAATACAGTGAAGGAGTTTAAGCATGCATGGGATAGGTATAAGGCTATCCTAGATATAAGATAAGGTCAGGGACTAATGAAAGTATTAAATTACTGAGAGGGTAGTGGATGCATGGAATAGCCTTCCAGTAGAAGTGGTAGAGGTTAATACAGTGAAGGAGTTTAAGCATGCATGGGATAGGTATAAGGCTATCCTAGATATAAGATAAGGCCAGGGACTAATGAACGTATTACTTTACTGAGAGGGTAGTGGATGTATGGAATAGTCTTCCAGTAGAAGTGGTAGAGGTTAATACAGTGAAGGAGTTTAAGCATGCATGGGATAGGTATAAGGCTATCCTAGATATAAGATAAGGCCAGGGACTAATGAACGTATTACTTTACTGAGAGGGTAGTGGATGTATGGAATAGTCTTCCAGTAGAAGTGGTAGAGGTTAATACAGTGAAGGAGTTTAAGCATGAATGGGATAGGTATAAGGCTATCCTAGATATAAGATAAGGCCAGGGACTAATGAAAGTATTACATTACTGAGAAGGTAGTGGATGTATGGAATAGTCTTCCAGTTGAAGTGGTAGAGGTTAACACAGTGAAGGAGTTTAAGCATGCATGGGATAGGTATAAGGCTATCCTAGATATAAGATAAGGCCAGGGACTAATGAACGTATTACTTTGCTGAGAGGGTAGTGGATGTATGGAATAGTCTTCCAGTAGAAGTGGTAGAGGTTAATACAGTGAAGGAGTTTAAGCATGCGTGGGATAGGTATAAGGCTATCCTAGATATAAGATAAGGTCAGGGACTAATGAAAGTATTACATTACTGAGAGGGTAGTGGATGTATGGAATAGTCTTCCAGTAGAGGTGGTACGGGTTAATACAGTGAAGGAGTTTAAGCATGCATGGGATAGGTATAAGGCTATCCTAGATATAAGATAAGGCCAGGGACTAATGAAAGTATTACATTACTGAGAGGGTAGTGGATGTATGGAAGAGTCTTCCAGTAGAAGTGGTAGAGGTTAATACAGTGAAGGAGTTTAAGCATGCGTGGGATAGGTATAAGGCTATCCTAGATATAAGATAAGGCCAGGGACTAATGAAAGTATTACTTTACTGAGAGGGTAGTGGATGCATGGAATAGCCTTCCAGTAGAAGTGGTAGAGGTTAATACAGTGAAGGAGTTTAAGCATGCATGGGATAGGTATAAGGCTATCCTAGATATAAGATAAGGCCAGGGACTAATGAACGTATTACTTTACTGAGAGGGTAGTGGATGTATGGAATAGTCTTCCAGTAGAAGTGGTAGAGGTTAATACAGTGAAGGAGTTTAAGCATGAATGGGATAGGTATAAGGCTATCCTAGATATAAGATAAGGCCAGGGACTAATGAAAGTATTACATTACTGAGAAGGTAGTGGATGTATGGAATAGTCTTCCAGTTGAAGTGGTAGAGGTTAACACAGTGAAGGAGTTTAAGCATGCATGGGATAGGTATAAGGCTATCCTAGATATAAGATAAGGCCAGGGACTAATGAACGTATTACTTTACTGAGAGGGTAGTGGATGTATGGAATAGTCTTCCAGTAGAAGTGGTAGAGGTTAATACAGTGAAGGAGTTTAAGCATGCGTGGGATAGGTATAAGGCTATCCTAGATATAAGATAAGGTCAGGGACTAATGAAAGTATTACATTACTGAGAGGGTAGTGGATGTATGGAATAGTCTTCCAGTAGAGGTGGTACGGGTTAATACAGTGAAGGAGTTTAAGCATGCATGGGATAGGTATAAGGCTATCCTAGATATAAGATAAGGCCAGGGACTAATGAAAGTATTACATTACTGAGAGGGTAGTGGATGTATGGAAGAGTCTTCCAGTAGAAGTGGTAGAGGTTAATACAGTGAAGGAGTTTAAGCATGCGTGGGATAGGTATAAGGCTATCCTAGATATAAGATAAGGCCAGGGACTAATGAAAGTATTACTTTACTGAGAGGGTAGTGGATGCATGGAATAGCCTTCCAGTAGAAGTGGTAGAGGTTAATACAGTGAAGGAGTTTAAGCATGCATGGGATAGGTATAAGGCTATCCTAGATATAAGATAAGGTCAGGGACTAATGAAAGTATTACTTTACTGAGAGGGTAGTGGATGCATGGAATAGTCTTCCAGTAGAAGTGGTAGAGGTTAATACAGTGAAGGAGTTTAAGCATGCATGGGATAGGTATAAGGCTATCCTAGATATAAGATAAGGCCAGGGACTAATGAACGTATTACTTTACTGAGAGGGTAGTGGATGTATGGAATAGTCTTCCAGTAGAAGTGGTAGAGGTTAATACAGTGAAGGAGATTAAGCATGCATGGGATAGGTATAAGGCTATCCTAGATATAAGATAAGGCCAGGGACTAATGAACGTATTACTTTACTGAGAGGGTAGTGGATGTATGGAATAGTCTTCCATTAGAAGTGGTAGAGGTTAATACAGTGAAGGAGTTTAAGCATGCATGGGATAGGTATAAGGCTATCCTAGATATAAGATAAGGTCAGGGACTAATGAAAGTATTACATTACTGAGAGGGTAGTGGATGTATGGAATAGTCTTCCAGCAGAGGTGGTACGGGTTAATACAGTGAAGGAGTTTAAGCATGCATGGGATAGGTATAAGGCTATCCTAGATATAAGATAAGGCCAGGGACTAATGAAAGTATTACATTACTGAGAGGGTAGTGGATGTATGGAATAGTCTTCCAGTAGAAGTGGTAGAGGTTAATACAGTGAAGGAGTTTAAGCATGCGTGGGATAGGTATAAGGCTATCCTAGATATAAGATAAGGCCAGGGACTAATGAAAGTATTACTTTACTGAGAGGGTAGTGGATGCATGGAATAGTCTTCCAGTAGAAGTGGTAGAGGTTAATACAGTGAAGGAGTTTAAGCATGCATGGGATAGGTATAAGGCTATCCTAGATATAAGATAAGGTCAGGGACTAATGAAAGTATTACATTACTGAGAGGGTAGTGGATGTATGGAATAGTCTTCCAGCAGAGGTGGTACGGGTTAATACAGTGAAGGAGTTTAAGCATGCATGGGATAGGTATAAGGCTATCCTAGATATAAGATAAGGCCAGGGACTAATGAAAGTATTACATTACTGAGAGGGTAGTGGATGTATGGAATAGTCTTCCAGTAGAAGTGGTAGAGGTTAATACAGTGAAGGAGTTTAAGCATGCGTGGGATAGGTATAAGGCTATCCTAGATATAAGATAAGGCCAGGGACTAATGAAAGTATTACTTTACTGAGAGGGTAGTGGATGCATGGAATAGTCTTCCAGTAGAAGTGGTAGAGGTTAATACAGTGAAGGAGTTTAAGCATGCATGGGATAGGTATAAGGCTATCCTAGATATAAGATAAGGTCAGGGACTAATGAAAGTATTACTTTACTGAGAGGGTAGTGGATGCATGGAATAGTCTTCCAGTAGAAGTGGTAGAGGTTAATACAGTGAAGGAGTTTAAGCATGCATGGGATAGGTATAAGGCTATCCTAGATATAAGATAAGGCCAGGGACTAATGAACGTATTACTTTACTGAGAGGGTAGTGGATGTATGGAATAGTCTTCCAGTAGAAGTGGTAGAGGTTAATACAGTGAAGGAGTTTAAGCATGCATGGGATAGGTATAAGGCTATCCTAGATATAAGATAAGGCCAGGGACTAATGAAAGTATTACTTTACTGAGAGGGTAGTGGATGCATGGAATAGTCTTCCAGTAGAAGTGGTAGAGGTTAATACAGTGAAGGAGTTTAAGCATGCATGGGATAGGTATAAGGCTATCCTAGATATAAGATAAGGTCAGGGACTAATGAAAGTATTACATTACTGAGAGGGTAGTGGATGTATGGAATAGTCTTCCAGCAGAGGTGGTACGGGTTAATACAGTGAAGGAGTTTAAGCATGCATGGGATAGGTATAAGGCTATCCTAGATATAAGATAAGGCCAGGGACTAATGAAAGTATTACATTACTGAGAGGGTAGTGGATGTATGGAATAGTCTTCCAGTAGAAGTGGTAGAGGTTAATACAGTGAAGGAGTTTAAGCATGCGTGGGATAGGTATAAGGCTATCCTAGATATAAGATAAGGCCAGGGACTAATGAAAGTATTACTTTACTGAGAGGGTAGTGGATGCATGGAATAGTCTTCCAGTAGAAGTGGTAGAGGTTAATACAGTGAAGGAGTTTAAGCATGCATGGGATAGGTATAAGGCTATCCTAGATATAAGATAAGGCCAGGGACTAATGAACGTATTACTTTACTGAGAGGGTAGTGGATGTATGGAATAGTCTTCCAGTAGAAGTGGTAGAGGTTAATACAGTGAAGGAGTTTAAGCATGCATGGGATAGGTATAAGGCTATCCTAGATATAAGATAAGGCCAGGGACTAATGAAAGTATTACTTTACTGAGAGGGTAGTGGATGCATGGAATAGTCTTCCAGTAGAAGTGGTAGAGGTTAATACAGTGAAGGAGTTTAAGCATGCATGGGATAGGTATAAGGCTATCCTAGATATAAGATAAGGTCAGGGACTAATGAAAGTATTACATTACTGAGAGGGTAGTGGATGTATGGAATAGTCTTCCAGCAGAGGTGGTACGGGTTAATACAGTGAAGGAGTTTAAGCATGCATGGGATAGGTATAAGGCTATCCTAGATATAAGATAAGGCCAGGGACTAATGAAAGTATTACATTACTGAGAGGGTAGTGGATGTATGGAATAGTCTTCCAGTAGAAGTGGTAGAGGTTAATACAGTGAAGGAGTTTAAGCATGCGTGGGATAGGTATAAGGCTATCCTAGATATAAGATAAGGCCAGGGACTAATGAAAGTATTACTTTACTGAGAGGGTAGTGGATGCATGGAATAGTCTTCCAGTAGAAGTGGTAGAGGTTAATACAGTGAAGGAGTTTAAGCATGCATGGGATAGGTATAAGGCTATCCTAGATATAAGATAAGGCCAGGGACTAATGAACGTATTACTTTACTGAGAGGGTAGTGGATGTATGGAATAGTCTTCCAGTAGAAGTGGTAGAGGTTAATACAGTGAAGGAGTTTAAGCATGCATGGGATAGGTATAAGGCTATCCTAGATATAAGATAAGGCCAGGGACTAATGAACGTATTACTTTACTGAGAGGGTAGTGGATGTATGGAATAGTCTTCCAGTAGAAGTGGTAGAGGTTAATACAGTGAAGGAGTTTAAGCATGCGTGGGATAGGTATAAGGCTATCCTAGATATAAGATAAGGTCAGGGACTAATGAAAGTATTACATTACTGAGAGGGTAGTGGATGTATGGAATAGTCTTCCAGTAGAGGTGGTACGGGTTAATACAGTGAAGGAGTTTAAGCATGCATGGGATAGGTAAAAGGCTATCCTAGATATAAGATAAGGCCAGGGACTAATGAAAGTATTACTTTACTGAGAGGGTAGTGGATGTATGGAATAGTCTTCCAGTAGAAGTGGTAGAGGTTAATACAGTGAAGGAGTGTAAGCATGCATGGGATAGGTATAAGGCTATGATAGATATAAGATAAGGTCAGGGACTAATGAAAGTATTACATTACTGAGAGGGTAGTGGATGCATGGAATAGTCTTCCAGTAGAAGTGGTAGAGGTTAATACAGTGAAGGAGTTTAAGCATGCATGGGATAGGTATAAGGCTATCCTAGATATAAGATAAGGCCAGGGACTAATGAACGTATTACTTTACTGAGAGGGTAGTGGATGTATGGAATAGTCTTCCAGTAGAAGTGGTAGAGGTTAATACAGTGAAGGAGTTTAAGCATGCATGGGATAGGTATAAGGCTATCCTAGATATAAGATAAGGTCAGGGACTAATGAAAGTATTACTTTACTGAGAGGGTAGTGGATGCATGGAATAGTCTTCCAGTAGAAGTGGTAGAGGTTAATACAGTGAAGGAGTTTAAGCATGCATGGGATAGGTATAAGGCTATCCTAGATATAAGATAAGGCCAGGGACTAATGAACGTATTACTTTACTGAGAGGGTAGTGGATGTATGGAATAGTCTTCCAGTAGAAGTGGTAGAGGTTAATACAGTGAAGGAGTTTAAGCATGCATGGGATAGGTATAAGGCTATCCTAGATATAAGATAAGGCCAGGGACTAATGAACGTATTACTTTACTGAGAGGGTAGTGGATGTATGGAATAGTCTTCCAGTAGAAGTGGTAGAGGTTAATACAGTGAAGGAGTTTAAGCATGCATGGGATAGGTATAAGGCTATCCTAGATATAAGATAAGGCCAGGGACTAATGAAAGTATTACTTTACTGAGAGGGTAGTGGATGCATGGAATAGTCTTCCAGTATAAGTGGTAGAGGTTAATACAGTGAAGGAGTTTAAGCATGCGTGGGATAGGTATAAGGCTATCCTAGATATAAGATAAGGTCAGGGACTAATGAAAGTATTACTTTACTGAGAGGGTAGTGGATGCATGGAATAGTCTTCCAGTAGAAGTGGTAGAGGTTAATACAGTGAAGGAGTTTAAGCATGCATGGGATAGGTATAAGGCTATCCTAGATATAAGATAAGGTCAGGGACTAATGAACGTATTACTTTACTGAGAGGGTAGTGGATGTATGGAATAGTCTTCCAGTAGAAGTGGTAGAGGTTAATACAGTGAAGGAGTTTAAGCATGCATGGGATAGGTATAAGGCTATCCTAGATATAAGATAAGGCCAGGGACTAATGAACGTATTACTTTACTGAGAGGGTAGTGGATGTATGGAATAGTCTTCCAGTAGAAGTGGTAGAGGTTAATACAGTGAAGGAGTTTAAGCATGCATGGGATAGGTATAAGGCTATCCTAGATATAAGATAAGGCCAGGGACTAATGAACGTATTACTTTACTGAGAGGGTAGTGGATGTATGGAATAGTCTTCCAGTAGAAGTGGTAGAGGTTAATACAGTGAAGGAGTTTAAGCATGCATGGGATAGGTATAAGGCTATCCTAGATATAAGATAAGGCCAGGGACTAATGAACGTATTACTTTACTGAGAGGGTAGTGGATGTATGGAATAGTCTTCCAGTAGAAGTGGTAGAGGTTAATACAGTGAAGGAGTTTAAGCATGCATGGGATAGGTATAAGGCTATCCTAGATATAAGATAAGGTCAGGAACTAATGAAAGTATTACTTTACTGAGAGGGTAGTGGATGCATGGAATAGTCTTCCAGTAGAAGTGGTAGAGGTTAATACAGTGAAGGAGTTTAAGCATGCATGGGATAGGTATAAGGCTATCCTAGATATAAGATAAGGTCAGGGACTAATGAACGTATTACTTTACTGAGAGGGTAGTGGATGTATGGAATAGTCTTCCAGTAGAAGTGGTAGAGGTTAATACAGTGAAGGAGTTTAAGCATGCGTGGGATAGGTATAAGGCTATCCTAGATATAAGATAAGGTCAGGGACTAATGAAAGTATTACATTACTGAGAGGGTAGTGGATGTATGGAATAGTCTTCCAGTAGAGGTGGTACGGGTTAATACAGTGAAGGAGTTTAAGCATGCATGGGATAGGTAAAAGGCTATCCTAGATATAAGATAAGGCCAGGGACTAATGAAAGTATTACTTTACTGAGAGGGTAGTGGATGTATGGAATAGTCTTCCAGTAGAAGTGGTAGAGGTTAATACAGTGAAGGAGTTTAAGCATGCATGGGATAGGTATAAGGCTATCCTAGATATAAGATAAGGTCAGGGACTAATGAAAGTATTACATTACTGAGAGGGTAGTGGATGTATGGAATAGTCTTCCAGTAGAAGTGGTAGAGGTTAATACAGTGAAGGAGTTTAAGCATGCGTGGGATAGGTATAAGGCTATCCTAGATATAAGATAAGGTCAGGGACTAATGAAAGTATTACTTTACTGAGAGGGTAGTGGATGCATGGAATAGTCTTCCAGTAGAAGTGGTAGAGGTTAATACAGTGAAGGAGTTTAAGCATGCATGGGATAGGTATAAGGCTATCCTAGATATAAGATAAGGCCAGGGACTAATGAAAGTATTACATTACTGAGAGGGTAGTGGGTGCATGGAATAGTCTTTCAGTAGAAGTGGTAGAGGTTAATACAGTGGAGGAGTTTAAGCATGCATGGGATAGGTATAAGGCTATCCTAGATATAAGATAAGGTCAGGGACTAATGAAAGTATTACTTTACTGAGAGGGTAGTGGATGCATGGAATAGTCTTCCAGTAGAAGTGGTAGAGGTTAATACAGTGAAGGAGTTTAAGCATGCATGGGATAGGTATAAGGCTATCCTAGATATAAGATAAGGCCAGGGACTAATGAACGTATTACTTTACTGAGAGGGTAGTGGATGTATGGAATAGTCTTCCAGTAGAAGTGGTAGAGGTTAATACAGTGAAGGAGTTTAAGCATGCATGGGATAGGTATAAGGCTATCCTAGATATAAGATAAGGCCAGGGACTAATGAACGTATTACTTTACTGAGAGGGTAGTGGATGTATGGAATAGTCTTCCAGTAGAAGTGGTAGAGGTTAATACAGTGAAGGAGTTTAAGCATGCATGGGATAGGTATAAGGCTATCCTAGATATAAGATAAGGTCAGGGACTAATGAAAGTATTACATTACTGAGAGGGTAGTGGATGCATGGAATAGTCTTCCAGTAGAAGTGGTAGAGGTTAATACAGTGAAGGAGTTTAAGCATGCATGGGATAGGTATAAGGCTATCCTAGATATAAGATAAGGCCAGGGACTAATGAACGTATTACTTTACTGAGAGGGTAGTGGATGTATGGAATAGTCTTCCAGTAGAAGTGGTAGAGGTTAATACAGTGAAGGAGTTTAAGCATGCATGGGATAGTTATAAGGCTATCCTAGATATAAGATAAGGTCAGGGACTAATGAAAGTATTACTTTACTGAGAGGGTAGTGGATGCATGGAATAGTCTTCCAGTAGAGGTGGTACGGGTTAATACAGTGAAGGAGTTTAAGCATGCATGGGATAGGTATAAGGCTATCCTAGATATAAGATAAGGTCAGGGACTAATGAAAGTATTAAATTACTGAGAGGGTAGTGGATGCATGGAATAGCCTTCCAGTAGAAGTGGTAGAGGTTAATACAGTGAAGGAGTTTAAGCATGCATGGGATAGGTATAAGGCTATCCTAGATATAAGATAAGGCCAGGGACTAATGAAAGTATTACATTACTGAGAGGGTAGTGGATGTATGGAATAGTCTTCCAGTAGAAGTGGTAGAGGTTAATACAGTGAAGGAGTTTAAGCATGCATGGGATAGGTATAAGGCTATCCTAGATATAAGATAAGGCCAGGGACTAATGAAAGTATTACATTACTGAGAGGGTAGTGGATGTATGGAATAGTCTTCCAGTAGAAGTGGTAGAGGTTAATACAGTGAAGGAGTTTAAGCATGCATGGGATAGGTATAAGGCTATCCTAGATATAAGATAAGGTCAGGGACTAATGAAAGTATTACTTTACTGAGAGGGTAGTGGATGCATGGAATAGTCTTCCAGTAGAAGTGGTAGAGGTTAATACAGTGAAGGAGTTTAAGCATGCATGGGATAGGTATAAGGCTATCCTAGATATAAGATAAGGCCAGGGACTAATGAACGTATTACTTTACTGAGAGGGTAGTGGATGTATGGAATAGTCTTCCAGTAGAAGTGGTAGAGGTTAATACAGTGAAGGAGTTTAAGCATGCATGGGATAGGTATAAGGCTATCCTAGATATAAGATAAGGCCAGGGACTAATGAACGTATTACTTTACTGAGAGGGTAGTGGATGTATGGAATAGTCTTCCAGTAGAAGTGGTAGAGGTTAATACAGTGAAGGAGTTTAAGCATGCATGGGATAGGTATAAGGCTATCCTAGATATAAGATAAGGTCAGGGACTAATGAACGTATTACTTTACTGAGAGGGTAGTGGATGTATGGAATAGTCTTCCAGTAGAAGTGGTAGAGGTTAATACAGTGAAGGAGTTTAAGCATGCGTGGGATAGGTATAAGGCTATCCTAGATATAAGATAAGGTCAGGGACTAATGAAAGTATTACATTACTGAGAGGGTAGTGGATGTATGGAATAGTCTTCCAGTAGAGGTGGTACGGGTTAATACAGTGAAGGAGTTTAAGCATGCATGGGATAGGTATAAGGCTATCCTAGATATAAGATAAGGCCAGGGACTAATGAAAGTATTACATTACTGAGAGGGTAGTGGATGTATGGAATTGTCTTCCAGTAGAAGTGGTAGAGGTTAATACAGTGAAGGAGTTTAAGCATGCGTGGGATAGGTATAAGGCTATCCTAGATATAAGATAAGGCCAGGGACTAATGAAAGTATTACTTTACTGAGAGGGTAGTGGATGCATGGAATAGCCTTCCAGTAGAAGTGGTAGAGGTTAATACAGTGAAGGAGTTTAAGCATGCATGGGATAGGTATAAGGCTATCCTAGATATAAGATAAGGTCAGGGACTAATGAAAGTATTACTTTACTGAGAGGGTAGTGGATGCATGGAATAGTCTTCCAGTAGAAGTGGTAGAGGTTAATACAGTGAAGGAGTTTAAGCATGCATGGGATAGGTATAAGGCTATCCTAGATATAAGATAAGGCCAGGGACTAATGAAAGTATTACTTTACTGAGAGGGTAGTGGATGTATGGAATAGTCTTCCAGTAGAAGTGGTAGAGGTTAATACAGTGAAGGAGTTTAAGCATGCATGGGATAGGTATAAGGCTATCCTAGATATAAGATAAGGCCAGGGACTAATGAACGTATTACTTTACTGAGAGGGTAGTGGATGTATGGAATAGTCTTCCAGTAGAAGTGATAGAGGTTAATACAGTGAAGGAGTTTAAGCATGCATGGGATAGGTATAAGGCTATCCTAGATATAAGATAAGGTCAGGGACTAATGAAAGTATTACATTACTGAGAGGGTAGTGGATGCATGGAATAGTCTTCCAGTAGAAGTGGTAGAGGTTAATACAGTGAAGGAGTGTAAGCATGCATGGGATAGGTATAAGGCTATCCTAGATATAAGATAAGGTCAGGGACTAATGAAAGTATTACATTACTGAGAGGGTAGTGGATGCATGGAATAGTCTTCCAGTAGAAGTGGTAGAGGTTAATACAGTGAAGGAGTTTAAGCATGCATGGGATAGGTATAAGGCTATCCTAGATATAAGATAAGGCCAGGGACTAATGAACGTATTACTTTACTGAGAGGGTAGTGGATGTATGGAATAGTCTTCCAGTAGAAGTGGTAGAGGTTAATACAGTGAAGGAGTTTAAGCATGCATGGGATAGGTATAAGGCTATCCTAGATATAAGATAAGGTCAGGGACTAATGAAAGTATTACTTTACTGAGAGGGTAGTGGATGCATGGAATAGTCTTCCAGTAGAGGTGGTACGGGTTAATACAGTGAAGGAGTTTAAGCATGCATGGGATAGGTATAAGGCTATCCTAGATATAAGATAAGGTCAGGGACTAATGAAAGTATTAAATTACTGAGAGGGTAGTGGATGCATGGAATAGCCTTCCAGTAGAAGTGGTAGAGGTTAATACAGTGAAGGAGTTTAAGCATGCATGGGATAGGTATAAGGCTATCCTAGATATAAGATAAGGCCAGGGACTAATGAACGTATTACTTTACTGAGAGGGTAGTGGATGTATGGAATAGTCTTCCAGTAGAAGTGGTAGAGGTTAATACAGTGAAGGAGTTTAAGCATGAATGGGATAGGTATAAGGCTATCCTAGATATAAGATAAGGCCAGGGACTAATGAAAGTATTACATTACTGAGAAGGTAGTGGATGTATGGAATAGTCTTCCAGTTGAAGTGGTAGAGGTTAACACAGTGAAGGAGTTTAAGCATGCATGGGATAGGTATAAGGCTATCCTAGATATAAGATAAGGCCAGGGACTAATGAACGTATTACTTTACTGAGAGGGTAGTGGATGTATGGAATAGTCTTCCAGTAGAAGTGGTAGAGGTTAATACAGTGAAGGAGTTTAAGCATGCGTGGGATAGGTATAAGGCTATCCTAGATATAAGATAAGGTCAGGGACTAATGAAAGTATTACATTACTGAGAGGGTAGTGGATGTATGGAATAGTCTTCCAGTAGAGGTGGTACGGGTTAATACAGTGAAGGAGTTTAAGCATGCATGGGATAGGTATAAGGCTATCCTAGATATAAGATAAGGCCAGGGACTAATGAAAGTATTACATTACTGAGAGGGTAGTGGATGTATGGAATAGTCTTCCAGTAGAAGTGGTAGAGGTTAATACAGTGAAGGAGTTTAAGCATGCGTGGGATAGGTATAAGGCTATCCTAGATATAAGATAAGGCCAGGGACTAATGAAAGTATTACTTTACTGAGAGGGTAGTGGATGCATGGAATAGCCTTCCAGTAGAAGTGGTAGAGGTTAATACAGTGAAGGAGTTTAAGCATGCATGGGATAGGTATAAGGCTATCCTAGATATAAGATAAGGTCAGGGACTAATGAAAGTATTACTTTACTGAGAGGGTAGTGGATGCATGGAATAGTCTTCCAGTAGAAGTGGTAGAGGTTAATACAGTGAAGGAGTTTAAGCATGCATGGGATAGGTATAAGGCTATCCTAGATATAAGATAAGGCCAGGGACTAATGAACGTATTACTTTACTGAGAGGGTAGTGGATGTATGGAATAGTCTTCCAGTAGAAGTGGTAGAGGTTAATACAGTGAAGGAGATTAAGCATGCATGGGATAGGTATAAGGCTATCCTAGATATAAGATAAGGCCAGGGACTAATGAACGTATTACTTTACTGAGAGGGTAGTGGATGTATGGAATAGTCTTCCATTAGAAGTGGTAGAGGTTAATACAGTGAAGGAGTTTAAGCATGCATGGGATCGGTATAAGGCTATCCTAGATATAAGATAAGGTCAGGGACTAATGAAAGTATTACATTACTGAGAGGGTAGTGGATGTATGGAATAGTCTTCCAGCAGAGGTGGTACGGGTTAATACAGTGAAGGAGTTTAAGCATGCATGGGATAGGTATAAGGCTATCCTAGATATAAGATAAGGCCAGGGACTAATGAAAGTATTACATTACTGAGAGGGTAGTGGATGTATGGAATAGTCTTCCAGTAGAAGTGGTAGAGGTTAATACAGTGAAGGAGTTTAAGCATGCGTGGGATAGGTATAAGGCTATCCTAGATATAAGATAAGGCCAGGGACTAATGAAAGTATTACTTTACTGAGAGGGTAGTGGATGCATGGAATAGTCTTCCAGTAGAAGTGGTAGAGGTTAATACAGTGAAGGAGTTTAAGCATGCATGGGATAGGTATAAGGCTATCCTAGATATAAGATAAGGTCAGGGACTAATGAAAGTATTACTTTTCTGAGAGGGTAGTGGATGCATGGAATAGTCTTCCAGTAGAAGTGGTAGAGGTTAATACAGTGAAGGAGTTTAAGCATGCATGGGATAGGTATAAGGCTATCCTAGATATAAGATAAGGCCAGGGACTAATGAACGTATTACTTTACTGAGAGGGTAGTGGATGTATGGAATAGGCTTCCAGTAGAAGTGGTAGAGGTTAATACAGTGAAGGAGTTTAAGCATGCATGGGATAGGTATAAGGCTATCCTAGATATAAGATAAGGCCAGGGACTAATGAACGTATTACTTTACTGAGAGGGTAGTGGATGTATGGAATAGTCTTCCAGTAGAAGTGGTAGAGGTTAATACAGTGAAGGAGTTTAAGCATGCATGGGATAGGTATAAGGCTATCCTAGATATAAGATAAGGCCAGGGACTAATGAACGTATTACTTTACTGAGAGGGTAGTGGATGTATGGAATAGTCTTCCAGTAGAAGTGGTAGAGGTTAATACAGTGAAGGAGTTTAAGCATGCGTGGGATAGGTATAAGGCTATCCTAGATATAAGATAAGGTCAGGGACTAATGAAAGTATTACATTACTGAGAGGGTAGTGGATGTATGGAATAGTCTTCCAGTAGAGGTGGTACGGGTTAATACAGTGAAGGAGTTTAAGCATGCATGGGATAGGTAAAAGGCTATCCTAGATATAAGATAAGGCCAGGGACTAATGAAAGTATTACTTTACTGAGAGGGTAGTGGATGTATGGAATAGTCTTCCAGTAGAAGTGGTAGAGGTTAATACAGTGAAGGAGTTTAAGCATGCATGGGATAGGTATAAGGCTATCCTAGATATAAGATAAGGCCAGGGACTAATGAACGTATTACTTTACTGAGAGGGTAGTGGATGTATGGAATAGTCTTCCAGTAGAAGTGGTAGAGGTTAATACAGTGAAGGAGTTTAAGCATGCATGGGATAGGTATAAGGCTATCCTAGATATAAGATAAGGCCAGGGACTAATGAAAGTATTACTTTACTGAGAGGGTAGTGGATGCATGGAATAGTCTTCCAGTATAAGTGGTAGAGGTTAATACAGTGAAGGAGTTTAAGCATGCGTGGGATAGGTATAAGGCTATCCTAGATATAAGATAAGGTCAGGGACTAATGAAAGTATTACTTTACTGAGAGGGTAGTGGATGCATGGAATAGTCTTCCAGTAGAAGTGGTAGAGGTTAATACAGTGAAGGAGTTTAAGCATGCATGGGATAGGTATAAGGCTATCCTAGATATAAGATAAGGTCAGGGACTAATGAACGTATTACTTTACTGAGAGGGTAGTGGATGTATGGAATAGTCTTCCAGTAGAAGTGGTAGAGGTTAATACAGTGAAGGAGTTTAAGCATGCATGGGATAGGTATAAGGCTATCCTAGATATAAGATAAGGCCAGGGACTAATGAACGTATTACTTTACTGAGAGGGTAGTGGATGTATGGAATAGTCTTCCAGTAGAAGTGGTAGAGGTTAATACAGTGAAGGAGTTTAAGCATGCATGGGATAGGTATAAGGCTATCCTAGATATAAGATAAGGCCAGGGACTAATGAAAGTATTACTTTACTGAGAGGGTAGTGGATGTATGGAATAGTCTTCCAGTAGAAGTGGTAGAGGTTAATACAGTGAAGGAGTTTAAGCATGCATGGGATAGGTATAAGGCTATCCTAGATATAAGATAAGGCCAGGGACTAATGAACGTATTACTTTACTGAGAGGGTAGTGGATGTATGGAATAGTCTTCCAGTAGAAGTGGTAGAGGTTAATACAGTGAAGGAGTTTAAGCATGCATGGGATAGGTATAAGGCTATCCTAGATATAAGATAAGGCCAGGGACTAATGAACGTATTACTTTACTGAGAGGGTAGTGGATGTATGGAATAGTCTTCCAGTAGAAGTGGTAGAGGTTAATACAGTGAAGGAGTTTAAGCATGCATGGGATAGGTATAAGGCTATCCTAGATATAAGATAAGGCCAGGGACTAATGAACGTATTACTTTACTGAGAGGGTAGTGGATGTATGGAATAGTCTTCCAGTAGAAGTGGTAGAGGTTAATACAGTGAAGGAGTTTAAGCATGCATGGGATAGGTATAAGGCTATCCTAGATATAAGATAAGGTCAGGAACTAATGAAAGTATTACTTTACTGAGAGGGTAGTGGATGCATGGAATAGTCTTCCAGTAGAAGTGGTAGAGGTTAATACAGTGAAGGAGTTTAAGCATGCATGGGATAGGTATAAGGCTATCCTAGATATAAGATAAGGTCAGGGACTAATGAACGTATTACTTTACTGAGAGGGTATTGGATGTATGGAATAGTCTTCCAGTAGAAGTGGTAGAGGTTAATACAGTGAAGGAGTTTAAGCATGCATGGGATAGGTATAAGGCTATCCTAGATATAAGATAAGGCCAGGGACTAATGAACGTATTACTTTACTGAGAGGGTAGTGGATGTATGGAATAGTCTTCCAGTAGAAGTGGTAGAGGTTAATACAGTGAAGGAGTTTAAGCATGCATGGGATAGGTATAAGGCTATCCTAGATATAAGATAAGGCCAGGGACTAATGAACGTATTACTTTACTGAGAGGGTAGTGGATGTATGGAATAGTCTTCCAGTAGAAGTGGTAGAGGTTAATACAGTGAAGGAGTTTAAGCATGCGTGGGATAGGTATAAGGCTATCCTAGATATAAGATAAGGTCAGGGACTAATGAAAGTATTACATTACTGAGAGGGTAGTGGATGTATGGAATAGTCTTCCAGTAGAGGTGGTACGGGTTAATACAGTGAAGGAGTTTAAGCATGCATGGGATAGGTAAAAGGCTATCCTAGATATAAGATAAGGCCAGGGACTAATGAAAGTATTACTTTACTGAGAGGGTAGTGGATGTATGGAATAGTCTTCCAGTAGAAGTGGTAGAGGTTAATACAGTGAAGGAGTTTAAGCATGCATGGGATAGGTATAAGGCTATACTAGATATAAGATAAGGTCAGGGACTAATGAAAGTATTAAATTACTGAGAGGGTAGTGGATGCATGGAATAGCCTTCCAGTAGAAGTGGTAGAGGTTAATACAGTGAAGGAGTTTAAGCATGCATGGGATAGGTATAAGGCTATCCTAGATATAAGATAAGGCCAGGGACTAATGAACGTATTACTTTACTGAGAGGGTAGTGGATGTATGGAATAGTCTTCCAGTAGAAGTGGTAGAGGTTAATACAGTGAAGGAGTTTAAGCATGCATGGGATAGGTATAAGGCTATCCTAGATATAAGATAAGGCCAGGGACTAATGAACGTATTACTTTACTGAGAGGGTAGTGGATGTATGGAATAGTCTTCCAGTAGAAGTGGTAGAGGTTAATACAGTGAAGGAGTTTAAGCATGCATGGGATAGGTATAAGGCTATCCTAGATATAAGATAAGGCCAGGGACTAATGAACGTATTACTTTACTGAGAGGGTAGTGGATGTATGGAATAGTCTTCCAGTAGAAGTGGTAGAGGTTAATACAGTGAAGGAGTTTAAGCATGCATGGGATAGGTATAAGGCTATCCTAGATATAAGATAAGGCCAGGGACTAATGAAAGTATTACTTTACTGAGAGGGTAGTGGATGCATGGAATAGTCTTCCAGTATAAGTGGTAGAGGTTAATACAGTGAAGGAGTTTAAGCATGCGTGGGATAGGTATAAGGCTATCCTAGATATAAGATAAGGTCAGGGACTAATGAAAGTATTACTTTACTGAGAGGGTAGTGGATGCATGGAATAGTCTTCCAGTAGAAGTGGTAGAGGTTAATACAGTGAAGGAGTTTAAGCATGCATGGGATAGGTATAAGGCTATCCTAGATATAAGATAAGGTCAGGGACTAATGAACGTATTACTTTACTGAGAGGGTAGTGGATGTATGGAATAGTCTTCCAGTAGAAGTGGTAGAGGTTAATACAGTGAAGGAGTTTAAGCATGCATGGGATAGGTATAAGGCTATCCTAGATATAAGATAAGGCCAGGGACTAATGAACGTATTACTTTACTGAGAGGGTAGTGGATGTATGGAATAGTCTTCCAGTAGAAGTGGTAGAGGTTAATACAGTGAAGGAGTTTAAGCATGCATGGGATAGGTATAAGGCTATCCTAGATATAAGATAAGGCCAGGGACTAATGAAAGTATTACTTTACTGAGAGGGTAGTGGATGTATGGAATAGTCTTCCAGTAGAAGTGGTAGAGGTTAATACAGTGAAGGAGTTTAAGCATGCATGGGATAGGTATAAGGCTATCCTAGATATAAGATAAGGCCAGGGACTAATGAACGTATTACTTTACTGAGAGGGTAGTGGATGTATGGAATAGTCTTCCAGTAGAAGTGGTAGAGGTTAATACAGTGAAGGAGTTTAAGCATGCATGGGATAGGTATAAGGCTATCCTAGATATAAGATAAGGCCAGGGACTAATGAACGTATTACTTTACTGAGAGGGTAGTGGATGTATGGAATAGTCTTCCAGTAGAAGTGGTAGAGGTTAATACAGTGAAGGAGTTTAAGCATGCATGGGATAAGTATAAGGCTATCCTAGATATAAGATAAGGCCAGGGACTAATGAACGTATTACTTTACTGAGAGGGTAGTGGATGTATGGAATAGTCTTCCAGTAGAAGTGGTAGAGGTTAATACAGTGAAGGAGTTTAAGCATGCATGGGATAGGTATAAGGCTATCCTAGATATAAGATAAGGTCAGGAACTAATGAAAGTATTACTTTACTGAGAGGGTAGTGGATGCATGGAATAGTCTTCCAGTAGAAGTGGTAGAGGTTAATACAGTGAAGGAGTTTAAGCATGCATGGGATAGGTATAAGGCTATCCTAGATATAAGATAAGGTCAGGGACTAATGAACGTATTACTTTACTGAGAGGGTAGTGGATGTATGGAATAGTCTTCCAGTAGAAGTGGTAGAGGTTAATACAGTGAAGGAGTTTAAGCATGCGTGGGATAGGTATAAGGCTATCCTAGATATAAGATAAGGTCAGGGACTAATGAAAGTATTACATTACTGAGAGGGTAGTGGATGTATGGAATAGTCTTCCAGTAGAGGTGGTACGGGTTAATACAGTGAAGGAGTTTAAGCATGCATGGGATAGGTAAAAGGCTATCCTAGATATAAGATAAGGCCAGGGACTAATGAAAGTATTACTTTACTGAGAGGGTAGTGGATGTATGGAATAGTCTTCCAGTAGAAGTGGTAGAGGTTAATACAGTGAAGGAGTTTAAGCATGCATGGGATAGGTATAAGGCTATCCTAGATATAAGATAAGGTCAGGGACTAATGAAAGTATTACATTACTGAGAGGGTAGTGGATGTATGGAATAGTCTTCCAGTAGAAGTGGTAGAGGTTAATACAGTGAAGGAGTTTAAGCATGCGTGGGATAGGTATAAGGCTATCCTAGATATAAGATAAGGCCAGGGACTAATGAAAGTATTACATTACTGAGAGGGTAGTGGGTGCATGGAATAGTCTTTCAGTAGAAGTGGTAGAGGTTAATACAGTGGAGGAGTTTAAGCATGCATGGGATAGGTATAAGGCTATCCTAGATATAAGATAAGGTCAGGGACTAATGAAAGTATTACTTTACTGAGAGGGTAGTGGATGCATGGAATAGTCTTCCAGTAGAAGTGGTAGAGGTTAATACAGTGAAGGAGTTTAAGCATGCATGGGATAGGTATAAGGCTATCCTAGATATAAGATAAGGCCAGGGACTAATGAACGTATTACTTTACTGAGAGGGTAGTGGATGTATGGAATAGTCTTCCAGTAGAAGTGGTAGAGGTTAATACAGTGAAGGAGTTTAAGCATGCATGGGATAGGTATAAGGCTATCCTAGATATAAGATAAGGCCAGGGACTAATGAACGTATTACTTTACTGAGAGGGTAGTGGATGTATGGAATAGTCTTCCAGTAGAAGTGGTAGAGGTTAATACAGTGAAGGAGTTTAAGCATGCATGGGATAGGTATAAGGCTATCCTAGATATAAGATAAGGTCAGGGACTAATGAAAGTATTACATTACTGAGAGGGTAGTGGATGCATGGAATAGTCTTCCAGTAGAAGTGGTAGAGGTTAATACAGTGAAGGAGTTTAAGCATGCATGGGATAGGTATAAGGCTATCCTAGATATAAGATAAGGCCAGGGACTAATGAACGTATTACTTTACTGAGAGGGTAGTGGATGTATGGAATAGTCTTCCAGTAGAAGTGGTAGAGGTTAATACAGTGAAGGAGTTTAAGCATGCATGGGATAGGTATAAGGCTATCCTAGATATAAGATAAGGTCAGGGACTAATGAAAGTATTACTTTACTGAGAGGGTAGTGGATGCATGGAATAGTCTTCCAGTAGAGGTGGTACGGGTTAATACAGTGAAGGAGTTTAAGCATGCATGGGATAGGTATAAGGCTATCCTAGATATAAGATAAGGTCAGGGACTAATGAAAGTATTAAATTACTGAGAGGGTAGTGGATGCATGGAATAGCCTTCCAGTAGAAGTGGTAGAGGTTAATACAGTGAAGGAGTTTAAGCATGCATGGGATAGGTATAAGGCTATCCTAGATATAAGATAAGGCCAGGGACTAATGAAAGTATTACATTACTGAGAGGGTAGTGGATGTATGGAATAGTCTTCCAGTAGAAGTGGTAGAGGTTAATACAGTGAAGGAGTTTAAGCATGCATGGGATAGGTATAAGGCTATCCTAGATATAAGATAAGGCCAGGGACTAATGAACGTATTACTTTACTGAGAGGGTAGTGGATGTATGGAATAGTCTTCCAGTAGAAGTGGTAGAGGTTAATACAGTGAAGGAGTTTAAGCATGAATGGGATAGGTATAAGGCTATCCTAGATATAAGATAAGGCCAGGGACTAATGAAAGTATTACATTACTGAGAAGGTAGTGGATGTATGGAATAGTCTTCCAGTTGAAGTGGTAGAGGTTAACACAGTGAAGGAGTTTAAGCATGCATGGGATAGGTATAAGGCTATCCTAGATATAAGATAAGGCCAGGGACTAATGAACGTATTACTTTACTGAGAGGGTAGTGGATGTATGGAATAGTCTTCCAGTAGAAGTGGTAGAGGTTAATACAGTGAAGGAGTTTAAGCATGCGTGGGATAGGTATAAGGCTATCCTAGATATAAGATAAGGTCAGGGACTAATGAAAGTATTACATTACTGAGAGGGTAGTGGATGTATGGAATAGTCTTCCAGTAGAGGTGGTACGGGTTAATACAGTGAAGGAGTTTAAGCATGCATGGGATAGGTATAAGGCTATCCTAGATATAAGATAAGGCCAGGGACTAATGTAAGTATTACATTACTGAGAGGGTAGTGGATGTATGGAATAGTCTTCCAGTAGAAGTGGTAGAGGTTAATACAGTGAAGGAGTTTAAGCATGCGTGGGATAGGTATAAGGCTATCCTAGATATAAGATAAGGCCAGGGACTAATGAAAGTATTACTTTACTGAGAGGGTAGTGGATGCATGGAATAGCCTTCCAGTAGAAGTGGTAGAGGTTAATACAGTGAAGGAGTTTAAGCATGCATGGGATAGGTATAAGGCTATCCTAGATATAAGATAAGGTCAGGGACTAATGAAAGTATTACTTTACTGAGAGGGTAGTGGATGCATGGAATAGTCTTCCAGTAGAAGTGGTAGAGGTTAATACAGTGAAGGAGTTTAAGCATGCATGGGATAGGTATAAGGCTATCCTAGATATAAGATAAGGCCAGGGACTAATGAACGTATTACTTTACTGAGAGGGTAGTGGATGTATGGAATAGTCTTCCAGTAGAAGTGGTAGAGGTTAATACAGTGAAGGAGTTTAAGCATGCATGGGATAGGTATAAGGCTATCCTAGATATAAGATAAGGCCAGGGACTAATGAACGTATTACTTTACTGAGAGGGTAGTGGATGTATGGAATAGTCTTCCAGTAGAAGTGGTAGAGGTTAATACAGTGAAGGAGTTTAAGCATGCATGGGATAGGTATAAGGCTATCCTAGATATAAGATAAGGCCAGGGACTAATGAACGTATTACTTTACTGAGAGGGTAGTGGATGTATGGAATAGTCTTCCAGTAGAAGTGGTAGAGGTTAATACAGTGAAGGAGTTTAAGCATGCGTGGGATAGGTATAAGGCTATCCTAGATATAAGATAAGGTCAGGGACAAATGAAAGTATTACATTACTGAGAGGGTAGTGGATGTATGGAATAGTCTTCCAGTAGAGGTGGTACGGGTTAATACAGTGAAGGAGTTTAAGCATGCATGGGATAGGTAAAAGGCTATCCTAGATATAAGATAAGGCCAGGGACTAATGAAAGTATTACTTTACTGAGAGGGTAGTGGATGTATGGAATAGTCTTCCAGTAGAAGTGGTAGAGGTTAATACAGTGAAGGAGTGTAAGCATGCATGGGATAGGTATAAGGCTATCCTAGATATAAGATAAGGTCAGGGACTAATGAAAGTATTACATTACTGAGAGGGTAGTGGATGCATGGAATAGTCTTCCAGAAGAAGTGGTAGAGGTTAATACAGTGAAGGAGTTTAAGCATGCATGGGATAGGTATAAGGCTATCCTAGATATAAGATAAGGCCAGGGACTAATGAACGTATTACTTTACTGAGAGGGTAGTGGATGTATGGAATAGTCTTCCAGTAGAAGTGGTAGAGGTTAATACAGTGAAGGAGTTTAAGCATGCATGGGATAGGTATAAGGCTATCCTAGATATAAGATAAGGTCAGGGACTAATGAAAGTATTACTTTACTGAGAGGGTAGTGGATGCATGGAATAGTCTTCCAGTAGAGGTGGTACGGGTTAATACAGTGAAGGAGTTTAAGCATGCATGGGATAGGTATAAGGCTATCCTAGATATAAGATAAGGTCAGGGACTAATGAAAGTATTAAATTACTGAGAGGGTAGTGGATGCATGGAATAGCCTTCCAGTAGAAGTGGTAGAGGTTAATACAGTGAAGGAGTTTAAGCATGCATGGGATAGGTATAAGGCTATCCTAGATATAAGATAAGGCCAGGGACTAATGAACGTATTACTTTACTGAGAGGGTAGTGGATGTATGGAATAGTCTTCCAGTAGAAGTGGTAGAGGTTAATACAGTGAAGGAGTTTAAGCATGCATGGGATAGGTATAAGGCTATCCTAGATATAAGATAAGGCCAGGGACTAATGAACGTATTACTTTACTGAGAGGGTAGTGGATGTATGGAATAGTCTTCCAGTAGAAGTGGTAGAGGTTAATACAGTGAAGGAGTTTAAGCATGAATGGGATAGGTATAAGGCTATCCTAGATATAAGATAAGGCCAGGGACTAATGAAAGTATTACATTACTGAGAAGGTAGTGGATGTATGGAATAGTCTTCCAGTTGAAGTGGTAGAGGTTAACACAGTGAAGGAGTTTAAGCATGCATGGGATAGGTATAAGGCTATCCTAGATATAAGATAAGGCCAGGGACTAATGAACGTATTACTTTACTGAGAGGGTAGTGGATGTATGGAATAGTCTTCCAGTAGAAGTGGTAGAGGTTAATACAGTGAAGGAGTTTAAGCATGCGTGGGATAGGTATAAGGCTATCCTAGATATAAGATAAGGTCAGGGACTAATGAAAGTATTACATTACTGAGAGGGTAGTGGATGTATGGAATAGTCTTCCAGTAGAGGTGGTACGGGTTAATACAGTGAAGGAGTTTAAGCATGCATGGGATAGGTATAAGGCTATCCTAGATATAAGATAAGGCCAGGGACTAATGAAAGTATTACTTTACTGAGAGGGTAGTGGATGTATGGAATAGTCTTCCAGTAGAAGTGGTAGAGGTTAATACAGTGAAGGAGTTTAAGCATGCATGGGATAGGTATAAGGCTATCCTAGATATAAGATAAGGCCAGGGACTAATGAACGTATTACTTTACTGAGAGGGTAGTGGATGTATGGAATAGTCTTCCAGTAGAAGTGGTAGAGGTTAATACAGTGAAGGAGTTTAAGCATGCATGGGATAGGTATAAGGCTATCCTAGATATAAGATAAGGCCAGGGACTAATGAAAGTATTACTTTACTGAGAGGGTAGTGGATGCATGGAATAGTCTTCCAGTATAAGTGGTAGAGGTTAATACAGTGAAGGAGTTTAAGCATGCATGGGATAGGTATAAGGCTATCCTAGATATAAGATAAGGCCAGGGACTAATGAAAGTATTACTTTACTGAGAGGGTAGTGGATGCATGGAATAGTCTTCCATTAGAAGTGGTAGAGGTTAATACAGTGAAGGAGTTTAAGCATGCATGGGATCGGTATAAGGCTATCCTAGATATAAGATAAGGTCAGGGACTAATGAAAGTATTACATTACTGAGAGGGTAGTGGATGTATGGAATAGTCTTCCAGCAGAGGTGGTACGGGTTAATACAGTGAAGGAGTTTAAGCATGCATGGGATAGGTATAAGGCTATCCTAGATATAAGATAAGGCCAGGGACTAATGAAAGTATTACATTACTGAGAGGGTAGTGGATGTATGGAATAGTCTTCCAGTAGAAGTGGTAGAGGTTAATACAGTGAAGGAGTTTAAGCATGCGTGGGATAGGTATAAGGCTATCCTAGATATAAGATAAGGCCAGGGACTAATGAAAGTATTACTTTACTGAGAGGGTAGTGGATGCATGGAATAGTCTTCCAGTAGAAGTGGTAGAGGTTAATACAGTGAAGGAGTTTAAGCATGCATGGGATAGGTATAAGGCTATCCTAGATATAAGATAAGGTCAGGGACTAATGAAAGTATTACTTTACTGAGAGGGTAGTGGATGCATGGAATAGTCTTCCAGTAGAAGTGGTAGAGGTTAATACAGTGAAGGAGTTTAAGCATGCATGGGATAGGTATAAGGCTATCCTAGATATAAGATAAGGCCAGGGACTAATGAACGTATTACTTTACTGAGAGGGTAGTGGATGTATGGAATAGGCTTCCAGTAGAAGTGGTAGAGGTTAATACAGTGAAGGAGTTTAAGCATGCATGGGATAGGTATAAGGCTATCCTAGATATAAGATAAGGCCAGGGACTAATGAACGTATTACTTTACTGAGAGGGTAGTGGATGTATGGAATAGTCTTCCAGTAGAAGTGGTAGAGGTTAATACAGTGAAGGAGTTTAAGCATGCATGGGATAGGTATAAGGCTATCCTAGATATAAGATAAGGCCAGGGACTAATGAACGTATTACTTTACTGAGAGGGTAGTGGATGTATGGAATAGTCTTCCAGTAGAAGTGGTAGAGGTTAATACAGTGAAGGAGTTTAAGCATGCGTGGGATAGGTATAAGGCTATCCTAGATATAAGATAAGGTCAGGGACTAATGAAAGTATTACATTACTGAGAGGGTAGTGGATGTATGGAATAGTCTTCCAGTAGAGGTGGTACGGGTTAATACAGTGAAGGAGTTTAAGCATGCATGGGATAGGTATAAGGCTATCCTAGATATAAGATAAGGCCAGGGACTAATGAACGTATTACTTTACTGAGAGGGTAGTGGATGTATGGAATAGTCTTCCAGTAGAAGTGGTAGAGGTTAATACAGTGTAGGAGTTTAAGCATGCATGGGATAGGTATAAGGCTATCCTAGATATAAGATAAGGCCAGGGACTAATGAAAGTATTACTTTACTGAGAGGGTAGTGGATGCATGGAATAGTCTTCCAGTATAAGTGGTAGAGGTTAATACAGTGAAGGAGTTTAAGCATGCGTGGGATAGGTATAAGGCTATCCTAGATATAAGATAAGGTCAGGGACTAATGAAAGTATTACTTTACTGAGAGGGTAGTGGATGCATGGAATAGTCTTCCAGTAGAAGTGGTAGAGGTTAATACAGTGAAGGAGTTTAAGCATGCATGGGATAGGTATAAGGCTATCCTAGATATAAGATAAGGTCAGGGACTAATGAACGTATTACTTTACTGAGAGGGTAGTGGATGTATGGAATAGTCTTCCAGTAGAAGTGGTAGAGGTTAATACAGTGAAGGAGTTTAAGCATGCATGGGATAGGTATAAGGCTATCCTAGATATAAGATAAGGCCAGGGACTAATGAACGTATTACTTTACTGAGAGGGTAGTGGATGTATGGAATAGTCTTCCAGTAGAAGTGGTAGAGGTTAATACAGTGAAGGAGTTTAAGCATGCATGGGATAGGTATAAGGCTATCCTAGATATAAGATAAGGCCAGGGACTAATGAAAGTATTACTTTACTGAGAGGGTAGTGGATGTATGGAATAGTCTTCCAGTAGAAGTGGTAGAGGTTAATACAGTGAAGGAGTTTAAGCATGCATGGGATAGGTATAAGGCTATCCTAGATATAAGATAAGGCCAGGGACTAATGAACGTATTACTTTACTGAGAGGGTAGTGGATGTATGGAATAGTCTTCCAGTAGAAGTGGTAGAGGTTAATACAGTGAAGGAGTTTAAGCATGCATGGGATAGGTATAAGGCTATCCTAGATATAAGATAAGGTCAGGAACTAATGAAAGTATTACTTTACTGAGAGGGTAGTGGATGCATGGAATAGTCTTCCAGTAGAAGTGGTAGAGGTTAATACAGTGAAGGAGTTTAAGCATGCATGGGATAGGTATAAGGCTATCCTAGATATAAGATAAGGTCAGGGACTAATGAACGTATTACTTTACTGAGAGGGTATTGGATGTATGGAATAGTCTTCCAGTAGAAGTGGTAGAGGTTAATACAGTGAAGGAGTTTAAGCATGCATGGGATAGGTATAAGGCTATCCTAGATATAAGATAAGGCCAGGGACTAATGAACGTATTACTTTACTGAGAGGGTAGTGGATGTATGGAATAGTCTTCCAGTAGAAGTGGTAGAGGTTAATACAGTGAAGGAGTTTAAGCATGCATGGGATAGGTATAAGGCTATCCTAGATATAAGATAAGGCCAGGGACTAATGAACGTATTACTTTACTGAGAGGGTAGTGGATGTATGGAATAGTCTTCCAGTAGAAGTGGTAGAGGTTAATACAGTGAAGGAGTTTAAGCATGCGTGGGATAGGTATAAGGCTATCCTAGATATAAGATAAGGTCAGGGACTAATGAAAGTATTACATTACTGAGAGGGTAGTGGATGTATGGAATAGTCTTCCAGTAGAGGTGGTACGGGTTAATACAGTGAAGGAGTTTAAGCATGCATGGGATAGGTAAAAGGCTATCCTAGATATAAGATAAGGCCAGGGACTAATGAAAGTATTACTTTACTGAGAGGGTAGTGGATGTATGGAATAGTCTTCCAGTAGAAGTGGTAGAGGTTAATACAGTGAAGGAGTTTAAGCATGCATGGGATAGGTATAAGGCTATCCTAGATATAAGATAAGGTCAGGGACTAATGAAAGTATTAAATTACTGAGAGGGTAGTGGATGCATGGAATAGCCTTCCAGTAGAAGTGGTAGAGGTTAATACAGTGAAGGAGTTTAAGCATGCATGGGATAGGTATAAGGCTATCCTAGATATAAGATAAGGCCAGGGACTAATGAACGTATTACTTTACTGAGAGGGTAGTGGATGTATGGAATAGTCTTCCAGTAGAAGTGGTAGAGGTTAATACAGTGAAGGAGTTTAAGCATGCATGGGATAGGTATAAGGCTATCCTAGATATAAGATAAGGCCAGGGACTAATGAACGTATTACTTTACTGAGAGGGTAGTGGATGTATGGAATAGTCTTCCAGTAGAAGTGGTAGAGGTTAATACAGTGAAGGAGTTTAAGCATGCGTGGGATAGGTATAAGGCTATCCTAGATATAAGATAAGGTCAGGGACTAATGAAAGTATTACATTACTGAGAGGGTAGTGGATGTATGGAATAGTCTTCCAGTAGAGGTGGTACGGGTTAATACAGTGAAGGAGTTTAAGCATGCATGGGATAGGTAAAAGGCTATCCTAGATATAAGATAAGGCCAGGGACTAATGAAAGTATTACTTTACTGAGAGGGTAGTGGATGTATGGAATAGTCTTCCAGTAGAAGTGGTAGAGGTTAATACAGTGAAGGAGTTTAAGCATGCATGGGATAGGTATAAGGCTATCCTAGATATAAGATAAGGCCAGGGACTAATGAACGTATTACTTTACTGAGAGGGTAGTGGATGTATGGAATAGTCTTCCAGTAGAAGTGGTAGAGGTTAATACAGTGAAGGAGTTTAAGCATGCATGGGATAGGTATAAGGCTATCCTAGATATAAGATAAGGCCAGGGACTAATGAAAGTATTACTTTACTGAGAGGGTAGTGGATGCATGGAATAGTCTTCCAGTATAAGTGGTAGAGGTTAATACAGTGAAGGAGTTTAAGCATGCGTGGGATAGGTATAAGGCTATCCTAGATATAAGATAAGGTCAGGGACTAATGAAAGTATTACTTTACTGAGAGGGTAGTGGATGCATGGAATAGTCTTCCAGTAGAAGTGGTAGAGGTTAATACAGTGAAGGAGTTTAAGCATGCATGGGATAGGTATAAGGCTATCCTAGATATAAGATAAGGTCAGGGACTAATGAACGTATTACTTTACTGAGAGGGTAGTGGATGTATGGAATAGTCTTCCAGTAGAAGTGGTAGAGGTTAATACAGTGAAGGAGTTTAAGCATGCATGGGATAGGTATAAGGCTATCCTAGATATAAGATAAGGCCAGGGACTAATGAACGTATTACTTTACTGAGAGGGTAGTGGATGTATGGAATAGTCTTCCAGTAGAAGTGGTAGAGGTTAATACAGTGAAGGAGTTTAAGCATGCATGGGATAGGTATAAGGCTATCCTAGATATAAGATAAGGCCAGGGACTAATGAACGTATTACTTTACTGAGAGGGTAGTGGATGTATGGAATAGTCTTCCAGTAGAAGTGGTAGAGGTTAATACAGTGAAGGAGTTTAAGCATGCGTGGGATAGGTATAAGGCTATCCTAGATATAAGATAAGGTCAGGGACTAATGAAAGTATTACATTACTGAGAGGGTAGTGGATGTATGGAATAGTCTTCCAGTAGAGGTGGTACGGGTTAATACAGTGAAGGAGTTTAAGCATGCATGGGATAGGTAAAAGGCTATCCTAGATATAAGATAAGGCCAGGGACTAATGAAAGTATTACTTTACTGAGAGGGTAGTGGATGTATGGAATAGTCTTCCAGTAGAAGTGGTAGAGGTTAATACAGTGAAGGAGTTTAAGCATGCATGGGATAGGTATAAGGCTATCCTAGATATAAGATAAGGCCAGGGACTAATGAACGTATTACTTTACTGAGAGGGTAGTGGATGTATGGAATAGTCTTCCAGTAGAAGTGGTAGAGGTTAATACAGTGAAGGAGTTTAAGCATGCATGGGATAGGTATAAGGCTATCCTAGATATAAGATAAGGCCAGGGACTAATGAAAGTATTACTTTACTGAGAGGGTAGTGGATGCATGGAATAGTCTTCCAGTATAAGTGGTAGAGGTTAATACAGTGAAGGAGTTTAAGCATGCGTGGGATAGGTATAAGGCTATCCTAGATATAAGATAAGGTCAGGGACTAATGAAAGTATTACTTTACTGAGAGGGTAGTGGATGCATGGAATAGTCTTCCAGTAGAAGTGGTAGAGGTTAATACAGTGAAGGAGTTTAAGCATGCATGGGATAGGTATAAGGCTATCCTAGATATAAGATAAGGTCAGGGACTAATGAACGTATTACTTTACTGAGAGGGTAGTGGATGTATGGAATAGTCTTCCAGTAGAAGTGGTAGAAGTGGTAGAGGTTAATACAGTGAAGGAGTTTAAGCATGCATGGGATAGGTATAAGGCTATCCTAGATATAAGATAAGGCCAGGGACTAATGAACGTATTACTTTACTGAGAGGGTAGTGGATGTATGGAATAGTCTTCCAGTAGAAGTGGTAGAGGTTAATACAGTGAAGGAGTTTAAGCATGCATGGGATAGGTATAAGGCTATCCTAGATATAAGATAAGGCCAGGGACTAATGAACGTATTACTTTACTGAGAGGGTAGTGGATGTATGGAATAGTCTTCCAGTAGAAGTGGTAGAAGTTAATACAGTGAAGGAGTTTAAGCATGCATGGGATAGGTATAAGGCTATCCTAGATATAAGATAAGGCCAGGGACTAATGAAAGTATTACTTTACTGAGAGGGTAGTGGATGCATGGAATAGTCTTCCAGTATAAGTGGTAGAGGTTAATACAGTGAAGGAGTTTAAGCATGCGTGGGATAGGTATAAGGCTATCCTAGATATAAGATAAGGTCAGGGACTAATGAAAGTATTACTTTACTGAGAGGGTAGTGGATGCATGGAATAGTCTTCCAGTAGAAGTGGTAGAGGTTAATACAGTGAAGGAGTTTAAGCATGCATGGGATAGGTATAAGGCTATCCTAGATATAAGATAAGGCCAGGGACTAATGAACGTATTACTTTACTGAGAGGGTAGTGGATGTATGGAATAGTCTTCCAGTAGAAGTGGTAGAGGTTAATACAGTGAAGGAGTTTAAGCATGCATGGGATAGGTATAAGGCTATCCTAGATATAAGATAAGGCCAGGGACTAATGAACGTATTACTTTACTGAGAGGGTAGTGGATGTATGGAATAGTCTTCCAGTAGAAGTGGTAGAGGTTAATACAGTGAAGGAGTTTAAGCATGCATGGGATAGGTATAAGGCTATCCTAGATATAAGATAAGGCCAGGGACTAATGAACGTATTACTTTACTGAGAGGGTAGTGGATGTATGGAATAGTCTTCCAGTAGAAGTGGTAGAGGTTAATACAGTGAAGGAGTTTAAGCATGCATGGGATAGGTATAAGGCTATCCTAGATATAAGATAAGGTCAGGAACTAATGAAAGTATTACTTTACTGAGAGGGTAGTGGATGCATGGAATAGTCTTCCAGTAGAAGTGGTAGAGGTTAATACAGTGAAGGAGTTTAAGCATGCATGGGATAGGTATAAGGCTATCCTAGATATAAGATAAGGCCAGGGACTAATGAACGTATTACTTTACTGAGAGGGTAGTGGATGTATGGAATAGTCTTCCAGTAGAAGTGGTAGAGGTTAATACAGTGAAGGAGTTTAAGCATGCATGGGATAGGTATAAGGCTATCCTAGATATAAGATAAGGCCAGGGACTAATGAACGTATTACTTTACTGAGAGGGTAGTGGATGTATGGAATAGTCTTCCAGTAGAAGTGGTAGAGGTTAATACAGTGAAGGAGTTTAAGCATGCGTGGGATAGGTATAAGGCTATCCTAGATATAAGATAAGGTCAGGGACTAATGAAAGTATTACATTACTGAGAGGGTAGTGGATGTATGGAATAGTCTTCCAGTAGAGGTGGTACGGGTTAATACAGTGAAGGAGTTTAAGCATGCATGGGATAGGTAAAAGGCTATCCTAGATATAAGATAAGGCCAGGGACTAATGAAAGTATTACTTTACTGAGAGGGTAGTGGATGTATGGAATAGTCTTCCAGTAGAAGTGGTAGAGGTTAATACAGTGAAGGAGTTTAAGCATGCATGGGATAGGTATAAGGCTATCCTAGATATAAGATAAGGTCAGGGACTAATGAAAGTATTAAATTACTGAGAGGGTAGTGGATGCATGGAATAGCCTTCCAGTAGAAGTGGTAGAGGTTAATACAGTGAAGGAGTTTAAGCATGCATGGGATAGGTATAAGGCTATCCTAGATATAAGATAAGGCCAGGGACTAATGAAAGTATTACATTACTGAGAGGGTAGTGGATGCATGGAATAGTCTTCCAGTAGAAGTAGTAGAGGTTAATACAGTGAAGGAGTTTAAGCATGCATGGGATAGGTATAAGGCTATCCTAGATATAAGATAAGGTCAGGGACTAATGAAAGTATTACTTTACTGAGAGGGTAGTGGATGCATGGAATAGCCTTCCAGTAGAAGTGGTAGAGGTTAATACAGTGAAGGAGTTTAAGCATGCATGGGATAGGTATAAGGCTATCCTAGATATAAGATAAGGTCAGGGACTAATGAAAGTATTACTTTACTGAGAGGGTAGTGGATGCATGGAATAGTCTTCCAGTAGAAGTGGTAGAGGTTAATACAGTGAAGGAGTTTAAGCATGCATGGGATAGGTATAAGGCTATCCTAGATATAAGATAAGGCCAGGGACTAATGAACGTATTACTTTACTGAGAGGGTAGTGGATGTATGGAATAGTCTTCCAGTAGAAGTGGTAGAGGTTAATACAGTGAAGGAGTTTAAGCATGCATGGGATAGGTATAAGGCTATCCTAGATATAAGATAAGGCCAGGGACTAATGAACGTATTACTTTACTGAGAGGGTAGTGGATGTATGGAATAGTCTTCCAGTAGAAGTGGTAGAGGTTAATACAGTGAAGGAGTTTAAGCATGCGTGGGATAGGTATAAGGCTATCCTAGATATAAGATAAGGTCAGGGACTAATGAAAGTATTACATTACTGAGAGGGTAGTGGATGTATGGAATAGTCTTCCAGTAGAGGTGGTACGGGTTAATACAGTGAAGGAGTTTAAGCATGCATGGGATAGGTATAAGGCTATCCTAGATATAAGATAAGGCCAGGGACTAATGAAAGTATTACATTACTGAGAGGGTAGTGGATGTATGGAATAGTCTTCCAGTAGAAGTGGTAGAGGTTAATACAGTGAAGGAGTTTAAGCATGCATGGGATAGGTATAAGGCTATCCTAGATATAAGATAAGGTCAGGGACTAATGGAAATATTACATTACTGAGAGGGTAGTGGATGTATGGAATAGTCTTCCAGTAGAAGTGGTAGAGGTTAATACAGTGAAGGAGTTTAAGCATGCGTGGGATAGGTATAAGGCTATCCTAGATATAAGATAAGGTCAGGGACTAATGAAAGTATTACATTACTGAGAGGGTAGTGGATGCATGGAATAGTCTTCCAGTAGAAGTGGTAGAGGTTAATACAGTGAAGGAGTTTAAGCATGCGTGGGATAGGTATAAGGCTATCCTAGATATAAGATAAGGCCAGGGACTAATGAACGTATTACTTTACTGAGAGGGTAGTGGATGTATGGAATAGTCTTCCAGTAGAAGTGGTAGAGGTTAATACAGTGAAGGAGTTTAAGCATGCATGGGATAGGTATAAGGCTATCCTAGATATAAGATAAGGCCAGGGACTAATGAAAGTATTATGTTACTGAGAGGGTAGTGGATGTATGGAATAGTCTTCCAGTAGAAGTGGTAGAGGTTAATACAGTGAAGGAGTTTAAGCATGCGTGGGATAGGTATAAGGCTATCCCAGATATAAGATAAGGCCAGGGACTAATGAAAGTATTACATTACTGAGAGGGTAGTGGATGCATGGAATAGTCTTCCAGTAGAAGTGGTAGAGGTTAATACAGTGAAGGAGTTTAAGCATGCATGGGATAGGTATAAGGCTATCCTACATATAAGATAAGGCCAGGGACTAATGAAAGTATTACATTACTGAGAGGGTAGTGGATGCATGGAATAGTCTTCCAGTAGAAGTGATAGAGGTTAATACAGTGAAGGAGTTTAAGCATGCGTGGGATAGGTATAAGGCTATCCTAGATATAAGATAAGGCCAGGGTCTAATGAAAGTATTACATTACTGAGAGGGTAGTGGATGCATGGAATAGTCTTCCAGTAGAAGTGGTGGAGGTTAATACAGTGAAGGAGTTTAAGCATGCGTGGGATAGATATAAGGCTATCCTAGATATAAGATAAGGCCAGGGTCTAATGAAAGTATTACATTACTGAGAGGGTAGTGGATGCATGGAATAGTCTTCCAGTAGAAGTGGTGGAGATTAATACAGTGAAGGAGTTTAAGCATGCGTGGGATAGGTATAAGGCTATCCTAGATATAAGATAAGGCCAGGGACTAATGAAAGTATTACATTACTGAGAGGGTTGTGGATGTATGGAATAGTCTTCCAGTAGAAGTGGTAGAGGTTAATACAGTGAAGGAGTTTACGCATGCATGGGATAGGTATAAGGCTATCCTAGATATAAGATAAGACCAGGGACTAATGATAGTATTACTTTACTGAGAGGGTAGTGGATGCATGGGATAGTCTTCCAGTAGAAGTGGTAGAGGTTAATACAGTGAAGGAGTTTAAGCATGCGTGGGATAGGTATAAGGCTATCCTAGATATAAGATAAGGCCAGGGACCAATGAAAGTATTACATTACTGAGAGGGTAGTGGATGTATGGAATAGTCTTCCAGTAGAGGTGGTAGAGGTTAATACAGTGAAGGAGTTTAAGCATGCATGGGATAGGTATAAGGCTATCCTAGATATAAGATAAGCCCAGGGACTAATGAAAGTATTACTTTACTGAGAGGGTAGTGGATGTATGGAATAGTCTTCCAGTAGAAGTGGTAGAGGTTAATACAGTGAAGGAGTTTGAGCATGCATGGGATAGGTATAAGGCTATCCTAGATATAAGATAAGGCCAGGGACTAATGAAAGTATTACATTACTGAGAGGGTAGTGGATGTATGGAATAGACTTCCAGTAGAAGTAGTAGAGGTTAATACAGTGAAAGAGTTTAAGCATGCATGGGATAGGTATAAGGCTATCCTGGATATAAGATAAGGTCAGGGACTAATGAAAGTATTACATTACTGAGAGGGTAGTGGATGTATGGAATAGTCTTCCAGTAGAAGTGGTAGAGGTTAATACAGTGAAGGAGTTTAAGCATGCATGGGATAGGTATAAGGCTATCCTAGATATAAGATAAGGCCAGGGACTAATGAAAGTATTACATTACTGAGAGGGTAGTGGATGCATGGAATAGTCTTCCAGTAGAAGTGGTAGAGGTTAATACAGTGAAGGAGTTTAAGCATGCGTGGGATAGGTATAAGGCTATCCTAGATATAAGATAAGGTCAGGGACTAATGAAAGTATTACTTTACTGAGAGGGTAGTGGATGTATGGAATAGTCTTCCAGTAGAAGTGGTAGAGGTTAATACAGTGAAGGAGTTTAAGCATGCATGGGATAGGTAGAAGGCTATCCTAGATATAAGATAAGGTCAGGGACTAATGAAAGTATTACATTACTGAGAGGGTAGTGGATGTATGGAATAGTCTTCCAGTAGAAGTGGTAGAGGTTAATACAGTGAAGGAGTTTAAGCATGCATGGGATAGGTATAAGGCTATCCTAGATATAAGATAAGGCCAGGGACTAATGAAAGTATTACTTTACTGAGAGGGTAGTGGATGTATGGAATAGTCTTCCAGTAGAAGTGGTAGAGGTTAATACAGTGAAGGAGTTTAAGCATGCGTGGGATAGGTATAAGGCTATCCTAGATATAAGATAAGGTCAGGGACTAATGAAAGTATTACTTTACTGAGAGGGTAGTGGGTGCATGTAATAGTCTTCCAGTAGAAGTGGTAGAGGTTAATACAGTGAAGGAGTTTAAGCATGCATGGGATAGGTATAAGGCTATCCTAGATATAAGATAAAGCCAGGGACTAATGAAAGTATTACTGTACTGAGAGGGTAGTGGATGTATGGAATAGTCTTCCAGTAGAAGGGGTAGAGGTTAATACAGTGAAGGAGATTAAGCATGCATGGGATAGGTATAAGGCTATCCTAGATATAAGATAAGACCAGGGACTAATGATAGTATTACTTTACTGAGAGGGTAGTGGATGCATGGGATAGTCTTCCAGTAGAAGTGGTAGAGGTTAATACAGTGAAGGAGTTTAAGCATGCGTGGGATAGGTATAAGGCTATCCTAGATATAAGATAAGGCCAGGGACCAATGAAAGTATTACATTACTGAGAGGGTAGTGGATGTATGGAATAGTCTTCCAGTAGAGGTGGTAGAGGTTAATACAGTGAAGGAGTTTAAGCATGCATGGGATAGGTATAAGGCTATCCTAGATATAAGATAAGCCCAGGGACTAATGAAAGTATTACTTTACTGAGAGGGTAGTGGATGTATGGAATAGTCTTCCAGTAGAAGTGGTAGAGGTTAATACAGTGAAGGAGTTTGAGCATGCATGGGATAGGTATAAGGCTATCCTAGATATAAGATAAGGCCAGGGACTAATGAAAGTATTACATTACTGAGAGGGTAGTGGATGTATGGAATAGACTTCCAGTAGAAGTAGTAGAGGTTAATACAGTGAAAGAGTTTAAGCATGCATGGGATAGGTATAAGGCTATCCTGGATATAAGATAAGGTCAGGGACTAATGAAAGTATTACTTTACTGAGAGGGTAGTGGATGTATAGAATAGTCTTCCAGTAGAAGTGGTAGAGGTTAATACAGTGAAGGAGTTTAAGCATGCATGGGATAGGTAGAAGGCTATCCTAGATATAAGATAAGGTCAGGGACTAATGAAAGTATTACTTTACTGAGAGGGTAGTGGATGTATGGAATAGTCTTCCAGTAGAAGTGGTAGAGGTTAATACAGTGAAGGAGTTTAAGTATGCGTGGGATAGGTATAAGGCTATCCTAGATATAAGATAAGGTCAGGGACTAATGAAAGTATTACTTTACTGAGAGGGTAGTGGGTGCATGTAATAGTCTTCCAGTAGAAGTGGTAGAGGTTAATACAGTGAAGGAGTTTAAGCATGCATGGGATAGGTATAAGGCTATCCTAGATATAAGATAAGGTCAGGGACTAATGAAAGTATTACATTACTGAGAGGGTAGTGGATGTATGGAATAGTCTTCCAGTAGAAGTGGTAAAGGTTAATCCAGTGAAGCAGTTTAAGCATGCATGGGATAGGTATAAGGCTATCCTAGATATAAGATAAGGCCAGGGATTAATGAAAGGATTCAGATTTTTTTAGGCAGAGATTGAGCCAAATGATTCTTATCTGCCAATACATGATGCTCAGTTTCTATGTCTATAAACCATTGTGTACATACACCCATCAATATTTTCCCGGACCCCCCTTTGTAGTAGGTGGGTCCTTTGCTGGAGTTTAAAGATGTGAACATTGTGGAGTATAGGTGCTTAATTTTAAAATTTGTCTAATCCATGGTGGGTTTCTTGTCCTTTGTCCCTTACAGCTCTACAGCAGTTAGATCTTCATCTCCATTTTGGGTCAGGTCCAGTATTGGCCACCGATACAAAGCATGGATTCCTTGTGCACTGGCGGGCTCACCAGAGACCCCTCAGCATGACATGCCCTCACTTACAGGAGCTACACTACATTGCTAACGAGCTGGATGGGATCGGGGGACGAAGAGAGAATCTAGTGATTGTTATAAACTGCATGGCCCATTTCATCCCATTCCCAGTAAGTGTTTACGTCCGGAGAATGCAAGGTATTCGCAATGCAGTCGTTCGGCTGCTAAATCGAAGCCCCCAGACTAAGGTCATTATAAAATCTGGGAACACAGGGTACCTGTACATCCATGGCAGCGACTGGCTGTCCCTTCAGCTGGACACAGTGATGAGGATCATGTTCTCGGGAGTGCCGGTTACATTGCTGGACTCCTGGCAGATGACCTCCTGTCACCACTCACCCAGAAACATTCATCCTGGAAAGGTCATCGTCAAGAATGAGGTGGACCTGATGCTCTCTTTCATCTGTCCTCAATGAGACTCCTCTGTCATTTTTAACAGGGATCGACCCAGTGTCTATAGCAAGGTCTATAAAGAACATCATGAAATGATCTCTCACAAAGCCTGGAAATTGTCAAATGTCACAGAAGCCTCCGTGTCCAAGGCTTAGGGAGAGGACAAATGGCCAAATAGACTAGGGACCCTGTCTATGTATATGTTAGGTTTGGGGGTACACACTTTGGGGGCAGTAGTGGCAGCATGTTTTCACTACACCTGGACTTCTAACACAGGGTGCCCAGGACAAGCTCACACAGATGTTAGCCAGGATGTGTACCCTGGGAGGGCCAAGTCATTGTTGAAAGGGACCAATACACAGGGGGTCTCTATCTGCAAGTTTCTGGTATACAGCAATGTATAACCCTGATTTTGATTCACGTGGTGGGAGTTGGTAACACATCAGCAAACGCGTTCGGAGAGTAACTCAAGTCTGACACAAAGGCCGTTCCTTAAGTAACTGAAGCTTATTGTTTGGACAAGCACTTATATAGAAGCAACAAGGCGTTGGCTAGTGTAACATCATTGGTTAATATTTGGTACATAAAATGGAGTACAAAAAGGGTGTAGACATAGAATACATAAGTGTTACAAATATATATCATATATATTTATAGAATTAACTAAAAGGAATATATCTTTGGTTCTTTCCTCTTTCTCTCCAGCCCTAACTGAACAGATAAGATATAGTTAGATTTATAGTTACCAAGGACTAACTGTCTGTGTGTAACTTATGTGGTAGACACAGATGAAGAATGTGCTCCCTCCAAGAGGGGATGGGGGTTTAACCCTTCCCTGAAGTTAACTCTTCCAATGCTGAATTAACTCTTGTTATGCTGTTAACACAATAAATATGAGTTAACCCTAACAGGTACGATTCATTTTCTGGTTACTATCAAGTGCCATTAATTCTTATTCAACCACATTTTGAAAAAGCTTGATACTTTCTCCCTGAGAGTTTATAGGATAACATTTATATTTTCCATTAAACAAATGTTTGCGTGTAACTGCCATTATATTCTGGACTCTGTCAGTATCCATTTTTAAACTCTCTAGGGTAGCAAGGACACAGCTGTCTTAAAAGTCATATTCCTTTCCTTTACCTGATCGAAAAATACTTTTACTATCAGCCTTTGACAAAAAAGCATTGTCAACATTCTGCACAAGGCTCAATATTGATTACATTCGAAACTATCATTATCAAGGCAAACCGATGTCATTGTGTAGGGAACAGTATCTTGCTTGCCTATTTTATTATACTGAATTTCTTCGGTGGAGGATGTCGCCTTAGCGGCAGATCACCTGCTCAGGTGTTTACACAATGTGTGGAGTGGATTGGGCACACGACTAATCTACTTTTGTTTGTTTTATGCATTTCATTCAACCCTGCTATTCATAAGTAAAAACCTCACACACAAATAAACAGATATACATTTAAAAATACATTTTGAAAGTTATTAATATTGTGTAAAACCTGTATATTTTAGCTTGGAGATAATTGAGCTGATACAAAGGTTAACTCAATTATCTCCCAAGCAGAGGAATGTACTGTAATTACTAGGATCCAAGTCTTTGTCCTATTCCCTGTGCTTTCCCCAAGTTAAGATTGGATCCTATCCTTTAATCCCTGTCATTATTGTCACCTTTCCCATTGTCTTATGTAAGTCATTTAGTTTCCTGTATGTATCTGAACTGTATATATTCTGTGTTTCTGAATCAATAAACAGTTCTGGTCAGTTCTCCTTCACCCTTCAAACGTAGCCTTGTCTCGTTCTTGAAAGGGAACCTGCCCAGCATAATCACTAGCTCTTTTAAGAGCTTGTTCTTCCCTACACGGTCCAAACATGACCCGGAGGAAGCCTTTCAGAGGCGAAACGGCCGTCGGTCTGGCGTGAGCATTACACTGGTCCTGCGGGAAGTAACACTATACAGTCACTAACTTTGAGAAATGCGGACGGCAGATTGTCCTTAATTTACTGGAGACGCAGTGGCATTACTGAAGAGATTATCCGATACCTCGAGGTCCTTTACCTACCTCATCTGTGGAGTTGTTGGAGCCGGTGGGCTGTGATTTAACATATGTTGATCGAGGGAGGAGTATTGGAGTTAATCAAACCAACTACTTGAGTTGTGAATCTCTGCAAGTATCTCATGTTTATTTCCACATTTATTAAGTGGTTACTGCAGCTCTGTGACATTATTACGCCTGATACAATATTTCTGCATTCTCATTAGTACATGGACACTTGGTTTTAGCATTTGCAGTGTGCTTTGCTACTATAACCCTCATTATGCAGCAATCAGTTTGAGTACATCAGAGACTATTTTGCACCCGTCTTTCCCCTGTGCTGCTGATTGATTTATTAGATGCAATTGCCCTTTCCACTGCAATACTTTCTCCATGTCTTGTTAACACATTTATTTCTGACAGTGGACGCACTGTTACAGATTGTGCTATATCCTGCAGGATTGTGTATATATATTGTGCTTTTGTATTTGTAATAGTTTGTGTAATATTGTGTGTGGTGTATGAAGTTGTTGGTACACCTCCCACCTTTTGGCCCCTTTCCCCCTTCTTTTTCTGGGGGTTCTTTTTAGTAATTTGACATTAATAAATTTTTATATTAGACTTTTTACTCAGTATATGATTGTCCAATTGTGATTTGCCTGAGTGCCTAAATGAACTTTCTTTGGAGAGTGTCCTTTTTAGGCTCCCTCTAAGTTTTTCATGTTTAGTAGAGTTCATGGGCACCCACCTTCCACCGTGTATTGTTATTTTTGGCGGTGATTTAGGAAGGTGAGTAATTAATATTATTTGGTGCAGCAGGGCAGCATTTTGTTTATGCCTGCTGCTAACCCTTAGTCCTTTTTGGGAAATCAGCACTGGGCCCCCACTGATTGCCCAGAATTTCTGAAATTCTAGACACTCACTGTTTTGATGGGCATCCTCAAGAAGCCCTCATTCCGCTCCTACTGGAGCACGAGGGCTATATGCAGTACCCCTATCCCCCAGATAATGCATAGGCTGCATGCTGAAACGCTCCTGCGCTATATTCATTTTAGTGCTAACAGCCTATGCCCCCCCAGGGAGCACCCCCAATTTGACAGGCTGTTTAAAATCCGCCTTCTGATTACCCACCTCGCTGCCAGGTTTGCAGAAGTTTATACACCTGGGAAGAATATATCTGTTGATGAAATATAAGGAATGGTTGGGGTTCAAACAGTATATTCCTTCCAGGTCCTCCAGTTATGGGATAAAAGTGTATAACGATAATGGGTAGTCAGGCCTTCCGGGTATATGAGGGAAAGGACTGCCATCTTGACCCTCCAGGTTGCCCGGAACATCTGGGAACCAGTGCCCAAATTATTTGGGACCTAATACTCCCCCATATGATCAAATGGTACCACTTTTACGTAGAGAACTTCTACACAAGTGTACCTTTGTTCAAGCTACTGTACTGCTTTGATACAGTAGCATGCGGTACTGTACGCCAGAACCGCATAGGTTTTCCAAAACATTTGGCACAGACCCGGTTAAAAAGGGGGGAGACCTCAGCTCTGCGCCAAGAGGAGCTCTTGGCTGTAAAGTACAAGGATGTGCGTCTGCTCAGCACCATCCATGATGAGAGGACTGCGGAGGTTTCTGTCCATGGCCGAGCTGAGGTCACCAGAAAACCAGTGTGCATAAAGGCCTGTAAGTGAAAGTGTAGATCGTGTTACACCAGGGGGCAACGAAAGGAGACCTTCTTCTATTGTCCTGATTGCCCTGGACAACCTGCACTCTGTATAGGTACTTGCTTTAAGCTGTACCACACAGTGGCCCAATTTTAATCTTTTTATTTGTGGTTTCTGTTCCAGTAATTTTATTTTTACTTGTACTGCTATTTTTTACATGTACTGCTCCAGACTTTTACATTTTTCTCTACCAAGTTAGCAAGTCCTACAATTTGTGATGTACCTTTCCAAAAAAAACAACCTGGAGTGGTTTCTTGCAATAACCTATAATAGCTCTCCTAAATTGCAGTCAAAAAGCAACGTTTGTGAAAAAAACAAGATTTAAAAATTACCACACACGTTGAGAACTGTAACACCGAAATGTATAAGCCGAAATAATACAAACACACGAGTATGTGCGACCATAGAGAATATTTTGGGGATAGAAGGCAACCATAGAGCTTGCATGTGGATAGAAAAATCAGGACTACCATGTCGCACCGGAAGTGACGTGACGGAATGCCGGCACAGCAAAATAATGAATTCTATTTGATTGTTAGGTGTATTTAAGCCGTCTCATGCCCCATAAGTGCTGCCAGGTTCTGAGGAAGCCCAACAAACGGGTGAAACACGTAAACCAGACATTACTCATTGGGGCTGAAACCTATGTGGATTACCTGCAAGTCAGGACCTTCTTTTACATACACTGAAGTGTAAGATATTTTATGCATTTTTTTTTTTTTTAAACGCTGTTCTTTATGATATTGACATTTTCTCATTATTTGGAGGTCACAAGAAAATAGAGACCCAGAAAGAAGATTCAACGATTTGTATACTGTTTGTCTCATATGTATGGGCTGTAATGTGAGTGTTGTGTACATATATTTTGCACCACGTTTTGTATATTGCATTGCCTTTTTATACCATACGGGCTGTATATAAAGTCTGCATACATATCCAGCTACACTTGTCACTATAATAGCACTGTCACTTTTTTTGCGAACATACCAAAATATGTGAATCAATGCCTTAAGTACAATGTATGTGAAAAAAAAACCCTAAAAAAATGACTTACCAAAATGTTGACAAAGGCTGGTGGTAGAATTAATGCATGGAAAGTGTTAAAATACCACCATTTGAAATACCTTAGGGTGTGTAGTTTCCAAAAATATATGGTTTGATGGGGTAAAATACACTGTCTGGCTTCAAAAATGTCCCAAATAACCTAACCAACCTATACATGGGTGGTATCGCTGTACTCAGGAGATGTTGCTGAACACATATTGGGGTGTTTGACAGTACCCCATCACATTTTCAGGAAATGGTTACCTGAATTGCAATCTGTGTGAAAAATATATTTTATTTTTTTGCTGCAAAGTTTGGTGGTAAAATAGCTACGTGTCAAATGCCCCGAGTTGTCTAGTTTTGAAAAATATGTACATGCAGGGAGTCATTCATGGATTTAGTACAGATATCAGTATTAGTGTCACTATCGCTTTTGGGGGAAAAAAAAGGATTTTTAAATAGCATTGCACGACATAGTTCTAGCCCTGTAACATGAATAAAAAAGCACAAACACATAAAACATGGGCCATTTCTGAACTCAGGACAAATATGAGAAAATATTTAGCAGTGTTTTTTGTTGTCTCTCATAGACGAGTATGCGATTTTTCAAATAAAATCATTAAAACAAATTTTTCTCTCAATTTTGGACCATATTTTATTTGTTTAATTTAAAAATTATATGCTATTATTAAAATATTGGTATCAAAAGAAAGCCCTTCTTATGCCAATAAAAACAATATATAGTTTGTGTGGGTACACTAAATGAAAAAGAAATTACAGCAAAACACAAACACCTCAGTAATTTTAAAACAGCCCATGTCAACAAGCATCAGACAAGCCGAAAAAAGTCGTCACTAAAGGGTTAAATGATTTCCCCATAGTGAGTAGAGGAGATATTGTGAAAGAAAAAAAAACCATGATAGATTTTGGAACAATCCTCATCATCACCTATTCACACACACACAAAAAAAGAAATAGAAAAAATTAATTAATATACTGTCAAAGGAAAAAGTTATTTAAAGAAAGAACAATAATTTAAAAAACATCCTTGCTCCTACAGATCTGTCCAAAAAGTTTAAACATAACCTTAGAGGGAACCACATGGTAAAGAATAACTTTCTGGGTACTAATAAAGGCTGGTATAGATGTGGTTTATGTAAGCATTGGTCAGTGTGTCCTAGAAGATGTAAAGACTTTGTGAGCTCAGTCAGTGGGGTTAGACACGAGATCAAGAAACATATTACCTGTACGTCACAGTTTGTTGTACACATGTTGGAGTGCCCATGTGGCCTCCAATACGTGGGCAGGCCAAGTAGATGTTTTAAGAAAAGACATCGGTATAATATAAGAGGATATGAAAAGCATGTCCTGTACAAACATTTTAAAGACAAAGAAAAAATGATAAACGTTTGAAAGCAATGGCAATAGGGACACATTTTGTTGGGTCCTAGAAAGGGCGATAGGCTAAAGGTCGTTAGCATGAGAGAAACATACTGGATTTTTACCTTAGACACTCGGATTCCAAAAGGATTAAATGACAAAAATATCCATACAAATAGTGTTTTTTTGGACTGTTTTATATATTTCCATATGTATGGAGTATCTATAGGGTTTCTCTCTTAGGTGGATAATATACTATTATATATTCTAAATAGTCTTGGATCAAAATCTCAGTTGAACACTGTATATATTTAACATATTGCAAACAACATTTTCTGATATATTCATTAAGAAATTGTGCATATAAAATATAGCAAATTATTTCCCCCACTTTGTATAATAATGAAAAACACATATATACAAAAAATGAGTATGAATGAAACTCTGTATGAAGTAAAATACTGGTTCTGTAGATAGATCAGACTATGCAGGAAAACTCTATATTGAAATAAATTCAGATGAGAGGTAGAACACCATGTACATTAGATATGGATGGAGATGGCCTTGTTAGGTGACGTCACCGGGCCAGCTAGGCGTGTTTCGGTGCATTGCTATGACAACGCTATACCCATGCCTAAACACAGTTTGCTGCTAAGTACGATGGGGAATCTGTTCTTTTTATTTTGTTTTGGGTTTTTTTGTACATATGGAATGCAATGCAAACAATGCTCGATCTTGAAGGTATACGGTCTATACTATGTCTATATGGTGTCTTTCAAAAAAGATGCAACAGTACTCTGTTGCCAATAGACTTTGTTGAAAAGGTACTTTTTATTACGCTTCTCGCGGGATTATAAAATTGCACACACCTCCCGAGTCTTTGCAGAATGTGGCATAAAGGGTGTCAAATCGGCTGAGGAAATCACCAAACGCATCCCGTGTCCATATTCTGCCTATGACAGCACCTTAAAGTACCTGGTCAGGTCAAATACATTTATAAGGAGGTGTGTATGTATCTATACATACTGTTTAAACTAGTGGGACATTTGATATGTCTATGCATGGTGTATCTAGCATATATCAGGTCCGTGCACCCTTGTTTGTCTGATGTAAAAAAAATATTTTAATAATTTCTAAAGAAAATATATTTTATTATAACATTTATTTTTTTTGTATATTGGTCTCCAGACTCAATTTTCATTTACTGAGTGAGTGCGGTCTAAACCCTATATATACACAGACGGGTATTAGGAATCATGTTTGTAACAGTCAGCCCCCTTCTATCCTGCACTCTGCATTCAAATACCAATACAATTCCTAATTTACAGCACTAACTGCACCCCAAGAGTGAGTGTGAGTGGCAATGTTTCACAGGTTAGTTGCCTACATGTATATAATTAGATAAAAGCTAAGAAATCATCCACGGACAGATCTTGGATTTGTTCTTTGTTATTTTATGCATTAATGTTAGTCATGGTTACCTCCACTTATAGGCTATTCATGGTATCCACTTACCTTCTGTAACAATTTAACCAGTAAAATGCCAGTAATCTGTATAAGTGGACATTAGGTGTAATGTAACATTATAAAAGCAGACCGTCTAAGCTCAACTTTTGTTATACTTCAAAACAATTTCAATAGATCATTTATTAGCACTGAGGAAAAAGCTGCAAACCAGGTTTTAGACACATTATCTATTTAGCAAACTTGAATAGCCTTCCACTATCAATAACCAGATCTACATGAAAGGGTCAATTATCCCTAAAACATACCCCACCCCTGCCGTCCACGTGTATTACACAGCAAGGCTTGCCATCTTTTATACAAGATACAGACCTCACTGAACACACCATGTAACAGACTATAGTTGGGCAGATACATACTAGCCTTTGCCCCTGCAGGATTTACTCTGTATTGGTCTATATATACTACTAATAATGTAGACTATCCCATGTTAGATTGGGTCAGGATACAGACCTCACTGTACACACCATGTAACAGGCTATAGTTGGGCAGATACATATTAGCCTTTGCCCCTGCAGGATTTACTCTGTATTGGTCTGTGTATACTACTAATAATGTAGACTATCCCATGTTAGATTGGGTCAGGATACAGACCTCACTGTACACACCATGTAACAGGCTATAGTTGGGCAGATACATATTAACCTTTGTCCCAGCAGGATTTACTCTGTATTGGTCTATGTATACTACTAATAATGTAGACTATCCCATGTTAGATTGAGTCAGGATACAGACCTCACTGTACACACCATGTAACAGACTATAGTTGGGCAGATACATATTAGCCTTTGCCCCTGCAGGATTTACTCTGTATTGGTCTGTGTATACTACTAATAATGTAGACTATCCCATGTTAGATTGGGTCAGGATACAGACCTCACTGTACACACCATGTAACAGGCTATAGTTGGGCAGATACATATTAACCTTTGTCCCAGCAGGATTTACTCTGTATTGGTCTATGTATACTACTAATAATGTAGACTATCCCATGTTAGATTGAGTCAGGATACAGACCTCACTGTACACACCATGTAACAGACTATAGTTGGGCAGATACATACTAGCCTTTGCCCCTGCAGGATTTACTCTGTATTGGTCTATATATACTACTAATAATGTAGACTATCCCATGTTAGATTGGGTCAGGATACAGACCTCACTGTACACACCATGTAACAGGCTATAGTTGGGCAGATACATATTAACCTTTGTCCCAGCAGGATTTACTCTGTATTGGTCTATGTATACTACTAATAAATTAGACTATCCCATGTTGGATTGAGTCAGGATACAGACCTCACTGTACACACCATGTAACAGACTATAGTTGGGCAGGTACATATTAGCCTTTGCCCCTGCAGGATTTACTCTGTATTGGTCTGTGTATACTACTAATAAATTAGCCTATCCCATGTTAGATTGAGTCAGGATACAGACCTCACTATACACACCATGTAACAGGCTATAGTTCGGCAGATACATATTAGCCTTTGCCCCTGCAGGATTTACTCTGTATTGGTCTATGTATACTACTAATAAATTAGACTATACCATGTTGGATTGAGTCAGGATACAGACCTCACTGTACACACCATGTAACAGACTATAGTTGGGCAGGTACATATTAGCCTTTGTCCCTGCAGGATTTACTCTGTATTGGTCTATGTATACTACTAATAATGTAGACTATCCCATGTTGGATTGAGTCAGGATACAGACCTCACTATACACACCATGTAACAGACTATAGTTGGGCAGGTACATATTAGCCTTTGTCCCTGCAGGATTTACTCTGTATTGGTCTATGTATACTACTAATAAATTAGCCTATCCCATGTTAGATTGAGTCAGGATACAGACCTCACTATCCACACCATGTAACAGACTATAGTTGGGCAGATACATATTAGCCTTTGCCCCTGCAGGATTTACTCTGTATTGGTCTATATATACTACTAATAATGTAGACTATCCCATGTTAGATTGAGTCAGGATACAGACCTCACTGTACACACCATGTAACAGACTATAGTTGGGCAGATTCCTATTAGCCTTTGTCCCTGCAGGATTTACTCTGTATTGGTCTATGTATACTACTAATAATGAAGACTATCCCATGTTAGATTGAGTCAGGATCCAGACCTCACTGTACACACCATGTAACAGGCTATATAGTTGGGCAGATACATATCAGCCTTTGCCCCTGCAGGATTTACTCTGTATTGGTCTATGTATACTACTAATAAATTAGACTATCCCATGTTAGATTGAGTCAGGATACAGACCTCACTGTACACACCATGTAACAGGCTATAGTTGGGCAGGTACATATTAGCCTTTGTCCCTGCAGGATTTACTCTGTATTGGTCTGTGTATACTACTAATAAATTAGACTATCCCATGTTGGATTGAGTCAGGATACAGACCTCACTGTACACACCATGTAACAGACTATAGTTGGGCAGATACATATTAGCCTTTGTCCCTGCAGGATTTACTCTGTATTGGTCTATGTATACTACTAATAAATTAGCCTATCCCATGTTGGATTGAGTCAGGATACAGACCTCACTGTACACACCATGTAACAGACTATAGTTGGGCAGATTCCTATTAGCCTTTGTCCCTGCAGGATTTACTCTGTATTGGTCTATGTATACTACTAATAATGAAGACTATCCCATGTTAGATTGAGTCAGGATCCAGACCTCACTGTACACACCATGTAACAGGCTATATAGTTGGGCAGATACATATCAGCCTTTGCCCCTGCAGGATTTACTCTGTATTGGTCTATGTATACTACTAATAAATTAGACTATCCCATGTTAGATTGAGTCAGGATACAGACCTCACTGTACACACCATGTAACAGGCTATAGTTGGGCAGGTACATATTAGCCTTTGTCCCTGCAGGATTTACTCTGTATTGGTCTGTGTATACTACTAATAAATTAGACTATCCCATGTTGGATTGAGTCAGGATACAGACCTCACTGTACACACCATGTAACAGACTATAGTTGGGCAGATACATATTAGCCTTTGTCCCTGCAGGATTTACTCTGTATTGGTCTATGTATACTACTAATAAATTAGACTATCCCATGTTGGATTGAGTCAGGATACAGACCTCACTGTACACACCATGTAACAGACTATAGTTCGGCAGATACATATTAGCCTTTGTCCCTGCAGGATTTACTCTGTATTGGTCTATGTATACTACTAATAAATTAGACTATCCCATGTTGGATTGAGTCAGGATACAGACCTCACTGTACACACCATGTAACAGACTATAGTTGGGCAGATACATATTAGCCTTTGCCCCTGCAGGATTTACTCTGTATTGGTCTGTGTATACTACTAATAAATTAGACTATCCCATGTTGGATTGAGTCAGGAGGTTTACATTACATTCCCACATTGATGCCGGTTCATAGACCTAAAACTAATCAATGACCTATGATCATTTCTGGATGCTTTTTACACCAGTAGTTACTTAGCAACTCAGCAAATAAAATCATATATGTTGATTTTCATATATATTTCTCCATTATACAGTATTTCCCCAAAGCACTGAGGTTTAACTGGTTATTTTATTCCCATATAATGAATGCCTCAGTGTGTAAAGGAGGTTACATTATAACCCAGCTCAATCTGCAGATGTCTGCTAAACTCTCAGTCAGTGGATTAAATGATATAAGACAGTTTCCCACTGCAGCCAGTCTAGAGAAATGATTCATAAGGCATATTTAATATAATACTGCACTATGTGTTACTGAGACCCTGCAGACACATTCACTCCCCATCAATCCCCTCACTGAACCTTCCCATCCCGCCCAATACACAGGAAATGGCGCCTCACCGGGGCTTTTATATCCTGAGCAATTACCAGTGAGTGGGAGGGGAATTCCAGACAGTACTGTGACTGAGCTGTGAGAGAACAGCGCCACCTGGTGCTCGCCAGGATATCTCCTCTGTATGCTGCTCTAAGAGCAGGGATCTCCAGCTGCCTACATCTCCCATAGTACTCTGTCAGCTAAGAGGCTGTCAGGGGAGTATGGGAGATGTAGTCCTGCAGAAGATATGATTTCCCTGTGAGTAATGCTGGGGTCAGTGCAGGAGAATTGCACCATGTTTATGAGAAGGAATAAAGGTGGAGGCTGCATTAACTCTATGAGTTCTGGCAATGATTCAATTTAACCTGTTACTCTCTGTCCTGCTGCTTCTGACACAGCTAAACATGGCTCATACTATGAATGTAGACCATGTAAAATGATGTGTGCATTGTGTTAGAGACATGCATGCACATGACTAGGAGGAACAGTGTGTTTATTATATGTCTGCAGTGTCTCCTGGTTATGACATCACCTCTGGCTTCATATGCAAATAATGGATGGGAAATGTGTCATTTGAGGTCACTGTAGATGAAAGTATTTTTTCGTACTGCGTAGTGGGCGTGTGCAGTAGGTATTCGCCAATGTCGCAGTGATGTGGGGCACAAATGCATAGTTCCCCAACTGTCACGTTTCTGCCGGGAGAATTGGGAGCATGTCCCGGTGAATTCACCGTGCCGGTACTGTCCCGGCAAATGTGCAGGAGTGGCACGTAAAAAAACAAGCGACTTCTCGAGCGATGTCTGCAGGAGTAAAAGCATCATTTCGGGCAAACTAACCCTGGCATAAAAATGGACAAATTGGCTGTTACATATTAATGGGCAAACTAACCCTGGCATAATAATGGACAAATTGGCTGTTACATATTAATGGGCAAACTAACCCTGGCATAATAATGGACAAATTGGCTGTTACATATTAATGGGCAAACTAACCCTGGCATAATAATGGACAAATTGGCTGTTACATATTAATGGGCAAACTAACCCTGGCATAAAAATGGACAAATTGGCTGTTACATATTAATGGGCAAACTAACCCTGGCATAATAATGGACAAATTGGCTGTTACATATTAATGGACAAACTAACCCTGGCATAATAATGGACAAATTGGCTGTTACATATTAATGGGCAAACTAACCCTGGCATAATAATGGACAAATTGGCTGTTACATATTAATGGGCAAACTAACCCTGGCATAATAATGGACAAATTGGCTGTGACATATTAATGGGCAAACTAACCCTGGCATAAAAATGGACAAATTGGCTGTTACATATTAGTGGGCAAACTAACCCTGGTATAATAATGGACAAATTGGCTGTGACATATTAATGGGCAAAGTATCACTGGCATAATAATGGCCAATCTAACACTGGTATTAATGGGTAAATTGGCTGTTGCATACTAATGGGCAAACTAACAGTGGCATATTAATGGACACACAAACACTGGCATATAATTAGCAAGCTTGCTGTAGCATATTTATAGGTAAACTAGCAGTGGCATATTAGTTGGCAAATAAACAGTGGGATATTAATGGGGAAATTGGCTGTGGTATATTCATTAGCAAGGTCGCTGTGGCATATGTATGGCCAAAATAACATATTACGCATATAGACTATTGTGACTGCCAAACTTACCCCAGTTACTATCCTTAAATTGACAATACACACTACTGTTAACTTTTAGTAACATGGTTATTTTAAATTGTTTTTACAGATTCACATTTACTCATTTTTTGCACCTAAGCACAGTTGTGTTGTATGTTTATTTTATGGATATGAAGTTTTTTTGAATTAGAGACTTCAAACATCTCTCCTTTACATCTGGCATATTCATTAGCAAGGTCGCTGTGGCATATTTTTGGCCAAACTAACATTGGCATATTAATGGGTCAAACTGTGGCATATTAATGGACAAACTAACACTGGCAAATTAATAGGCAAATTGGCTGTGGATTATTAACTGGCAAGCTTGCTGTAGCATATACTGGTATATACGGGTCTGGTATAATGATGGTTTAACATGCAGTGAGGATAATAATGGTGTGGTGCTATGTATCTGGCATAATGATGGGTAACATGCAGTGAGGATAATAATGGTGCGGTGCTATGGGTCTGGTATAATGATGGTGTAACATGTAGTGAGGATAATAATGGTGCAGTGCTATGGGTCTGGTATAATGATGGTGTAACACACAGTGAGGATAATAATGGTGCGGTGCTATGGGTCTGGTATAATGATGGTGTAACATGCGTGAGGATAATAATGGTGCGGTGCAATGGGTCTGGTATAATGATGGTGTAACATGCGTGAGGATAATAATGGTGCGGTGCTATGTATCTGGCATAATGATGGGTAACATACAGTGAGGATAATAATGATGCATTGCCATGGGTCTGGTATAATGATGGTTTAACACGCAGTGAGGATAATAATGGTGTGGTGCTATGTATCTGGCATAATGATGGGTAACATGCAGTGAGGATAATAATGATGCATTGCCATGGGTCTGGTATAATGATGGTTTAACACGCATTGAGGATAACAATGGTGCAGTGCTATTGTTCTGGTATAATGATGGTATAAAATGCAGTAAGGATAATAATGGTGCGGTGCTATGGGTCTGGTATAATGATGGTGTAACATGCAGTGAGGATAATAATGGTGCGGTGCTATGGGTCTGGTATAATGATGGAGTAACATGTAGTGAGGATAATAATGGTGCAGTGCTATGGGTCTGGTATAATGATGGTTTAACATACCTGAGGATAATAATGGTGCGGTGCTATGGGTCTGGTATAATGATGGTGTAACATGCGTGAGGATAATAATGGTGCGGTGCTAATGGTCTGGTATAATGATGGTTTAACATGCAGGGAGAATTGTTTTCTGAAAATAGGTCCTGTTTGGTGGGAATTTAGTGCTATAATAACTTGCTGATGCTACATTATGCTAATTATGTGGGTTTGGAAGTGTCCCTGGATATTATGCAAATGTACAAAGCGTATAGCCACGTATAGCCACATTGAAAAAATATGCTTTGATTTCTTAAATTATAGAGACAGCTGTCCCTTTACACCTTAAGGACATAGGACGCACATATAAAAAATAACAATAATATAAGGAGTAGATAAAATCAAGATAATGGGGTAGATTACATGGATTAAAAAATAACGGCCATTCATTCCTGCAGCTAAAGGCATTAACAGGTGCTGTAAATTCATAACAAATTACTGTATCCGTTACAATGGAGGGTTACAGTATCCGTTACAATGGAGGGTTACCGTATCCGTTACAATGGAGGGTTACCGTATCCGTTACAATGGTGGGTTACCGTATCCGTTACAATGGAGGGTTACCGTATCCGTTACAATGGAGGGTTACCGTATCCGTTACAATGGAGGGTTACCGTATCCGTTACAATGGAGGGTTACCGTATCCGGTACAATGGAGGGTTACCGTATCCGTTACAATGGAGGGTTACCGTATCCGTTACAATGGAGGGTTACCGTATCCGTTACAATGGAGGGTTACAGTATCCGTTACAATGGAGGGTTACAGTATCCGTTACAATGGAGGGTTACAGTATCCGTTACAATGGAGGGTTACCGTATCCGTTACAATGGAGGGTTACCGTATCCGTTACAATGGAGGGTTACCTTATCCGTTACAATGGAGGGTTACCGTATCCGTTACAATGGAGGGTTACCTTATCCGTTACAATGGAGGGTTACCGTATCCGTTACAATGGAGGGTTACCGTATCCGTTACAATGGAGGGTTACCGTATCCGTTACAATGGAGGGTTACCGTATCCGTTACAATGGAGGGTTACCTTATCCGTTACAATGGAGGGTTACCGTATCCGTTACAATGGAGGGTTACCTTATCCGTTACAATGGAGGGTTACCGTATCCGTTACAATGGAGGGTTACCGTATCCGTTACAATGGAGGGTTACCTTACCCGTTACAATGGAGGGTTACCGTATCCGTTACAATGGAGGGTTACAGTATCCGTTACAATGGAGGGTTACCGTATCCGTTACAATGGAGGGTTACCGTATCCGTTACAATGGAGGGTTACCGTATCCATTACAATGGAGGGTTACCGTATCCGTTACAATGGAGGGTTACCGTATCCGTTACAATGGAGGGTTACCGTATCCGTTACAATGGAGGGTTACCGTATCCATTACAATGGAGGGTTACCGTATCCGTTACAATGGAGGGTTACCGTATCCATTACAATGGAGGGTTACCGGATCCGTTACAATGGAGGGTTACCGTATCCGTTACAATGGAGGGTTACCGGATCAGTTACAATGGAGGGTTACCGTGTCCGTTACAATGGAGGGTTACCGTATCCGTTACAATGGAGGGTTACTTTACCCGTTACAATGGAGGGTTACCGTATCCGTTACAATGGAGGGTTACCGTATCCGTTACAATGGAGAGTTACCGTATCCGTTACAATGGAGGGTTACCGTATCCGTTACAATGGAGGGTTACCGGATCAGTTACAATGGAGGGTTACCGTATCCGTTACAATGGAGGGTTACCGTATCCGTTACAATGGAGAGTTACAGTATCCGTTACAATGGAGGGTTACCGTATCCGTTACAATGGAGGGTTACCGGATCAGTTACAATGGAGGGTTACCGGATCCGTTACAATGGAGGGTTACCGGATCCGTTACAATGGAGGGTTACCTTATCCGTTACAATGGAGGGTTACAGTATCTGTTACAATGGAGAGTTACCGTATCCGTTACAATGGAGGGTTACCGTATCCGTTACAATGGAGGGTTACCGTATCCGTTACAATGGAGGGTTACCGTATCCGTTACAATGGAGGGTTACCGTATCAGTTACAATGGAGGGTTACCGGATCAGTTACAATGGAGGGTTACCGGATCCGTTACAATGGAGGGTTACCGGATCCGTTACAATGGAGGGTTACCTTATCCGTTACAATGGAGGGTTACAGTATCTGTTACAATGGAGAGTTACCGTATCCGTTACAATGGAGGGTTACCGTATCCGTTACAATGGAGGGTTACCGTATCCGTTACAATGGAGGGTTACTGTATCCGTTACAATGGAGGGTTACAGTATCCGTTACAATGGAGGGTTACCGTATCCGTTACAATGGAGGGTTACCGTATCCGTTACAATGGAGGGTTACCGTATCCGTTACAATGGAGGGTTACCGTATCCGTTACAATGGAGGGTTACCGGATCAGTTACAATGGAGGGTTACCTTATCCGTTACAATGGAGGGTTACCGGATCCGTTACAATGGAGGGTTACCTTATCCGTTACAATGGAGGGTTACCATATCCGTTACAATGGAGGGTTACCGGATCCGTTACAATGGAGGGTTACCGTATCCGTTACAATGGAGGGTTACCGGATCCGTTACAATGGAGGGTTACCGGATCCGTTACAATGGAGGGTTACCGGATCAGTTACAATGGAGGGTTACCGGATCCGTTACAATGGAGGGTTACCGGATCCGTTACAATGGAGGGTTACCTTATCCGTTACAATGGAGGGTTACCGGATCAGTTACAATGGAGGGTTACCGGATCCGTTACAATGGAGGGTTACCGGATCCGTTACAATGGAGGGTTACCGGATCCGTTACAATGGAGGGTTACCGTATCCGTTACAGTGGAGAGTTACCGTATCCATTACAATGGAGGGTTACCTTATCCTTTACAATGGAGGGTTACAGTATCCGTTACAATGGAGGGTTACCGTATCCGTTACAATGGAGGGTTACCTTATCCGTTACAATGGATGGTTACAGTATCCATTACAATGGAGGGTTACCGTATCCGTTACAATGGAGGGTTACCGTATCCGTTACAATGGAGGGTTACAGTATCCATTACAATGGAGGGTTACCTTATCCGTTACAATGGATGGTTACAGTATCCCTTACAATGGAGGGTTACCGTATCCGTTACAATGGAGGGTTACCGTATCCGTTACAATGGAGGGTTACCGTATCCGTTACAATGGAGGGTTACAGTATCCGTTACAATGGAGGGTTACAGTATCCGTTACAATGGAGGGTTACCGTATCCGTTACAATGGAGGGTTACAGTATCCGTTACAATGGAGGGTTACCGTATCCGTTACAATGGAGGGTTACCGTATCCGTTACAATGGAGGGTTACAGTATCCGTTACAATGGAGGGTTACCGTATCCGTTACAATGGTGGGTTACAGTATCCGTTACAATGGAGGGTTACAGTATCCGTTACAATGGAGGGTTACCGTATCCGTTACAATGGAGGGTTACCGTATCCGTTACAATGGAGGGTTACAGTATCTGTTACAATGGAGAGTTACCGTATCCGTTACAATGGAGGGTTACCGTATCCGTTACAATGGAGGGTTACCGTATCCGTTACAATGAAGGGTTACCTTATCCGTTACAATGGATGGTTACCGTATCCGTTACAATGGAGGGTTACCGTATCCATTACAATGGAGGGTTACCTTACCCGTTACAATGGAGGGTTACCGTATCCGTTACAATGGAGGGTTACCGTATCCGTTACAATGGAGGGTTACCGTATCCGTTACAATGGAGGGTTACAGTATCCATTACAATGGAGGGTTACCGTATCCGTTACAATGGAGGGTTACCGTATCCGTTACAATGGAGGGTTACAGTACCCGTTACAATGGAGGATTACCGTATCCGTTACAATGGAGAGTTACAGTATCCGTTACAATGGAGGGTTACCATATCCGTTACAATGGAGGGTTACCTTACCCGTTACAATGGAGGGTTACCGTATCCGTTACAATGGAGAGTTAAGTTACCCGTTACAATGGAGGGTTACCGTATCCGTTACAATGGAGGGTTACCGTATCCGTTACAATGGAGAGTTACAGTACCCGTTACAATGGATGGTTACAGTATCCGTTACAATGGAGAGTTACAGTACCCGTTACAATGGAGGATTACCGTATCCGTTACAATGGAGAGTTACAGTATCCGTTACAATGGAGGGTTACCGTATCCGTTACAATGGAGGGTTACCTTACCCGTTACAATGGAGGGTTACCGTATCCGTTACAATGGAGAGTTACAGTATCCGTTACAATGGAGGGTTACCGTATCCGTTACAATGGAGGGTTACCTTACCCGTTACAATGGAGGGTTACCGTATCCGTTACAATGGAGAGTTACAGTATCCGTTACAATGGAGGGTTACCGTATCCGTTACAATGGAGGGTTACCGTATCCGTTACAATGGAGGGTTACCGTATCCGTTACAATGGAGGGTTACCTTACCCGTTACAATGGAGGGTTACCATATCCGTTACAATGGAGGGTTACCGTATCCGTTACAATGGAGGGTTACCTTACCCGTTACAATGGAGGGTTACCATATCCGTTACAATGGAGGGTTACCGTATCCGTTACAATGGAGGGTTACCTTACCCGTTACAATGGAGGGTTACCGTATCCGTTACAATGGAGGGTTACCGTATCCGTTACAATGGAGGGTTACCATATCCGTTACAATGGAGGGTTACCATATCCGTTACAATGGAGGGTTACCGTATCCGTGACAATGGAGGGTTACCGTATCCGTTACAATGGAGGGTTACCGTATCCGTTACAATGGAGGGTTACCTTACCCGTTACAATGGAGGGTTACCGTATCCGTTACAATGGAGGGTTACCGTATCCGTTACAATGGAGGGTTACCGTATCCGTTACAATGGAGAGTTACAGTATCCGTTACAATGGAGGGTTACCTTACCCGTTACAATGGAGGGTTACCGTATCCGTTACAATGGAGGGTTACCTTACCCGTTACAATGGAGGGTTACCTTACCCGTTACAATGGAGGGTTACCATATCCGTTACAATGGAGGGTTACCGTATCCGTTACAATGGAGGGTTACCGTATCCGTTACAATGGAGAGTTACAGTATCCGTTACAATGGAGGGTTACCGTATCCGTTACAATGGAGGGTTACCGTATCCGTTACAATGGAGGGTTACCGTATCCGTTACAATGGAGGGTTACCGTATCCGTTACAATGGAGGGTTACCGTATCCGTTACAATGGAGGGTTACCTTATCCGTTACAATGGAGGGTTACAGTATCCGTTACAATGGAGGGTTACCTTACCCGTTACAATGGAGAGTTACCTTACCCGTTACAATGGAGGGTTACCGTACCCGTTACAATGGAGGGTTACCGTATCCGTTACAATGGAGGGTTACAGTATCCGTTACAATGGAGGGTTACCGTATCCGTTACAATGGAGGGTTACCGTATCCGTTACAATGGAGGGTTACCGTATCCGTTACAATGGAGTGTTACAGTATCCGTTACAATGGAGGGTTACAGTATCCGTTACAATGGAGGGTTACCGTATCCGTTACAATGGAGGGTTACCGTATCCATTACAATGGAGGGTTACCGTATCCATTACAATGGAGGGATACCTTACCCGTTACAATGGAAGGTTACAGTATCCGTTACAATGGAGGGTTACCGTATCCGTTACAATGGAGGGTTACCTTACCCGTTACAATGGAAGGTTACAGTATCCGTTACAATGGAGGGTTACCGTATCCGTTACAATGGAGGGATACCTTACCCGTTACAATGGAAGGTTACAGTATCCGTTACAATGGAGGGTTACCGTATCCGTTACAATGGAGGGTTACCTTACCCGTTACAATGGAAGGTTACATTATCCGTTACAATGGAGGGTTACCGTATCCGTTACAATGGAGGGTTACCTTACCCGTTACAATGGAGGGTTACCGTATCCGTTACAATGGAGGGTTACCGTATCCGTTACAATGGAGGGTTACCGTATCCGTTACAATGGAGGGTTACAGTATCCGTTACAATGGAGGGTTACCGTATCCGTTACAATGGAGGGTTACCGTATCCGTTACAATGGAGGGTTACCGTATCCGTTACAATGGAGGGTTACCGTATCCGTTACAATGGAGGGTTACCTTACCCGTTACAATGGAGGGTTACAGTACCCGTTACAATGGAGGGTTACCTTACCCGTTACAATGGAGGGTTACAGTACCCGTTACAATGGAGGGTTACCGTATCCGTTACAATGGAGGGTTACCGTATCCGTTACAATGGAGGGTTACCGTATCCGTTACAATGGAGGGTTACCGTATCCGTTACAATGGAGGGTTACCGTATCCGTTACAATGGAGGGTTACGTATCCGTTACAATGGAGGGTTACCTTACCCGTTACAATGGAGGGTTACAGTATCCGTTACAATGGAGGGTTACCGTATCCGTTACAATGGAGGGTTACCGTATCCGTTACAATGGAGGGTTACCGTATCCGTTACAATGGAGGGTTACCTTACCCGTTACAATGGAAGGTTACAGTATCCGTTACAATGGAGGGTTACCGTATCCGTTACAATGGAGGGTTACCGTATCCGTTACAATGGAGGGTTACCGTATCCGTTACAATGGAGGGTTACCTTATCCGTTACAATGGAGGGTTACAGTATCCGTTACAATGGAGGGTTACCTTACCCGTTACAATGGAGAGTTACCTTACCCGTTACAATGGAGGGTTACCGTACCCGTTACAATGGAGGGTTACCGTATCCGTTACAATGGAGGGTTACAGTATCCGTTACAATGGAGGGTTACCGTATCCGTTACAATGGAGGGTTACCGTATCCGTTACAATGGAGGGTTACCGTATCCGTTACAATGGAGGGTTACAGTATCCGTTACAATGGAGGGTTACAGTATCCGTTACAATGGAGGGTTACCGTATCCGTTACAATGGAGGGTTACCGTATCCATTACAATGGAGGGTTACCGTATCCGTTACAATGGAGGGTTACCTTACCCGTTACAATGGAAGGTTACAGTATCCGTTACAATGGAGGGTTACCGTATCCGTTACAATGGAGGGTTACCTTACCCGTTACAATGGAGGGTTACCTTACCCGTTACAATGGAAGGTTACAGTATCCGTTACAATGGAGGGTTACCGTATCCGTTACAATGGAGGGTTACCGTATCCGTTACAATGGAGGGTTACCGTATCCGTTACAATGGAGGGTTACAGTATCCGTTACAATGGAGGGTTACAGTATCCGTTACAATGGAGGGTTACCGTATCCGTTACAATGGAGGGTTACCGTATCCATTACAATGGAGGGTTACCGTATCCGTTACAATGGAGGGTTACCTTACCCGTTACAATGGAAGGTTACAGTATCCGTTACAATGGAGGGTTACCGTATCCGTTACAATGGAGGGTTACCTTACCCGTTACAATGGAGGGTTACCTTACCCGTTACAATGGAAGGTTACAGTATCCGTTACAATGGAGGGTTACCGTATCCGTTACAATGGAGGGTTACCTTACCCGTTACAATGGAGGGTTACCGTATCCGTTACAATGGAGGGTTACCGTATCCGTTACAATGGAGGGTTACCGTATCCGTTACAATGGAGGGTTACCGTATCCGTTACAATGGAGGGTTACCGTATCCGTTACAATGGAGGGTTACCGTATCCGTTACAATGGAGGGTTACCTTACCCGTTACAATGGAGGGTTACAGTATCCGTTACAATGGAGGGTTACCGTATCCGTTACAATGGAGGGTTACAGTATCCGTTACAATGGAGGGTTACAGTATCCGTTACAATGGAGGGTTACCGTATCCGTTACAATGGAGGGTTACCGTATCCATTACAATGGAGGGTTACCGTATCCGTTACAATGGAGGGTTACCTTACCCGTTACAATGGAAGGTTACAGTATCCGTTACAATGGAGGGTTACCGTATCCGTTACAATGGAGGGTTACCTTACCCGTTACAATGGAGGGTTACCTTACCCGTTACAATGGAAGGTTACAGTATCCGTTACAATGGAGGGTTACCGTATCCGTTACAATGGAGGGTTACCGTATCCGTTACAATGGAGGGTTACCGTATCCGTTACAATGGAGGGTTACAGTATCCGTTACAATGGAGGGTTACAGTATCCGTTACAATGGAGGGTTACCGTATCCGTTACAATGGAGGGTTACCGTATCCATTACAATGGAGGGTTACCGTATCCGTTACAATGGAGGGTTACCTTACCCGTTACAATGGAAGGTTACAGTATCCGTTACAATGGAGGGTTACCGTATCCGTTACAAGGGAGGGTTACCTTACCCGTTACAATGGAGGGTTACCTTACCCGTTACAATGGAAGGTTACAGTATCCGTTACAATGGAGGGTTACCGTATCTGTTACAATGGAGGGTTACCTTACCCGTTACAATGGAGGGTTACCGTATCCGTTACAATGGAGGGTTACCGTATCCGTAACAATGGAGGGTTACCGTATCCGTTACAATGGAGGGTTACCGTATCCGTTACAATGGAGGGTTACCGTATCCGTTACAATGGAGGGTTACCTTACCCGTTACAATGGAGGGTTACAGTATCCGTTACAATGGAGGGTTACCGTATCCGTTACAATGGAGGGTTACCGTATCCGTTACAATGGAGGGTTACCGTATCCGTTACAATGGAGGGTTACCGTATCCGTTACAATGGAGGGTTACCTTACCCGTTACAATGGAGGGTTACAGTATCCGATACAATGGAGGGTTACCGTATCCGTTACAATGGAGGGTTAACGTATCCGTTACAATGGAGGGTTACCGTATCCGTTACAATGGAGGGTTACCTTACCCGTTACAATGGAAGGTTACATTATCCGTTACAATGGAGGGTTACCGTATCCGTTACAATGGATGGTTACCGTATCCGTTACAATGGAGGGTTACCGTATCCGTTACAATGGAGGGTTACCGTATCCGTTACAATGGAGGGTTACCTTATCCGTTACAATGGAGGGTTACCGTATCCGTTACAGTGGAGGGTTACCGGATCCGTTACAATGGAGGGTTACCGTATCCGTTACAATGGAGGGTTACCGTATCCGTTACAATGGAGGGTTACCGTATCCGTTACAATGGAGGGTTACAGTATCTGTTACAATGGAGAGTTACCGTATCCGTTACAATGGAGGGTTACCGTATCCGTTACAATGGAGGGTTACCGTATCCGTTACAATGGAGGGTTACAGTATCTGTTACAATGGAGAGTTACCGTATCCGTTACAATGGAGGGTTACCTTACCCGTTACAATGGAGGGTTACCGTATCCGTTACAATGGAGGGTTACCGTATCCGTTACAATGGAGAGTTACAGTATCCGTTACAATGGAGGGTTACCGTATCCGTTACAATGGAGAGTTACAGTATCCGTTACAATGGAGGGTTACCGTATCCGTTACAATGGAGGGTTACCTTATCCGTTACAATGGAGGGTTACCGTATCCATTACAATGGAGGGTTACCGTATCCGTTACAATGGAGGGTTACCGGATCCATTACAATGGAGGGTTACAGTATCCGTTACAGTGGAGAGTTACCGTATCCGTTACAATGGAGGGTTACCTTACCCGTTACAATGGAGGGTTACCGTATCCGTTACAATGGAGGGTTACCGTATCCGTTACAATGGAGGGTTACCTTATCCGTTACAATGGAGAGTTACAGTATCCATTACAATGGAGGGTTACCTTACCCGTTACAATGGAAGGTTACAGTATCCGTTACAATGGAGGGTTACCTTATCCGTTACAATGGAGGGTTACCTTATCCGTTACAATGGAGGGTTACCGTATCCGTTACAATGGAGGGTTACCTTATCCGTTACAATGGAGGGTTACCGTATCCGTTACAATGGAGGGTTACCTTATCCGTTACAATGGAGGGTTACCGTATCCGTTACAATGGAGGGTTACCGTATCCGTTACAATGGAGGGTTACCTTACCCGTTACAATGGAGGGTTACCGTATCCGTTACAATGGAGGGTTACCGTATCCGTTACAATGGAGAGTTACAGTATCCGTTACAATGGAGGGTTACCGTATCCGTTACAATGGAGAGTTACAGTATCCGTTACAATGGAGGGTTACCGTATCCGTTACAATGGAGGGTTACCTTATCCGTTACAATGGAGGGTTACCGTATCCATTACAATGGAGGGTTACCGTATCCGTTACAATGGAGGGTTACCGGATCCATTACAATGGAGGGTTACAGTATCCGTTACAGTGGAGAGTTACCGTATCCGTTACAATGGAGGGTTACCTTACCCGTTACAATGGAGGGTTACCGTATCCGTTACAATGGAGGGTTACCGTATCCGTTACAATGGAGGGTTACCTTATCCGTTACAATGGAGAGTTACAGTATCCATTACAATGGAGGGTTACCTTACCCGTTACAATGGAAGGTTACAGTATCCGTTACAATGGAGGGTTACCTTATCCGTTACAATGGAGGGTTACCTTATCCGTTACAATGGAGGGTTACCGTATCCGTTACAATGGAGGGTTACCTTATCCGTTACAATGGAGGGTTACCGTATCCGTTACAATGGAGGGTTACCTTATCCGTTACAATGGAGGGTTACCGTATCCGTTACAATGGAGGGTTACCGTATCCGTTACAATGGAGGGTTACCGTATCCGTTACACTGGAGGGTTACCGGATCAGTTACAATGGAGGGTTACCGTATCCGTTACAATGGAGGGTTACCTTACCCGTTACAATGGAGGGTTACCGTATCCGTTACAATGGAGGGTTACCGTATCCGTTACAATGGAGGGTTACCGTACCCGTTACAATGGAGGGTTACCGTATCCGTTACAATGGAGAGTTACAGTATCCGTTACAATGGAGGGTTACCGTACCCGTTACAATGGAGGGTTACCGTATCCGTTACAATGGAGGGTTACCGTATCCGTTACAATGCAGGGTTACCGTATCCGTTACAATAGAGAGTTACAGTATCCGTTACAATGGAGGGTTACCGGATCCGTTACAATGGAGGGTTACCTTACCCGTTACAATGGAGGGTTACCGTATCCGTTACAATGGAGGGTTACCGTATCCGTTACAATGGAGAGTTACAGTATCCGTTACAATGGAGGGTTACCGGATCCGTTACAATGGAGGGTTACCTTACCCGTTACAATGGAGGGTTACCGTATCCGTTACAATGGAGGGTTACCGTACCCGTTACAATGGAGGGTTACAGTATCCGTTACAATGGAGGGTTACCGTATCCGTTACAATGGAGAGTTACCGTATCCGTTACAATGGAGGGTTACCTTACCCGTTACAATGGAGGGTTACCGTACCCGTTACAATGGAGGGTTACCGTATCCGTTACAATGGAGGGTTACCGTATCCGTTACAATGGAGGGTTACCGTATCCGTTACAATGGAGGGTTACCGGATCCGTTACAATGGAGGGTTACCGGATCCGTTACAATGGAGGGTTACCGGATCAGTTACAATGGAGGGTTACCGGATCCGTTACAATGGAGGGTTACCGGATCCGTTACAATGGAGGGTTACCGGATCAGTTACAATGGAGGGTTACCGGATCCGTTACAATGGAGGGTTACCGGATCCGTTACAATGGAGGGTTACCGTATCCGTTACAATGGAGGGTTACAGTACCCGTTACAATGGAGGGTTACCGTATCCGTTACAATGGAGGGTTACCGTATCCGTTACAATGGAGGGTTACCGTATCAGTTACAATGGAGGGTTACCGTATCCGTTACAATGGAGAGTTACCGGATCCGTTACAATGGAGGGTTACCGTATCCGTTACAATGGAGAGTTACAGTATCCGTTACAATGGAGGGTTACCGTATCCATTACAATGGAGGGTTACCGTATCCATTACAATGGAGGGTTACCGTATCCGTTACAATGGAGGGTTACCGTATCCGTTACAATGGAGGGTTACCGGATCCGTTACAATGGAGGGTTACCTTACCCGTTACAATGGAGGGTTACCGTATCCGTTACAATGGAGGGTTACCGTACCCGTTACAATGGAGGGTTACCGTACCCGTTACAATGGAAGGTTACAGTATCCGTTACAATGGAGGTTTACCGTATCCGTTACAATGGAGGGTTACCGTATCCGTTACAATGGAGGGTTACCGGATCCGTTACAATGGAGGGTTACCTTACCCGTTACAATGGAGGGTTACCTTATCCGTTACAATGGAGGGTTACAGTATCCGTTACAATGGAGGGTTACCGTATCCGTTACAATGGAGGGTTACCTTACCCGTTACAATGGAGGGTTACCGTATCCGTTACAATGGAGGGTTACCGTATCCGTTACAATGGAGGGTTACCGGATCCGTTACAATGGAGGGTTACCTTACCCGTTACAATGGAGGGTTACCTTATCCGTTACAATGGAGGGTTACAGTATCCGTTACAATGGAGGGTTACCGTATCCGTTACAATGGAGGGTTACCTTACCCGTTACAATGGAGGGTTACCGTATCCATTACAATGGAGGGTTACCGTATCCGTTACAATGGAGGGTTACCGTATCCGTTACAATGGAGGGTTACAGTATCCGTTACAATGGAGGGTTACCGTATCCGTTACAATGGAGGGTTACCGGATCAGTTACAATGGAGGGTTACCGTATCCGTTACAATGGAGGGTTACCGTATCCGTTACAATGGAGGGTTACCGGATCAGTTACAATGGAGGGTTACCGGATCCGTTACAATGGAGGGTTACCTTACCCGTTACAATGGAGGGTTACCTTACCCGTTACAATGGAGGGTTACCGTATCCGTTACAATGGAGGGTTACCGTATCCGTTACAATGGAGGGTTACCGTATCCGTTACAATGGAGGGTTACCTTACCCGTTACAATGGAGGGTTACAGTATCCGTTACAATGGAGGGTTACAGTATCCGTTACAATGGAGGGTTACCGGATCAGTTACAATGGAGGGTTACCGGATCCGTTACAATGGAGGGTTACCGTATCCGTTACAATGGAGGGTTACCTTATCCGTTACAATGGAGGGTTACCGTATCCGTTACAATGGAGGGTTACCGTATCAGTTACAGTGGAGGGTTACCGTATCCGTTACAATGGAGGGTTACCTTATCCGTTACAATGGAGGGTTACCGTATCCGTTACAATGGAGGGTTACCGTATCAGTTACAGTGGAGGGTTACCGTATCCGTTACAATGGAGGGTTACCGTATCCGTTACAATGGAGGGTTACCTTACCCGTTACAATGGAGAGTTACCATATCCGTTACAATGGAGGGTTACCGTATCAGTTACAGTGGAGGGTTACCGTATCCGTTACAATGGAGGGTTACCGTATCCGTTACAATGGAGGGTTACCGTATCCGTTACAATGGAGGGTTACCGTATCCGTTACAATGGAGGGTTACCGTATCCGTTACAATGGAGGGTTACCTTACCCGTTACAATGGAGAGTTACCATATCCGTTACAATGGAGGGTTACCTTACCCGTTACAATGGAGAGTTACCTTACCCGTTACAATGGAGGGTTACCGTATCCGTTACAATGGAGGGTTACCGTATCCGTTACAATGGAGGGTTACCGTATCCGTTACAATGGAGGGTTACCGTATCCGTTACAATGGAGGGTTACCTTACCCGTTACAATGGAGAGTTACCATATCCGTTACAATGGAGGGTTACCGTATCAGTTACAGTGGAGGGTTACCGTATCCGTTACAATGGAGGGTTACCGTATCCGTTACAATGGAGGGTTACCGTATCCGTTACAATGGAGGGTTACCTTATCCGTTACAATGGAGGGTTACCGTATCCGTTACAATGGAGGGTTACCTTACCCGTTACAATGGAGAGTTACCTTACCCGTTACAATGGAGGGTTACCGTATCCGTTACAATGGAGGGTTACCGTATCCGTTACAATGGAGGGTTACCTTATCCGTTACAATGGAGGGTTACCTTACCCGTTACAATGGAGGGTTACCGGATCCGTTACAATGGAGGGTTACCGTATCCGTTACAATGGAGGGTTACCGTATCCGTTACAATGGAGGGTTACCTTACCCGTTACAATGGAGGGTTACAGTATCCGTTACAATGGAGGGTTACCGTATCCGTTACAATGGAGAGTTACAGTATCCGTTACAATGGAGGGTTACAGTATCCGTTACAATGGAGGGTTACCGGATCCGTGCAGTGCAGGGGCCCCTTAAATATAAAGTGCAAGAAAATTCATAAAGGGTCACAGATTGGAGGGAGAGGAGGATTGAAATACCAACAATGTGTCAATTCGTTAATGGTGAAATATATGATTTAAATCCCATTCCTTATTCATCCCTTGGGATGGGATTTAAATCATATATTTCAGCTGTTAATGAGGCTGAAGCATATTATGGAATTAGGAATTTTGTTTTAGCCTCATTGATGTCTGAGGAAAGGACCTAGCAACATGATCTTGAAAGCTTGCAATCAAACTCTCAGTTAACCAATAAATGGTAACATTTTAACTCTACTAGGGGATAAAATGAGATGGCAGACTATAGGAAAGCTATATGTACCCTGCTGTGTGGCACTATGGATGGATGGGGAGATGATCAGACACATACCTGTTAATATGCTGTGGATTTTTATATCCTGCAAAAATATAAACAATACATATTTATTTATATACTTTTATTTAGATATATACCTTTATTTATATTTATACCTTTATTTATATATATACCTTTATTTATATATATACCTTTATTTATATATATACCTTTATTTATATTTATACCTTTATTTATATATACAGTGGATATAAAAAGTCTACACACCCCTGTTAAAATGTCAGGTTTCTGTGCTGTAAAAAAAATGAGACAAAGATAAATCATTTCAGAACTTTTTCCACCTTAAATGTGACCTATAAACTGTACAACTCAATTGAAAAACAAACTGAAATCTTTTAGGGAAGAAAAAATATAAAAAATAAAATAATGTGGTTGCATAAGTGTGCACACCCTTAAACTAATACTTTGTTGAAGCACCTTTTGATTTTATTACAGCACTCAGTCTTTTTGGGTATGCAGTAGAAGTGGTAGAGGTTAATACATTGAAGGAGTTTAAGCATACATGGCATAGGTATAAGGCTATCCTAGATATAAGATAAGACCAGGGACTAATGAAAGTATTACTTTACTGAGAGGGTAGTGGATGCATGGAATAGTCTTCCAGTAGAAGTAGTAGAGGTTAATACAGTGAAGGAGTTTAAGCATGCGTGGGATAGGTATAAGGCTATCCTAGATATAAGATAAGGTCAGGGACTAATGAAAGTATTACATTACTGAGACGGTAGTGGATGTATGGAATAGTCTTCCAGTAAAAGTGGTAGAGGTTAATACAGTGAAGGAGTTTAAGTATGCGTGGGATAGGTATAAGGCTATCCTAGATATAAGATAAGGCCAGGGACTAATGAAAGTATTACATTACTGAGAGGGTAGTGGATGCATGGAATAGTCTTCCAGTAGAAGTGGTAGAGGTTAATACAGTGAAGGAGGTTAAGCATGTGTGGGATAGGTATAAGGCTATCCTAGATATAAGATAAGGCCAGGGACTAATGATAGTATTACATTACTGAGAGGGTAGTGGATGTATGGAATAGTCTTCCAGTAGAAGTGGTAGAGGTTAATACAGTGAAGGAGTTTAAGCATGCATGGGATAGGTATAAGGCTATCCTAGATATAAGATAAGGTCAGGGACTAATGAAATGATGACTTTACTGAGAGGGTAGTGGATGTATGGAATAGTCTTCCAGTAGAAGTGGTAGAGGTTAATACAGTGAAGGAGTTTAAGCATGCATGGGATAGGTATTAGGCTATCCTAGATATAAGATAAGGCGAGGGACTAATGAAAGTATTACATTACTGAGAGGGTAGTGGATGTATGGAATAGTCTTCCAGTAGAAGTGGTAGAGGTTAATACAGTGAAGGAGTTTAAGCATGCATGGGATAGGTATTAGGCTATCCTAGATATAAGATAAGGCGAGGGACTAATGAAAGTATTACATTACTGAGAGGGTAGTGGATGTATGGAATAGTCTTCCAGTAGAAGTGGTAGAGGTTAATACAGTGAAGGAGTTTAAGCATGTGTGGGATAGGTATAAGGCTATCCTAGATATAAGATAAGGCCAGGGACTAATGAAAGTATTACATTACTGAGAGGGTAGTGGATGCATGGAATAGTCTTCCAGTAGAAGTGGTAGAGGTTAATACAGTGAAGGAGTTTAAGCATGCGTGGGATAGGTATAAGGCTATCCTAGATATAAGATAAGGTCAGGGACTAATGAAAGTATTACATTACTGAGAGGGTAGTGGATGTATGGAATAGTCTTCCAGTAGAAGTGGTAGAGGGTAATACACTGAAGGAGTTTAAGCATGCGTGGGATAGGTATAAGGCTATCCTAGATATAAGATAAGGCCAGGGACTAATGAAAGTGTTACATTACTGAGAGGGTAGAGGATGCATGGAATAGTCTTCCAGTAGAAGTGGTAGAGGTTAATACAGTGAGGGAGTTTAAGCATGTATGGGATAGGTATAAGGCTATCCTAGATATAAGATAAGGTCAGGGACTAATGAAAGTATTACATTACTGATAGGGTAGTGGATGTATGGAATAGTCTTCCAGTAGAAGTGGTAGAGATTAATACAGTGAATGAGTTTAAGCATGCGTGGGATAGGTATAAGGCTATCCTAGATATAAGATAAGGTCAGGGACTAATGAAAGTATTACATTACTGAGAGGTAAGTGGATGCATGGAATAGTCTTCCAGTAGAAGTGGTAGAGGTTAATACAGTGAAGGAGTTTAAGCATGCGTGGGATAGGTATAAGGCTATCCTAGATATAAGATAAGGCCAGGGACTAATGAAAGTATTACATTACTGAGAGGGTAGTGGATGCATGGAATAGTCTTCCAGTAGAAGTGGTAGAGGGTAATACACTGAAGGAGTTTAAGCATGCGTGGGATAGGTATAAGGCTATCCTAGATATAAGATATGGCCAGGGACTAATGAAAGTATTACATTACTGAGAGGGTAGTGGATGCATGGAATAGTCTTCCAGTAGAAGTGGTAGAGGTTAATACAGTGAAGGAGTTTAAGCATGCATGGGATAGGTATAAGGCTATCCTAGATATAAGATAAGGCCAGGGACTAATGAAAGTATTACATTACTGAGAGGGTAGTGGATGTATGGAATAGTCTTCCAGTAGAAGTGGTAGAGGTTAATACAGTGAAGGAGTTTAAGCATGCATGGGATAGGTATTAGGCTATCCTAGATATAAGATAAGGCCAGGGACTAATGAAAGTATAACATTACTGAGAGGGTAGTGGATGTATGGAATAGTCTTCCAGTAGAAGTGGTAGAGGTTAATACAGTGAAGGAGTTTAAGCATGCGTGGGATAGGGATAAGGCTATCCTAGATATAAGATAAGGCCAGGGACTAATGAAAGTATTACTTTACTGAGAGGGTAGTGGATGTATGGTATAGTCTCCCAGTAGAAGTGGTAGAGGTTAATACAGTGAAGGAGTTTAAGCATGCATGGGATAGGTATAAGGCTATCCTAGATATAAGATAAGGCCAGGGACTAATGAAAGTATTACTTTACTGAGAGGGTAGTGGATGCATGGAATAGTCTCCCAGTAGAAGTGGTAGAGGATAATACAGTGAAGGAGTTTAAGCATGCATGGGATAGGTATAAGGCTATCCTAGATATAAGATAAGGTCAGGGACTAATGAAAGTATTACATTACTGAGAGGGTAGTGGATGCATGGAATAGTCTTCCAGTAGAAGTGGTAGAGGTTAATACAGTGAAGGAGTTTAAGCATGCATGGGATAGGTATAAGGCTATCCTAGATATAAGATAAGGCCAGGGACTAATGAAAGTATTACATTACTGAGAGGGTAGTGGATGTATGGTATAGTCTCCCAGTAGAAGTGGTAGAGGTTAATACAGTGAAGGAGTTTAAGCATGCATGGGATAGGTATAAGGCTATCCTAGATATAAGATAAGGCCAGGGACTAATGAAAGTATTACTTTACTGAGAGGGTAGTGGATGCATGGAATAGTCTCCCAGTAGAAGTGGTAGAGGATAATACAGTGAAGGAGTTTAAGCATGCATGGGATAGGTATAAGGCTATCCTAGATATAAGATAAGGTCAGGGACTAATGAAAGTATTACATTACTGAGAGGGTAGTGGATGTATGGAATAGTCTTCCAGTAGAAGTGGTAGAGGTGAATACAGTGAAGGAGTTTAAGCATGCATGGGATAGGTATAAGGCTATCCTAGATATAAGATAAGGCCAGGGACTAATGAAAGTATTACATTACTGAGAGGGTAGTGGATGTATGGAATAGTCTTCCAGTAGAAGTGGTAGAGGTTAATACAGTGAAGGAGTTTAAGCATGCATGAGATAGGTATTAGGCTATCCTAGATATAAGATAAGGCCAGGGACTAATGAAAGTATTACATTACTGAGAGGGTAGTGGATGTATGGAATAGTCTTCCAGTAGAAGTGGTAGAGGTTAATACAGTGAAGGAGTTTAAGCATGCATGGGATAGGTATAAGGCTATCCTAGATATAAGATAAGGCCAGGGACTAATGAAAGTATTACTTTACTGAGAGGGTAGTGGATGTATGGAATAGCCTTCCAGTAGAAGTGGTAGAGGTTAATACAGTGAGGGAGTTTAAGCATGTATGGGATAGGTATAAGGCTATCCTAGATATAAGATAAGGTCAGGGACTAATGAAAGTATTACATTACTGATAGGGTAGTGGATGTATGGAATAGTCTTCCAGTAGAAGTGGTAGAGATTAATACAGTGAATGAGTTTAAGCATGCGTTGGATAGGTATAAGGCTATCCTAGATATAAGATAAGGTCAGGGACTAATGAAAGTATTACATTACTGAGAGGTAAGTGGATGCATGGAATAGTCTTCCAGTAGAAGTGGTAGAGGTTAATACAGTGAAGGAGTTTAAGCATGCGTGGGATAGGTATAAGGCTATCCTAGATATAAGATAAGGCCAGGGACTAATGAAAGTATTACATTACTGAGAGGGTAGTGGATGCATGGAATAGTCTTCCAGTAGAAGTGGTAGAGGGTAATACACTGAAGGAGTTTAAGCATGCGTGGGATAGGTATAAGGCTATCCTAGATATAAGATATGGCCAGGGACTAATGAAAGTATTACATTACTGAGAGGGTAGTGGATGTATGGAATAGTCTTCCAGTAGAAGTGGTAGAGGTTAATACAGTGAAGGAGTTTAAGCATGCATGGGATAGGTATAAGGCTATCCTAGATATAAGATAAGGTCAGGGACTAATGAAAGTATTACATTACTGAGAGGGTAGTGGATGTATGGAATAGTCTTCCAGTAGAAGTGGTAGAGGTTAATACAGTGAAGGAGTTTAAGCATGCATGGGATAGGTATTAGGCTATCCTAGATATAAGATAAGGCCAGGGACTAATGAAAGTATAACATTACTGAGAGGGTAGTGGATGTATGGAATAGTCTTCCAGTAGAAGTGGTAGAGGTTAATACAGTGAAGGAGTTTAAGCATGCGTGGGATAGGGATAAGGCTATCCTAGATATAAGATAAGGCCAGGGACTAATGAAAGTATTACTTTACTGAGAGGGTAGTGGATGTATGGTATAGTCTCCCAGTAGAAGTGGTAGAGGTTAATACAGTGAAGGAGTTTAAGCATGCATGGGATAGGTATAAGGCTATCCTAGATATAAGATAAGGCCAGGGACTAATGAAAGTATTACTTTACTGAGAGGGTAGTGGATGCATGGAATAGTCTCCCAGTAGAAGTGGTAGAGGATAATACAGTGAAGGAGTTTAAGCATGCATGGGATAGGTATAAGGCTATCCTAGATATAAGATAAGGTCAGGGACTAATGAAAGTATTACATTACTGAGAGGGTAGTGGATGCATGGAATAGTCTTCCAGTAGAAGTGGTAGAGGTTAATACAGTGAAGGAGTTTAAGCATGCATGGGATAGGTATAAGGCTATCCTAGATATAAGATAAGGCCAGGGACTAATGAAAGTATTACATTACTGAGAGGGTAGTGGATGTATGGTATAGTCTCCCAGTAGAAGTGGTAGAGGTTAATACAGTGAAGGAGTTTAAGCATGCATGGGATAGGTATAAGGCTATCCTAGATATAAGATAAGGCCAGGGACTAATGAAAGTATTACTTTACTGAGAGGGTAGTGGATGCATGGAATAGTCTCCCAGTAGAAGTGGTAGAGGATAATACAGTGAAGGAGTTTAAGCATGCATGGGATAGGTATAAGGCTATCCTAGATATAAGATAAGGTCAGGGACTAATGAAAGTATTACATTACTGAGAGGGTAGTGGATGTATGGAATAGTCTTCCAGTAGAAGTGGTAGAGGTGAATAAAGTGAAGGAGTTTAAGCATGCATGGGATAGGTATTAGGCTATCCTAGATATAAGATAAGGCCAGGGACTAATGAAAGTATTACATTACTGAGAGGGTAGTGGATGTATGGAATAGTCTTCCAGTAGAAGTGGTAGAGGTTAATACAGTGAAGGAGTTTAAGCATGCGTGGGATAGGTATAAGGCTATCCTAGATATAAGATAAGGCCAGGGACTAATGAAAGTATTACATTACTGAGAGGGTAGTGGATGCATGAAATAGTCTTCCAGTAGAAGTAGTAGAGGTTAATACAGTGAAGGAGTTTAAGCATGCATGGGATAGGTATTAGGCTATCCTAGATATAAGATAAGGCCAGGGACTAATGAAAGTATTACATTACTGAGAGGGTAGTGGATGTATGGAATAGTCTTCCAGTAGAAGTGGTAGAGGTTAATACAGTGAAGGAGTTTAAGCATGCGTGGGATAGGTATAAGGCTATCCTAGATATAAGATAAGGCCAGGGACTAATGAAAGTATTACATTACTGAGAGGGTAGTGGGTGTATGGAATAGTCTTCCAGTAGAAGTGGTAGAGGTTAATACAGTGAAGGAGTTTAAGCATGCATGGGATAGGTATTAGGCTATAATAGATATAAGATAAGGCCAGGGACTAATGAAAGTATTACTTTACTGAGAGGGTAGTGGATGCATGGAATAGTCTCCCAGTAGAAGTGGTAGAGGATAATACAGTGAAGGAGTTTAAGCATGCATGGGATAGGTATAAGGCTATCCTAGATATAAGATAAGGTCAGGGACTAATGAAAGTATTACATTACTGAGAGGGTAGTGGATGTATGGAATAGTCTTCCAGTAGAAGTGGTATAGGTGAATACAGTGAAGGAGTTTAAGCATGCATGGGATAGGTATAAGGCTATCCTAGATATAAGATAAGGCCAGGGACTAATGAAAGTATTACATTACTGAGAGGGTAGTGGATGTATGGAATAGTCTTCCAGTAGAAGTGGTAGAGGTTAATACAGTGAAGGAGTTTAAGCATGCATGAGATAGGTATTAGGCTATCCTAGATATAAGATAAGGCCAGGGACTAATGAAAGTATTACATTACTGAGAGGGTAGTGGATGTATGGAATAGTCTTCCAGTAGAAGTGGTAGAGGTTAATACAGTGAAGGAGTTTAAGCATGCATGGGATAGGTATAAGGCTATCCTAGATATAAGATAAGGCCAGGGACTAATGAAAGTATTACTTTACTGAGAGGGTAGTGGATGTATGGAATAGCCTTCCAGTAGAAGTGGTAGAGGTTAATACAGTGAGGGAGTTTAAGCATGTATGGGATAGGTATAAGGCTATCCTAGATATAAGATAAGGTCAGGGACTAATGAAAGTATTACATTACTGATAGGGTAGTGGATGTATGGAATAGTCTTCCAGTAGAAGTGGTAGAGATTAATACAGTGAATGAGTTTAAGCATGCGTGGGATAGGTATAAGGCTATCCTAGATATAAGATAAGGTCAGGGACTAATGAAAGTATTACATTACTGAGAGGTAAGTGGATGCATGGAATAGTCTTCCAGTAGAAGTGGTAGAGGTTAATACAGTGAAGGAGTTTAAGCATGCGTGGGATAGGTATAAGGCTATCCTAGATATAAGATAAGGCCAGGGACTAATGAAAGTATTACATTACTGAGAGGGTAGTGGATGCATGGAATAGTCTTCCAGTAGAAGTGGTAGAGGGTAATACACTGAAGGAGTTTAAGCATGAGTGGGATAGGTATAAGGCTATCCTAGATATAAGATATGGCCAGGGACTAATGAAAGTATTACATTACTGAGAGGGTAGTGGATGTATGGAATAGTCTTCCAGTAGAAGTGGTAGAGGTTAATACAGTGAAGGAGTTTAAGCATGCATGGGATAGGTATAAGGCTATCCTAGATATAAGATAAGGTCAGGGACTAATGAAAGTATTACATTACTGAGAGGGTAGTGGATGTATGGAATAGTCTTCCAGTAGAAGTGGTAGAGGTTAATACAGTGAAGGAGTTTAAGCATGCATGGGATAGGTATTAGGCTATCCTAGATATAAGATAAGGCCAGGGACTAATGAAAGTATAACATTACTGAGAGGGTAGTGGATGTATGGAATAGTCTTCCAGTAGAAGTGGTAGAGGTTAATACAGTGAAGGAGTTTAAGCATGCGTGGGATAGGGATAAGGCTATCCTAGATATAAGATAAGGCCAGGGACTAATGAAAGTATTACTTTACTGAGAGGGTAGTGGATGTATGGTATAGTCTCCCAGTAGAAGTGGTAGAGGTTAATACAGTGAAGGAGTTTAAGCATGCATGGGATAGGTATAAGGCTATCCTAGATATAAGATAAGGCCAGGGACTAATGAAAGTATTACATTACTGAGAGGGTAGTGGATGTATGGAATAGTCTTCCAGTAGAAGTGGTAGAGGTTAATACAGTGAAGGAGTTTAAGCATGCATGGGATAGGTATTAGGCTATCCTAGATATAAGATAAGGCCAGGGACTAATGAAAGTATTACATTACTGAGAGGGTAGTGGATGTATGGAATAGTCTTCCAGTAGAAGTGGTAGAGGTTAATACAGTGAAGGAGTTTAAGCATGCATGGGATAGGTATAAGGCTATCATAGATATAAGATAAGGCCAGGGACTAATGAAAGTATTACTTTACTGAGAGGGTAGTGGATGTATGGAATAGCCTTCCAGTAGAAGTGGTAGAGGTTAATACAGTGAGGGAGTTTAAGCATGTATGGGATAGGTATAAGGCTATCCTAGATATAAGATAAGGTCAGGGACTAATGAAAGTATTACATTACTGAGAGGTAAGTGGATGCATGGAATAGTCTTCCAGTAGAAGTGGTAGAGGTTAATACAGTGAAGGAGTTTAAGCATGCGTGGGATAGGTATAAGGCTATCCTAGATATAAGATAAGGCCAGGGACTAATGAAAGTATTACATTACTGAGAGGGTAGTGGATGCATGGAATAGTCTTCCAGTAGAAGTGGTAGAGGGTAATACACTGAAGGAGTTTAAGCATGCGTGGGATAGGTATAAGGCTATCCTAGATATAAGATATGGCCAGGGACTAATGAAAGTATTACATTACTGAGAGGGTAGTGGATGTATGGAATAGTCTTCCAGTAGAAGTGGTAGAGGTTAATACAGTGAAGGAGTTTAAGCATGCATGGGATAGGTATAAGGCTATCCTAGATATAAGATAAGGTCAGGGACTAATGAAAGTATTACATTACTGAGAGGGTAGTGGATGTATGGAATAGTCTTCCAGTAGAAGTGGTAGAGGTTAATACAGTGAAGGAGTTTAAGCATGCATGGGATAGGTATTAGGCTATCCTAGATATAAGATAAGGCCAGGGACTAATGAAAGTATAACATTACTGAGAGGGTAGTGGATGTATGGAATAGTCTTCCAGTAGAAGTGGTAGAGGTTAATACAGTGAAGGAGTTTAAGCATGCGTGGGATAGGGATAAGGCTATCCTAGATATAAGATAAAGCCAGGGACTAATGAAAGTATTACTTTACTGAGAGGGTAGTGGATGTATGGTATAGTCTCCCAGTAGAAGTGGTAGAGGTTAATACAGTGAAGGAGTTTAAGCATGCATGGGATAGGTATAAGGCTATCCTAGATATAAGATAAGGCCAGGGACTAATGAAAGTATTACTTTACTGAGAGGGTAGTGGATGCATGGAATAGTCTTCCAGTAGAAGTGGTAGAGGTTAATACAGTGAAGGAGTTTAAGCATGCATGGGATAGGTATAAGGCTATCCTAGATATAAGATAAGGTCAGGGACTAATGAAATTATGACTTTACTGAGAGGGTAGTGGATGTATGGAATAGTCTTCCAGTAGAAGTGGTAGAGGTTAATACAGTGAAGGAGTTTAAGCATGCATGGGATAGGTATTAGGCTATCCTAGATATAAGATAAGGCGAGGGACTAATGAAAGTATTACATTACTGAGAGGGTAGTGGATGTATGGAATAGTCTTCCAGTAGAAGTGGTAGAGGTTAATACAGTGAAGGAGTTTAAGCATGCATGGGATAGGTATTAGGCTATCCTAGATATAAGATAAGGCGAGGGACTAATGAAAGTATTACATTACTGAGAGGGTAGTGGATGTATGGAATAGTCTTCCAGTAGAAGTGGTAGAGGTTAATACAGTGAAGGAGTTTAAGCATGTGTGGGATAGGTATAAGGCTATCCTAGATATAAGATAAGGCCAGGGACTAATGAAAGTATTACATTACTGAGAGGGTAGTGGATGCATGGAATAGTCTTCCAGTAGAAGTGGTAGAGGTTAATACAGTGAAGGAGTTTAAGCATGCGTGGGATAGGTATAAGGCTATCCTAGATATAAGATAAGGTCAGGGACTAATGAAAGTATTACATTACTGAGAGGGTAGTGGATGTATGGAATAGTCTTCCAGTAGAAGTGGTAGAGGGTAATACACTGAAGGAGTTTAAGCATGCGTGGGATAGGTATAAGGCTATCCTAGATATAAGATAAGGCCAGGGACTAATGAAAGTGTTACATTACTGAGAGGGTAGAGGATGCATGGAATAGTCTTCCAGTAGAAGTGGTAGAGGTTAATACAGTGAGGGAGTTTAAGCATGTATGGGATAGGTATAAGGCTATCCTAGATATAAGATAAGGTCAGGGACTAATGAAAGTATTACATTACTGATAGGGTAGTGGATGTATGGAATAGTCTTCCAGTAGAAGTGGTAGAGGTTAATACAGTGAAGGAGTTTAAGCATGCGTGGGATAGGGATAAGGCTATCCTAGATATAAGATAAGGCCAGGGACTAATGAAAGTATTACTTTACTGAGAGGGTAGTGGATGTATGGTATAGTCTCCCAGTAGAAGTGGTAGAGGTTAATACAGTGAAGGAGTTTAAGCATGCATGGGATAGGTATAAGGCTATCCTAGATATAAGATAAGGCCAGGGACTAATGAAAGTATTACTTTACTGAGAGGGTAGTGGATGCATGGAATAGTCTCCCAGTAGAAGTGGTAGAGGATAATACAGTGAAGGAGTTTAAGCATGCATGGGATAGGTATAAGGCTATCCTAGATATAAGATAAGGTCAGGGACTAATGAAAGTATTACATTACTGAGAGGGTAGTGGATGCATGGAATAGTCTTCCAGTAGAAGTGGTAGAGGTTAATACAGTGAAGGAGTTTAAGCATGCATGGGATAGGTATAAGGCTATCCTAGATATAAGATAAGGCCAGGGGCTAATGAAAGTATTACATTACTGAGAGGGTAGTGGATGTATGGTATAGTCTCCCAGTAGAAGTGGTAGAGGTTAATACAGTGAAGGAGTTTAAGCATGCATGGGATAGGTATAAGGCTATCCAAGATATAAGATAAGGCCAGGGACTAATGAAAGTATTACTTTACTGAGAGGGTAGTGGATGCATGGAATAGTCTCCCAGTAGAAGTGGTAGAGGATAATACAGTGAAGGAGTTTAAGCATGCATGGGATAGGTATAAGGCTATCCTAGATATAAGATAAGGTCAGGGACTAATGAAAGTATTACATTACTGAGAGGGTAGTGGATGTATGGAATAGTCTTCCAGTAGAAGTGGTAGAGGTGAATACAGTGAAGGAGTTTAAGCATGCATGGGATAGGTATAAGGCTATCCTAGATATAAGATAAGGCCAGGGACTAATGAAAGTATTACATTACTGAGAGGGTAGTGGATGTATGGAATAGTCTTCCAGTAGAAGTGGTAGAGGTTAATACAGTGAAGGAGTTTAAGCATGCATGAGATAGGTATTAGGCTATCCTAGATATAAGATAAGGCCAGGGACTAATGAAAGTATTACATTACTGAGAGGGTAGTGGATGTATGGAATAGTCTTCCAGTAGAAGTGGTAGAGGTTAATACAGTGAAGGAGTTTAAGCATGCATGGGATAGGTATAAGGCTATCATAGATATAAGATAAGGCCAGGGACTAATGAAAGTATTACTTTACTGAGAGGGTAGTGGATGTATGGAATAGCCTTCCAGTAGAAGTGGTAGAGGTTAATACAGTGAGGGAGTTTAAGCATGTATGGGATAGGTATAAGGCTATCCTAGATATAAGATAAGGTCAGGGACTAATGAAAGTATTACATTACTGATAGGGTAGTGGATGTATGGAATAGTCTTCCAGTAGAAGTGGTAGAGATTAATACAGTGAATGAGTTTAAGCATGCGTGGGATAGGTATAAGGCTATCCTAGATATAAGATAAGGTCAGGGACTAATGAAAGTATTACATTACTGAGAGGTAAGTGGATGCATGGAATAGTCTTCCAGTAGAAGTGGTAGAGGTTAATACAGTGAAGGAGTTTAAGCATGCGTGGGATAGGTATAAGGCTATCCTAGATATAAGATAAGGCCAGGGACTAATGAAAGTATTACATTACTGAGAGGGTAGTGGATGCATGGAATAGTCTTCCAGTAGAAGTGGTAGAGGGTAATACACTGAAGGAGTTTAAGCATGCGTGGGATAGGTATAAGGCTATCCTAGATATAAGATATGGCCAGGGACTAATGAAAGTATTACATTACTGAGAGGGTAGTGGATGTATGGAATAGTCTTCCAGTAGAAGTGGTAGAGGTTAATACAGTGAAGGAGTTTAAGCATGCATGGGATAGGTATAAGGCTATCCTAGATATAAGATAAGGTCAGGGACTAATGAAAGTATTACATTACTGAGAGGGTAGTGGATGTATGGAATAGTCTTCCAGTAGAAGTGGTAGAGGTTAATACAGTGAAGGAGTTTAAGCATGCATGGGATAGGTATTAGGCTATCCTAGATATAAGATAAGGCCAGGGACTAATGAAAGTATAACATTACTGAGAGGGTAGTGGATGTATGGAATAGTCTTCCAGTAGAAGTGGTAGAGGTTAATACAGTGAAGGAGTTTAAGCATGAGTGGGATAGGGATAAGGCTATCCTAGATATAAGATAAGGCCAGGGACTAATGAAAGTATTACTTTACTGAGAGGGTAGTGGATGTATGGTATAGTCTCCCAGTAGAAGTGGTAGAGGTTAATACAGTGAAGGAGTTTAAGCATGCATGGGATAGGTATAAGGCTATCCTAGATATAAGATAAGGCCAGGGACTAATGAAAGTATTACTTTACTGAGAGGGTAGTGGATGCATGGAATAGTCTCCCAGTAGAAGTGGTAGAGGATAATACAGTGAAGGAGTTTAAGCATGCATGGGATAGGTATAAGGCTATCCTAGATATAAGATAAGGTCAGGGACTAATGAAAGTATTACATTACTGAGAGGGTAGTGGATGCATGGAATAGTCTTCCAGTAGAAGTGGTAGAGGTTAATACAGTGAAGGAGTTTAAGCATGCATGGGATAGGTATAAGGCTATCCTAGATATAAGATAAGGCCAGGGACTAATGAAAGTTTACATTACTGAGAGGGTAGTGGATGCATGAAATAGTCTTCCAGTAGAAGTAGTAGAGGTTAATACAGTGAAGGAGTTTAAGCATGCATGGGATAGGTATTAGGCTATCCTAGATATAAGATAAGGCCAGGGACTAATGAAAGTATAACATTACTGAGAGGGTAGTGGATGTATGGAATAGTCTTCCAGTAGAAGTGGTAGAGGTTAATACAGTGAAGGAGTTTAAGCATGAGTGGGATAGGGATAAGGCTATCCTAGATATAAGATAAGGCCAGGGACTAATGAAAGTATTACTTTACTGAGAGGGTAGTGGATGTATGGTATAGTCTCCCAGTAGAAGTGGTAGAGGTTAATACAGTGAAGGAGTTTAAGCATGCATGGGATAGGTATAAGGCTATCCTAGATATAAGATAAGGCCAGGGACTAATGAAAGTATTACATTACTGAGAGGGTAGTGGATGTATGGAATAGTCTTCCAGTAGAAGTGGTAGAGGTGAATACAGTGAAGGAGTTTAAGCATGCATGGGATAGGTATAAGGCTATCCTAGATATAAGATAAGGCCAGGGACTAATGAAAGTATTACATTACTGAGAGGGTAGTGGATGTATGGAATAGTCTTCCAGTAGAAGTGGTAGAGGTTAATACAGTGAAGGAGTTTAAGCATGCGTGGGATAGGTATAAGGCTATCCTAGATATAAGATAAGGCCAGGGACTAATGAAAGTTTACATTACTGAGAGGGTAGTGGATGCATGAAATAGTCTTCCAGTAGAAGTAGTAGAGGTTAATACAGTGAAGGAGTTTAAGCATGCATGGGATAGGTATTAGGCTATCCTAGATATAAGATAAGGCCAGGGACTAATGAAAGTATTACATTACTGAGAGGGTAGTGGATGTATGGAATAGTCTTCCAGTAGAAGTGGTAGAGGTTAATACAGTGAAGGAGTTTAAGCATGCGTGGGATAGGTATAAGGCTATCCTAGATATAAGATAAGGCCAGGGACTAATGAAAGTATTACATTACTGAGAGGGTAGTGGGTGTATGGAATAGTCTTCCAGTAGAAGTGGTAGAGGTTAATACAGTGAAGGAGTTTAAGCATGCATGGGATAGGTATTAGGCTATCCTAGATATAAGATAAGGTCAGGGACTAATGAAAGTATTACATTACTGAGAGGGTAGTGGATGCATGGAATAGTCTTCCAGTAGAAGTGGTAGAGGTTAATACAGTGAAGGAGTTTAAGCATGCATGGGATAGGTATTAGGCTATCCTAGATATAAGATAAGGTCAGGGACTAATGAAAGTATTACATTACTGAGAGGGTAGTGGATGCATGGAATAGTCTTCCAGTAGAAGTGGTAGAGATTAATACAGTGAATGAGTTTAAGCATGCGTGGGATAGGTATAAGGCTATCCTAGATATAAGATAAGGTCAGGGACTAATGAAAGTATTACATTACTGAGAGGTAAGTGGATGCATGGAATAGTCTTCCAGTAGAAGTGGTAGAGGTTAATACAGTGAAGGAGTTTAAGCATGCGTGGGATAGGTATAAGGCTATCCTAGATATAAGATAAGGCCAGGGACTAATGAAAGTATTACATTACTGAGAGGGTAGTGGATGCATGGAATAGTCTTCCAGTAGAAGTGGTAGAGGGTAATACACTGAAGGAGTTTAAGCATGCGTGGGATAGGTATAAGGCTATCCTAGATATAAGATATGGCCAGGGACTAATGAAAGTATTACATTACTGAGAGGGTAGTGGATGTATGGAATAGTCTTCCAGTAGAAGTGGTAGAGGTTAATACAGTGAAGGAGTTTAAGCATGCATGGGATAGGTATAAGGCTATCCTAGATATAAGATAAGGTCAGGGACTAATGAAAGTATTACATTACTGAGAGGGTAGTGGATGTATGGAATAGTCTTCCAGTAGAAGTGGTAGAGGTTAATACAGTGAAGGAGTTTAAGCATGCATGGGATAGGTATAAGGCTATCCTAGATATAAGATAAGGCCAGGGACTAATGAAAGTATTACTTTACTGAGAGGGTAGTGGATGCATGGAATAGTCTCCCAGTAGAAGTGGTAGAGGATAATACAGTGAAGGAGTTTAAGCATGCATGGGATAGGTATAAGGCTATCCTAGATATAAGATAAGGTCAGGGACTAATGAAAGTATTACATTACTGAGAGGGTAGTGGATGTATGGAATAGTCTTCCAGTAGAAGTGGTAGAGGTGAATACAGTGAAGGAGTTTAAGCATGCATGGGATAGGTATAAGGCTATCCTAGATATAAGATAAGGCCAGGGACTAATGAAAGTATTACATTACTGAGAGGGTAGTGGATGTATGGAATAGTCTTCCAGTAGAAGTGGTAGAGGTTAATACAGTGAAGGAGTTTAAGCATGCGTGGGATAGGTATAAGGCTATCCTAGATATAAGATAAGGCCAGGGACTAATGAAAGTATTACATTACTGAGAGGGTAGTGGATGCATGAAATAGTCTTCCAGTAGAAGTAGTAGAGGTTAATACAGTGAAGGAGTTTAAGCATGCATGGGATAGGTATTAGGCTATCCTAGATATAAGATAAGGCCAGGGACTAATGAAAGTATTACATTACTGAGAGGGTAGTGGATGTATGGAATAGTCTTCCAGTAGAAGTGGTAGAGGTTAATACAGTGAAGGAGTTTAAGCATGCGTGGGATAGGTATAAGGCTATCCTAGATATAAGATAAGGCCAGGGACTAATGAAAGTATTACATTACTGAGAGGGTAGTGGGTGTATGGAATAGTCTTCCAGTAGAAGTGGTAGAGGTTAATACAGTGAAGGAGTTTAAGCATGCATGGGATAGGTATTAGGCTATCCTAGATATAAGATAAGGTCAGGGACTAATGAAAGTATTACATTACTGAGAGGGTAGTGGATGCATGGAATAGTCTTCCAGTAGAAGTGGTAGAGGTTAATACAGTGAAGGAGTTTAAGCATGCATGGGATAGGTATTAGGCTATCCTAGATATAAGATAAGGTCAGGGACTAATGAAAGTATTACATTACTGAGAGGGTAGTGGATGCATGGAATAGTCTTCCAGTAGAAGTGGTAGAGATTAATACAGTGAATGAGTTTAAGCATGCGTGGGATAGGTATAAGGCTATCCTAGATATAAGATAAGGTCAGGGACTAATGAAAGTATTACATTACTGAGAGGTAAGTGGATGCATGGAATAGTCTTCCAGTAGAAGTGGTAGAGGTTAATACAGTGAAGGAGTTTAAGCATGCGTGGGATAGGTATAAGGCTATCCTAGATATAAGATAAGGCCAGGGACTAATGAAAGTATTACATTACTGAGAGGGTAGTGGATGCATGGAATAGTCTTCCAGTAGAAGTGGTAGAGGGTAATACACTGAAGGAGTTTAAGCATGCGTGGGATAGGTATAAGGCTATCCTAGATATAAGATATGGCCAGGGACTAATGAAAGTATTACATTACTGAGAGGGTAGTGGATGTATGGAATAGTCTTCCAGTAGAAGTGGTAGAGGTTAATACAGTGAAGGAGTTTAAGCATGCATGGGATAGGTATAAGGCTATCCTAGATATAAGATAAGGTCAGGGACTAATGAAAGTATTACATTACTGAGAGGGTAGTGGATGTATGGAATAGTCTTCCAGTAGAAGTGGTAGAGGTTAATACAGTGAAGGAGTTTAAGCATGCATGAGATAGGTATTAGGCTATCCTAGATATAAGATAAGGCCAGGGACTAATGAAAGTATAACATTACTGAGAGGGTAGTGGATGTATGGAATAGTCTTCCAGTAGAAGTGGTAGAGGTTAATACAGTGAAGGAGTTTAAGCATGCGTGGGATAGGGATAAGGCTATCCTAGATATAAGATAAGGCCAGGGACTAATGAAAGTATTACTTTACTGAGAGGGTAGTGGATGTATGGTATAGTCTCCCAGTAGAAGTGGTAGAGGTTAATACAGTGAAGGAGTTTAAGCATGCATGGGATAGGTATAAGGCTATCCTAGATATAAGATAAGGCCAGGGACTAATGAAAGTATTACTTTACTGAGAGGGTAGTGGATGCATGGAATAGTCTCCCAGTAGAAGTGGTAGAGGATAATACAGTGAAGGAGTTTAAGCATGCATGGGATAGGTATAAGGCTATCCTAGATATAAGATAAGGTCAGGGACTAATGAAAGTATTACATTACTGAGAGGGTAGTGGATGCATGGAATAGTCTTCCAGTAGAAGTGGTAGAGGTTAATACAGTGAAGGAGTTTAAGCATGCATGGGATAGGTATAAGGCTATCCTAGATATAAGATAAGGCCAGGGACTAATGAAAGTATTACATTACTGAGAGGGTAGTGGATGTATGGTATAGTCTCCCAGTAGAAGTGGTAGAGGTTAATACAGTGAAGGAGTTTAAGCATGCATGGGATAGGTATAAGGCTATCCTAGATATAAGATAAGGCCAGGGACTAATGAAAGTATTACTTTACTGAGAGGGTAGTGGATGCATGGAATAGTCTCCCAGTAGAAGTGGTAGAGGATAATACAGTGAAGGAGTTTAAGCATGCATGGGATAGGTATAAGGCTATCCTAGATATAAGATAAGGTCAGGGACTAATGAAAGTATTACATTACTGAGAGGGTAGTGGATGTATGGAATAGTCTTCCAGTAGAAGTGGTAGAGGTGAATACAGTGAAGGAGTTTAAGCATGCATGGGATAGGTATAAGGCTATCCTAGATATAAGATAAGGCCAGGGACTAATGAAAGTATTACATTACTGAGAGGGTAGTGGATGTATGGAATAGTCTTCCAGTAGAAGTGGTAGAGGTTAATACAGTGAAGGAGTTTAAGCATGCGTGGGATAGGTATAAGGCTATCCTAGATATAAGATAAGGCCAGGGACTAATGAAAGTATTACATTACAGAGAGGGTAGTGGATGCATGAAATAGTCTTCCAGTAGAAGTAGTAGAGGTTAATACAGTGAAGGAGTTTAAGCATGCATGGGATAGGTATTAGGCTATCCTAGATATAAGATAAGGCCAGGGACTAATGAAAGTATTACATTACTGAGAGGGTAGTGGATGTATGGAATAGTCTTCCAGTAGAAGTGGTAGAGGTTAATACAGTGAAGGAGTTTAAGCATGCGTGGGATAGGTATAAGGCTATCCTAGATATAAGATAAGGCCAGGGACTAATGAAAGTATTACATTACTGAGAGGGTAGTGGGTGTATGGAATAGTCTTCCAGTAGAAGTGGTAGAGGTTAATACAGTGAAGGAGTTTAAGCATGCATGGGATAGGTATTAGGCTATCCTAGATATAAGATAAGGTCAGGGACTAATGAAAGTATTACATTACTGAGAGGGTAGTGGATGCATGGAATAGTCTTCCAGTAGAAGTGGTAGAGGTTAATACAGTGAAGGAGTTTAAGCATGCATGGGATAGGTATTAGGCTATCCTAGATATAAGATAAGGTCAGGGACTAATGAAAGTATTACATTACTGAGAGGGTAGTGGATGCATGGAATAGTCTTCCAGTAGAAGTGGTAGAGATTAATACAGTGAATGAGTTTAAGCATGCGTGGGATAGGTATAAGGCTATCCTAGATATAAGATAAGGTCAGGGACTAATGAAAGTATTACATTACTGAGAGGTAAGTGGATGCATGGAATAGTCTTCCAGTAGAAGTGGTAGAGGTTAATACAGTGAAGGAGTTTAAGCATGCGTGGGATAGGTATAAGGCTATCCTAGATATAAGATAAGGCCAGGGACTAATGAAAGTATTACATTACTGAGAGGGTAGTGGATGCATGGAATAGTCTTCCAGTAGAAGTGGTAGAGGGTAATACACTGAAGGAGTTTAAGCATGCGTGGGATAGGTATAAGGCTATCCTAGATATAAGAGAAGGTCAGGGACTAATGAAAGTATTACATTACTGAGAGGGTAGTGGATGCATGGAATAGTCTTCCAGTAGAAGTGGTAGAGGTTAATACAGTGAAGGAGTTTAAGCATGCATGGGATAGGTATAAGGCTATCCTAGATATAAGATAAGGCCAGGGACTAATGAAAGTATTACATTACTGAGAGGGTAGTGGATGTATGGTATAGTCTCCCAGTAGAAGTGGTAGAGGTTAATACAGTGAAGGAGTTTAAGCATGCATGGGATAGGTATAAGGCTATCCTAGATATAAGATAAGGCCAGGGACTAATGAAAGTATTACTTTACTGAGAGGGTAGTGGATGCATGGAATAGTCTCCCAGTAGAAGTGGTAGAGGATAATACAGTGAAGGAGTTTAAGCATGCATGGGATAGGTATAAGGCTATCCTAGATATAAGATAAGGTCAGGGACTAATGAAAGTATTACATTACTGAGAGGGTAGTGGATGTATGGAATAGTCTTCCAGTAGAAGTGGTAGAGGTGAATACAGTGAAGGAGTTTAAGCATGCATGGGATAGGTATAAGGCTATCCTAGATATAAGATAAGGCCAGGGACTAATGAAAGTATTACATTACTGAGAGGGTAGTGGATGTATGGAATAGTCTTCCAGTAGAAGTGGTAGAGGTTAATACAGTGAAGGAGTTTAAGCATGCATGGGATAGGTATTAGGCTATCCTAGATATAAGATAAGGCCAGGGACTAATGAAAGTATTACATTACTGAGAGGGTAGTGGATGTATGGAATAGTCTTCCAGTAGAAGTGGTAGAGGTTAATACAGTGAAGGAGTTTAAGCATGCATGGGATAGGTATAAGGCTATCATAGATATAAGATAAGGCCAGGGACTAATGAAAGTATTACTTTACTGAGAGGGTAGTGGATGTATGGAATAGCCTTCCAGTAGAAGTGGTAGAGGTTAATACAGTGAGGGAGTTTAAGCATGTATGGGATAGGTATAAGGCTATCCTAGATATAAGATAAGGTCAGGGACTAATGAAAGTATTACATTACTGAGAGGTAAGTGGATGCATGGAATAGTCTTCCAGTAGAAGTGGTAGAGGTTAATACAGTGAAGGAGTTTAAGCATGCGTGGGATAGGTATAAGGCTATCCTAGATATAAGATAAGGCCAGGGACTAATGAAAGTATTACATTACTGAGAGGGTAGTGGATGCATGGAATAGTCTTCCAGTAGAAGTGGTAGAGGGTAATACACTGAAGGAGTTTAAGCATGCGTGGGATAGGTATAAGGCTATCCTAGATATAAGATATGGCCAGGGACTAATGAAAGTATTACATTACTGAGAGGGTAGTGGATGTATGGAATAGTCTTCCAGTAGAAGTGGTAGAGGTTAATACAGTGAAGGAGTTTAAGCATGCATGGGATAGGTATAAGGCTATCCTAGATATAAGATAAGGTCAGGGACTAATGAAAGTATTACATTACTGAGAGGGTAGTGGATGTATGGAATAGTCTTCCAGTAGAAGTGGTAGAGGTTAATACAGTGAAGGAGTTTAAGCATGCATGGGATAGGTATTAGGCTATCCTAGATATAAGATAAGGCCAGGGACTAATGAAAGTATAACATTACTGAGAGGGTAGTGGATGTATGGAATAGTCTTCCAGTAGAAGTGGTAGAGGTTAATACAGTGAAGGAGTTTAAGCATGCGTGGGATAGGGATAAGGCTATCCTAGATATAAGATAAGGCCAGGGACTAATGAAAGTATTACTTTACTGAGAGGGTAGTGGATGTATGGTATAGTCTCCCAGTAGAAGTGGTAGAGGTTAATACAGTGAAGGAGTTTAAGCATGCATGGGATAGGTATAAGGCTATCCTAGATATAAGATAAGGCCAGGGACTAATGAAAGTATTACTTTACTGAGAGGGTAGTGGATGCATGGAATAGTCTCCCAGTAGAAGTGGTAGAGGATAATACAGTGAAGGAGTTTAAGCATGCATGGGATAGGTATAAGGCTATCCTAGATATAAGATAAGGTCAGGGACTAATGAAAGTATTACATTACTGAGAGGGTAGTGGATGCATGGAATAGTCTTCCAGTAGAAGTGGTAGAGGTTAATACAGTGAAGGAGTTTAAGCATGCATGGGATAGGTATAAGGCTATCCTAGATATAAGATAAGGCCAGGGACTAATGAAAGTATTACATTACTGAGAGGGTAGTGGATGTATGGTATAGTCTCCCAGTAGAAGTGGTAGAGGTTAATACAGTGAAGGAGTTTAAGCATGCATGGGATAGGTATAAGGCTATCCTAGATATAAGATAAGGCCAGGGACTAATGAAAGTATTACTTTACTGAGAGGGTAGTGGATGCATGGAATAGTCTCCCAGTAGAAGTGGTAGAGGATAATACAGTGAAGGAGTTTAAGCATGCATGGGATAGGTATAAGGCTATCCTAGATATAAGATAAGGTCAGGGACTAATGAAAGTATTACATTACTGAGAGGGTAGTGGATGTATGGAATAGTCTTCCAGTAGAAGTGGTAGAGGTGAATACAGTGAAGGAGTTTAAGCATGCATGGGATAGGTATAAGGCTATCCTAGATATAAGATAAGGCCAGGGACTAATGAAAGTATTACATTACTGAGAGGGTAGTGGATGTATGGAATAGTCTTCCAGTAGAAGTGGTAGAGGTTAATACAGTGAAGGAGTTTAAGCATGCGTGGGATAGGTATAAGGCTATCCTAGATATAAGATAAGGCCAGGGACTAATGAAAGTATTACATTACTGAGAGGGTAGTGGATGCATGAAATAGTCTTCCAGTAGAAGTAGTAGAGGTTAATACAGTGAAGGAGTTTAAGCATGCATGGGATAGGTATTAGGCTATCCTAGATATAAGATAAGGCCAGGGACTAATGAAAGTATTACATTACTGAGAGGGTAGTGGATGTATGGAATAGTCTTCCAGTAGAAGTGGTAGAGGTTAATACAGTGAAGGAGTTTAAGCATGCGTGGGATAGGTATAAGGCTATCCTAGATATAAGATAAGGCCAGGGACTAATGAAAGTATTACATTACTGAGAGGGTAGTGGGTGTATGGAATAGTCTTCCAGTAGAAGTGGTAGAGGTTAATACAGTGAAGGAGTTTAAGCATGCATGGGATAGGTATTAGGCTATCCTAGATATAAGATAAGGTCAGGGACTAATGAAAGTATTACATTACTGAGAGGGTAGTGGATGCATGGAATAGTCTTCCAGTAGAAGTGGTAGAGGTTAATTCAGTGAAGGAGTTTAAGCATGCATGGGATAGGTATTAGGCTATCCTAGATATAAGATAAGGTCAGGGACTAATGAAAGTATTACATTACTGAGAGGGTAGTGGATGCATGGAATAGTCTTCCAGTAGAAGTGGTAGAGGTTAATACAGTGAAGGAGTTTAAGCATGCATGGGATAGGTATTAGGCTATCCTAGATATAAGATAAGGTCAGGGACTAATGAAAGTATAACATTACTGAGAGGGTAGTGGATGCATGGAATAGTCTTCCAGTAGAAGTGGTAGAGGTTAATACAGTGAAGGAGTTTAAGCATGCATGGGATAGGTATAAGGCTATCCTAGATATAAGATAAGGTCAGGGACTAATGAAAGTATTACATTACTGAGAGGGTAGTGGATGTATGGAATAGTCTTCCAGTAGAAGTGGTAGAGGTTAATACAGTGAAGGAGTTTAAGCATGCATGGGATAGGTATAAGGCTATCCTAGATATAAGATAAGGTCAGGGACTAATGAAAGTATTACATTACTGAGAGGGTAGTGGATGTATGGAATAGTCTTCCAGTAGAAGTGGTAGAGGTTAATACAGTGAAGGAGTTTAAGCATGCATGGGATAGGTACAAGGCTATCCTAGATATAAGATAAGGCCAGGGACTAATGAAAGTATTACATTACTGAGAGGGTAGTGGATGTATGGAATAGTCTTCCAGTAGAAGTGGTAGAGGTTAATACAGTGAAGGAGTTTAAGCATGCATGGGATAGGTATAAGGCTATCCTAGATATAAGACAAGGCTGGGACTAGTATTTTGATTTATTACATTTTGTTGTTACAAATTGGGCAGACTAGATGGGCCGAATGGTTTTTCTCTGCCGACACATTCCATGTTTCTATCATATGTGACCAGATTGAAATCAAATAATTAATTAACACTGTTCTGTTGGATCTTATCCTTCACTGGATAATTGTTTTCCTTATGTTCCCATGTGACTGTACCAACTGCAAAGGAGTATGAACAAAATATATGTAGCCGGTAACAAAGTGGCTTTGGTGGGGATCCCAAGTGCTACGCTTTCCTGCTCTCCATTGTGATAAACACCTCCATTCCCTTACCGCAGTGCCAGTGCTTCAACACACAGTATTTCTGTGGTCCCCATTGCAGTTAAATCGCAGGTTTTTCCTTAACGGCTGGCATAGAATCTACCCCAAAGGTCACCGCAAGGAATTGGAGAAGAACATTATCAATATTAACTTCATCAGTATTTAAATTTAAAGTCTGGTCTACGCTGGGTCTGTCAGACTTTTCTCCTCGGGAGCAAAAAAAACAAGTTTATTAGGATGAGAAGCGCAGGTGATGTTAGGGTCTCACCCTATTGAGTCGGTTTTTATCTGCTGACACAGTTTATGATTACCTGACTGAGTTAATCTATACATTAAAGGGAGCCTTTCAAACTAACCATTAGTTTATACTGTAAATGTAAAGAGTAAAAAGTGATCTTTATATTGTGTTAGTAGAATTACTTGCAAGGGATTAAAATAAGAGAATTACCGGTATTGTTTTAGATGCGGCTATGGTGTCAAATATCCTTGTATTTTATGAGTTTGTTTGCTTGCTTGCTTGTATAGATATATTTTATTTCATTCGTAGCTTTAGCAATGATTAGGTTGACAGAGCCCCTTTAATTATGCCTGGCTAACTCATACAGTTGTTGGTAACTATATTAGGGCAAACATGGCCACTGGCCAATGTGATTTACCCAAAGGATAATTACGCTCACCTGACATGTCGCTCAATAGGGTGAGACCCTAACCTCACCTACTGTCAACACGTTGATTTTCATTGCTCATCACATTCTAGTAAATAAAACTTGTCCAAGTGTCTGAGTAACACTCACTCTTCAGTAAATATTCAGACGTACACCAGCATGAGCACCTGCCTTTTAGCAAACAGGGTTGTCCATTTAGCAGGATATTACACAGCTGCCGGATGAACCAATTGAAAGTTCTGTTCATCCTACGTGTGCTGGGCCGGAGGTTTAATTTGCACGTGGTGATTCCTGCATCCTTATTTATTCTAACAGTAAAAAATAATAAATAAAACACCCCAAGGGGAGACGAGAGATTAGTCCATGTGATGATGTGTTACAGTCCCTGGAGAGACAAGCAGATTATTTAAATCTGAAGATATTATCATTAAACCTGTTAATAACTCGGATGAGCTGATTTATTAAAACCCCTAATTATTCTGTTAAATTACTGCCTTTTAATAGCACAGTAATCTGATCTCTAAACGACATGTTGTTAAAGAGACAATGAATGTTTTTTTTACACTTGTGCTTCTAATATAGAAGAGTAAAAATCAGTGCTCCTAGTATTAGGGTGGAACTGGCAGGACGTTTTTAAAGGTACAGGCCAGATAACCCCGTGACCTGCAGCTGCCATGTCTCCCCGGGAAGAATCAGGACTGTGCCTGTCAGCGACAGTCTCTCTGCTAGTGCAGTGACAGATCAGGTCCTCTCTGTTGGTAGCAGAGAGACTGTTAGTCACGACAGACCCCCGATCAGAGGCTCTGGGTGAGCCCCCTCTCTGATTGGCTGAGCGCATGATGCCAGTGTCACTGTGGACCAGCATCATACCAGCTTGGCTGAGAGGCAGAGTAGAGCCGTGGGTATGTGTAAAGATACATAGCGGGGTTTAGTGTGGAAAGCTGGCACAGGATTTGTAACTTTTGCTTCTACTGGTGCAGATTCACCTCCTGCCATTTTAATGAATTCAGACAAAATCTTGCTGTGTCAGGTTACTCTGTCTAATGCACAGAACTGTATATACTATTCAGATGTTTATATCACAAGCTTTTGAAATACAACAGGGGGTTTTCAGGCAAATGGCAGCCCCCCTCCCCGTGTGATAACAATTCATTATAGAGAGAATAAGATTGTATCTATACCTTGCCGAATTGCACACTCTGTACCTACCTGGTGAGATCATAGTATAATGTTACATTCAGCAACTAAGTTATATACTGCTCAACACTGGACACTCCTACCAGACAACAAACCCACCGGATGAGAGATGGAGTTATGTGAATGTCCTAATCTCTGATATCATGTTATTTTTCTCTATTGGTTTCATACCCAGGCTGCATTTGCCAGCAGATCCAGCATTTTGTCTTGTTTGGTAAATACTGTCAACAAATATATCTACATCCTGAGAAGTGAGTGAGGCCGAATCACAGGGAGAGAGACGGACAAACCTTCTTACTACAGCAAATAAAGTGATTTAAACTAAACCAAGAGCATCCAAACTACTACATTACTACTCTATTACACTACTACATTACTACTCTATTACACTGCTACATTGCTACACTACGATATTACTACATTACTACATAACTACACTAATACATTACTACACTACTACATTACTACTCTACTACATTACTACATTACTACACTACAACATTACTACTCTATTACACTACTACATTGCTACACTACGATATTACTACATTACTACAGTACTACTCTATTACACTACTACATTACTACACTACAATATTACTACACTACTACAGTACTACTCTATTACACTACTACACTACTACACTACTACATAACTACACTATTACATTACTACACTACTACATTACTACTCTACTACATTGCTACACTACGATATTACTACAGTACTACATTACTACACTACTACATAACTACACTATTACATTACTACACTACTACATTACTACACTACTACATTACTACTCTACTACATTACTACTCTACTACATTACTACTCTACTACATTGCTACACTACGATATTACTACAGTACTACATTACTACACTACTACATAACTACACTATTACATTACTACACTACTACATTACTACTCTACTACATTACTACTCTACTACATTGCTACACTACGATATTACTACAGTACTACATTACTACACTACTACATAAATACACTATTACATTACTACACTACTACATTACTACTCTACTACATTACTACTCTACTACATAACTACACTATTACATTACTACACTACTACATTACTACACTACTACATAACTACACTATTACACTACTACATTACTACACTACAACATTACTACACTACTACAGTACTACATTACTACATCACTACAGTACTACATTACTACAGTACTACACTACTACATAACTACACTACTACATTACTATTCAACTACATAGCTACTCTACTACATTACTACATTTAGTAACCTGCACATTAGGCATTTTTTATTATTATTTTATTACTAATGTACAAAAGGACAATCACATATGTTATCATACGTAAAACACATGCATTTGGGTATAAATTATCAAGTAGGTCTAATTATTAGTCTAAAATTCCTCCATAATTCACATAGCAATAAGTTGTAGCTATTAGCTATTAGATTTAATTAATCCTTGTTAGTCCAGTCATCATATTCCAATATACAAATAATGTAAACCATCAGTGCATGCTCACATACAAACATTAATCAATACTCAACATATATGTGGCATGGAGATCCGTGAGAGACCGCTGGGGGTCTACTCCCATTGGGCAAAAATGGGGGGTGAGAGTGGCTTAAGATGACATTACACACACCGAAATTAAATGTCCAGAGATCTGAAGATTACTGAGGGGATATAAAGAGGGGGATGGAACTCTTCATCGCGGCTGCTTCCGCGCAGCCGCTTCACCGCCGACTCTACAGCACAAGACAGATCGTCACTGGAGATTTCATCGCGGGACATTTCATCGCTAAAGGTAAGTATTTTACTGATTTTAGTTTGGTTAGAATTAGGGTTTTGGGGGTTAGAATTAGGGTTTAGGGGGTTAATTTTAGCATTGGAGTTAATTTTAGTGTTAGTATTGGGGTTTAGTGTTAGTGTTTAGTGTTACGGGTTAATTTTATTATTAGGGGTCGGGGGTTAGTATTAGGGTTAGTATTAGGGTTTAGGGGGTTAATTTTAGTATTAGGGGTCGGGGGTTAGTATTAGGGTTAGTATTAGGGTTTAGGGGGTTAATTTTAGTATTAGGGGTCGGGGGTTAGTATTAGGGTTAGTATTAGGGTTTAGGGGGTTAATTTTAGTATTGGGGTTAATTTTAGTGTTAGTATTGTGGTTTAGTGTTAATATTGGGGGAGGGGAATCATTTATTAGGGGGGGGTTATTTTCGTTTTACTTTTACATTTGTAAGAGCTGACAGTTCAGCGCTGAACTGTCAGCTCTTACATAGCCTCGGCCGCGGTGAAACGGCCGCGTTATACTTCATTGCTGACAGTTCAGCGTTCTAACTGCCGCGCTGAAATGTCAGCGATGAAGATGCGGCGAAGAAGTGTCCTAGACCCTATAAAGAGGGACTTCCAATTTCCCCAAATTTTATTATAATCGGATAGTCTCGCATTGTCGTAGAAGATTGCCTTTTCCACGGAGGCCTGATGGCTTGCCTGGGTCTTAATATCGTTTAAGTTTGGCGTTGTGGTCTTTCTCCGGTGTCTTGACAAAGAAATATGTATTAATATGAGGTTTAGGAAGCCTTGGATAATCGAGATGGAACAGGAATTTAGCTGGGGAAAGAGCACCAATATCCAAACCAAGTTTTGTAACGAGAAATAGAACATTTTCTTTAAGATTATCCAATAACTTACATTCCCACCAAATGTATAACAAAGAGCCAGGGATTATCCAACAACGCCAACAGAAGTTTGAGGTATACCTCTGGAATTTGCACAACTTTGTTGGAACCATATACCGTCTGTGTACTATTTTTACATTGTTTTCTGGGATATTAATACAATGAATTTTGTTCCTGACATTTTCAAAGGATCTTAACCATTCTTGGGCTGAGAAAGTTTCACCCATATCAGTTTCCCATTTAATAACAGTACTTCATTTTCATTCTTCAACATTTGTTACTGTTATAGGTCTAACTTTTGATGTTAATATAGGAATAGTACTCTAATAAGGTTTTTCCAGTGGTCCTTCCGTGATAATGGTTAGTCTCCGTAGTATTCCAATCACTCTTACATATGTAAAGGTGTCAGAGGTCTGAAGTGCAAACTGAAGTTGGGAAAACGAACAGAACCCTGATTCATTGATTATATGTGAAACTTTTAAAATACCTATCTCAAACCAATGTCTCAAACTGAGATCTTGGGTCATTAGAGTGCAGGTTGTTAGAGAGGCTTCCTTAGAGATGTCGTCCAACAGAGAGAAAAACTTGTTCTATAACTTTATTATCAATATTCAACCTCCCGAAACTGGTCCTATCCAACCAAAATAAGCATATGAGCTCAACATGTTCACAATCAGATTTTTCATAGGTATACCATATTTTTTATTTAGGGTTTCCCCCATTTCATAAAATGGGGAATGAGATGAAAAGTTTCTGAAACACATTTAGAATATTTCTGGGGACACGTAAGGGAATTGTTCTGAAAAAATATTCCAATTTTGGTATAATATATGACCTTAGTATATGAAGTCTTCCTAACCTGGAGGCATAGATCTTACTCCATTTCGTGAGCAAAGATGATAGCTCACGGTACAAACCCAAATAATTATTTTGGATCCATGTTTCGATCGTAAAGTTGATTTTGATTCCTAAATATGAGATTTGATCATCAGACCAAATAAAATTATATCTAGATTCTAAGTTCTGTTACTGATCTGGAGTAAGATGACAATATATCACCTGTGTTTTCGTCAAATGTATTTTGTAGTTTGAAAGTTTACTGTATTCTTCTATACACTTAAGGATTGCTGATATTGGTTGATCAGGATTAGATATTGTCAGTATAATGTTATCTGCACATTAAGCATTTTACAGAATTGTATTTATTTTATCTGTATAGTATGTGTTAAGTACGTTTACCATGAAATGTTTGATTTGCACTAGGAGTTTCTCCCCAGATCTTTCAGAAAACACCCTGCACTAATCTATCTCAAGGAATAATATCCAGTAATATCAGCCTTCAGGGTGGGAGAAGAAGATTAGGATCTCCACCTATGCTGTGACAAGTCAAAGGGATCATTACAGGGGAGGGAGAGCAGGTAAGGGGTTATAAACTCAGAGGATAAGGAGGTGAGAGTAACACAGTATTTAGCACACGTCTCAGGTAAGTACCAATTCAGCTCCCATTTAATATACATCTCATACTCAAACATAAAATCTCTATTGGGATCTGTTCTCACAGTAAATAGGGACAACAGAAACAATGGAAGTTCTGTTTAACTGAAAGATTGCATTGAGTGTAGACATTTTATACAAATATGCTTTAACAGCTTTGCAACACAGGACATGCTCTATGCATGTATAGCTCTATCAGGGGGCAGACATGTTGTTTAGAATGTTTGCTCTGTATAACTTTATCAGGGGGCGGACATGTTGTTTAGAATGTTTGCTCTGTATAGCTCTATCAGGGGTGGACATGTTGTTTAGAATCTTTGCTCTGTATAGCTCTGTCAGGGGGAGGATATGTTGTTTAGAATGTTTGGTCTGTATAAGTCTATCAGGGGGCTGATATGATATTTAGAATCTTTGCTCTGTATAGCTCTATCAGGGGGTGGACATGTTGTTTAGAATCTTTGCTCTGTATAGCTCTATCAGGGGGTGGACATGTTGTTTAGAATCTTTGCTCTGTATAGCTCTATCAGGGGGCTGACATGTTGTTTAGAATCTTTGCTCCGTATAGCTCTATCAGGGAGCGGACATGTTGTTTAGAATCTTTGCTCTGTATAGCTCTATCAGGGGGTGGACATGTTGTTTAGAATCTTTGCTCTGTATAGCTCTATCAGGTGGTGGACATGTTGTTTAGAATCTTTGCTCTGTATAGCTCTATCAGGGGGCAGACATGTTGTTTAGAATCTTTGCTCTGTATAGCTCTATCAGGGGGTGGACATGTTGTTTAGAATCTTTGCTCTGTATAGCTCTATCAGGTGGTGGACATGTTGTTTAGAATCTTTGCTCTGTATAGCTCTATCAGGGGAGGACATGTTGATTAGAATATTTGCTCTGTATAGCTCTATCAGGGAGCGGACATGTTATTTAGAATCTTTGCTCTGTATAGCTCTATCAGGGGACGGACATTCTGTTTAGAATCTTTGCTCTGTATATCTCTATCAGGGGAGGACATGTTGTTTAGAATCTTTGCTCTGTATAGCTCTATCAGGGGGCGGACATGTTGTTTAGAATCTTTGCTCTGTATAGCGCTATCAGGGGGCAGACATGTTGTTTAGAATCTTTGCTCTGTGTAGCTCTATCGGGGGCAGACATGTTGTTTAGAATCTTTGCTCTGTATAGCTCTATCAGGGGGTGGACATGTTGTTTAGAATCTTTGCTCTGTATAGCTCTATCGGGGGGGTGGACATGTTGTTTAGAATCTTTGCTCTGTATAGCTCTATCAGGGGGCGGACATGTTGTTTAGAATCTTTGCTCTGTATAGCTCTATCAGGGGGCGGACATGTTGTTTAGAATCTTTGCTCTGTATAGCTCTATCAGGGGGCAGACATGTTGTTTAGAATCTTTGCTCTGTGTAGCTCTATCAGGGGGCAGACATGTTGTTTAGAATCTCCCCCTCCTGATAGAGCTATACAAGCAAAGTCTATACATAGCCTGTATAATAGCTGACACCTTTTTCAGATGTATTATTGTGATAAGAACTTCCATTTCATTGGAGAAGCTAGAAATACAGGTATCCTTTGAGGGTAGGGTTGCCACCTTTTCTTCAAAAAAAATACTGTCCATTCTACTACCTCGATAGACTTAACATTGCGGTCAAGCTAAATTTTTACCGGCCAGGTTGCAACCCTATTTGAGGGTACACTTTTTTCCTCTGGAGACCGGTGTGTTACACATGTTTTATCTCTCCCTCTAGCATGATGTCTTTATTAGCTCTGATAGTCCTGGGATCCCTGGGACTGACCTGTGGCTGTAACCCTGCACCAGGAGGTAAGTGATACCAGTTTCCTCACGCTCAATCCTTCCAGCCCCCCACATCTGTACACACCCCAGAAAATGCCCAGCTCATTCCTTTCCAGTGCTTTATCAGTGGTTACAGAGATACAGAACTAAAATGTTGAAAAAGAAAGAGCATTACCACAAGCCATCCTTTCTAAGATGCTAGTACTATTATCCAGCTTAGTGGTATTCAATTTATCAACCTCAAAAGGCTGAATTGACCCTCAACTATTTTTGAGCGAACCCGAACCGCACTGTTTGGGTTCGTACCGAACATTACGGTTTTTGGACCCCGGACCCGAACACGGACATTTCACTGTATGTTCGGGTTGGAGTTCGGCGATTTAATGGCGCGTTTTGAGGGGAGCCAATCAGAAAGCCCATAGCATTACATACATATACATTGTATGTAATGCTATGGGCTTTCTTTAAACCGAAAGTCTATAAACTGAATCTCTTTCGGTTTATAGACTTTCGGTTTATGGAATACATGTAATGCTATTGGTATTCTATAAACCGAAAGTCTATAAACCGAAAGAGATTCGGTTTATAGAAAGCCAATAGCATTACATGTATTCCATAAACCGAAAGTCTATAAACCGACTGTCTTTCGGTTTATAGACTTTTGGTTTATGGAATACATGTAATGCTATTGGCTTTCTATAAACAGAAATAGAGTCCCCATTCATACGAATAGGTCAATTTACCTATTCGTATGAATGGGGACTCTATTTCGGTTTATAGAATAGCAATAGTATTACATGTATTACATAAACTGAAAGTCTATAAACCGACCCTCTTTCGGTTTATAGACTTTTGGTTTATGGAATGCATGTAATGCTATGAATGAATGAACGAATGGTTAATAAACGAAAATCATTTGTCAATTCGTGCTATTGGCTTTCTATAAACCGAAATAGAGTTGGTTTATAGAATACCAATAGCATTACATGCATTCAATAAACCGAAAGTCCTTCATTATGTCGGTTTATGGAATGTATGTAATGCTATTGGTATATTATAAACAGACTCTATTTCGGTTTATAGAAAGCCAATAGCACGAATTGACAAATTATTTTCGTTTATTAACCATTCGTTCATTCGGCTTTCGTTAGTTTAGCGTTTTCGTTATTCGTTTTTCGGACGAATGGACATGTCTACTACATATAAGCTGGAGTCACGTACATCACATGAGCTCTTCTTAGTGTAGGGAGAGGATGCTGCAGCTGTGAGGGACAGATTAGTAAAGAATTCTGGTGTTGAATCTGCAAACTACAGCGATTATTCAAACTACAGCCATTATTCAAATTACAGTGATTATTTTCGTGGGTGCTATACTACATATTAGTACCCTGCCCTGAGCCCGGTACCACAGAGAGTGCAGTGCACTTGCAACTGCATGTGTGCCAGGCACATGACTTTAATCCTGTTCTGTTAGCCCAGTGGGCAACATCTAGGCATTTTTAAATACTGCAATTTGTTGGCGTTAAATATTACATTTTGCATCTTGCGGTGCACTTCATATCTGAGAGTCAAATAGAACAGTCCAATACTGTGCTTACAGCGCACTTTGAAAAATTCTAATAGTTTTGGGTGGTAAATAGTACATTTGCGTCTTGCGGTGCACGTCATATCTGAGAGTCAAATAGAACAGTCCAATACTCTGCTTACAGCGCACTTTGAAAAATTCTGGCTACCTCCTCTGCCTCCTCCTCCAGCGCCGCTTCCACCTACACCGCCACGGTCACCGCCTCCTCAACCTATGGGTCACTTAGTATAAACTGAAAGAGAATACCCTGCACTCCAACCCTCTCTCAAATGGATAATTCTGTTGATCCTCCTGGCAGCCATGCTTTAGATTTAGATTTATGTTCTTCCAAAGCTAAAATCAAAGATTCCATCTAGTGCTATTTTATGGCTCAGCTGTATTTGTAATTTGTATGTATTTTATGTTATTTGAAGTTATTTCCCTATCCATATTTGCTTGCAGGGCACTTGTCCTACTCTTACCCACATTTTACTTCATTTTGCAGCCCTCTAGCCCTTTCCAGGACTTTTTAAGAGGCATTTTAGTGGCCAAAAGTCTGTGTCCCCATTGACTTCAATGGGGCTCGGGGTCAAGTTCGAGCACGGACCCAGACTTTTTTTTCGAAGTTCGGCCTAACCTGAACATCCAGGTGTCAGCTCAACTCTAATAGACAGATATACACACTAGGAATCCAGCTGTTTCTCTACTACAATTATTGGGTGTGTGATTCTTCACCATGAAATGTACATGCAGTTGATCAGCATTGTTCACTTCTGTTTAGTTGTCCTAAATGTGGATTCCAGCACTTTACAGCGCTCACTGTATCATCTGTTCCTGTGATGCAGAAGTTGTTATAATTGTATTGTCTTATGTATAAGAAGTTATAGCCCTGGAAAATCACACACATTTTGTCTTCACAGCAGTAAATTTAGCAATAAATGGTGTTGCGTCGCAGAGCTCTGATTATCTAGACCGAGTGATGGGATACGCGGAGCAAGCCATCGATGGATCCAGTGATGGAGATTACTATGATGGTTACTGTTCTCACACTCAGATAGAAACAGGAGCCTGGTGGATGGTGGATCTCAAACAGGTCTACAAGATAACGACTGTCATCATCTCGAATAGACAAGACTGCTGCAAGGATCGGCTGAAGGGGGCAGAGATCCGCATCGGAAACTCCCCAGACAATAACAACCCCGTGTAAGCATCCAGTATATTATTACATCCTTCAAACTGATATTAGGAAATATTAACACGGAGATTTATTAACACGGAGGCTGCAATTTTATAAAATATATATTTTTTAGATTTTAAAGTACAGAGGTTAGAATTTGTTTTACTTCTTCTTAACTGAAATATTGCATGTTGTTTAGAATCTTTTCTCTGTATGGCTCTATCAGAGGCAGACATGCTGTTTAGAATCTTTGCTCTGTATAGCTCTATCAGTGGCCGGACATGTTGTTTAGAATCTTTGCTCTGTATAACTATATCAGGGGGCGAACATGTTGTTTAGAATCTTTGCTCTGTATAGCTCTATCAGGGGGCATGTTGTTTAGAATCTTTGCTCTGTATAGCTCTATCAGGGGCGGATATGATGTTTAGAATCTTTGCTCTGTATAGCTCTATCAGGGGGAGGACAAGTTGTTTAAATTCTTAGCTCTGTATAGCTCTATCAGGGGTCGGACATGTTGTTTAGAATCTTTGCTCTGTATAACTGTATCAGGGGGCGGACATGTTGTTTAGAATCTTTGCTCTGTATAGCTCTATCAGGGGGCGGACATGTAGTTTAGAAACTTTGCTCTGTATAGCTCTATCAGGGGCGGACATGATGTTTAGAATCTTTGCTCTGTATAGCTCTATCAGGGGGCGGACATGTTGTTTAGAATCTTTGCTCTGTATAGCTCTATCAGGGGGCGGACATGTTTTTTTAGAATTTTTGCTCTGTATAGCTCTATCAGGGGACGGACATGTTGTTTAGAATCTTAGCTCTGTATAGCTCTATCAGGGGATGGACATGTTGTTTAGAATCTTTGCTCTGTATAGCTCTATCAGGGGGCGGACATGTTGGTTAGAATCTTTGCTCTGTATAGCTCTATCAGGGGGCAGACATGTTGGTTAGAATATTTGCTCTGTATAGCTCTACCAGGGGGTGGACATGTTGTTTACAATCTTTGCTCTGTATAGCTCTATCAGGGGGCGGACATGTTGTTTAGAATCTTAGCTCTGTATAGCTCTATCAGGGGATGGACATGTTGTAAGAATCTTTGCTCTGTATAGCTTTATCAGGGGGCGGACATGTTGTTTAAAATCTTTGCTCTGTATAGCTCTATCAGGGGGCGGACATGTTGGTTAGAATCTTTGCTCTGTATAGCTCTATTAGGGGGAGGACAGGTTGTTTAGAATCTTTGCTCTGTAAAGCTCTACCAGGGGATGGACATGTTGTTTAGAATCTTTGCTCTGTATAGCTCTATCAGGGGGCAGACATGTTGGTTAGAATCTTTGCTCTGTATAGCTCTATTAGGGGGAGGACAGGTTGTTTAGAATCTTTGCTCTGTAAAGCTCTACCAGGGGATGGACATGTTGTTTAGAATCTTTGCTCTGTATAGCTCTATCAGGGGGCAGACATGTTGGTTAGAATCTTAGCTCTGTATAGCTCTACCAGGGGGTGGACATGTTGTTTAGAATATCTGCTCTGTATAGCTCTATCAGGGGCAGACATGTTGTTTAGAATATCTGCTCTGTATAGCTCTATCAGGGGCAGACATGTTGTTTAAAATATCTGCTCTGTATAGCTCTATCAGGGGGCGGACATGTTGTTTAGAATATCTGCTCTGTATAGCTCTATTAGGGGCAGACATGTTGTTTAGAACCTTGAGTTGGATGAAGGATACCAAGATGTAGAAAAAATAGGCATAAATGAGTGCAACTTTGTCCCCCATTTACATACAAAATCCAGGGCAATTAGCTTTTTTAAAGTGATGCTCCTTTAGTTGCAGCAATTGCTGTTATCGTAATGCAGTTTTGACACCAGTCATACATTGCACTGAATGAGCATTACTTGGATATATGTGTAAGAGATTCTGTGTAATTCCATTTGTTTCTTCCCTCTAGATGTAACATAGTAATGGACACTGACCACGGCTCTAAGATACTGCTTTGCTGTAATGGGATGGTGGGTCAGTACGTCAGTGTGGTTATTCCTTCCAGAGCAGAGTATCTCACATTGTGCGAAGTCGAGGTCTATGGGGAGGAGATAAAGCAGGACCCCCAAGTCTGCTGGTAGAGATCGGCAGAGAGTTCATGAATACTGTGGATGAATAGATCTAATTCCAAACACATGATGTAATACATCACATAAAACATACATACTGGCCATGCTAGTGACTTTAAGGACAACTGTAGAAAAAAACTGAAGTTCTGTATAATTGAAATATGAAGTTAAGTGTAGGCATTTTATGTAGAAATAATATAGTGAAAATACACCAATAAAGTACCTCTTTAATAGATATAACTCCACCAGGAGGCAGGCATGTTGGTTAGATTCTTTACTCCATATAGCTCTCTCAGGGGGCAGACATGTTGGTTAGAATCTTTACTCCATATAGTTCTCTCAGGGGGCAGACATGTTGGTTAGAATCTTTACTCCATATCGTTCTCTCAGGGGGCAGACATGTTGGTTAGAATCTTTACTCCATATAGTTCTCTCAGGGGGCAGACATGTTGGTTAGATTCTTTACTCCATATAGTTCTCTCAGGAGGCAGACATGTTGGTTAGAATCTTTACTCCATATAGTTCTCTCAGGGGGCAGACATGTTGGTTAGAATCTTTACTCCATATAGCTCTCTCAGAGGGCAGACATGTTGGTTAGAATCTTTACTCCATATAGTTCTCTCAGGAGGCAGACATGTTGGTTAGAATCTTTACTCCATATAGTTCTCTCAGGAGGCAGACATGTTGGTTAGAATCTTTACTTCATATCGTTCTCTCAGGAGGCGGACATGTTGGTTAGAATCTTTACTCCATATAGTTCTCTCAGGGGGCGGACATGTTGGTTAGAATCTTTACTCCATATCATTCTCTCAGGGGGCGGACATGTTGGTTAGAATCTTTACTCCATATAGTTCTCTCAGGGGGCAGACATGTTGGTTAGAATCTTTACTCCATATAGTTCTCTCAGGAGGCAGACATGTTGGTTAGAATCTTTACTTCATATCGTTCTCTCAGGAGGCGGACATGTTGGTTAGAATCTTTACTCCATATAGTTCTCTCAGGGGGCGGACATGTTGGTTAGAATCTTTACTCCATATCATTCTCTCAGGGGGCGGACATGTTGGTTAGAATCTTTACTCCATATAGTTCTCTCAGGGGGCAGACATGTTGGTTAGAATCTTTACTCCATATCATTCTCTCAGGGGGCGGACATGTTGGTTAGAATCTTTACTCCATATCGTTCTCTCAGGGGGCAGACATGTTGGTTAGAATCTTTACTCCATATAGTTCTCTCAGGGGGCAGACATGTTGGTTAGAATCTTTACTCCATATAGTTCTCTCAGGAGGCAGACATGTTGGTTAGAATCTTTACTTCATATCGTTCTCTCAGGAGGCGGACATGTTGGTTAGAATCTTTACTCCATATAGTTCTCTCAGGGGGCGGACATGTTGGTTAGAATCTTTACTCCATATCATTCTCTCAGGGGGCGGACATGTTGGTTAGAATCTTTACTCCATATAGTTCTCTCAGGGGGCAGACATGTTGGTTAGAATCTTTACTCCATATCATTCTCTCAGGGGGCGGACATGTTGGTTAGAATCTTTACTCCATATCGTTCTCTCAGGGGGCAGACATGTTGGTTAGAATCTTTACTCCATATCGTTCTCTCAGGGGGCAGACTTGTTGGTTAGAATCTTTACTCCATATAGTTCTCTCAGGGGGCAGACATGTTGGTTAGAATCTTTACTCCATATAGGTCTCTCAGGGGGCAGACATGTTGTTTAGAATCTTTACTCCATATAGTTCTCTCAGGGGGCAGACATGTTGTTTAGAATCTTTACTCCATATAGTTCTCTCAGGGGGCAGACATGTTGGTTAGAATCTTTACTCCATATAGGTCTCTCAGGGGGTAGACATGTTGGTTAGAATCTTTACTCCATATAGTTCTCTCAGGGGGCAGACATGTTGGTTAGAATCTTTACTCCATATAGCTCTGTCAGGGGGCAGACATGTTGGTTAGAATCTTTACTCCATATAGTTCTCTCAGGAGGCAGACATGTTGGTTAGAATCTTTACTTCATATCGTTCTCTCAGGAGGCGGACATGTTGGTTAGAATCTTTACTCCATATAGTTCTCTCAGGGGGCGGACATGTTGGTTAGAATCTTTACTCCATATCATTCTCTCAGGGGGCGGACATGTTGGTTAGAATCTTTACTCCATATAGTTCTCTCAGGGGGCAGACATGTTGGTTAGAATCTTTACTCCATATCATTCTCTCAGGGGGCGGACATGTTGGTTAGAATCTTTACTCCATATCGTTCTCTCAGGGGGCAGACATGTTGGTTAGAATCTTTACTCCATATAGTTCTCTCAGGGGGCAGACATGTTGGTTAGAATCTTTACTCCATATAGGTCTCTCAGGGGGCAGACATGTTGTTTAGAATCTTTACTCCATATAGTTCTCTCAGGGGGCAGACATGTTGTTTAGAATCTTTACTCCATATAGTTCTCTCAGGGGGCAGACATGTTGGTTAGAATCTTTACTCCATATAGGTCTCTCAGGGGGTAGACATGTTGGTTAGAATCTTTACTCCATATAGTTCTCTCAGGGGGCAGACATGTTGGTTAGAATCTTTACTCCATATAGCTCTGTCAGGGGGCAGACATGTTGGTTAGAATCTTTACTCCATATAGTTCTCTCAGGGGGTAGACATGTTGGTTAGAATCTTTACTCCATATAGTTCTCTCGGGGGGCAGACATGTTGGTTAGAATCTTTACTCCATATAGCTCTCAGGGGGCAGACATGTTGGTTAGAATCTTTACTCCATATAGTTCTCTCAGGGGGCAGACATGTTGGTTAGAATCTTTACTCCATATCGTTCTCTCAGGGGGCAGACATGTTGGTTAGAATCTTTACTCCATATAGTTCTCTCAGGGGGCAGACATGTTGGTTAGAATCATTACTCCAGCTCTCTCAGGAGGCAGGCATGTTGGTTAGAATCTTTACTCCATATAGTTCTCTCAGGGGGCAGACATGTTGGTTAGAATCTTTACTCCATATAGTTCTCTCAGGGGGCAGACATGTTGGTTAGAATCTTTACTCCATATAGTTCTCTCAGGGGGCAGACATATTGGTTAGAATCATTACTCCAGCTCTCTCAGGGGGCAGACATGTTGGTTAGAATCATTACTCCAGCTCTCTCAGGGGGCAGACATGTTGGTTAGAATCTTTACTCCATATAGTTCTCTCAGGGGGCAGACATGTTGGTTAGAATCTTTACTCCATATAGTTCTCTCAGGGGGCAGACATGTTGGTTAGAATCTTTACTCCATATAGTTCTCTCAGGGGGCAGACATGTTGGTTAGAATCATTACTCCAGCTCTCTCAGGAGGCAGGCATGTTGGTTAGAATCTTTACTCCATATAGTTCTCTCAGGGGGTAGACATGTTGGTTAGAATCTTTACTCCATATAGTTCTCTCGGGGGGCAGACATGTTGGTTAGAATCTTTACTCCATATAGCTCTCAGGGGGCAGACATGTTGGTTAGAATCTTTACTCCATATAGTTCTCTCAGGGGGCAGACATGTTGGTTAGAATCTTTACTCCATATAGTTCTCTCAGGGGGCAGACATGTTGGTTAGAATCTTTACTCCATATAGTTCTCTCAGGGGGCAGACATGTTGGTTAGAATCTTTACTCCATATCGTTCTCTCAGGGGGCAGACATGTTGGTTAGAATCTTTACTCCATATAGTTCTCTCAGGGGGCAGACATGTTGGTTAGAATCATTACTCCAGCTCTCTCAGGAGGCAGGCATGTTGGTTAGAATCTTTACTCCATATAGTTCTCTCAGGGGGCAGACATGTTGGTTATAATCTTTACTCCATACCGTTCTCTCAGGGGGCAGACATGTTGGTTAGAATCTTTACTCCATATAGTTCTCTCAGGGGGCAGACATGTTGGTTAGAATCTTTACTCCATATAGTTCTCTCAGGGGGCAGACATGTTGGTTAGAATCATTACTCCAGCTCTCTCAGGGGGCAGACATGTTGGTTAGAATCTTTACTCCATATAGTTCTCTCAGGGGGCAGACATGTTGGTTAGAATCATTACTCCATATAGTTCTCTCAGGGGGCAGACATGTTGGTTAGAATCATTACTCCAGCTCTCTCAGGAGGCAGGCATGTTGGTTAGAATCTTTACTCCATATAGTTCTCTCAGGGGGCAGACATGTTGGTTAGAATCATTACTCCAGCTCTCTCAGGGGGCAGACATGTTGGTTAGAATCATTACTCCAGCTCTCTCAGGGGGCAGACATGTTGGTTAGAATCATTACTCCAGCTCTCTCAGGGGGCAGACATGTTGGTTAGAATCTTTACTCCATATAGTTCTCTCAGGGGACAGACATGTTGGTTAGAATCATTACTCCAGCTCTCTCAGGAGGCAGGCATGTTGGTTAGAATCTTTACTCCATATAGTTCTCTCAGGGGGCAGACATGTTGGTTAGAATCTTTACTCCATATAGTTCTCTCAAGGGGCAGACATGTTGGTTAGAATCTTTACTCCATATAGTTCTCTCAGGGGGCAGACATGTTGGTTAGAATCTTTACTCCATATCGTTCTCTCAGGGGGCAGACATGTTGGTTAGAATCATTACTCCAGCTCTCTCAGGAGGCAGTCATGTTGGTTAGAATCTTTACTCCATATCGTTCTCTCAGGGGGCAGACATGTTGGTTAGAATCTTTACTCCATATAGTTCTCTCAGGGGGCAGACATGTTGGTTAGAATCTTTACTCCATATAGTTCTCTCAGGGGGCAGACATGTTGGTTAGAATCTTTACTCCATATAGTTCTCTCAGGGGGCAGACATGTTGGTTTCTAAATCATCTACACATGATATAATCTTTCAATTAAACAAAAATAAATGTTTACAATGCTACAGTTTTCCTTGTGTGCCGATCGTTTCCCAGGTGGAGAGATGTATTTCAGGATGAATGCAGATTGGGATTAAGGGCCCCATTCATAAAAAGAGAGAACTGCAGGGAATTGAGACAGTAATGTCACACTTTAAGGGACTGTCTAGTGCCCAAAATGCATATTCCAAATATTAATGCATATTAACATGCTTTCAAAGTACTTTAACCCCCTTCCTGACACTAGAACGTTCTATGCGGTGCTGGTTTTAGACGCTAGGATGGCATAGAATGTTCTAAGTCTAACAGCTCATCGCGCTCCTGGTAGCGAGCTGTGTTCAGATCCCGCTGCAGGGACTCGCAGATGGGACCCTACCGGTCAGATGAAGCCACTTTGAGTGGTCTCCGTCTGACAGGGTAAATGTAGCCGGTGCTCAAAGCGAACACCGGCTACATTTCACTTAATCGTGCTATGCCCGAACTTCGGGTTCTGAAACGCCTCCGTGACATCACACGTGACGTTGGGAGGTCACGCAATCTTTTGGCAGGGACCCACAGGGTCTAGTATGACACTGATTGGGTCTCTGCCATTGTGTTCCCGGCTACCGATCACCTCGTGATCGGTGGCCAGAAACAAAACATGGTGTTTTCGTGCTTGAGTCATCGGGGACACAAGCACCATGCGTCACAAAGGGGTTAAAATGAATGGTTTACTTTTTGCATTGCTTACAATATAAAATACTTACAGCTAGATGGAATTGTGAAATTACTAGCTGAGCAAAGGTTTTTTCCTTTTTTTTTGCTGCAGGAACCAATCAGAATAGTTTCATTCAAATTAATTGAATTCCATGTCTCTCTCTAGTGATATCATCAATGAGTTGCACTGTTAAGAGATCCTCCTGTATACAAGAGCAAGGTCACTTAGAGTCCACACAGTGTATGTAATTTGAGGAGCACAGCAAGTGACTAAATGAAACAAAACTGTATATGTTCAGTGTCTAAATAATCAGTACTGCTGCACCTGCAGTAAACATGCAGAGTAATCACTGGGAAGGGCTTGAGTCAAGTATTAAAAATGTGATTTTTACAGAATGCCTGCATTAAATAACATTGGATAAAAGCCTGTGCATTATGCACACAGTGATCTTCATCTTACACCAACGTGAGTCTGGGAACTAGACCTGAGTTCACCTGAATGGGAGACTTTTTTCTAGCTCGGCTACTTTGGCCTTAAGTTTGAAATTCCTGTATCAATTCCATATTTTATGAATATGGCTCTAAGACCCCCGCTGAGCCAGTTTAGTGATTTTCAGGTGGGAACAGTTTGATTAAGGGTCGGATCAGGATGTTAACTGCTGAGCCATGTGCTACAAAGCATGGTGATGCCAGCCCCCCGGGAGACATGGGGCAAACTAGCCCTCTGGGAGACAAAGAGGGCAAGCCAGCCACTCCAAGAGACATAGGGGCAAGCCAGCCCTCTGGGAGACATAGGGGCAAGCCAGCCCTCTGGGAGACATAGGGGCAAGCCAGCCCTCCAGGAGACATAGGGGCAAGCCAGCCCTCTGGGAGACATAGGGGCAAGCCAGCCCTCTGGGAGACATAGGGGCAAGCCAGCCCTCCAGGAGACATAGGGGCAAGCCAGCCCTCTGGGAGACATAGGGGAAAACCAGCCCTCCAGGAGACATAGGGGGTATGCCAGCCCTCCGGGAGACAAAGGGGGTATGCCAGCCCTCCAGGAGACATAGGGGGAAACCAGCCCTCCAGGAGACATAGGGGGAAAGCCAGCCTCCGGGAGACATAGGGGCAAGCCAGCCCTCTGGGAGACATAGGGGCAAGCCAGCCCTCTGGGAGACATAGGGGCAAGCCAGCCCTCCAGGAGACATAGGGGGCAAGCCAGCCTCCGGGAGACATAGGGGGCAAGCCAGCCTCCGGGAGACATAGGGGATAACCAGCCCTCCAGGAGACATAGGGGGTATGCCAGCCCTCCGGGAGACAAAGGGGGTATGCCAGCCCTCCAGGAGACATAGGGGCAAGCCAGCCCTTCCGGGACACATAGGGGCAAACCAGCGCTCCAGGAGACATAGGGGGAAAGCCAGCCTCCGGGAGACATAGGGGCAAACCAGCCCTCCGGGAGACATTGGGGGTAAGCCAGCCTTCCCGGGATGACATAGGGGGCAAGCCAGCCCTCCGGGAGACATGGGGGGGGGGCAAACCAGCCCTCTGGGAGACATGGGGGGGCAAACCAGCCCTCTGGGAGACATTGGGGGTAAGCCAGCCTTCCTGGGAGACATAGGGAGCAAGCTAGCCCTCCGGGAGACATGGGGGGGGGGGCAAACCAGCCCTCTGGGAGACATAGGGGCAAACCAGCCCTCCGGGAGACATTGGGGGTAAGCCAGCCCTCCGGGAGACATGGTGGGCAAACCAGTCCTTTGGGAGACATAGGGGGTAATCCAGCCCTCTGGGAGACATAGGGGGTAAGCCAGCCCTCCCAGGATACATAGGGGGTAAACCAGCCCTCCCAGGATACATAGGGGGTAAACCAGCCCTCCCAGGATACATAGGGGGTAAGCCAGCCCTCCCAGGATACATAGGGGGTAAACCAGCCCTCCCAGGATACATAGGGGGTAAACCAGCCCTCCCAGGATACATAGGGGGTAAGCCAGCCCTCCCAGGATACATAGGGGGTAAACCAGCCCTCCCAGGATACATAGGGGGTAAGCCAGCCCTCCCAGGATACATAGGGGGTAAGCCAGCCCTCCCAGGATACATAGGGGTTAAACCAGCCCTCCCAGGATACATAGGGGGTAAGTCTGGAACACTCAGCAGGCACATTCCAATGGTTTCCATGGTGATTGTTTCACCCAATATTGATCCCCACTATCTGGTCCCCGGAGAAGCTGATCAGGACTGGTCAGACCGTGCCCAGAGGCAATCAGACAGAGATAACAGCTCAGCATTGGGTTTTAACTCTTAAGGGGAATTGTTTCAGATTACTGATACTGTCGTTTGTACCAAGAATAAAATATCTTATGTTTTATTATTATGAATATATGATGTGTTTTTTATACAATGCACAATGTACTAGAATGACATTGTATTTAAGTAGTTGCAGTGACTGTTCAGGCTCTGAGCTCTGACCGGAACTAAAGTGCTGCCGCCTGCTGTCTGCACCCGAGCCCCCGCCTGTAACGGACCCAACCGCGGCCTAGTCTGGGCTCAGAATCCCCGGCCTTTCCTGCCCATGCTGTGCCGAGCCCTTCTCCGTGGCTCTGCGGGCCGCCTTCCCCGGCTCCCTGCGCTACGAGCCCTCCTCTCCCCGGCCAGATCCCTGGCTGACTACCAGCAGGGTCAGAGCCCCGAGCCCCGGATCCGAGAGTACTTCTATTATATCGACCACCAGGGCCAGGTGAGACCCCCTGCCGGGGAGAGAGGGGGGAACCAGCAGACTGCCTGCCGGGGAGAGAGGGGGGGGGAGACCGCCTGCCGGGGAGAGAGGGGGGAACCAGCAGACTGCCTGCCGGGGAGAGAGGGGGGGGAGACCGCCTGCCGGGGAGAGAGGGGGGGGGAGACCGCCTGCCGGGGAGAGAGGGGGGAACCAGCACACTGCCTGCCGGGGAGAGAGGGGGGGGAGACCGCCTGCCGGGGAGAGAGGGGGGGGGAGACCGCCTGCCGGGGAGAGAGGGGGGAACCAGCAGACTGCCTGCCGGGGAGAGAGGGGGGGGGAGACCGCCTGCCGGGGAGAGAGGGGGAACCAGCAGACTGCCTGCCGGGGAGAGAGGGGAGAACCAGCAGACTGCCTGCCGGGGAGAGAGGGGGGAACCAGCAGACTGCCTGCCGGGGAGAGAGAGGAGGAACCAGCACACTGCCTGCCGGGGAGAGAGGGGGGAACCAGCTGCCTGCCAGGGAGAGAGGGGGGAACCAGCACACTGCCTGCCGGGGAGAGAGGGGGGAACCGGCACACTGCCTGCCGGGGAGAGAGGGGGGAACCAGCTGCCTGCCAGGGAGAGAGGGGGGAACCAGCACACTGCCTGCCGGGGAGAGAGGGGGGAACCAGCAGACTGCCTGCCGGGGAGAGAGGGGGGAACCAGCAGACTGCCGGGGAGAGAGGGGGGAACCAGCAGACTGCCTGCCGGGGAGAGAGGGGGGAACCAGCAGACTGCCTGCCGGGGAGAGAGGGGGGGGAGACCGCCTGCCGGGAAGAGAGGGGGGAACCAGCACACTGCCTGCCGGGGAGAGAGGGGGGAACCAGCAGACTGCCTGCCGGGGTGAGAGGGGGGGGAGACCGCCTGCCGGGGAGAGAGAGGAGGAACCAGCACACTGCCTGCCGGGGAGAGAGGGGGGAACCAGCACACTGCCTGCCGGGGAGAGAGGGGGGGGAGACCGCCTGCCGGGGAGAGAAGGGGGAACCAGCAGACCCCCTGCCGGGGAGAGAGGGGGGAACCAGCAGACTGCCTGCCGGGGAGAGAGGGGGGAACCAGCAGACCGCCTGCCGGGGAGAGAGGGGGGAACCGGCACACTGCCTGCCGGGGAGAGAGGGGGGAACCAGCAGACTGCCGGGGAGAGAGGGGGGAACCAGCAGACTGCCTGCCGGGGAGAGAGGGGGGAACCAGCAGACTGCCGGGGAGAGAGGGGGGAACCAGCAGACTGCCTGCCGGGGAGAGAGGGGGGAACCAGCAGACTGCCTGCCGGGGAGAGAGGGGGGGGAGACCGCCTGCCGGGAAGAGAGGGGGGAACCAGCACACTGCCTGCCGGGGAGAGAGGGGGGAACCAGCAGACTGCCTGCCGGGGAGAGAGGGGGGGGAGACCGCCTGCCGGGGAGAGAGAGGAGGAACCAGCACACTGCCTGCCGGGGAGAGAGGGGGGAACCAGCACACTGCCTGCCGGGGAGAGAGGGGGGGGAGACCGCCTGCCGGGGAGAGAAGGGGGAACCAGCAGACCCCCTGCCGGGGAGAGAGGGGGGAACCAGCAGACTGCCTGCCGGGGAGAGAGGGGGGAACCAGCAGACCGCCTGCCGGGGAGAGAGGGGGGAACCGGCACACTGCCTGCCGGGGAGAGAGGGGGGAACCAGCAGACTGCCGGGGAGAGAGGGGGGAACCAGCAGACTGCCTGCCGGGGAGAGAGGGGGGAACCAGCTGCCTGCCTGCCGGGGAGAGAGGGGGGAACCAGCAGACTGCCTGCCGGGGAGAGAGGGGGGAACCAGCAGACTGCCTGCCGGGGAGAGAGGGGAGAACCAGCACACTGCCTGCCGGGGAGAGAGGGGAGAACCAGCAGCCTGCCTGCCGGGGAGAGAGGGGAGAACCAGCAGACTGCCTGCCGGAGAGAGAGGGCGAAACCAGCTGCCTGCCGGGGAGAGAGGGGAGAACCAGCACACTGCCTGCCGGGGAGAGAGGGGGGAACCAGCTGCCTGCCGGCCAGAGAGGGCGAAACCAGCTGCCTGCCGGGGAGAGAGGGGGGAACCAGCTGCCTGCCGGGAAGAGAGGGGGGAACCGGCACACTGCCTGCCGGGGAGAGAGGGGGGAACCGGCACACTGCCTGCCGGGGAGAGAGGGGGGAACCGGCACACTGCCTGCCGGGGAGAGAGGGGGGAACCGGCACACTGCCTGCCGGGGAGAGAGGGGGGAACCGGCACACTGCCTGCCCGGGAGAGAGGGGGGAACCGGCACACTGCCTGCCGGGGAGAGAGGGGGGAACCGGCACACTGCCTGCCCGGGAGAGAGGGGGGAACCGGCACACTGCCTGCCGGGGAGAGAGGGGGGAACCGGCACACTGCCTGCCCGGGAGAGAGGGGGGAACCGGCACACTGCCTGCCGGGGAGAGAGGGGAGAACCGGCGCACTGTCTGCCGGGGAGAGAGGGGGGGAACCGGCGCACTGCCTGCCGGGGAGAGAGGGGGGAACCGGCGCACTGCCTGCCGGGGAGAGAGGGGGGAACCGGCGCACTGCCTGCCGGGGAGAGAGGGGGGAACCGGCGCACTGCCTGCCGGGGAGAGAGGGGGGAACCGGCACACTGCCTGCCGGGGAGAGAGGGGGGAACCGGCACACTGCCTGCCGGGGAGAGAGGGGGGAACCGGCACACTGCCTGCCCGGGAGAGAGGGGGGAACCGGCACACTGCCTGCAGGGTAGAGAGGGGGGAACCGGCACACTGCCTGCCGGGGAGAGAGGGGGGAACCGGCACACTGCCTGCCGGGGAGAGAGGGGGGAACCGGCACACTGCCTGCAGGGGAGAGAGGGGGGAACCGGCACACTGCCTGCCCGGGAGAGAGGGGGGAACCGGCACACTGCCTGCCCGGGAGAGAGGGGGGAACCGGCACACTGCCTGCCAGGGAGAGAGGGGAGAACCGGCACACTGCCTGCCGGGGAGAGAGGGGGGGAACCGGCACACTGCCTGCCAGGGAGAGAGGGGGGAACCGGCACACTGCCTGCCGGGGAGAGAGGGGGGAACCGGCACACTGCCTGCTGGGGAGAGAGGGGAGAACCGGCACACTTCTTTCACACCTAAAATGAGTGTGAAAGAAATGATTGCCAGTTAAGCACTCAGGTTTCCAGAATCCTTAACACCACTCCAACTTCATGCAAAACAAAGCTAAATAAGCATGAAAAGTATGTGTTCATTAGAACTGAAATATCTGTATTTTGTAATATGTCATTTAACTCATATCAGGTTTGCAGCTTCTACTGATCCTGACACTCGGCTCTCAGGATTTGGTAACAGCCACCATTCGATGCACATGTATTGCCCCCGTGTTACACATATACCTTGACATGTTCCCTGCAGACCGTAGCGTGGCCTTGTAATTACCAGTCACACGTCTCACGGAGGATGTCAAATGCCCCAGAGTATCAGTTTAACCCCTTGTTTCAAGCAGATCTCTCTTTAACCTGCTTTATTTCATGTTTCTTTCCAGCTGTTTTTAGATGACACTAAAGTAAAGAATTTCATCACCTGTTTTAAAGGTATGATCCATAACAATACATTACATGTCTCCCAAACTGCAATCATCCGTGTAACACGGCATACTGGGCCAAAGTGGTGCAGTCACCATGGAAACCAATGGAATGTTCCTGCTGATGACATCACTTATAGAACTTTACCCCAGAATCACCATGGGAACTAATGGAATGTTCCTGCTGGTTACATCACTTTTAGAACTTTTTTTGTCTTTTTTTTTTTTAAATTAAATTTATTGGCAAATTACATATAATAAATACATTCAAATTACAAAATCACAGTACAGGATCATCACATTAGGCACTTTGATAGTATTACTAATTTCATCCCACTCTTTTTAAATATTATATACAATCTGTCAACCGATTCTAGGAGGGTCGTTAAACATTGGTTGATTATCTGACTACTGATTTTATTATAAAGATCTATGTCCAGAAGAGGGGAGGACGGGGAACAGAAGTAGAGCCTAAGGAGTTCCTTCCAATCTCACTTACATCCAACCAAAAGACGTAGTCTATCTCACCTTACCTACTAATACACACTATCATTCAAGGCTCGTCGTCTTCGCTATCTAGGTGGCCCAGGGTCTGATCGTGGGTTTTGGGGAGGAGGGGCGGGGAAGTCCCATGAGGGGGAGGGAGGTTAATCAAGATAGCTATTCATTAGGGTCCAAATGTCCCGGAAACTTGCCTCTGATTTAGATAGGGGCTTTTCCATTTGTTTTTGGAATCTGATTTGAGCTTTTATCTCCTGCCACCCTGGAGGGTCAGGATTTCTCCAGCTGCGGGCCAGGCATATTTTGACTGCGGAGAGTATATGGATAGTGAGAATTTGTTGAGATTTGGTCATACTAGTACATTCCAGGGCAAACAAAAAGAGCGAAGGTGTAAGAGGGCCATGGAGGTTACATGTCTTCTGCAGGAGAAGATGGAGTCTGTTTTTTATGACTGATAGCCTTTCGCATTCCCACCATATTTAGAACTTTACCCCCGAATCACCATGGGAACTAATGGAATGTTCCTGCTGGTTACATCACTTTTAGAACTTTACCCCCGAATCACCATGGGAACTAATGGAATGTTCCTGCTGGTTACATCACTTTTAGAACTTTACCCCCGAATCACCATGGGAACTAATGGAATGTTCCTGCTGGTTACATCACTTTTAGAACTTTACCCCCGAATCACCATGGGAACTAATGGAATGTTCCTGCTGGTTACATCACTTTTAGAACTTTACCCCCGAATCACCATGGGAACTAATGGAATGTTCCTTCTGATGACATCACTTTTAGAACTTTACCCCTGAATCACCATGGGAACTAATGGAATGTTCCTGCTGATGACATCACTTTTAGAACTTTACCCCCCGAATCACCATGGGAACTAATAGAATGTTCCTGCTGATGACATCACTTTTAAAACTTTACCCCCGAATTCTCTCTATACAAGTCAGTGAATGTCTAAAACTCTGCAACACTGGGCTGTTTGTAGGTTGTTTTTTTTACTGTACATGTATCTGTGTTGCTGTCTAAGTATACTGTACACAGTCAGTGCCAGGCACACACAGCGTAAACACACTGCTGCCTGTGCGCAGTGCTAAGCATAGTGTACATTGCCGGTGCCAGGCACACAGCGTAAACACAATGCTGCCTGCGCGCAGTGCTAAGCATACTGTACACAGCCAGTGCCAGGCACACAGCACAAACACACTGCTGCCTGTGCGCAGTGCTAAGCATACTGTACACAGCCAGTGCCAGGCACACAGCACAAACACACTGCTGCCTGTGCACAGTGCTAAGCATACTGTACACAGCCAGTGCCAGGCACAAAGCACAAACACACTGCTGCCACACTGTGCACATTTTTATCGAAATTTTTTTTTTTTTTTTTTTAAGATTTTTCTGTTAGGTTAATGCAGATTCTGTACAAAACTAATTTCTGGGGTAAAGTTCTAAAAGTGATGTCATCAGCAGGAACATTCCATTGGTTTCCATGGTGACTGCAGAACATTCCATAGTTTCCATGGTGACTGGACCATTGCTCATTTCCACGTTTTGTCCACTAGGTGTCACTGGAAGACTGAGTGTGCACATCCGACACAGAATATTATATTATATTACACTTCATTGGTTTATATAACGCCAACAATTAATTTCATAATAACATGATTAATAAACTAGTGACAGACATTCCAGGTGCGAATCTATTTACCCTTCATGAACTGGAAGATTTTACTAATAATAAAAACCGCTTAATGTTTCTAACGACCCTCAGCCGGGCAGCCTGAGGATCCAGAGGGGTCACACTGATTATACTGTGATTATACATCTGTAGGGTTCTTCTGGCAGAATTACAGCAAATAAATAGATTAAAAGAATAAACCATGATCTATACATTGTGATGGAGACTCATTTTAAACACAATTGTTATGAATTCAGCTAGCACAGTGTACAGGCAGCTAGACCTTTATTCATGAAAGAGGGAATTGAGAAGGGAAGAGCAACCCTAAGGCCAAAATAGAAGTTTTTGAAGTCTAGCTGATTTGCTAGTATGGTCTTACATTTGAAATCCCCCTGTCAGTTCCCTGCAGTCCTGTCTCATGAAGCAAGCATTAGTGTCTGGCATGTGATTGCTGATGCAGTTTAGTGAGGTTTATAATGGAGAGGTCTCAGCGTGCAGGGTTGTAGTGAGTCTTGCTGCCTTTGGTATTTTAGTTGCACAGTGTAGCACACAGAGCTTCCTCCGCTCCCTGTTACATTATTTGGGATTGCCGGAGCATGCATTGTGTGTGTTTGGTTCCTCTGTAACACCTGTGCACACATTTCCTTGGAAGCTCTGAGGAAGCCTGATGGTGAAACGCGTCAGGGATCCTTTGCTCCATCAGGGCTATACTTGTGTATTAGTTTTAGTTATTGTATTTTAGGTTGTTTTGCATGTGTTATTGTATTAGCCCATTTATTACATGTACTTACCTTGCTGTGTCGCATTCTTGGTAATATTATCCCCGTCTCTTCCTTCAAGCACTGTCACCCACGTCTACCTATTAGTGAATAGCCCCATATAGACAGTCACTTTACTGTCAGAATGTGCAAATCAAAATGAAACATGAATATAATGGGTGGTAATAATGGCTTGTGTGTTGAAGGAGCATATCACTATGTCAGCTCTGGTCCATGAAGGTAAGCAAGCCTTATATGAAACCCACCAAGAATCCCAACTCCTCATAGGATTTTGACACACAGGGCACAATGGAGGGGGTGTTGGCAGCCATTGTAATATGGGGTACTCTAGGGAGTTGTAGAAGGGGGCACTGTGGAATGGAGTATTCGGGGGCACTGTGGAATGGGGTATTCGGGGGCACTGTGGAATGGGGTATTCGGGGGCACTGTGGAATGGGGTGCTCGGGGGCACTGTGGAATGGGGCACTCGGGGCACTGTGGAATGGGGCACTCGGGGCACTGTGGAATGGGGCACTCGGGGCACTGTGGAATGGGGCACTCGGGGCACTGTGGAATGGGGCACTCGGGGCACTGTGGAATGGGGCACTCGGGGCACTGTGGAATGGGGTGCTCGGGGGCACTGTGGAATGGGGCACTCGGGGCACTGTGGAATGGGGCACTCGGGGCACTGTGGAATGGGGCACTCGGGGCACTGTGGAATGGGGTGCTCGGGGGCACTGTGGAATGGGGTGCTCGGGGGCACTGTGAAATGGGGTGCTCGGGGGCACTGTGGAATGGGGTGCTCGGGGGCACTGTGCAATGGGGTGCTCGGGTGCACTGTGAAATGGGGTGCTCGGGGGCACTGTGGAATGGGGTGCTCGGGGGCACTGTGAAATGGGGTGCTCGGGGGCACTGTGGAATGGGGTGCTTGGGGGCAGCCCCCATCTTTAACACCCATCGTTATGCAGACTTGACATTCACCGCCATGTAGAACACTCTAGGGTCATCTTACTGCAAAGGGTTCTGGGATGAACGGAGAGAAGGAGAGAGCGACCAGGACTTGGGTCCAGAGACTCATTAGTAGTTGAACATTTCACCCCGGAGATAAGATTATCCAATCTGATAAAATATATTACATTGGTTTGATAATGTCACGGTACATAAATATACAACATATAACCATCACAGGCAATTAAACAATCCACCAACCATGGAATTCCACTCTCCCGCTATAGACATACGTGTCTCAGGCATCCGTGACCAATTAGGGAAATTATCTGACATGTTTAATTAGCCTTGAAGGGAAATGGCCGGTGGAAAGAGCCCTCATCTTACTAATGATAAACACCATCACATTAATGATCTGTATTCCCTCCATTATATCATTTGATTCATTGTTGGTTACACTGAATAGCAAGAAATACAGGTTTAAAGGGCCAGTGTCCAAAAATTATATTAAAAGAGAAGTGTTTGGATCCTAAAAACTGCATATAAAATGTAACAGCCCCGCCTCTCTCTCCAAGCCCCACCTCTCTCTCTCTCCAAGCCCCGCCTGTCTCTCTCTCCAAGCCCCGCCTGTCTCTCTCTCCAAGACCCGCCTCTCTCTCTCCAAGACCCGCCTCTCTCTCTCTCTCCAAGCCCCGCCTCTCTCTCCAAGCCCCGCCTCTCTCTCCAAGCCCCTGCTTATTGGATGACACTGAATTTAGAGGCCCCACTGAAATTATATTCAGTGTAAACAGGAGAACTGGAACTCGTTTACAAGTAAAATGCCTTTCACATATATAGGAAACATGTAACACACAGAAAATAGGTGACTTATTAAATGCAACTGTTTCTAGAGGGCCCGAGATTATGTCAAACGGTGTGTGCATAGGCATTCCTCAAACTGGCGACAGGTACAGCAAAATCTCTGAAGGAAGTCAATTCTGGGGTAAAGCTCTAAAAGTGATGTAATCAGCAGGAACATTCCACTGGTTTCCATGGGGACTGCAGAACATTCCATTGGTTTCCATGGTGATTCTGGGGGTAAAGTTCTAAAAGTGATGTCATCACCAGGAACATTCCACTGGTTTCCATGGGGACTGCGGAACATTCCACTGGTTTCCATGGGGACTGCGGAACATTCCACTGGTTTCCATGGGGACAGCGGAACATTCTACTGGTTTCCATGTGGACTGCGGAACATTCCACTGGTTTCCATGGGGACTAGAATCCCTTAACCACCGTTTGCATGCATGCCTGCTTTCAGGTAGTGCCTGTTTTTATTTATTGTGTAGCAGCCCTGGAGTGAGCATTGTTATAACTTTCAGACACGTCCGTAGATATATATCGCCTCGTGTACCGTTTAGTTAGATGGTTTGTCTCCTGCTGTCACACGTGTGACACGCGCCTGACGAAGGGAATATTTCATTAGAAACAATAGAAGCTTGTTAGGCTGTTTGTATGATTAAACCTCCTGTACTTTCAGTTATAATTCTTTGTGTATTCGTTGTTTGCTGCATTGGGGGTCTCCCTTGCTCGATTGAGTGGTTTGATTATTTTTGGAGACTGTAATTGCTGTATCAGTGTCTATATGAGGAGGGATCCTGGAAGTCTGGGGTCTTGGTAACACTTGAGCCATCTGTATGAGACGAGAATATCAGAAAAAATTGGGTTTATTAGTTAATTCCTCTATGGAGCAGAATATATCCTGTACAAATGCCAAGAGATCATGAAGTTTATCAAATAATTAGAAATATTAGTCTATCTCAGTGTGAATTAGAGCATGTCAATATACTGTAAGTACAGTAAGAATAATCATTATTATCATTTATTGTCAATCATCCCCCTAAATCTACTCTATAACTATAAAAGACAGAAATGTACATTTAATAACAGAGAAAATGATTAATTTACAAGTATATAAACTATTTATTTGCAGATACTATGCACAGGGCTTTACACATACATCGGAACAACTAAGCAAAATACTTTAAGCATTGTCTATTCAAACCCCTGAATAAATGAATAAAGATCCCTGAAGGCTGGACCTTTGTAAAATCAGATATCTGTCTTTATTGTTGCCTGTAGCTCAGGGCCACAGAAGGAGACAGTCCACCATTGCAATGCTTAGGTGCAACACCCAACGCATTTCACCCACATTACGGACTTGGTCGCAGGCAAACTCCCCTTCTCCATGATTACCCCTATATTGAGTGAAGGAGGGGTGGCTGCTAACACACACCTGTTAAAATTAATTTAAACAACATATGATATCCTGGTGGGTATATATATATATGTTATATATACCAACCAATATATTGATTTCAATACAGTTACCAACTAACATAGTCCCATTTTCCCCCCTCTCACCAGTGCCTCTTACTTCCTTCTGTATTAATATTGGATAATCAGTGTTTCATCTTTAGTATCAAGTACAAAGAAGTGTGCACTCCACTCGCCAAATAATGAATGAATAAAGTGCTTTAATAATTTCAAAAATCCAAACAAACAGGGTAAAGTAAAATCCACGAAGAAATAAAGTGAACAGGGAAGGCCACCTAATGCGTTTCGCGTGTCATCACGCTTAGTCATAGGTATAGTGCAAGTGAACACAGATATCCTATATACAAATGAACAGCCAATGTAGCATCAGTATTAATTAGTGCAAAGTGCGCTCACTAGTGTGAGGTTAACTGTGAGAGTGCAAAAATGAGAACATAGAAAAGAAAACATATGTGAACAGAGTGAAAGAAAGGTGAAAGCAAACAAAAAAGAAAAGGAAGGGAAAAAACTAAAAATACCGTGAGTAGATGAAAAAAGATGAAAGTGGGAATAAGACCCGATGAAAATATATAGAAGAAGGAGAGCATAAATACAACTAGCATGGTAACAGAAATACAAGTAAGACATAAATATATGGTACAAATGTGAAAGACAAATATACAAATCGGTGACAGTATAAAGTGCAAAGATAAAAACAATATGCAGCGGATACATACAGATATATAGGAACATATTAGGTGACAGTATAAAGGGCAAAGATAAAAACAATATGCAGCGGATACATATAGATATATAGGAACATATTAGGTGACACAATAAAATGTATAAAACATATAAAATGTAATAAAAAACAATTACAAAAAGAATATGTATGTTGTCTGTGCAATATAATAATAGATGTGTGAAGTCACTAATGGGGAACCTTTGGAAGACAAAACTTGGTATCAGATATAGTATGTGACATAGGAAATTAAGAACGAAGGTATATATAAATCAGTGTGATAATTACAAAGAACATCCTCATTACGTAAAAGACGATCAGCTCTAAGTCACATACATGGTGAACAACAATCTAGAATATAATACATGTCTGCGTGGATGTTATGGACTTAAAAAGGTCACTTGATAGAAAAGGGCCGTGTCTGAAGCAGAGAATACTGAAAGATTAAATAAAAAGACCCCGATGGAATCGATAGATTTAATTTTTTGTGCCATATTTTCTTCGGATTTTCCAAATCTCTCTCAGTTCTGTCCTGGATCCATATTCGTTACATCGCAGCTATTTTTCCCCTTTTATCTGTGTGTATCTATTGTCTGTACTTCTTAGAATTCCTGTGCAGTTCTTCTGTCTTGATTGATATTTTGTACGGTCACTAAGGGTAAGCTGATCGGCTTTTTTTGGGGCAGACTAGATGGACCGAATGGTTCTTATCTGCCGACACATTCTATGTTTCTATGTTTTACGTAATGAGGATGTTCTTTTTAATCACGTCACGTGACCCGCCGCGATCAAGAGACAGCCCAGTTTCCCGGGACTGTCCCGCGATCGGAGGATACGCGGGACATTTGCATAGTTGCCGGGACTGGCGAATCCGGGACAGTTGGCAACTATGTATACTTAGCACTGTGCACTGGACTCTGTGCTTAGCACTGTGCACTGTACTCTGTGCTTAGCACTGTGCACTGTACTCTGTGCTTAGCACTGTGCACTGCACTCTATACTTAGCACTGTGCACTGTACTCTATGCTTTAGCACTGTGCACTGTACTCTGTGCTTAGCACTGTGCACTGTACTCTGCTTTAGCACTGTGCACTGTACTCTATGCTTAGCACTGTGCACTGCACTCTATACTTAGCACTGTGCACTGTACTCTATCCTTAGCACTGTGCACTGTACTCTATCCTTAGCACTGTGCACTGTACTCTATGCTTAGCACTGTGCACTGTACTCTATGCTTAGCACTGTGCACTGTACTCTATGCTTTAGCACTGTGCACTGTACTCTATGCTTAGCACTGTGCACTGCACTCTATACTTAGCACTGTGCACTGTACTCTATCCTTAGCACTGTGCACTGTACTCTATCCTTAGCACTGTGCACTGTACTCTGAGCTTAGCACTGTGCACTGTACTCTGAGCTTAGCACTGTGCACTGTACTCTGTGCTTAGCACTGTGCACTGTACTCTGTGCTTAGCACTGTGCACTGTACTCTATCCTTAGCACTGTGCACTGTACTCTATCCTTAGCACTGTGCACTGTACTCTATGCGTAGCACTGTGCACTGGACTCTATCCTTAGCACTGTGCACTGTACTCTATGCTTAGCACTGTGCACTGTACTCTATGCTTAGCACTGTGCACTGTACTCTATGCTTAGCACTGTGAACTGTACTCTATGCTTAGCACTGTGCACTGTACTCTATGCTTAGCACTGTGCACTGTACTCTATCCTTAGCACTGTGCACTGTACTCTATGCTTAGCACTGTGCACTGTACTCTATCCGTAGCACTGTGCACTGTACTCTATCCTTAGCACTGTGCACTGTACTCTATGCGTAGCACTGTGCACTGGACTCTATCCTTAGCACTGTGCACTGGACTCTATGCTTAGCACTGTGCACTGTACTCTATGCTTAGCACTGTGCACTGTACTCTATCCTTAGCACTGTGCACTGTACTCTATGCTTAGCACTGTGCACTGTACTCTATCCGTAGCACTGTGCACTGTACTTTATCCTTAGCACTGTGCACTGTACTCTATGCGTAGCACTGTGCACTGGACTCTATCCTTAGCACTGTGCACTGTACTCTATGCTTAGCACTGTGCACTGTACTCTAGGGATCGACCGATATTGATTTTTTAGAGCCGATACCGATACCGATAACCTGTGAACTTTCAGGCCGATAGCCGATAACTTATACCGATATTCTATATTATCCAGCAGCAGCACCAGCCCTCCCCCCGACTGACTACCAAGGCCGGCTTGCTTCTTTATTATAATTTATATTGGTGCCACTGCCAAATGCCAATATCCACCACCACCCCCTCCCCCCACCTCACTATTTATTATATATAATTTTATTATTATGTTAAAGGGGGCATCATAAATCTTATTTAGAGGGCAGTGGGGACCAGGGGGGCAGCAGCATAAACCATAGAAGGCAGGGGGAACCAGTGGCGTAGCGTGGGGGGTGCAGGGGGGGCGCACTAGCCCTATGCGGCCGCCAGGGCCGTCTTTAACGCGGGGCAAACGGGGCAGCTGCCCTGGGCCCATTTACTCATGGGGGGCCCCAAGGCAGCTGTCCCGTGGGCCCCCAGCCCCTGATGCCGCGTTCACAGCGCATTGCGCTTGTGAACGCTTTTTTCCGGCAAGCCGCATCCGATGGATGCGACGGCCGGAAAAAAAAAAAAAAAAACTGACGCCGGATGTGACGTCGCGTTACATCCGGTGTCTGCTTCCCTCCTCCGTGCAAGAGGAAAGACTGCACGGAGGAGACATCTGGCGGGGGACACGGAGCCGCTTCATGTAAGTACGGGGGGGGGGGGGGCTGGCTGGCACAATATTCCTGGTATCTGACTGGCACTATATTACTGGGTATCTGATTGGCACTATATTACTGGGCATCTGATTGGCACTATATTACTGGGCATCTGACTGGCACTATATTACTGGGCATCTGATTGGCACTATATTACTGGGTATCTGATTGGCACTATATTACTAGGTATCTGACTGGCACTATATTACTGGGTATCTGATTGGCACAATATTACTGGGTATCTGATTGGCACTATATTACTGGGTATCTGACTGGCACTATATTACTGGGTATCTGATTGGCACTATATTACTGGGTATCTGACTGGCACTATATTACTGGGTATCTGATTGGCACTATATTACTGGGTATCTGACTGGCACTATATTACTGGGTATCTGATTGGCACTATATTACTGGGTATCTGATTGGCACTATATTACTGGGTATCTGATTGGCACTATATTACTGGGCATCTGATTGGCACTATATTACTGGGTATCTGATTGGCACTATATTACTGGGTATCTGACTGGCACTATATTACTGGGTATCTGATTGGCACTATATTACTGGGTATCTGGTTGGCACTATATTACTGGGTATCTGATTGGCACTATATTACTGGGTATCTGACTGGCACTATATTACTGGGTATCTGATTGGCACTATATTACTGGGCATCTGACTGGCACTATATTACTGGGTATCTGATTGGCACAATATTACTGGGTATCTGATTGGCACTATATTACTGGGTATCTGATTGGCACTATATTACTGGGTATCTGATTGGCACAATATTACTGGGTATCTGATTGGCACTATATTACTGGGTATCTGATTGGCACAATATTCCTGGTATGATTGGCACTATATTACTTGGCATCTGACTGGCAATATATTACTGGGTATCTGATTGGCACTATATTACTGGGCATCTGATTGGCACAATATTACTGGGTATCTGATTGGCACTATATTACTGGGTATCTGACTGGCACTATATTACTGGGTATCTGAATGGCACAATATTACTGGGTATCTGATTGGCACTATATTACTGGGTATCTGATTGGCACAATATTCCTGGTATGATTGGCACTATATTACTTGGCATCTGACTGGCAATATATTACTGGGTATCTGACTGGCACTATATTACTGGGCATCTGATTGGCACTATATTACTGGGTATCTGATTGGCACTATATTACTGGGTATCTGATTGGCACTATATTACTGGGCATCTGATTGGCACTATATTACTGGGTATCTGAATGGCACAATATTACTGGGTATCTGATTGGCACAATATTACTGGGTATCTGATTGGCACAATATTACTGGGCATCTGATTGGCACTATATTACTGGGTATCTGACTGGCACTATATTACTGGGTATCTGATTGGCACTATATTACTGGGTATCTGATTGGCACTATATTACTGGGCTCTGATTGGCACTATATTACTGGGTATCTGACTGGCACTATATTACTGGGCATCTGATTGGCACTATATTACTGGGTATCTGACTGGCACTATATTACTGGGCATCTGATTGGCACTATATTACTGGGTATCTGATTGGCACTATATTACTGGGTATCTGACTGGCACTATATTACTTGGCATCTGATTGGCACTATATTACTGGGCATCTGATTGGCACTATATTACTTGGCATCTGACTGGCACTATATTACTGGGCATCTGATTGGCACTATATTACTGGGCATCTGATTGGCACTATATTACTGGGTATCTGATTGGCACTATATTACTAGGTATCTGACTGGCACTATATTACTGGGCATCTGATTGGCACTATATTACTGGGCATCTGATTGGCACTATATTACTGGGCATCTGACTGGCACTATATTACTGGGCATCTGGCTGGCACAATAATACTGGGCATCTGACTGGCACAATAATACTGGGCATCTGGCTGGCACAATTATACTGGGCATCTGGCTGGCATAATATTACAGGCATCTGGCTGGCACTATATTACTGGGCTCTGACTGGCACAATATTACAGGCATCTGACTGGCATAATATTACAGGCATCTGACTGGCACAATATTACAGGCATCTGACTGGCATAATATTACAGGCATCTGACTGGCACAATATTACAGGCATCTGACTGGCACAATATTACAGGCCTCTGACTGGCACAATATTCCTGGCCTCTGACTGGCACACTATTACAAGCATCTGACTGGCATAATATTACAGGCATCTGACTGGCACAATATTACAGGCATCTGACTGGCACAATATTCCTGGCCTCTGACTGCACACTATTACAGGCATCTGACTGGCATAATATTACAGGCATCTGACAGGCACCATATTCCTGGGCTCTGACAGGCACAATATTCCTGGGCTCTGACAGGCACAATATTCCTGGTATCTGACTGGCACAATATTATTGGTATCTGACTGGCACAATATTACTGGTATCTGACTGGCACATTATTACTGGGCTCTGACTGGCACAATATTGCAGGCATCTGACTGGCACAATATTGCAGGCATCTGACTGGCACAATATTACTAGGCTCTGACTGGCACAATATTACTGGGCTCTGACTGGCACAATATTACTGGCATCCGAAAGTTACAATATTACTGGCATCTGAATGGCACAACAATTATGGCATATGTGTGTGTGTGTGTGTGTGTGGGGGGGGGGGGGGGGGGGGGTAACATTAGAGGTACAGGATTGAGGAGGTTGGCTCCATCTAGCCCAGTCTTGGATCATCTCCAGGGTATGGTTCCATTTTGATGTTTAGTTTTTGTTCTTGATATTTTTTGTCGTTTACGACATATAATAGCATGGCCCATGCTAGGTTACTACATGTGTATATTTGTATTCATAGACCTGCTGAAAATGTGGAGAATGTGTGTAATGCATGTTCGCACTCAATAAAGTGTTGGAAAATAAACTTGTATTTAGATGCATTTTACTTTAATTACATAAGTATTTTCATAACAAACAATACATGTGCTTGGGGGGTAAGGGTTTCTTTAACTAATCTAGTAGAAGAGACTCGAGTGCTAAAATCCACGGGTTAGGGGGCGCAAATTACTTGCCTTGCCCCGGGTGCTGACAACCCACGCTACGCCACTGGGGGGAACAACTACATTTTATTACAAGGGGGGGGGGGCAGCAAATACTTTAAATAACAGCTACACCATTACCTCCATCTAAGAGCACAGACTCCAGTCTCCTACTGGGCTTGTTGTTAGCAGCAGGATGTGGATCTTCTCCTCATCCTATACACTGCAAGAAGAGAGGAGGTGCTGGATGGGAGCAGATCCACCTCCAAGTCCTTGCAGGGAAGGGTCACATGTGAGAGAAAACTTTCACCATGTGACCCTTGACCCTGTATTCACCTCTGCATTAATAATGAAAGTTCACTGTCTCTTGGACAGTGAACTTTCATTTTTTCCCCCAACAAAGCGCAGCGCCTGTCAATGTCCTGCACTCCTCCTATACGGCTGGAGGAGCGGGACAAACTCCCGTCACGCGTCACAGTGTCGACAGCAGTGAGCCGAGCATCGGTGCTCGCGATCACTGTCTACGCTGCTGTGACGCAGGGAGAGAAGTCACAAGATTTTTAAAAAAGCCGGCAAGTGCCGCATAGCGAGCGTTACTGCTCGCACAGCTGATTAAAAAAAAAAATCCACTGCCATCTCAGCTGCGTCCCCTTCCCTCCTCACCTCGACGCATTATCGGCATTAACGGAAAAGTTAGATGCCGATACCGATAGTTTAGGAAACTGTGAATATCGGCCGATAATATCGGTTAATCCGATAATCGGTCGATCCCTACTGTACTCTATACTTAGCACTGTGCACTGTACTCTGTGCTTAGCACTGTACACTATACTTAGCACTGTGCACTGTACTCTATGCTTAGCATTGTACACTATACTTAGCACTGTGCACTGTACTCTATGCTTAGCACTGTACACTATACTTAGCACTGTGCACTGTACTCTATGCTTAGCGTTGTACTCTATACTTAGCACTGTGCACTGCACTCTATGCTTAGCGTTGTACACTATACTTAGCACTGTGCACTGTACTCTATGCTTAGCATTGTACACTATACTTAGCACTGTGCACTGTACTCTATGCTTAGCACTGTACACTATACTTAGCACTGTGCACTGTACTCTATGCTTAGCGTTGTACTCTATACTTAGCACTGTGCACTGCACTCTATGCTTAGCGTTGTACACTATACTTAGCACTGTGCACTGTACTCTATGCTTAGCGTTGTACTCTATACTTAGCACTGTGCACTGCACTCTATGCTTAGCATTGTACACTATACTTAGCACTGTGCACTGTACTCTATGCTTAGCATTGTACACTATACTTAGCACTGTGCATTGTACTCTATGCTTAGCATTGTACACTATACTTAGCACTGTGCACTGTACTCTATGCTTAGCATTGTACACTATACTTCGCACGGTGCATTGTACTCTATGCTTAGCATTGTACACTATACTTCGCACGGTGCATTGTACTCTATGCTTAGCATTGTACACTATACTTAGCACTGTGCACTGTACTCTATGCTTAGCATTGTACACTATACTTTGCACGGTGCATTGTACTCTATGCTTAGCATTGTACACTATACTTAGCACTGTACTCTATGCTTAGCATTGTACACTATACTTCGCACGGTGCACTGTACTGTATGCTTAGCATTGTGTACTGTATGCTTAGCATTGTACACTATACTTAGCACTGTGCACAGGCATTGCATTAAAAGGCCAACACATAATACCATATTTCAATTAAACAAAACGTAATTTTTGGAAGGTAGAGCAAGCAGTGATGCCAATGTCTGCCATGTTTTGATAAATGTCAAGCTGGTTTTCTTGTTTATTTCAAAAAGAAGATTAAAACCTAACCTTGATGATGCAGGCAATGTGCTCTGCTTACAATCTGATGAAGCGTTTGATCGCCGACTACATGGGGGGGATTCGGCTCTAAATTATACAATACAGGGAGAGGGGAAACGAGGTCTTGATTGCATCAATTGTATATATTACAGGGTGAGTATCCCTTATCCAAAATGGGAGGAGGGAACAAAGGACACCAGGAAGGTGAGTATCCCTTATCCAAAATGGAAGGAGGGAACACAGGACACCAGGAAGGTGAGTATCCCTTATCCAAAATGGGAGGAGGGAACACAGGACGCCAGGAAGGTGAGTATCCCTTATCCAAAATGGGAGGAGGGAACACAGGACGCCAGGAAGGTGAGTATCCCTTATCCAAAATGGGAGGAGGGAACACAGGACACCAGGAAGGTGAGTATCATTTATGCAAAATGGAAGGAGGGAACAAAGGACACCAGGAAGGTGAGTATCCCTTATCCAAAATGGGAGGAGGGAACACAGGACACCAGGAAGGTGAGTATCCCTTATCCAAAATGGAAGGAGGGAACACAGGACACCAGGAAGGTGAGTATCCCTTATCCAAAATGGAAGGAGGGAACAAAGGACACCAGGAAGGTGAGTATCCCTTATCCAAAATGGAAGGAGGGAACAAAGGACACCAGGAAGGTGAGTATCCCTTATCCAAAATGGGAGGAGGGAACAAAGGACGCCAGGAAGGTGAGTATCCCTTATCCAAAATGGGAGGAGGGAACAAAGGACGCCAGGAAGGTGAGTATCCCTTATCCAAAATGGGAGGAGGGAACAAAGGACGCCAGGAAGGTGAGTATCCCTTATCCAAAATGGAAGGAGGGAACAAAGGACACCAGGAAGGTGAGTATCCCTTATCCAAGATGGAAGGAGCTAACAAAGGACACCAGGAAGGTGAGTATCCCTTATCCAAAATGGAAGGAGGGAACAAAGGACACCAGGAAGGTGAGTATCCCTTATCCAAAATGGGAGGAGGGAAAAAAGTACACCAGGAAGGTGAGTATCCCTTATCCGAAATGGAAGGAGGGAGCAAAGGACGCCAGGAAGGTGAGTATCCCTTATCCGAAATGGAAGGAGGGAGCAAAGGACACCAGGAAGGTGAGTATCCCTTATCCAAAATGGGAGGAGGGAACAAAGGACGCCAGGAAGGTGAGTATCCCCTATCCAAAATGGGAGGAGGGAACACAGGACACCAGGAAGGTGAGTATCCCTTATCCAAAATGGGAGGAGGGAACAAAGGACGCCAGGAAGGTGAGTATCCCTTATCCAAAATGGGAGGAGGGAACAAAGGACGCCAGGAAGGTGAGTATCCCTTATCCAAAATGGGAGGAGGGAACAAAGGACGCCAGGAAGGTGAGTATCCCTTATCCAAAATGGAAGGAGGGAACAAAGGACACCAGGAAGGTGAGTATCCCTTATCCAAGATGGAAGGAGCTAACAAAGGACACCAGGAAGGTGAGTATCCCTTATCCAAAATGGAAGGAGGGAACAAAGGACACCAGGAAGGTGAGTATCCCTTATCCAAAATGGGAGGAGGGAAAAAAGTACACCAGGAAGGTGAGTATCCCTTATCCGAAATGGAAGGAGGGAGCAAAGGACGCCAGGAAGGTGAGTATCCCTTATCCGAAATGGAAGGAGGGAGCAAAGGACACCAGGAAGGTGAGTATCCCTTATCCAAAATGGGAGGAGGGAACAAAGGACGCCAGGAAGGTGAGTATCCCCTATCCAAAATGGGAGGAGGGAACACAGGACACCAGGAAGGTGAGTATCCCTTATCCAAAATGGGAGGAGGGAACAAAGGACGCCAGGAAGGTGAGTATCCCTTATCCAAAATGGGAGGAGGGAACAAAGGACGCCAGGAAGGTGAGTATCCCTTATCCGAAATGGGAGGAGGGAACAAAGGACGCCAGGAAGGTGAGTATCCCTTATCTGAAATGGGAGGAGGGAACAAAGGACACCAGGAAGGTGAGTATCCCTTATCTGAAATGGGAGGAGGGAACAAAGGACACCAGGAAGGTGAGTATCCCTTATCCAAAATGGAAGGAGGGAACAAAGGACACCAGGAAGGTGAGTATCCCTTATCCAAAATGGGAGGAGGGAACAAAGGACACCAGGAAGGTGAGTATCCCTTATCCAAAATGGAAGGAGGGAACAAAGGACACCAGGAAGGTGAGTATCCCTTATCCGAAATGGGAGGGTGGAGCAAAGGACGCCAGGAAGGTGAGTATCCCTTATCTGAAATGGGAGGAGGGAACAAAGGACGCCAGGAAGGTGAGTATCCCTTATCCAAAATGGGAGGGTGGAACAAAGGACGCCAGGAAGGTGAGTATCCCGCCAGGAAGGTGAGTATCCCGCCAGGAAGGTGAGTATCCCGCCAGGAAGGTGAGTATCCCTTATGCGAATTGACCCACATCCGAAAAAAGAAATTTGGATTTTGGGTCTTTTCGGTTTTTGGATCTTCGGAAAAGGTGAGACTCAACCTGTATAAATAAAAATGCTTTAATGATTAAATACAAATAAAGCACCATTTTGAGCCCCCATTGGTCTGTTTAGTTTTATCAGATGACGACATGTTGTTTAGAATCTTATGTCAGATTAGGAAGATCTGACCCAACAAGTCCGGCCCCGGATAGAGCTTACATACGGTACTTTATCTGTATTCTTTCATTAAAGCATTTCTATATAAATGTCTACACTTGATGCCATCTTTCAATTAAACAGAACTTTATTCTTTGCCGACATTCTCATTTAAGATAATGCTCAACTTGGTAATTAGTTCTGTGTTTTTTTTTACCACTTTTCCAATATGGTCTTTGGATTCTTGAAGTAATGATAATAAGGTTATGTATGTTAATTGTGGCAATATTGGAGGATATATGGTGAATGCGCTTAGTAATGGCCGTTGTATCGCTACTGATGCCAGTACTATGAAAGGTTTAATTACCCCCGCGGCACCTTCATGCCCAATGGTGCTTTTGTCCTTAAAGGGACAGTCTAGTCCCAAAACTCACCTTGGTGCAAGATCAATGCTTGTATAGAGCACAGGATTACACAGGAGTGATTACTCTGCATGTTTACTGTAGGTGCGGCAGCACTGGTTATATAGACACTGAGCATATAGAGTTTCATTTAGTTACTTCCTGTGCTGCTGGAATAGAATACATTGTGTGGACTGTTTTAAACTTGATCTTGTAGACAGTAGGATCTCTTAACCCCTTACTGCTTGTAGAACGTTCCATTCTACTTTTTAGTGCCTGGAGGCTAGTAGGACGGCATAGAATGTCCTGCATTAAGCAGCTCATTGTGGCCCCTCTACCTCCTGAGCACCATCCCCCAGCGTCCTGCACTGATTGGCTGAGCACACACTGACATTGTCCACGTGCGCCAGCATCCCGATGAGCTCAGAGTTAACCTTCCTGTATCTGTAAAGGGGTTTATTCCAGGCAGGTTTCACCATAATGAAACTAAAGTAAAAACAAACAAATAACGTCCGTGTCACCTTAGGAAAATAGCAGGAAAATAGCAGGATAATAGCAGGATAATAGCAGGATAATAGCAGGATAATAGCAGGATAATAGCAGGAAAATAGCAGGATAATAGCAGGATAATAGCAGGAAAATAGCAGGAAAATAGCAGGATAATAGCAGGAAAATAGCAGGAAAATAGCAGGAAAATAGCAGGAAAATAGCAGGAAAATAGCAGGATAATAGCAGGAAAATAGCAGGATAATAGCAGGAAAATAGCAGGATAATAGCAGGAAAATAGCAGGAAAACAGGCACTTTAGAAAATCCGCTTAAGAGAGATGTTAGGAAAAATAGAGATATAGTTTCAAATCGGGGATGTGGAGCCAATAATGAAAGGCAGCAGGAGAAATGGAGGGAAGGCGGGCAGGAGAAATGGAGGGAAGGCGGGCAGGAGAAATGGAGTGAAGGCGGGAAGGAGAAATGGAGTGAAGGCAGCAGGAGAAATGGAGTGAAGGCGGCAGGAGAAATGGAGTGAAGGCGGCAGGAGAAATGGAGTGAAGGCGGCAGGAGAAATGGAGTGAAGGCGGGAAGGAGAAATGGAGTGAAGGCGGGAAGGAGAAATGGAGTGAAGGCGGCAGGAGAAATGGAGTGAAGGCGGGAAGGAGAAATGGAGTGAAGGCGGCAGGAGAAATGGAGTGAAGGCGGCAGGAGAAATGGAGTGAAGGCGGGAAGGAGAAATGGAGGGAAGGAGAAATGGAGTGAAGGCGGGAAGGAGAAATGGAGGCAAGGCGGCAGGAGAAATGGAGGCAAGGCGGCAGGAGAAATGGAGGGAAGGCGGGAAGGAGAAATGGAGGGAAGGCGGGAAGGAGAAATGGAGGGAAGGCGGGCAGGAGAAATGGAGTGAAGGCGGGAAGGAGAAATGGAGTGAAGGCGGGCTGGAGAAATGGAGGGAAGGCGGGCAGGAGAAATGGAGTGAAGGCAGCAGGAGAAATGGAGGGAAGGCGGGAAGGAGAAATGGAGTGAAGGCGGCAGGAGAAATGGAGGGAAGGCGTGCAGGAGAAATGGAGGGAAGGCGGGCAGGAGAAATGGAGGGAAGGCGGCAGGAGAAATGGAGGGAAGGCGGGCTGGAGAAATGGAGTGAAGGCGGGAAGGAGAAATGGAGGGAAGGCGGGAAGGAGAAATGGAGTGAAGGCGGGAAGGAGAAATGGAGTGAAGGCGGCAGGAGAAATGGAGGGAAGGCGGGAAGGAGAAATGGAGTGAAGGCGGCAGGAGAAATGGAGGGAAGGCGGGCAGGAGAAATGTAGTGAAGGCGGCAGGAGAAATGGAGGGAAGGCGGGCAGGAGAAATGGAGTGAAGGCGGGAAGGAGAAATGGAGTGAAGGCGGCAGGAGAAATGGAGTGAAGGCGGGAAGGAGAAATGGAGTGAAGGCGGGAAGGAGAAATGGAGTGAAGGCGGGCTGGAGAAATGGAGGGAAGGCGGGCAGGAGAAATGGAGTGAAGGCGGCAGGAGAAATGGAGGGAAGGCGGGAAGGAGAAATGGAGTGAAGGCCGGAAGGAGAAATGGAGTGAAGGCGGGCTGGAGAAATGGAGGGAAGGCGGGCAGGAGAAATGGAGTGAAGGCGGGAAGGAGAAATGGAGTGAAGGCGGGAAGGAGAAATGGAGGGAAGGCGGGCAGGAGAAATGGAGTGAAGGCGGGCAGGAGAAATGGAGTGAAGGCGGCAGGAGAAATGGAGGGAAGGCGGGCAGGAGAAATGGAGGGAAGGGGGGCAGGAGAAATGGAGGGAAGGCGGGCAGGAGAAGTGGAGGGAAGGCGGGAAGGAGAAATGGAGTGAAGGCGGGAAGGAGAAATGGAGTGAAGGCGGCAGGAGAAATGGAGTGAAGGCGGGCAGAAGAAATGGAGTGAAGGCGGGCAGGAGAAATGGAGTGAAGGCGGGCAGGAGAAATGGAGTGAAGGCGGGAAGGAGAAATGGAGTGAAGGCGGCAGGAGAAATGGAGGGAAGGCGGGCAGGAGAAATGGAGTGAAGGAGGCAGGAGAAATGGAGTGAAGGCGGCAGGAGAAATGGAGGGAAGGCGGGCAGGAGAAATGGAGTGAAGGCGGCAGGAGAAATGGAGGGAAGGCGGGCAGGAGAAATGGAGTGAAGGAGGCAGGAGAAATGGAGTGAAGGCGGCAGGAGAAATGGAGTGAAGGGGGGCAGGAGAAATGGAGGGAAGGCGGGCAGGAGAAATGGAGTGAAGGAGGCAGGAGAAATGGGGGGGACAATAGGTAGACCGTGAGTATATGTAAGTATATGTAGTATTTGTAATGTTTTGCAGGTTTTTTTTTCCTGTTTTCGCCTGTTCCATGTATTTTTATTCGTGTGTATCTTTCCGCTTGTGCTTCTGTTGGGGCATGTACTAAGATAAAGCCAGTGCATTGTACACAAAGCAGTTAGTGCTCATCCTGAAAGACCGTGTAATCTTCACAGAATAAGAATTCACCAAACATGCCTCCAAGTCTCGCAAGAATAGTTACAACATAGCCGCACTACCAGAACGCTGCAAACGAAACAAAAAGACGCAGACGAGGCGCAAACAGGAAAAACTGAACGCCAAATATTCACAAATGGTGAAAGCATTTTCCTTTTAGCACTAAAATGAAAGGAGGAGGGATACTGCACAATATATAATATATAGATACAGAAAATGCAAATGTAAAAAATTCCAATAATTAGACAATCCGCAAGAAGCCCTGATGCGTTTCACTGTGCGACTTCCTCAGAGAATCCAGGCCTCAGACATTGCCTTACGGGATGTGACCCCGTAGAGAGGTGCTGGGAATACATTGTATGTCTTATTGCCTAGCAGACACACACGGCTGGGACAGTGAAAGGAAACAGCTGCTTTGTTGATCCAGCAAAAATTCAATTTCCTTTGGAGTCCAGATGAATTGCTGTCGACTTGGATAGAGATGTGAAAATGGCATCAATACAGCTTTATTCTTTCTTCTGGATCGATAGATCCAGCTGTGATGATTAATCCGGATGGTTGCACGCCATGTTTGTTTCCAATATGCGATGCATATTTATAACTTGTTTATAGGAGGACAATCATTAACTGTACCAGAGTGAGACGTGTGCAGTATTGCATGTGACCATGTGGTGGCACTGTAGAGCTTATTTCCTACAAGTCGCCATTGTACCACCATGACACTCAGGCAGCCACAACCTCAAACCCTAACGAAATAGCTAGAAGAAGGATCTATACCTTGCAGCACATTGCTTATACTGTGATCACAGAGCATAAACCATGCTAAAAGAAGGATCTATACCTTGCAACACATTGCTTATACCGTGATCGCAGAGCATAAACCATGCTAGAAGGATCTATACCTTGCAGCACATTGCTTATACCGTGATCACAGAGCATAAACCATGCTAAAAGACGGATCTATACCTTGCAGCACATTGCTTATACCGTGATCACAGAGCATAAACCATACTAGAAGAAGGATCTATACCTTGCAGCACATTGCTTATACTGTGATCACAGAGCATAAACCATGCTAGAAGAAGGATCTATACCTTGCAGCACATTGCTTATACGTGATCGCAGAGCATAAACCATGCTAGAAGTATCTATACCTTGCAGCACATTGCTTATACTGTGATCGCAGAGCATAAACCATGCTAGAAGAAGGATCTATACCTTGCAGCACATTGCTTATACGTGATCGCAGAGCATAAACCATGCTAGAAGGATCTATACCTTGCAGCACATTGCTTATACCGTGATCGCAGAGCATAAACCATGCTAGAAGGATCTATACCTTGCAGCACATTGCTTATACTGTGATCGCAGAGCATAAACCATGCTAGAAGGATCTATACCTTGCAGCACATTGCTTATACCGTGATCACAGAGCATAAACCATGCTAAAAGAAGGATCTATACCTTGCAGCACATTGCTTATACCGTGATCGCAGAGCATAAACCATGCTAGAAGTATCTATACCTTGCAGCACATTGCTTATACTGTGATCGCAGAGCATAAACCATGCTAGAAGGATCTATACCTTGCAGCACATTGCTTATACTGTGATTACAGAGCATAAACCATGCTAGAAGGATCTATACCTTGCAGCACATTGCTTATACCGTGATCACAGAGCATAAACCATGCTAAAAGAAGGATCTATACCTTGCAGCACATTGCTTATACCGTGATCGCAGAGCATAAACCATGCTAGAAGAAGGATCTATACCTTGCAGCACATTGCTTATACCGTGATTACAGAGCATAAACCATGCTAGAAGAAGGATCTATACCTTGCAGCACATTGCTTATACCGTGATCGCAGAGCATAAACCATGCTAGAAGAAGGATCTATACCTTGCAGCACATTGCTTATACCGTGATCACAGAGCATAAACCATGCTAGAAGGATCTATACCTTGCAGCACATTGCTTATACCGTGATCTCAGAGCATAAACCATGCTAGAAGAAGGATCTATACCTTGCAGCACATTGCTTATACCGTGATCTCAGAGCATAAACCATGCTAGAAGAAGGATCTATACCTTGCAGCACATTGCTTATACTGTGATCTCAGAGCATAAACCATGCTAGAAGAAGGATCTATACCTTGCAGCACATTGCTTATACCGTGATCGCAGAGCATCAACCATGCTAAAAGAAGGATCTATACCTTGCAGCACATTGCTTATACCGTGATCACAGAGCATAAACCATGCTAGAAGAAGGATCTATACCTTGCAGGAGCAGCTCCACCTACAGTGTCCGAAGACATAGTACTGTCAGGGTGAACGTATTGCTGCCATTCAGGACACATAGGCGTAATCTACATAAAAACTAAGTCACAAATAACAAAAATACACTTTATAATATATCAGTTATTAGGAAGCCTAATATGTACATTTTAGATCAAATAATATAAATATAATATACATAGTCATTACCGGACACGACCAGTTTCAGACAATTAACCCCTGTCTGCCCCCTGATGTGCAAAGATACAGAGCAATGATTCTAAACAACATGTCTGCCCCCTGATAGAGCTATACTGAGCAAAGCTTCTAAACAACATGTCCGCCCCCTGATAGAGCTATACAGAGCAAAGATTCTAAACAACATGTCCGCCTCCTGATAGAGCTATACAGAGCAACGATTCTAAACAACATGTCCGCCCCCTGTTGGGCAAAGATACAGAGCAAAGATTCTAAACAACATGTCCGCCCCCTGATTGGCAAAGATACAGAGCAATGATTCTAAACAACATGTCCGCCCCCTTATAGACCTATACAGAGCAAAGATTCTAAACAACATGTCCGCCCCCTGATAGAGCTATACAAAGCAAAGATTCTAAACAACATGTCCGCCCCCTGATGGGCAAAGATACAGAGCAAAGATTCTAAACAACATGTCCGCCCCCTGATTGGCAAAGATACAGAGCAATGATTCTAAACAACATGTCCGCCCCCTGATAGACCTATACAGAGCAAAGATTCTAAACAACATGTCTGCCCCCTGATAGAGCTATACAAAGCAAAGATTCTAAACAACATGTCCGCCCCCTGATGGGCAAAGATACAGAGCAAAGATTCTAAACAACATGTCCGCCCCCTGATTGGCAAAGATACAGAGCAATGATTCTAAACAACATGTCTGCCCCCTGATAGAGCTATACAAAGCAAAGATTCTAAACAACATGTCCGCCCCCTGATGGGCAAAGATACAGAGCAAAGATTCTAAACAACATGTCCGCCCCCTGATTGGCAAAGATACAGAGCAATGATTCTAAACAACATGTCCGCCCCCAGATAGACCTATATAGAGCAAAGATTCTAAACAACATGTCTGCCCCTTTATAGAGCTATACAGAGCAAAGATTCTAAACAACATGTCCACCCCCTGATAGAGTTATACAGACCAAAGATTCTAAACAACATGTCCGCCCCCTGATAGAGCTATACAAAGCAAAGATTCTAAACAACATGACTGCCCCTTTATAGAGCTATACAGAGCAAAGATTCTAAACAACATGTCCACCCCCTGATAGAGTTATACAGAGCAAAGATTCTAAACAACATGTCTGCCCCCTGATAGAGCTATACAGAGCAAAGATTCTAAACAACATGTCCACCCCCTGATAGAGTTATACAGAGCAAAGATTCTAAACAACATGTCCGCCCCTTATAGAGCCATACAGAGCAAAGATTCTAACCAACATGTCCGCCCCCTGATAGCGCTATACAGAGCAAAGATTCTAAACAACATGTCTGCCCCCTGATAGAGTTATACAGAGCAAAGATTCTAAACAACATGTCCGCCCCCTGATAGCGCTATACAGAGCAAAGATTCTAAACAACATGTCTGCCCCTTTATAGAGCTATACAGAGCAAAGATTCTAAACAACATGTCCGCCCCCTGATAGAGCTATACAGAGCAAAGATTCTAAACAACATGTCCTCCCCCTGATAGAGCTATACAGAGCAAAGATTCTAAACAACATGTCCTCCCCCTGATAGAGCTATAGAGAGCAGAGCGGGCTCAGTCAGGTACCTAATTTGTATTCTTTCATTAAAGCATTTCTATTTACATTCTCTGCACTTGATGTAATCTTTCAGTATACAGACCTAAATCATTTGTCCTCTAACTAACAGAGATACTGGTAATATTCCTGTGAGATACTGTGCATGCAGAGTGTGTAACGTGCAGTGCGTGTAAGTAAATCATATGTTTTATGGGATCGCGGTGCTGTCACCATCTGTTGTTACGTTCATTTTGTCCCCCGTTTGAGGTAGGGGGTCTGGTAATGTTTTTAGACCATGATATTAATCCTATTCCGCGGCTCGCTGAGTGCTATTCAGACCCACACGCCTGACTCAGGTAATTCATTATGTCAGCGGATTCTGCTCAGGACATAGCTGCACATTACATGGATTCTCTCAGGTTTCACCCCTCACACAACGCTAGACACGTAAACTGGATTTGCAGGGAATTGAGAAGGCAATGTCACACACAAGGCCAAAGTAGCAGAGTTGGAAATCCTCCCATTCACCTTTGACCTTGCGTCTGACGTTCTCTTGTCAATTGCCTGCAATTCCCTCAGCTTTTTTCATGAAATAGGGAATTGGAAACAGAATGTTTTAAACTCAAGGCCTAAGTAGTCGAGTTGGAAATATCCTCCAATGCAACTGAATTAGAGAATCTTTCCAACTTGTCTACTTTGGCCTTAAGTTTGAGTTTCCCTTCTCGCTTCCTGCCATTCCCTCTTTGATGACTAACGCCCTTATAATATCACTTCAAAGGAGAGAAGAATCCTCCTGTCCAAGGCAGACAGGCTTACCCCGTGACTCTGCCACACTGTGTGCTCGGATACTTGGAGTGAAACATAGAAACATAGAATGTGTCGGCAGATAAGAACCATTCGGTCCATCTAGTCTGCCCTTTTGAGTACTTTTGTTAGTCCCCCGTTCCCGGTCTTATAGCTAGGATAGCCTTGTGTCTATCCCACGCATGCTTAAAATCCTTGACTGTGTTTACCTCTACCACTTCTGCTGGCAGGCTATTCCATACATCCACTACCCTCTCAGTAAAGTAATACTTCCTGATATTACTTTTAAATCGTTGCCCCTCTAATTTAAGACTATATGTCCTCTAGTTGTGGTAGTTTTTCTTCTTTTAAATATACTCTCTTCCTTTACTGTGTTGATTCCCTTTATGTATTTAAATGTTTCTATCATATCCCCCCTGTTACGTCTTTCCTCCAAGCTATACATGTTAAGATGCTTTAACCTTTCCTGGTAAGTTTTATCCTTCAACCCATGAACCAGTTTAGTAGCCCTTCTCTGAACTCTCTCCAAAGTATCAATATCCTTCTGGAGATACGGTCTCCAGTACTGCGTACAATACTCCAAGTGAGGTCTCACCAGCGCTCTGTAGAATACTCCAAGTGAGGTCTCACCAACGCTCTGTACAATACTCCAAGTGAGGTCTCACCAGCGCTCTGTACAATACTCCAAGTGAGGTCTCACCAGAGCTCTGTACAATACTCCAAGTGAGGTCTCACCAGTGCTCTGTACAATACTCCAAGTGAGGTCTCACCAGCGCTCTGTACAATACTCCAAGTGAGGTCTCACCAATGCTCTGTACAATACTCCAAGTGAGGTCTCACCAGTGCTCTGTACAATACTCCAAGTGAGGTATCACCAGAGCTCTGTACAATACTCCAAGTGAGGTCTCACCATTGCTCTGTACAATACTCCAAGTGAGGTCTCACCAGCACTCTGTACAATACTCCAAGTGAGATCTCACCAGTGCTCTGTACAATGGCATGATCACTTCCCTCTTCCTACTGCTAATACCTCTCCCTATGCAACCAAGCATTCTGCTAATACCTCTCCCTATACAACCAAGCATTCTGCTAATACCTCTCCCTATACAACCAAGCATTCTGCTAGCATTTCCTGCTGCTCTATTGCATTGCCTACCTACCTTCAAGTCCTCTGAAATTATTACTCCTAAATCCCTTTCCTCAGATGTTGAGGTTAGGACTGTACCAAATAGTCTATATTCTGCTTTTGGGTTTTTACACCCAAGGTGCATAATCTTGCACTTGTCCACATTAAATGCCAGTTGCCACTGCTCTGATATATATATACAATGTACATTACTGCTGTGGGGTCTGTGATACACTCACACACTGCACATTACTGTGAGTTTATTGCTGTGAAGTTTGTGATACACTCACACACTGCACATTACTGTGAGTTTATTGCTGTGGAGTCTGTGATACACTCATGCACTGCACATTACTGTGAGTTTTATTGCTCTGGAGTCTGTGATACTCACATACACTGCACATTACTGTGAGTTTTATTGCTGTGGAGTCTGTGATACACTCACACACTGCACATTACTGTGAGTTTTATTGCTGTGGAGTCTGTGATACACTCACACACTGCACATTACTGTGAGTTTTATTGCTGTGGAGTCTGTGATACACTCGCACACTACACATTACTGTGAGTTTTATTGCTGTGGAGTCTGTGATACACTCACACACTGCACATTACTGTGAGTTTTATTGCTGTGGAGTCTGTGATACACTCGCACACTGCACATTACTGTGAGTTATATTGCTGTGGAGTCTGTGATACACTCACACACTGCACTTTACTGTGAGGTTTATTACTGTGAAATCTGTGATACACTCACATACACTGCATATTACTGTGAGTTTTATTGCTGTGGAGTCTGATACACTGACACACTGCACATTACTGGGAGTTTTATTGCTGTGGAGCTCTGTGTTACACTCACTCACTGCACATTACTGTGAGGTTTTTTGCTGTGGAGTCTGTGATACACTCACACACTGCACTTCACTGAGTTTTATTACTGTGGAGTCTGTGATACACTCACATACACTGCATATTACTGTGAGTTTTATTGCTGTGGAGTCTGTGATACACTCACACACTGCACATTACTGTGGGTTGTATTGCTGTGGAGTCAGTGATACACTCTCACACATTGCACATTACTGTGAGTTTTATTGCTGTGGAGTCTGTGATACACTTACACACTGCACATTACTGTGAGTTTTATTGCTGTGGAGTCTGTGATACACTCACACACTGCACATTACTGTGAGTTTTATTGCTGTGGAGTCTGTGATACACTCACACACTGCACATTACTGTGAGTTTTATTGCTGTAGAGTCTGTGATACACTCACACACTGCACATTACTGTGAGTTTTATTGCTGTAGAGTCTGATACACTCACACACTGCATATTACTGTGAGTTTTATTGCTGTGGAGTCTGTGATACACTGACACACTGCACATTACTGTGAGTTTATTGCTGTAGAGTCTGTGATACACTGACACACTGTACATTACTGTGAGTTTTATTGCTGTGGAGTCTGTGATATACTCACACACTGCACATTACTGTGAGTTTTATTGCTGTGATGTCTGTGATACACTCACACACTGCACATTACTGTGAGTTGTATTGCTGTGGAGTCTGTGATGCACTCACACACTGCACATTACTGTGAGTTTTATTGCTGTGGGGTCTGTGATACACTCACACACCGCACATTACTGTGAGTTTTATTACTGTGGAGTCTGTGATACACTCACATACACTGCATATTACTGTGAGTTTTATTGCTGTGGAGTCTGTGATACACTCACACACTGCACTTTACTGTGAGTTTTATTACTGTGGAGTCTGTGATACACTCACACACTACACATTACTGTGAGTTTTATTGCTGTGGAGTCTGTGATACACTCACACACTACACATTACTGTGAGTTTTATTGCTTTGGAGTCTGTGATACACTCACACACTGCACATTACTGTGGGTTGTATTGCTGTGGAGTCAGTGATACACTCTCACACATTGCACATTACTGTGAGTTTTATTGCTGTGGAGTCTGTGATACACTTACACACTGCACATTACTGTGAGTTTTATTGCTGTGGAGTCTGTGATACACTCACACACTGCACATTACTGTGAGTTTTATTGCTGTGGAGTCTGTGATGCACTCACACACTGCACATTACTGTGAGTTTTATTGCTGTGGGGTCTGTGATACACTCACACACCGCACATTACTGTGAGTTTTATTGCTGTGGGGTCTGTGATACACTCACACACTACACATTACTGTGAGTTTATTGCTGTGGACTCTGTGATACTCACACACTGCACATTACTGTGAGTTTATTGCTGTGGAGTCTGTGATACTCACACACTGCACATTACTGTGAGTTTTATTGCTGTGGGGTCTGTGATACACTCACACACTGCACATTACTGTGAGTTTTATTGCTGTGGGGTCTGTGATACACTCACACACTACACATTACTGTGAGTTTATTGCTGTGGACTCTGTGATACTCACACACTGCACATTAATGTGGCAGGAATGTATCTGGACAGCCTTAAATACATGTGTAAACAATTCACACCTTTCTAAAACATTAATTCTTCATCTTTTTTGCAGATAAACAGTTTCTGGTATTTTTCTTCAAACAAGTAAAGCGGAACATGTCCGGCCGGTACCAGGAGGATTTCCCTTACATCTCACCCTGCGGCAGAGAGAGGAATTTCATCCGCTGTGACGACAGACCCATCGTCTTTACTCACCTTGAGCGCGATGAGTCCTCTGGCCCCACTCTCCTGTCCTACTGCGGGGGAGGGGATAAACTCACCAGGAGCTTTGAACCCCAGAAACTTGTGATGCTGCCAGAGAACGGCCGAGTGTATCACCCAGCCCCCGACCAGTGCGGAGGCGTCGGATTGGTCAAATCATCTCTGGCTTTTGAACTGAGCCCATGTTTCGAATACCGCTCTAGATCTAGCGCCGATCCTCCCACTCACTTTAACTGGGACGGTAAATGTTACACACTGTCCAATGAGCTGCTACATCTCGTCATCTGAGATCCTTCATACCGTCAGAGGAGCCACAGACAGGAATCTAGAAGCCCCGCTGGAATGATTTTCAATGTAAAAATGCGTGAGATCTGTAACTTGTTTTAAAGTATATATAAGTGCATTTCACATATAATAAACATATGTACAACATACAGAAAACATGCTAAGTGGGACTGCGCAGCAGGTGCTGTTGCTTTGTGTGGAATATTGTAAATAAATCATAAAAAGCTGATTGTGATAAGAGTTTATACAAAATAAATCACAAAATAACAGGCAATATGTGTTGAGAGAGTGGAACGCGTAGGAAGCTTGTCGTTATACAGTACGTTTCACATATTATATTATTTAATGAATACATTATACAGTATGTAAAACCATTGAACTGAATCACTTTACATGACTCCCAGCTGTTCTGCGTGGGACAGTCCTGGTTTGCGCTGGACAGTGCTGGTTTTGAGACGCAGTCACACCAAGCTCTACCCCTGTCCCTGGTGGGATTTGTTACCGCAGGATTTTTTTGGAAACCAAAGAATGCATACTGCGCATGCGTGGTAGCACGGCCTCCCAAGCTCCGCCCACTGCGTCACAAATCGCCAGAGACAGAAGTTTTGTTAAATGAAAAAATCTTTTTTAAGATGCTCTTTTTTTCCGTAATGGGAGCCAACTACAGAGTTGTGAGGCACCATATATAAATACATTCTATATATTATTTACATGTAACCATGTCCCATTTCATTCCTTTTGCTTCCATTCATACTGTACTGCGGTCGCTCTCCTGGTCATACAGCGCCAGAAGGTTAGCACGCTCTGCAGATTACTGACATTAACCCATACTGTACTGCGGCCGCTCTCCTGATCATACAGTGCCAGAAGGTTAGCACGCTCTGCAGATTACTGACATTAACCCATACTGTACTGCGGCCGCTCTCCTGATCATACAGTGCCAGATGGTTAGCACGCTCTCAGATTACTGACATTAACCCATACTGTACTGCGGCCGCTCTCCTGATCATACAGTGCCAGAAGGTTAGCACGCTCTGCAGATTACTGACATTAACCCATACTGTACTGCGGCCGCTCTCCTGATCATACAGTGCCAGAAGGTTAGCACGCTGTGCTGATTACTGACATTAACCCATACTGTACTGCGGCCGCTCCCCTGATCATACAGCGCCAGAAGGTTAGCACGCTCTCAGATTACTGACATTAACCCATACTGTACTGCGGCCGCTCCCCTGATCATACAGTGCCAGAAGGTTAGCACGCTCTGCAGATTACTGACATTAACCCATACTGTACTGCGGCCGCTCTCCTGATCATACAGTGCCAGAAGGTTAGCACGCTGTGCTGATTACTGACATTAACCCATACTGTACTGCGGCCGCTCCCCTGATCATACAGCGCCAGAAGGTTAGCACGCTCTCAGATTACTGACATTAACCCATACTGTACTGCGGCCGCTCTCCTGATCATACAGTGCCAGAAGGTTAGCACGCTCTGCAGATTACTGACATTAACCCATACTGTACTGCGGTCGCTCTCCTGGTCATACAGCGCCAGAAGGTTAGCACGCTCTCAGATTACTGACATTAACCCATACTGTACTGCGGCCGCTCTCCTGATCATACAGTGCCAGAAGGTTAGCACGCTCTGCAGATTACTGACATTAACCCATACTGTACTGCGGTCGCTCTCCTGGTCATACAGTGCCAGAAGGTTAGCACGCTCTGCAGATTACTGACATTAACCCATACTGTACTGCGGCCGCTCTCCTGATCATACAGTGCCAGAAGGTTAGCACGCTCTCAGATTACTGACATTAACCCATACTGTACTGCGGCCGCTCCCCTGATCATACAGTGCCGGAAGGTTAGCACGCTGTGCTGATTACTGACATTAACCCATACTGTACTGCGGCCGCTCTCCTGATCATACAGCGCCAGAAGGTTAGCACGCTCTGCAGATTACTGACATTAACCCATACTGTACGGCGGCCACTCCCCTGATCATACAGTGCCAGAAGGTTAGCACGCTGTGCAGATTACTGACATTAACCCATACTGTACTGCGGCCGCTCTCCTGATCATACAGTGCCAGAAGGTTAGCACGCTCGCAGGTTACTGACATTAACCCATACTGTACTGCGGCCGCTCTCCTGATCATACAGTGCCAGAAGTTAGCACGCTCTGCAGATTACTGACATTAATCCATACTGTACTGCGGCCGCTCTCCTGATCATACAGCGCCAGAAGGTTAGCACGCTGTGCAGATTACTGACATTAACCCATACTGTACTGCGGCCGCTCCCCTGATCATACAGCGCCAGAAGGTTAGCACGCTCTCAGATTACTGACATTAACCCATACTATACTGCGGCCGCTCCCCTGATCATACAGTGCCAGAAGGTTAGCACGCTCTCAGATTACTGACATTAACCCATACTGTACTGCGGCCGCTCCCCTGATCATACAGTGCCAGAAGGTTAGCACGCTCTGCAGATTACTGACATTAACCCATACTGTACTGCGGCCGCTCTCCTGATCATACAGTGCCAGAAGGTTAGCACGCTCTGCAGATTACTGACATTAACCCATACTGTACTGCGGCCGCTCTCCTGATCATACAGTGCCAGAAGGTTAGCACGCTCTGCAGATTACTGACATTAACCCATACTGTACTGCGGCCGCTCTCCTGATCATACAGTGCCAGAAGGTTAGCACGCTCTGCAGATTACTGACATTAACCCATACTGTACTGCGGCCGCTCTCCTGATCATACAGCGCCAGAAGGTTAGCACGCTGTGCAGATTACTGACATTAACCCATACTGTACTGCGGCCGCTCCCCTGATCATACAGCGCCAGAAGGTTAGCACGCTCTCAGATTACTGACATTAACCCATACTATACTGCGGCCGCTCTCCTGATCATACAGTGCCAGAAGGTTAGCACGCTCTGCAGATTACTGACATTAACCCATACTATACTGCGGCCGCTCTCCTGATCATACAGTGCCAGAAGGTTAGCACGCTCTCAGATGACTGACATTAACCCATACTGTACTGCGGCCGCTCTCCTGATCATACAGTGCCAGAAGGTTAGCACGCTCTCAGATTACTGACATTAACCCATACTGTACTGCGGCCGCTCTCCTGATCATACAGTGCCAGAAGGTTAGCACGCTCTGCAGATTACTGACATTAACCCATACTGTACTGCAGCCGCTCTCCTGATCATACAGCGCCAGAAGGTTAGCACGCTCTCAGATTACTGACATTAACCCATACTGTACTGCGGCCGCTCCCCTGATCATACAGTGCCAGAAGGTTAGCACGCTCTGCAGATTACTGACATTAACCCATACTGTACTGCGGCCGCTCCCCTGATCATACAGTGCCAGAAGGTTAGCACGCTGTGCAGATTACTGACATTAACCCATACTGTACTGCGGCCGCTCCCCTGATCATACAGCGCCAGAAGGTTAGCACGCTCTGCAGATTACTGACATTAACCCATACTATACTGCGGCCGCTCCCCTGATCATACAGTGCCAGAAGGTTAGCACGCTCTGCAGATTACTGACATTAACCCATACTGTACTGCGGCCGCTCACCTGATCATACAGTGCCAGAAGGTTAGCACGCTCTCAGATTACTGACATTAACCCATACTGTACTGCGGCCGCTCCCCTGATCATACAGTGCCAGAAGGTTAGCACGCTCTGCAGATTACTGACATTAACCCATACTGTACTGCGGCCGCTCTCCTGATCATACAGTGCCAGAAGGTTAGCACGCTCTGCAGATTACTGACATTAACCCATACTGTACTGCGGCCGCTCTCCTGATCATACAGTGCCAGAAGGTTAGCACGCTCTGCAGATTACTGACATTAACCCATACTGTACTGCGGCCGCTCTCCTGATCATACAGTGCCAGAAGGTTAGCACGCTCTGCAGATTACTGACATTAACCCATACTGTACTGCGGCCGCTCTCCTGATCATACAGCGCCAGAAGGTTAGCACGCTGTGCAGATTACTGACATTAACCCATACTGTACTGCGGCCGCTCCCCTGATCATACAGCGCCAGAAGGTTAGCACGCTCTCAGATTACTGACATTAACCCATACTATACTGCGGCCGCTCTCCTGATCATACAGTGCCAGAAGGTTAGCACGCTCTGCAGATTACTGACATTAACCCATACTATACTGCCGCCGCTCTCCTGATCATACAGTGCCAGAAGGTTAGCACGCTCTGCAGATTACTGACATTAACCCATACTGTACTGCGGCCGCTCTCCTGATCATACAGTGCCAGAAGGTTAGCACGCTCTCAGATTACTGACATTAACCCATACTGTACTGCGGCCGCTCTCCTGATCATACAGTGCCAGAAGGTTAGCACGCTCTCAGATTACTGACATTAACCCATACTGTACTGCGGCCGCTCTCCTGATCATACAGTGCCAGAAGGTTAGCACGCTCTGCAGATTACTGACATTAACCCATACTGTACTGCAGCCGCTCTCCTGATCATACAGCGCCAGAAGGTTAGCACGCTCTCAGATTACTGACATTAACCCATACTGTACTGCGGCCGCTCCCCTGATCATACAGTGCCAGAAGGTTAGCACGCTCTGCAGATTACTGACATTAACCCATACTGTACTGCGGCCGCTCTCCTGATCATACAGTGCCAGAAGGTTAGCATGCTCTGCAGATTACTGACATTAACCCATACTGTACTGCGGCCGCTCCCCTGATCATACAGTGCCAGAAGGTTAGCACGCTCTGCAGATTACTGACATTAACCCATACTGTACTGCGGCCGCTCTCCTGATCATACAGTGCCGGAAGGTTAGCACGCTCTCAGATTACTGACATTAACCCATACTGTACTGCGGCCGCTCTCCTGATCATACAGTGCCAGAAGGTTAGCACGCTCTGCAGATTACTGACATTAACCCATACTGTACTGCGGCCGCTCTCCTGATCATACAGCGCCAGAAGGTTAGCACGCTCTCAGATTACTGACATTAACCCATACTATACTGCGGCCGCTCTCCTGATCATACAGTGCCAGAAGGTTAGCACGCTCTCAGATTACTGACATTAACCCATACTGTACTGCGGCCGCTCTCCTGATCATACAGTGCCAGAAGGTTAGCACGCTGTGCAGATTACTGACATTAACCCATACTGTACTGCAGCCGCTCTCCTGATCATACAGTGCCAGAAGGTTAGCACGCTCTCAGATTACTGACATTAACCCATACTGTACTGCGGCCGCTCCCCTGATCATACAGCGCCAGAAGGTTAGCACGCTCTCAGATGACTGACATTAACCCATACTATACTGCGGCCGCTCTCCTGATCATACAGTGCCAGAAGGTTAGCACGCTCTCAGATTACTGACATTAACCCATACTGTACTGCAGCCGCTCTCCTGATCATACAGTGCCAGAAGGTTAGCACGCTCTGCAGATTACTGACATTAACCCATACTGTACTGCGGCCGCTCCCCTGATCATACAGCGCCAGAAGGTTAGCACGCTCTCAGATTACTGACATTAACCCATACTGTACTGCAGCCGCTCTCCTGATCATACAGTGCCAGAAGGTTAGCACGCTCTCAGATTACTGACATTAACCCATACTGTACTGCAGCCGCTCTCCTGATCATACAGTGCCAGAAGGTTAGCACGCTCTCAGATTACTGACATTAACCCATACTATACTGCGGCCGCTCTCCTTATCATACAGTGCCAGAAGGTTAGCACGCTCTCAGGTTACTGACATTAACCCATACTGTACTGCGGCCGCTCTCCTGGTCATACAGTGCCAGAAGGTTAGCACGCTCTCAGATTACTGACATTAACCCATACTGTACTGCGGCCGCTCTCCTGATCATACAGTGCCAGAAGGTTAGCACGCTCTCAGATTACTGACATTAACCCATACTGTACTGCGGCCGCTCTCCTGATCATACAGTGCCAGAAGGTTAGCACGCTCTGCAGATTACTGACATTAACCCATACTGTACTGCGGCCGCTCTCCTGATCATACAGCGCCAGAAGGTTAGCACGCTCTGCAGATTACTGACATTAACCCATACTGTACTGCGGCCGCTCTCCTGATCATACAGTGCCAGAAGGTTAGCATGCTCTGCAGATTACTGACATTAACCCATACTGTACTGCGGTCGCTCTCCTGATCATACAGTGCCAGAAGGTTAGCACGCTCTCAGATTACTGACATTAACCCATACTGTACTGCGGCCGCTCTCCTGATCATACAGTGCCAGAAGGTTAGCACGCTCTGCAGATTACTGACATTAACCCATACTGTACTGCGGCCGCTCTCCTGATCATACAGTGCCAGAAGGTTAGCACGCTCTGCAGATTACTGACATTAACCCATACTGTACTGCGGCCGCTCTCCTGATCATACAGTGCCAGAAGGTTAGCACGCTCTGCAGATTACTGACATTAACCCATAATGTACTGCGGCCGCTCTCCTGATCATACAGCGCCAGAAGGTTAGCACGCTCTGCAGATTACTGACATTAACCCATACTGTACTGCGGCCGCTCTCCTGATCATACAGTGCCAGAAGGTTAGCACGCTCTCAGATTACTGACATTAACCCATACTGTACTGCGGCCGCTCTCCTGATCATACAGTGCCAGAAGGTTAGCACGCTCTGCAGATTACTGACATTAACCCATACTGTACTACTGCCGCTCCCCTGATCATACAGTGCCAGAAGGTTAGCACGCTGTGCAGATTACTGACATTAACCCATACTGTACTGCGGCCGCTCTCCTGATCATACAGTGCCAGAAGGTTAGCACGCTCTGCAGATTACTGACATTAACCCATACAGTACTGCGGCCGCTCTCCTGATCATACAGCGCCAGAAGGTTAGCACGCTGAGCAGATTACTGACATTAACCCATACTGTACTGCGGCAGCTCTCCTGATCATACAGCGCCAGAAGGTTAGCACGCTCTCAGGTTACTGACATTAACCCATACTGTACTGCGGCCGCTCCCCTGATCATACAGTGCCAGAAGGTTAGCACGCTGTGCAGATTACTGACATTAAACCATACTGTACTGCGGTCGCTCTCCTGGTCATACAGTGCCAGAAGGTTAGCACGCTCTGCAGATTACTGACATTAACCCATACTGTACTGCGGCCGCTCTCCTGATCTTACAGTGCCAGAAGGTTAGCACGCTCTGCAGATTACTGACATTAACCCATACTGTACTGCGGTCGCTCTCCTGGTCATACAGTGCCAGAAGGTTAGCACGCTCTGCAGATTACTGACATTAATCCATACTGTACTGCGGTCGCTCTCCTGATCATACAGTGCCAGAAGGTTAGCACGCTGTGCTGATTACTGACATTAACCCATACTGTACTGCGGCCGCTCTCCTGATCATACAGTGCCAGAAGGTTAGCACGCTCTCAGATTACTGACATTAACCCATACTGTACTGCGGCCGCTCTCCTGATCATACAGTGCCAGAAGGTTAGCACGCTCTGCAGATTACTGACATTAACCCATACTGTACTGGGGCCGCTCTCCTGATCATACAGTGCCAGAAGGTTAGCACGCTCTCAGATTACTGACATTAACCCATACTGTACTGCGGCCGCTCTCCTGGTCATACAGTGCCAGAAGGTTAGCACGCTGTGCAGATTACTGACATTAACCCATATTATACTGCGGCCGCTCTCCTGGTCATACAGCGCCAGAAGGTTAGCACGCTCTGCAGATTACTGACATTAACCCATACTGTACTGCGGCCGCTCTCCTGATCATACAGTGCCAGAAGGTTAGCACGCTCTCAGATTACTGACATTAACCCATACTATACTGCGGCCGCTCTCCTGATCATACAGTGCCAGAAGGTTAGCAAGCTCTGCAGATTACTGACATTAACCCATACTGTACTGCGGCCGCTCTCCTTATCATACAGTGCCAGAAGGTTAGCACGCTCTCAGACTACTGACATTAACCCATACTGTACTGCGGCCGCTCTCCTGATCATACAGTGCCAGAAGGTTAGCACGCTCTGCAGATTACTGACATTAATCCATACTGTACTGCGGCCGCTCCCCTGAACATACAGTGCCGGAAGGTTAGCACGCTCTCAGATTACTGACATTAACCCATACTGTACTGCGGCCGCTCTCCTGATCATACAGTGCCAGAAGATTAGCATGCTCTCAGATTACTGACATTAACCCATACTATACTGCGGCCGCTCCCCTGATCATACAGCGCCAGAAGGTTAGCACGCTCTCAGATTACTGACATTAACCCATACTGTACTGCGGCCGCTCTCCTGATCATACAGTGCCAGAAGGTTAGCACGCTCTCAGGTTACTGACATTAACCCATACTGTACTGCGGCCGCTCTCCTGATCATACAGTGCCAGAAGGTTAGCACGCTCTGCAGATTACTGACATTAACCCATACTGTACTGCGGCCGCTCTCCTGATCATACAGCGCCAGAAGGTTAGCACGCTGTGCAGATTACTGACATTAACCCATACTATACTGCGGCCGCTCTCCTGATCATACAGCGCCAGAAGGTTAGCACGCTCTCAGATTACTGACATTAACCCATACTGTACTGCGGCCGCTCCCCTGATCATACAGTGCCAGAAGGTTAGCACGCTCTGCAGATTACTGACATTAACCCATACTGTACTGGGGCCGCTCTCCTGATCATACAGTGCCAGAAGGTTAGCACGCTCTCAGATTACTGACATTAACCCATACTGTACTGCGGCCGCTCTCCTGATCATACAGTGCCAGAAGGTTAGCACGCTCTGCAGATTACTGACATTAATCCATACTGTACTGCGGCCGCTCCCCTGAACATACAGTGCCGGAAGGTTAGCACGCTCTCAGATTACTGACATTAACCCATACTGTACTGCGGCCGCTCTCCTGATCATACAGTGCCAGAAGATTAGCATGCTCTCAGATTACTGACATTAACCCATACTATACTGCGGCCGCTCCCCTGATCATACAGCGCCAGAAGGTTAGCACGCTCTCAGATTACTGACATTAACCCATACTGTACTGCGGCCGCTCTCCTGATCATACAGTGCCAGAAGGTTAGCACGCTCTCAGGTTACTGACATTAACCCATACTGTACTGCGGCCGCTCTCCTGATCATACAGTGCCAGAAGGTTAGCACGCTCTGCAGATTACTGACATTAACCCATACTGTACTGCGGCCGCTCTCCTGATCATACAGCGCCAGAAGGTTAGCACGCTGTGCAGATTACTGACATTAGCCCATACTATACTGCGGCCGCTCTCCTGATCATACAGCGCCAGAAGGTTAGCACGCTCTCAGATTACTGACATTAACCCATACTGTACTGCGGCCGCTCCCCTGATCATACAGTGCCAGAAGGTTAGCACGCTCTGCAGATTTCTGACATTAACCCATACTGTACTGCGGCCGCTCTCCTGATCATACAGTGCCAGAAGGTTAGCACGCTCTCAGATTACTGACATTAACCCATACTATACTGCGGCCGCTCTCCTTATCATACAGTGCCAGAAGGTTAGCACGCTCTCAGGTTACTGACATTAACCCATACTGTACTGCGGCCGCTCTCCTGGTCATACAGTGCCAGAAGGTTAGCACGCTCTCAGATTACTGACATTAACCCATACTGTACTGCGGCCGCTCTCCTGATCATACAGTGCCAGAAGGTTAGCACGCTCTCAGATTACTGACATTAACCCATACTGTACTGCGGCCGCTCTCCTGATCATACAGTGCCAGAAGGTTAGCACGCTGTGCAGATTACTGACATTAACCCATACTGTACTGCAGCCGCTCTCCTGATCATACAGTGCCAGAAGGTTAGCACGCTCTCAGATTACTGACATTAACCCATACTGTACTGCGGCCGCTCCCCTGATCATACAGCGCCAGAAGGTTAGCACGCTCTCAGATGACTGACATTAACCCATACTATACTGCGGCCGCTCTCCTGATCATACAGTGCCAGAAGGTTAGCACGCTCTCAGATTACTGACATTAACCCATACTGTACTGCAGCCGCTCTCCTGATCATACAGTGCCAGAAGGTTAGCACGCTCTGCAGATTACTGACATTAACCCATACTGTACTGCGGCCGCTCCCCTGATCATACAGCGCCAGAAGGTTAGCACGCTCTCAGATTACTGACATTAACCCATACTGTACTGCAGCCGCTCTCCTGATCATACAGTGCCAGAAGGTTAGCACGCTCTCAGATTACTGACATTAACCCATACTGTACTGCAGCCGCTCTCCTGATCATACAGTGCCAGAAGGTTAGCACGCTCTCAGATTACTGACATTAACCCATACTATACTGCGGCCGCTCTCCTTATCATACAGTGCCAGAAGGTTAGCACGCTCTCAGGTTACTGACATTAACCCATACTGTACTGCGGCCGCTCTCCTGGTCATACAGTGCCAGAAGGTTAGCACGCTCTCAGATTACTGACATTAACCCATACTGTACTGCGGCCGCTCTCCTGATCATACAGTGCCAGAAGGTTAGCACGCTCTCAGATTACTGACATTAACCCATACTGTACTGCGGCCGCTCTCCTGATCATACAGTGCCAGAAGGTTAGCACGCTCTGCAGATTACTGACATTAACCCATACTGTACTGCGGCCGCTCTCCTGATCATACAGCGCCAGAAGGTTAGCACGCTCTGCAGATTACTGACATTAACCCATACTGTACTGCGGCCGCTCTCCTGATCATACAGTGCCAGAAGGTTAGCATGCTCTGCAGATTACTGACATTAACCCATACTGTACTGCGGTCGCTCTCCTGATCATACAGTGCCAGAAGGTTAGCACGCTCTCAGATTACTGACATTAACCCATACTGTACTGCGGCCGCTCTCCTGATCATACAGTGCCAGAAGGTTAGCACGCTCTGCAGATTACTGACATTAACCCATACTGTACTGCGGCCGCTCTCCTGATCATACAGTGCCAGAAGGTTAGCACGCTCTGCAGATTACTGACATTAACCCATACTGTACTGCGGCCGCTCTCCTGATCATACAGTGCCAGAAGGTTAGCACGCTCTGCAGATTACTGACATTAACCCATACTGTACTGCGGCCGCTCTCCTGATCATACAGCGCCAGAAGGTTAGCACGCTCTGCAGATTACTGACATTAACCCATACTGTACTGCGGCCGCTCTCCTGATCATACAGTGCCAGAAGGTTAGCACGCTCTCAGATTACTGACATTAACCCATACTGTACTGCGGCCGCTCTCCTGATCATACAGTGCCAGAAGGTTAGCACGCTCTGCAGATTACTGACATTAACCCATACTGTACTACTGCCGCTCCCCTGATCATACAGTGCCAGAAGGTTAGCACGCTGTGCAGATTACTGACATTAACCCATACTGTACTGCGGCCGCTCTCCTGATCATACAGTGCCAGAAGGTTAGCACGCTCTGCAGATTACTGACATTAACCCATACAGTACTGCGGCCGCTCTCCTGATCATACAGCGCCAGAAGGTTAGCACGCTGAGCAGATTACTGACATTAACCCATACTGTACTGCGGCAGCTCTCCTGATCATACAGCGCCAGAAGGTTAGCACGCTCTCAGGTTACTGACATTAACCCATACTGTACTGCGGCCGCTCCCCTGATCATACAGTGCCAGAAGGTTAGCACGCTGTGCAGATTACTGACATTAAACCATACTGTACTGCGGTCGCTCTCCTGGTCATACAGTGCCAGAAGGTTAGCACGCTCTGCAGATTACTGACATTAACCCATACTGTACTGCGGCCGCTCTCCTGATCTTACAGTGCCAGAAGGTTAGCACGCTCTGCAGATTACTGACATTAACCCATACTGTACTGCGGTCGCTCTCCTGGTCATACAGTGCCAGAAGGTTAGCACGCTCTGCAGATTACTGACATTAATCCATACTGTACTGCGGTCGCTCTCCTGATCATACAGTGCCAGAAGGTTAGCACGCTGTGCTGATTACTGACATTAACCCATACTGTACTGCGGCCGCTCTCCTGATCATACAGTGCCAGAAGGTTAGCACGCTCTCAGATTACTGACATTAACCCATACTGTACTGCGGCCGCTCTCCTGATCATACAGTGCCAGAAGGTTAGCACGCTCTGCAGATTACTGACATTAACCCATACTGTACTGGGGCCGCTCTCCTGATCATACAGTGCCAGAAGGTTAGCACGCTCTCAGATTACTGACATTAACCCATACTGTACTGCGGCCGCTCTCCTGGTCATACAGTGCCAGAAGGTTAGCACGCTGTGCAGATTACTGACATTAACCCATATTATACTGCGGCCGCTCTCCTGGTCATACAGCGCCAGAAGGTTAGCACGCTCTGCAGATTACTGACATTAACCCATACTGTACTGCGGCCTCTCTCCTGATCATACAGTGCCAGAAGGTTAGCACGCTCTCAGATTACTGACATTAACCCATACTATACTGCGGCCGCTCTCCTGATCATACAGTGCCAGAAGGTTAGCAAGCTCTGCAGATTACTGACATTAACCCATACTGTACTGCGGCCGCTCTCCTTATCATACAGTGCCAGAAGGTTAGCACGCTCTCAGACTACTGACATTAACCCATACTGTACTGCGGCCGCTCTCCTGATCATACAGTGCCAGAAGGTTAGCACGCTCTGCAGATTACTGACATTAATCCATACTGTACTGCGGCCGCTCCCCTGAACATACAGTGCCGGAAGGTTAGCACGCTCTCAGATTACTGACATTAACCCATACTGTACTGCGGCCGCTCTCCTGATCATACAGTGCCAGAAGATTAGCATGCTCTCAGATTACTGACATTAACCCATACTATACTGCGGCCGCTCCCCTGATCATACAGCGCCAGAAGGTTAGCACGCTCTCAGATTACTGACATTAACCCATACTGTACTGCGGCCGCTCTCCTGATCATACAGTGCCAGAAGGTTAGCACGCTCTCAGGTTACTGACATTAACCCATACTGTACTGCGGCCGCTCTCCTGATCATACAGTGCCAGAAGGTTAGCACGCTCTGCAGATTACTGACATTAACCCATACTGTACTGCGGCCGCTCTCCTGATCATACAGCGCCAGAAGGTTAGCACGCTGTGCAGATTACTGACATTAACCCATACTATACTGCGGCCGCTCTCCTGATCATACAGCGCCAGAAGGTTAGCACGCTCTCAGATTACTGACATTAACCCATACTGTACTGCGGCCGCTCCCCTGATCATACAGTGCCAGAAGGTTAGCACGCTCTGCAGATTACTGACATTAACCCATACTGTACTGGGGCCGCTCTCCTGATCATACAGTGCCAGAAGGTTAGCACGCTCTCAGATTACTGACATTAACCCATACTGTACTGCGGCCGCTCTCCTGATCATACAGTGCCAGAAGGTTAGCACGCTCTGCAGATTACTGACATTAATCCATACTGTACTGCGGCCGCTCCCCTGAACATACAGTGCCGGAAGGTTAGCACGCTCTCAGATTACTGACATTAACCCATACTGTACTGCGGCCGCTCTCCTGATCATACAGTGCCAGAAGATTAGCATGCTCTCAGATTACTGACATTAACCCATACTATACTGCGGCCGCTCCCCTGATCATACAGCGCCAGAAGGTTAGCACGCTCTCAGATTACTGACATTAACCCATACTGTACTGCGGCCGCTCTCCTGATCATACAGTGCCAGAAGGTTAGCACGCTCTCAGGTTACTGACATTAACCCATACTGTACTGCGGCCGCTCTCCTGATCATACAGTGCCAGAAGGTTAGCACGCTCTGCAGATTACTGACATTAACCCATACTGTACTGCGGCCGCTCTCCTGATCATACAGCGCCAGAAGGTTAGCACGCTGTGCAGATTACTGACATTAGCCCATACTATACTGCGGCCGCTCTCCTGATCATACAGCGCCAGAAGGTTAGCACGCTCTCAGATTACTGACATTAACCCATACTGTACTGCGGCCGCTCCCCTGATCATACAGTGCCAGAAGGTTAGCACGCTCTGCAGATTTCTGACATTAACCCATACTGTACTGCGGCCGCTCTCCTGATCATACAGTGCCAGAAGGTTAGCACGCTCTGCAGATTACTGACATTAACCCATACTGTACTGCGGCCGCTCTCCTGATCATACAGTGCCAGAAGGTTAGCACGCTCTGCAGATTACTGACATTAACCCATACTGTACTGCGGCCGCTCTCCTGATCATACAGTGCCAGAAGGTTAGCACGCTCTGCAGATTACTGACATTAACCCATACTGTACTGCGGCCGCTCCCCTGATCATACAGTGCCAGAAGGTTAGCACGCTCTGCAGATTACTGACATTAACCCATACTGTACTGCGGCCGCTCTCCTGGTCATACAGTGCCAGAAGGTTAGCACGCTCTGCAGATTACTGACATTAACCCATACTGTACTGCGGCCGCTCTCCTGATCATACAGTGCCAGAAGGTTAGCACGCTCTCAGATTACTGACATTAACCCATACTGTACTGCGGCCGCTCTCCTGATCATACAGTGCCAGATGGTTAGCACGCTCTGTAGATTACTGACATTAACCCATACTGTACTGCGGCCGCTCTCCTGATCATACAGTGCCAGAAGGTTAGCACGCTCTCAGATTACTGACATTAACCCATACTGTACTGCGGCCGCTCCCCTGATCATACAGTGCCAGAAGGTTAGCACGCTGTGCAGATTACTGACATTAACCCATACTGTACTGCGGCCGCTCCCCTGATCATACAGTGCCAGAAGGTTAGCACGCTGTGCAGATTACTGACATTAACCCATACTGTACTGCGGCCGCTCCCCTGATCATACAGTGCCAGAAGGTTAGCACGCTCTCAGATTACTGACATTAACCCATACTGTACTGCGGCCGCTCTCCTGATCATACAGCGCCAGAAGGTTAGCACGCTCTGCAGATTACTGACATTAACCCATACTGTACTGCGGCCGCTCTCCTGATCATACAGTGCCAGAAGGTTAGCACGCTCTCAGATTACTGACATTAACCCATACTGTACTGCGGCCGCTCTCCTGATCATACAGCGCCAGAAGGTTAGCACGCTCTGCAGATTACTGACATTAACCCATACTGTACTGCGGCCTCTCTCCTGATCATACAGCGCCAGAAGGTTAGCACGCTCTGCAGATTACTGACATTAATCCATACTGTACTGCGGCCGCTCTCCTGATCATACAGTGCCAGAAGGTTAGCACGCTGTGCAGATTACTGACATTAACCCATACTGTACTGCGGCCGCTCTCCTGATCATACAGTGCCAGAAGGTTAGCACGCTCTGCAGATTACTGACATTAACCCATACTGTACTGCGGCCGCTCTCCTGATCATACAGTGCCAGAAGGTTAGCACGCTCTGCAGATTACTGACATTAACCCATACTGTACTGCGGCCGCTCTCCTGATCATACAGCGCCAGAAGGTTAGCACGCTCTCAGATTACTGACATTAACCCATACTATACTGCGGCCGCTCTCCTGATCATACAGTGCCAGAAGGTTAGCACGCTCTGCAGATTACTGACATTAACCCATACTGTACTGTGGCCACTCCCCTGATCATACAGTGCCAGAAGGTTAGCACGCTCTGCAGATTAGTGACAGTTACCCATACTGTACTGCGGCCGCTCTCCTGATCATACAGTGCCAGAAGGTTAGCACGCTCTCAGATTACTGACATTAACCCATACTGTACTGCGGCCGCTCTCCTGATCATACAGTGCCAGAAGGTTAGCACGCTCTGCAGATTACTGAGAATTAACCCATACTGTACTGCGGCCGCTCTCCTGATCATACAGTGCCAGAAGGTTAGCACGCTCTCAGATTACTGACATTAACCCATACTGTACTGCGGCCGCTCTCCTGATCATACAGTGCCAGAAGGTTAGCACGCTCTCAGATTACTGACATTAACCCATACTGTACTGCGGTCGCTCTCCTGGTCATACAGTGCCAGAATGTTAGCACGCTGTGCAGATTACTGACATTAACCCATACTGTACTGCGCCGCTCTCCTGATCATACAGCGCCAGAAGGTTAGCACGCTCTGCAGATTACTGACATTAACCCATACTGTACAGCGGCCGCTCTCCTGATCATACAGTGCCAGAAGGTTAGCACGCTCTCAGATTACTGACATTAACCCATACTGTACAGCGGCCGCTCTCCTGATCATACAGTGCCAGAAGGTTAGCACGCTCTCAGATTACTGACATTAACCCATACTGTACTGCGGCCGCTCTCCTGATCATACAGTGCCAGAAGGTTAGCACGCTCTGCAGATTACTGACATTAACCCATACTGTACTGCGGCCGCTCTCCTGATCATACAGTGCCAGAAGGTTAGCACGCTCTGCAGATTACTGACATTAACCCAAACTGTACTGCGGCCGCTCTCCTGATCATACAGTGCCAGAAGGTTAGCACGCTCCCAGATTACTGACATTAACCCATACTGTACTGCGGCCGCTCTCCTGATCATACAGTGCCAGAAGGTTAGCACGCTCTCAGGTTACTGACATTAACCCATACTGTACTGCGGCCGCTCTCCTGATCATACAGTGCCAGAAGGTTAGCACGCTCCCAGATTACTGACATTAACCCATACTGTACTGCGGCCGCTCTCCTGGTCATACAGTGCCAGAAGGTTAGCACGCTCTCAGATTACTGACATTAACCCATACTATACTGCAGTCGCTCTCCTGATCATACAGTGCCAGAAGGTTAGAACGCTCTGCAGATTACTGACATTAACCCATACTGTACTGCGGCCGCTCCCCTGATCATACAGCGCCAGAAGGTTAGCACGCTCTCAGATTACTGACATTAACCCATACTGTACTGCGGCCGCTCTCCTGATCATACAGTGCCAGAAGGTTAGCACGCTCTGCAGATTACTGACATTAACCCATACTGTACTGCGGCCGCTCTCCTGATCATACAGTGCCAGAAGGTTAGCACGCTCTGCAGATTACTGACATTAACCCATACTGTACTTCGGCCGCTCTCCTGATCATACAGTGCCAGAAGGTTAGCACGCTCTGCAGATTACTGACATTAACCCATACTGTACTGCGGCCGCTCCCCTGATCATACATTGCCAGAAGGTTAGCACGCTGTGCAGATTACTGACATTAACCCATACTGTACTGCGGCCGCTCCCCTGATCATACAGTGCCAGAAGGTTAGCACGCTCTGCAGATTACTGACATTAACCCATACTGTACTGCGGCCGCTCTCCTGATCATACAGTGCCAGAAGGTTAGCACGCTCTGCAGATTACTGACATTAACCCATACTGTACTGCGGCCGCTCTCCTGATCATACAGTGCCAGAAGGTTAGCACGCTCTGCAGATTACTGACATTAACCCATACTGTACTGCGGCCGCTCTCCTGATCATACAGTGCCAGAAGGTTAGCACGCTCTGCAGATTACTGACATTAACCCATACTGTACTGCGGCCGCTCTCCTGATCATACAGTGCCAGAAGGTTAGCACGCTCTGCAGATTACTGACATTAACCCATACTGTACTGCGGCCGCTCTCCTTATCATACAGTGCCAGAAGGTTAGCACGCTCTCAGATTACTGACATTAACCCATACTGTACTGCGGCCGCTCCCCTGATCATACAGTGCCAGAAGGTTAGCACGCTCTGCAGATTACTGACATTAACCCATACTGTACTGCGGCCGCTCCCCTGATCATACAGCGCCAGAAGGTTAGCACGCTCTCAGATTACTGACATTAACCCATACTGTACTGCGGCCGTTCTCCTGATCATACAGTGCCGGAAGGTTAGCACGCTCTCAGATTACTGACATTAACCCATACTGTACTGCGGCCGCTCTCCTGATCATACAGCGCCAGAAGGTTAGCACGCTCTCAGATTACTGACATTAACCCATACTGTACTGCGGCCGCTCTCCAGATCATACAGTGCCAGAAGGTTAGCACGCTCCCAGATTACTGACATTAACCCATACTGTACTGCGGCCGCTCTCCTGGTCATACAGTGCCAGAAGGTTAGCACGCTCTCAGATTACTGACATTAACCCATACTATACTGCAGTCGCTCTCCTGATCATACAGTGCCAGAAGGTTAGAACGCTCTGCAGATTACTGACATTAACCCATACTGTACTGCGGCCGCTCCCCTGATCATACAGCGCCAGAAGGTTAGCACGCTCTCAGATTACTGACATTAACCCATACTGTACTGCGGCCGCTCTCCTGATCATACAGTGCCAGAAGGTTAGCACGCTCTGCAGATTACTGACATTAACCCATACTGTACTGCGGCCGCTCTCCTGATCATACAGTGCCAGAAGGTTAGCACGCTCTGCAGATTACTGACATTAACCCATACTGTACTGCGGCCGCTCTCCTGATCATACAGTGCCAGAAGGTTAGCACGCTCTGCAGATTACTGACATTAACCCATACTGTACTGCGGCCGCTCCCCTGATCATACAGTGCCAGAAGGTTAGCACGCTGTGCAGATTACTGACATTAACCCATACTGTACTGCGGCCGCTCCCCTGATCATACAGTGCCAGAAGGTTAGCACGCTCTGCAGATTACTGACATTAACCCATACTGTACTGCGGCCGCTCTCCTGATCATACAGTGCCAGAAGGTTAGCACGCTCTGCAGATTACTGACATTAACCCATACTGTACTGCGGCCGCTCTCCTGATCATACAGTGCCAGAAGGTTAGCACGCTCTGCAGATTACTGACATTAACCCATACTGTACTGCGGCCGCTCTCCTGATCATACAGTGCCAGAAGGTTAGCACGCTCTGCAGATTACTGACATTAACCCATACTGTACTGCGGCCGCTCTCCTGATCATACAGTGCCAGAAGGTTAGCACGCTCTGCAGATTACTGACATTAACCCATACTGTACTGCGGCCGCTCTCCTTATCATACAGTGCCAGAAGGTTAGCACGCTCTCAGATTACTGACATTAACCCATACTGTACTGCGGCCGCTCCCCTGATCATACAGTGCCAGAAGGTTAGCACGCTCTGCAGATTACTGACATTAACCCATACTGTACTGCGGCCGCTCCCCTGATCATACAGCGCCAGAAGGTTAGCACGCTCTCAGATTACTGACATTAACCCATACTGTACTGCGCCGTTCTCCTGATCATACAGTGCCGGAAGGTTAGCACGCTCTCAGATTACTGACATTAACCCATACTGTACTGCGGCCGCTCTCCTGATCATACAGCGCCAGAAGGTTAGCACGCTCTCAGATTACTGACATTAACCCATACTGTACTGCGGCCGCTCTCCTGATCATACAGTGCCGGAAGGTTAGCACGCTCTCAGATTACTGACATTAACCCATACTGTACTGCGGCCGCTCTCCTGGTCATACAGCGCCAGAAGGTTAGCACGCTCTCAGATTACTGACATTAACCCATACTGTACTGCGGCCGCTCTCCTGATCATACTGTGCCAGAAGGTTAGCACGCTCTCAGATTACTGACATTAACCCATACTGTACTGCGGCCGCTCTCCTGATCATACAGCGCCAGAAGGTTAGCACGCTCTGCAGATTACTGACATTAATCCATACTGTACTGCGGCCGCTCCCCTGATCATACAGCGCCAGAAGGTTAGCACGCTCTGCAGATTACTGACATTAACCCATACTATACTGCAGTCGCTCTCCTGATCATACAGTGCCGGAAGGTTAGCACGCTCTCAGATTACTGACATTAACCCATACTGTACTGCGGCCACTCTCCTGATCATACAGTGCCAGAAGGTTAGCACGCTCTGCAGATTACTGACATTAACCCATACTATACTGCAGTCGCTCTCCTGATCATACAGTGCCAGAAGGTTAGCACGCTCTGCAGATTACTGACATTAACCCATACTGTACTGCGGCCGCTCTCCTGATCATACAGCGCCAGAAGGTTAGCACGCTGTGCAGATTACTGACATTAACCCATACTGTACTGCGGCCGCTCTCCTGATCATACAGTGCCAGAAGGTTAGCACGCTCTCAGATTACTGACATTAACCCATACTGTACTGCGGCCGCTCTCCTGATCATACAGTGCCAGAAGGTTAGCACGCTGTGCAGATTACTGACATTAACCCATACTGTACTGCGGCCGCTCTCCTGATCATACAGCGCCAGAAGGTTAGCACGCTCTGCAGATTACTGACATTAACCCATACTGTACTGCGGCCGCTCTCCTGATCATACAGTGCCAGAAGGTTAGCACGCTCTCAGATTGCTGACATTAACCCATACTGTACTGCGGCCACTCTCCTGATCATACAGTGCCAGAAGGTTAGCACGCTCTGCAGATTACTGACATTAACCCATACTGTACTGCGGCCGCTCTCCTGATCATACAGTGCCAGAAGGTTAGCACGCTCTCAGATTACTGACATTAACCCATAATGTACTGCGGCCGCTCTCCTGATCATACAGTGCCAGAAGGTTAGCACGCTGTGCAGAGTACTGACATTAACCCATACTGTACTGCGGCCGCTCCCCTGATCATACAGTGCCAGAAGGTTAGCACGCTCTCAGATTACTGACATTAACCCATACTGTACTGCGGCCGCTCTCCTGATCATACAGCGCCAGAAGGTTAGCACGCTCTGCAGATTACTGACATTAACCCATACTGTACTGCGGCCGCTCTCCTGATCATACAGCGCCAGAAGGTTAGCACGCTGTGCAGATTACTGACATTAATCCATACTGTACTGCGGCCGCTCTCCTGATCATACAGTGCCAGAAGGTTAGCACGCTGTGCAGATTACTGACATTAACCCATACTGTACTGCGGCCGCTCTCCTGATCATACAGTGCCAGAAGGTTAGCACGCTCTGCAGATTACTGACATTAACCCATACTGTACTGCGGCCGCTCTCCTGATCATACAGTGCCAGAAGGTTAGCACGCTCTGCAGATTACTGACATTAACCCATACTGTACTGCGGCCGCTCTCCTGATCATACAGCGCCAGAAGATTAGCACGCTCTCAGATTACTGACATTAACCCATACTATACTGCGGCCGCTCTCCTGATCATACAGTGCCAGAAGGTTAGCACGCTCTGCAGATTACTGACATTAACCCATACTGTACTGTGGATACTCCCCTGATCATACAGTGCCAGAAGGTTAGCACGCTCTGCAGATTACTGACATTAACCCATACTGTACTGCGGCCGCTCTCCTGATCATACAGTGCCAGAAGGTTAGCACGCTCTCAGATTACTGACATTAACCCATACTGTACTGCGGCCGCTCTCCTGATCATACAGCGCCAGAACGTTAGCACGCTCTCAGGTTACTGACATTAACCCATACTGTACTGCAGCCGCTCTCCTGATCATACAGTGCCAGAAGGTTAGCACGCTCTGCAGATTACTGACATTAACCCATACTGTACTACTGCCGCTCCCCTGATCATACAGTGCCAGAAGGTTAGCACGCTCTCAGATTACTGACATTAACCCATACTGTACTGCGGCCGCTCTCCTGATCATACAGCGCCAGAAGGTTAGCACGCTCTCAGGTTACTGACATTAACCCATACTGTACTGCAGCCGCTCTCCTGATCATACAGTGCCAGAAGGTTAGCACGCTCTGCAGATTACTGACATTAACCCATACTGTACTACTGCCGCTCCCCTGATCATACAGTGCCAGAAGGTTAGCACGCTCTGCAGATTACTGACATTAACCCATACTGTACTACTGCCGCTCCCCTGATCATACAGTGCCAGAAGGTTAGCACGCTCTCAGATTACTGACATTAACCCATACTGTACTGCGGCCGCTCTCCTGATCATACAGTGCCAGAAGGTTAGCACGCTCTCAGATTACTGACATTAACCCATACTGTACTGCGGCCGCTCTCCTGATCATACAGTGCCAGAAGGTTAGCACGCTGTGCAGATTACTGACATTAACCCATACTGTACTGCGGCCGCTCTCCTGATCATACAGCGCCAGAAGGTTAGCACGCTCTGCAGATTACTGACATTAACCCATACTGTACTGCGGCCGCTCTCCTGATCATACAGTGCCAGAAGGTTAGCACGCTCTCAGATTGCTGACATTAACCCATACTGTACTGCGGCCACTCTCCTGATCATACAGTGCCAGAAGGTTAGCACGCTCTGCAGATTACTGACATTAACCCATACTGTACTGCGGCCGCTCTCCTGATCATACAGTGCCAGAAGGTTAGCACGCTCTCAGATTACTGACATTAACCCATACTGTACTGCGGCCGCTCTCCTGATCATACAGTGCCAGAAGGTTAGCACGCTCTCAGATTACTGACATTAACCCATAATGTACTGCGGCCGCTCTCCTGATCATACAGTGCCAGAAGGTTAGCACGCTGTGCAGAGTACTGACATTAACCCATACTGTACTGCGGCCGCTCCCCTGATCATACAGTGCCAGAAGGTTAGCACGCTCTCAGATTACTGACATTAACCCATACTGTACTGCGGCCGCTCTCCTGATCATACAGCGCCAGAAGGTTAGCACGCTCTGCAGATTACTGACATTAACCCATACTGTACTGCGGCCGCTCTCCTGATCATACAGCGCCAGAAGGTTAGCACGCTCTGCAGATTACTGACATTAATCCATACTGTACTGCGGCCGCTCTCCTGATCATACAGTGCCAGAAGGTTAGCACGCTGTGCAGATTACTGACATTAACCCATACTGTACTGCGGCCGCTCTCCTGATCATACAGTGCCAGAAGGTTAGCACGCTCTGCAGATTACTGACATTAACCCATACTGTACTGCGGCCGCTCTCCTGATCATACAGTGCCAGAAGGTTAGCACGCTCTGCAGATTACTGACATTAACCCATACTGTACTGCGGCCGCTCTCCTGATCATACAGCGCCAGAAGATTAGCACGCTCTCAGATTACTGACATTAACCCATACTATACTGCGGCCGCTCTCCTGATCATACAGTGCCAGAAGGTTAGCACGCTCTGCAGATTACTGACATTAACCCATACTGTACTGTGGCCACTCCCCTGATCATACAGTGCCAGAAGGTTAGCACGCTCTGCAGATTACTGACATTAACCCATACTGTACTGCGGCCGCTCTCCTGATCATACAGTGCCAGAAGGTTAGCACGCTCTCAGATTACTGACATTAACCCATACTGTACTGCGGCCGCTCTCCTGATCATACAGCGCCAGAACGTTAGCACGCTCTCAGGTTACTGACATTAACCCATACTGTACTGCAGCCGCTCTCCTGATCATACAGTGCCAGAAGGTTAGCACGCTCTGCAGATTACTGACATTAACCCATACTGTACTACTGCCGCTCCCCTGATCATACAGTGCCAGAAGGTTAGCACGCTCTCAGATTACTGACATTAACCCATACTGTACTGCGGCCGCTCTCCTGATCATACAGCGCCAGAAGGTTAGCACGCTCTCAGGTTACTGACATTAACCCATACTGTACTGCAGCCGCTCTCCTGATCATACAGTGCCAGAAGGTTAGCACGCTCTGCAGATTACTGACATTAACCCATACTGTACTACTGCCGCTCCCCTGATCATACAGTGCCAGAAGGTTAGCACGCTCTCAGATTACTGACATTAACCCATACTGTACTGCGGCCGCTCTCCTGATCATACAGCGCCAGAAGGTTAGCACGCTCTCAGATTACTGACATTAACCCATACTGTACTGCGGCCGCTCTCCTGATCATACAGTGCCAGAAGGTTAGCACGCTGTGCAGATTACTGACATTAACCCATACTGTACTGCGGCCGCTCTCCTGATCATACAGTGCCAGAAGGTTAGCACGCTCTGCAGATTACTGACATTAACCCATACTGTACTGCGGCCGCTCTCCTGATCATACAGTGCCAGAAGGTTAGCACGCTCTGCAGATTACTGACATTAACCCATACTGTACTGCGGCCGCTCTCCTGATCATACAGTGCCAGAAGGTTAGCACGCTCTGCAGATTACTGACATTAACCCATACTGTACTGCGGCCGCTCTCCTGATCATACAGTGCCAGAAGGTTAGCACGCTCTGCAGATTACTGACATTAACCCATAATGTACTGCGGCCGCTCTCCTGATCATACAGTGCCAGAAGGTTAGCACGCTCTGCAGATTACTGACATTAACCCATACTGTACTGCGGCCGCTCTCCTGATCATACAGTGCCAGAAGGTTAGCACGCTCTGCAGATTACTGACATTAACCCATAATGTACTGCGGCCGCTCTCCTGATCATACAGTGCCAGAAGGTTAGCACGCTCTGCAGATTACTGACATTAACCCATACTGTACTGCGGCCGCTCTCCTGATCATACAGTGCCAGAAGGTTAGCACGCTCTCAGATTACTGACATTAACCCATACTGTACTGCGGCCGCTCTCCTGATCATACAGTGCTAGAAGGTTAGCACGCTCTGCAGATTACTGACATTAACCCATACTGTACTGCGGCCGCTCTCCTGATCATACAGTGCCAGAAGGTTAGCACGCTCTCAGATTACTGACATTAACCCATACTGTACTGCGGCCGCTCTCCTGATCATACAGTGCCAGAAGGTTAGCACGCTGTGCTGATTACTGACATTAACCCATACTGTACTGCGGCCGCTCCCCTGATCATACAGCGCCAGAAGGTTAGCACGCTCTCAGATTACTGACATTAACCCATACTGTACTGCAGCCGCTCCCCTGATCATACAGCGCCAGAAGGTTAGCACGCTGTGCAGATTACTGACATTAACCCATACTGTACTGCGGCCGCTCTCCTGATCATACAGCGCCAGAAGGTTAGCACGCTCTGCAGATTACTGACATTAACCCATACTGTACTGCGGCCGCTCTCCTGATCATACAGTGCCAGAAGGTTAGCACGCTCTCAGATTACTGACATTAACCCATACTGTACTGCGGCCGCTCTCCTGATCATACAGTGCCAGAAGGTTAGCACGCTCTCAGATTACTGACATTAACCCATACTGTACTGTGGCCGCTCTCCTGATCATACAGCGCCAGAAGGTTAGCACGCTCTCAGGTTACTGACATTAACCCATACTGTACTGCGGCCGCTCTCCTGATCATACAGTGCCAGAAGGTTAGCACGCTCTGCAGATTACTGACATTAACCCATGCTATACTGCGGCCGCTCCCCTGATCATACAGCGCCAGAAGGTTAGCACGCTCTGCAGATTACTGACATTAACCCATACTGTACTGCGGCCGCTCTCCTGATCATACAGTGCCAGAAGGTTAGCACGCTCTGCAGATTACTGACATTAACCCATACTGTACTGCGGCCGCTCTCCTGATCATACAGTGCCAGAAGGTTAGCACGCTCTGCAGATTACTGACATTAACCCATACTGTACTGCGGCCGCTCTCCTGATCATACAGTGCCAGAAGGTTAGCACGCTCTGCAGATTACTGACATTAACCCATACTGTACTGCGGCCGCTCTCCTGATCATACAGTGCCAGAAGGTTAGCACGCTCTCAGATTACTGACATTAACCCATACTGTACTGCGGCCGCTCTCCTGATCATACAGTGCCAGAAGGTTAGCACGCTCTGCAGATTACTGACATTAACCCATACTGTACTGCGTCCGCTCTCCTGATCATACAGTGCCAGAAGGTTAGCACGCTCTCAGATCACTGACATTAACCCATACTGTACTGCGGCCGCTCTCCTGATCATACAGTGCCAGAAGGTTAGCACGCTCTCAGATTACTGACATTAACCCATACTGTACTACGGCCGCTCCCCTGATCATACAGCGCCAGAAGGTTAGCACGCTGTGCAGATTACTGACATTAACCCATACTGTACTGCGGCCGCTCTCCTGATCATACAGCGCCAGAATGTTAGCACGCTCTGCAGATTACTGACATTAACCCATACTGTACTGCGGCCGCTCTCCTGATCATACAGTGCCAGAAGGTTAGCACGCTCTCAGATTACTGACATTAACCCATACAGTACTGCGGCCGCTCTCCTGATCATACAGTGCCAGAAGGTTAGCACGCTCTCAGATTACTGACATTAACCCATACTGTACTGTGGCGCTCTCCTGATCATACAGTGCCAGAAGGTTAGCACGCTGTGCAGATTACTGACATTAACCCATACTGTACTGCGGCCGCTCTCCTGATCATACAGTGCCAGAAGGTTAGCACGCTCTGCAGATTACTGACATTAACCCATGCTATACTGCGGCCGCTCCCCTGATCATACAGCGCCAGAAGGTTAGCACGCTCTGCAGATTACTGACATTAACCCATACTGTACTGCGGCCGCTCCCCTGATCATACAGTGCCAGAAGGTTAGCACGCTGTGCAGATTACTGACATTAACCCATAATGTACTGCGGCCGCTCTCCTGATCATACAGTGCCAGAAGGTTAGCACGCTCTGCAGATTACTGACATTAACCCATACTGTACTGCGGCCGCTCTCCTGATCATACAGTGCCAGAAGGTTAGCACGCTCTGCAGATTACTGACATTAACCCATACTGTACTGCGGCCGCTCCCCTGATCATACAGCGCCAGAAGGTTAGCACGCTCTCAGATTACTGACATTAACCCATACTGTACTGCGGCCGCTCTCCTGATCATACAGTGCCAGAAGGTTAGCACGCTCTGCAGATTACTGACATTAACCCATACTGTACTGCGGCCGCTCTCCTGATCATACAGTGCCAGAAGGTTAGCACGCTCTCAGATTACTGACATTAACCCATACTGTACTGCGGCCGCTCCCCTGATCATACAGTGCCAGAAGGTTAGCACGCTCTGCAGATTACTGACATTAACCCATACTGTACTGCGGCCGCTCTCCTGATCATACAGTGCCAGAAGGTTAGCACGCTCTCAGATTACTGACATTAACCCATACTGTACTGCGGCCGCTCTCCTGATCATACAGTGCCAGAAGGTTAGCACGCTCTCAGATTGCTGACATTAACCCATACTATACTGCGGCCGCTCCCCTGATCATACAGTGCCAGAAGGTTAGCACGCTCTCAGGTTACTGACATTAACCCATACTGTACTGCGGCCGCTCTCCTGATCATACAGTGCCAGAAGGTTAGCACGCTGTGCAGATTACTGACATTAACCCATACTGTACTGCGGCCGCTCTCCTGATCATACAGTGCCAGAAGGTTAGCACGCTCTCAGGTTACTGACATTAACCCATACTGTACTGCGGCCGCTCTCCTGATCATACAGTGCCAGAAGGTTAGCACGCTGTGCAGATTACTGACATTAACCCATACTGTACTGCGGCCGCTCTCCTGATCATACAGTGCCAGAAGGTTAGCACGCTGTGCAGATTACTGACATTAACCCATACTGTACTGCGGCCGCTCTCCTGATCATACAGTGCCAGAAGGTTAGCACGCTCGCAGGTTACTGACATTAACCCATACTGTACTGCGGCCGCTCTCCTGATCATACAGTGCCAGAAGGTTAGCACGCTCGCAGGTTACTGACATTAACCCATACTGTACTGCGGCCGCTCTCCTGATCATACAGTGCCAGAAGGTTAGCACGCTCTCAGATTACTGACATTAACCCATACTGTACTGCGGCCGCTCTCCTGATCATACAGTGCCAGAAGGTTAGCACGCTCTGCAGATTACTGACATTAACCCATACTGTACAGCGGCCGCTCTCCTGATCATACAGTGCCAGAAGGTTAGCACGCTCTCAGATTACTGACATTAACCCATACTGTACTGCGGCCGCTCTCCTGATCATACAGTGCCAGAAGGTTAGCACGCTCTGCAGATTACTGACATTAACCCATACTGTACTGCGGCCGCTCTCCTGATCATACAGTGCCAGAAGGTTAGCACGCTGTGCAGATTACTGACATTAACCCATACTGTACTGCGGTCGCTCTCCTGGTCATACAGTGCCAGAAGGTTAGCACGCTCTGCAGATTACTGACATTAACCCATACTGTACTGCGGTCGCTCTCCTGATCATACAGCGCCAGAAGGTTAGCACGCTCTGCAGATTACTGACATTAACCCATACTGTACTGCGGCCGCTCTCCTGATCATACAGCGCCAGAAGGTTAGCACGCTGTGCAGATTACTGACATTAACCCATACTGTACTGTGGCCACTCTCCTGATCATACAGTGCCAGAAGGTTAGCACGCTCTCAGATTACTGACATTAACCCATACTGTACTGCGGCCGCTCTCCTGATCATACAGTGCCAGAAGGTTAGCACGCTCTCAGATTACTGACATTAACCCATACTGTACTGCGGCCGCTCTCCTGATCATACAGTGCCAGAAGGTTAGCACGCTCTCAGATTACTGACATTAACCCAGACTGTACTACTGCCGCTCTCCTGATCATACAGTGCCAGAAGGTTAGCACGCTCTCAGATTACTGACATTAACCCATATTGTACTGCGGTCGCTCTCCTGGTCATACAGTGCCAGAAGGTTAGCACGCTCTGCAGATTACTGACATTAACCCATACTGTACTGCGGCCGCTCCCCTGATCATACAGTGCCAGAAGGTTAGCACGCTCTGCAGATTACTGACATTAACCCATACTGTACTGTGGCCACTCTCCTGATCATACAGTGCCAGAAGGTTAGCACGCTGTGCAGATTACTGACATTAACCCATACTGTACTGCGGCCGCTCTCCTGATCATACAGTGCCAGAAGGTTAGCACGCTCTGCAGATTACTGACATTAACCCATACTGTACTGCGGCCGCTCTCCTGGTCATACAGTGCCAGAAGGTTAGCACGCTCTCAGATTACTGACATTAACCCATACTGTACTGCGGCCGCTCTCCTGATCATAGAGTGCCAGAAGGTTAGCACGCTCTGCAGATTACTGACATTAACCCATACTATACTGCGGCCGCTCTCCTGATCATACAGTGCCAGAAGGTTAGCACGCTCTGCAGATTACTGACATTAACCCATACTGTACTGCGGCCGCTCCCCTGATCATACAGTGCCAGAAGGTTAGCACGCTCGCAGGTTACTGACATTAACCCATACTGTACTGCGGCCGCTCTCCTGATCATACAGTGCCAGAAGGTTAGCACGCTCTCAGATTACTGACATTAACCCATACTGTACTGCGGCCGCTCTCCTGATCATACAGTGCCAGAAGGTTAGCACGCTGTGCAGATTACTGACATTAACCCATACTGTACTGCGGCCGCTCTCCTGATCATACAGTGCCAGAAGGTTAGCACGCTGTGCAGATTACTGACATTAACCCATACTGTACTACTGCCGCTCCCCTGATCATACAGCGCCAGAAGGTTAGCACGCTCTCAGATTACTGACATTAACCCATACTGTACTGCGGCCGCTCTCCTGATCATACAGTGCCAGAAGGTTAGCACGCTGTGCAGATTACTGACATTAACCCATACTGTACTGCGGCCGCTCTCCTGATCATACAGTGCCAGAAGGTTAGCACGCTCTCAGATTACTGACATTAACCCATATTGTACTGCGGCCGCTCTCCTGATCATACAGTGCCAGAAGGTTAGCACGCTCTGCAGATTACTGACATTAACCCATACTGTACTGCGGCCGCTCTCCTGATCATACAGTGCCAGAAGGTTAGCACGCTCTCAGATTACTGACATTAACCCATACTGTACTGCTGCCGCTCTCCTGATCATACAGTGCCAGAAGGTTAGCACGCTGTGCAGATTACTGACATTAACCCATACTGTACTGCGGCCGCTCTCCTGATCATACAGTGCCAGAAGGTTAGCACGCTCTGCAGATTACTGACATTAACCCATACTGTACTGCGGCCGCTCTCCTGATCATACAGCGCCAGAAGGTTAGCAAGCTCTGCAGATTACTGACATTAATCCATACTGTACTGCGGCCGCTCTCCTGATCATACAGTGCCAGAAGGTTAGCACGCTGTGCAGATTACTGACATTAACCCATACTGTACTGCGGCCGCTCTCCTGATCACACAGTGCCAGAAGGTTAGCACGCTCTGCAGATTACTGACATTAACCCATACTGTACTGCGGCTGCTCTCCTGATCATACAGTGCCAGAAGGTTAGCACGCTCTCAGATTACTGACATTAACCCATACTGTACTGCGGCCGCTCTCCTGATCATACAGTGCCAGAAGGTTAGCACGCTCCCAGATTACTGACATTAACCCATACTGTACTGCGGTCGCTCTCCTGATCATACAGTGCCAGAAGGTTAGCACGCTGTGCAGATTACTGACATTAACCCATACTGTACTGCGGCCGCTCTCCTGATCATACAGTGCCAGAAGGTTAGCACGCTCTGCAGATTACTGACATTAACCCATACTGTACTGCGGTCGCTCTCCTGATCATACAGTGCCAGAAGGTTAGCACGCTCTCAGATTACTGACATTAACCCATACTGTACTGCGGACGCTCTCCTGATCATACAGTGCCAGAAGGTTAGCACGCTCTGCAGATTACTGACATTAACCCATACTGTACTGCGGTCGCTCCCCTGATCATACAGTGCCAGAAGGTTAGCACGCTCTGCAGATTACTGACATTAACCCATACTGTACTGCGGCCGCTCTCCTGATCATACAGTGCCAGAAGGTTAGCACGCTCTCAGATTACTGACATTAACCCATACTGTACTGCGGCCGCTCTCCTGATCATACAGTGCCAGAAGGTTAGCACGCTCTCAGATTACTGACATTAACCCACTCAGCCACCTCACTGGCTTTCAAATACATCCTTTTCTCTAGTGAATAAGATGTATTTATTTTACATTTAGGGCTTTATTCATGAAAAAGAAAATTACAGATTTAAGGCCAAAGTAGGAGAATTGGAAAATTCTCCCATTGAGCTATACTTCAAACGCTACTTTATTTAGCCTTGATTGTGCAGTTCCCTTGTCAATTGAATGCAGTTTCCTGTTTCATGAATGAAGCCCTGTGTTTGTTCTGTTTCGAGGTGTGATGAGCTGCTGTGTGTCTGAAAGGATTACACAGAATTAGGGATGATTAGTGGGATAAAAAGACATAGGAGTCATATAGATTTTATAATCTAATACGCCAGGGTAGAGCGAGCGAGCGCTGAAAATCAATAGAACAAGAGAAGTTCTTCATAGAAGGCAGGGCTGGGTCTGCACACCGATAAGACAGTCACAGAGAGCTGCAGTGCCAAGTGAGGGGGGCTTAATGTATATATTGCAAGAGACGCAGATTGGTTATTATATGTAGTCTGTCACCTAAACACTGCTCATACTGTGCCTGTATCACCTAAACACTGCTCATACTGTGACTGTATCATCTAAACACTGCTCATACTGTGACTGTATCACACAAACACTGCTCATACTGTGACTGTATCACTCAAACACTACTCATACTGTGCCTGTATCACACAAACACTGCTTATACTGTGACTGTATCACCTAAACACTGCTTATACTGTGACTGTATCATCCAAACACTGTTTATACTGTGACTGTATCACCCAAACACTGCTTATACTCTGACTGTAGCACCCAAACACTGCTTATACTGTGACTGTATCTCCTAAACACGGCTTATACTCTGACTGTATCACCTAAACACCGCCTATACTGTGACTGTATCACCAAAACTGCTTATACTGTGACTGTATCACCCAAACACTGCTCATACTGTGCCTGTATCACCCAAACACTGCTTATACTGTGACTGTATCACCCAAACACTGCTTATACTGTGACTGTGTCACCTAAACACTGCTTATACTGTGACTGTATCACCTAAACACTGCTTATACTGTGACTGTATCACCCAAACACTGCTTATACTGTGACTGTATCACCCAAACACTGCTCATACTGTGACTGTATCACACAAACACTGCTCATACTGTGACTGTATCACACAAACACTGCTTATACTGTGACTGTATCACCTAAACACTGCTTATTCTGTGACTGTATCACACAAACACTGCTCATACTGTGACTGTATCACACAAACACTGCTTATACTGTGACTGTATCACCCAAACACTGCTTATACTGTGACTGTATCACCAAAACACTGCTTATACTGTGACTGTATCACCTAAACACTGCTCATACTGTGAATGTATCACCCAAACACTGCTTATACAGTGACTGTATCACCTAAACACTGCTCATACTGTGACTGTATCACACAAACACTGCTTATACTGTGACTGTATCACCCAAACACTGCTCATACTGTGCCTGTATCACACAAACACTGCTCATACTGTGCCTGTATCACCCAAACACTGCTTATACTGTGACTGTATCACGTAAACACTGCTCATACTGTGCCTGTTTCACACAAACACTGCTCATACTGTGACTGTATCACCTAAACACTGCTTATACTGTGCCTGTATCACACAAACACTGCTTATACTGTGCCTGTATCACCCAAACACTGCTTATACTGTGACTGTATCACCCAAACACTGCTTATACTGTGACTGTATCACCTAAACACTGCTTAAACTGTGCTTGTATCACCTAAACACTGCTCATACTGTGACTGTATCACCTAAACACTGCTTATACTGTGACTGTATCACCTACACACTGCTTATACTGTGACTGTATCACCCAAACACTGCTTATACTGTGACTATCACCTAAACACTGCTTATACTGTGACTGAATCACCCAAACACTGCTTATACTGTGACTGTATCACCCAAACACTTCTCATACTGTGCCTGTATCGCACAAACACTGCTCATACTGTGCCTGTATCACACAAACACTTCTTATACTGTGACTGTATCACCCAAACACTACTCATACTGTGCCTGTATCACACAAACACTGCTTATACTGTGACTGTATCACCCAAACACTGTTTATACTGTGACTGTATCATCCAAACACTGTTTATACTGTGACTGTATCACCCAAACACTGCTTATACTCTGACTGTAGCACCCAAACACTGCTTATACTGTGACTGCATCTCCTAAACACGGCTTATACTCTGACTGTATCACCTAAACACCGCCTATACTGTGACTGTATCACCCAAAACGCTTATACTGTGACTGTATCACCCAAACACTGCTCATACTGTGCCTGTATCACCCAAACACTGCTCATACTGTGGCTGTGTCACCCAAACACGGCTTATACTGTGACTGTGTCACCTAAACACTGCTTATACTGTGACTGTATCACCTAAACACTGCTTATACTGTGACTGTATCACCTAAACACTGCTTATACTGTGACTGTATCACCCAAACTGCTTATACTGTGACTGTATCACACAAACACTGCTCATATTGTGCCTGTATCACCTAAACACTGCTAATACTGTGACTGTATCACCCAAACACTGCTTATACTGTGACTGTATCACCCAAACACTTCTCATACTGTGACTGTATCACCCAAATACTTCTCATACTGTGCCTGTATCACACAAACACTGCTTATACTGTGACTGTATCACCCAAACACTACTCATACTGTGCCTGTATCACACAAACACTGCTTATACTGTGACTGTATCACCCAAACACTGTTTATACTGTGAATGTATCATCCAAACACTGTTTATACTGTGACTGTATCACCCAAACACTGCTTATACTCTGACTGTAGCACCCAAACACTGCTTATACTGTGACTGTATCTCCTAAACACGGCTTATACTCTGACTGTATCACCTAAACACCGCCTATACTGTGACTGTATCACCAAAACTGCTTATACTGTGACTGTATCACCCAAACACTGCTCATACTGTGCCTGTATCACCCAAACACTGCTCATACTGTGGCTGTGTCACCCAAACACGGCTTATACTGTGACTGTGTCACCTAAACACTGCTTATACTGTGACTGTATCACCTAAACACTGCTTATACTGTGACTGTATCACCCAAACACTGCTTATACTGTGACTGTATCATCCAAACACTGCTCATACTGTGACTGTATCACACAAACACTGCTTATACTGTGACTGTATCACCTAAACACTGCTTATTCTGTGACTGTATCACACAAACACTGCTCATACTGTGACTGTATCACACAAACACTGCTTATACTGTGACTGTATCACAAAAACACTGCTTATACTGTGACTGTATCACCAAAACACTGCTTATACTGTGACTGTATCACCTAAACACTGCTCATACTGTGAATGTATCACCCAAACACTGCTTATACAGTGACTGTATCACCTAAACACTGCTCATACTGTGACTGTATCACCCAAACACTGGTTAATCTGTGACTGTATCACCCAAACACTGCTCATACTGTGCCTGTATCACACAAACACTGCTCATACTGTGCCTGTATCACCTAAACACTGCTTATACTGTGACTGTATCACCTAAACACTGCTCATACTGTGCCTGTATCACACAAACACTGCTCATACTGTGACTGTATCACCTAAACACTGCTTATACTGTGCCTGTATCACACAAACACTGCTTATACTGTGCCTGTATCACCCAAACACTGCTTATACTGTGACTGTATCACCCAAACACTGCTTATACTGTGACTGTATCATCCAAACACTGCTCATACTGGGACTGTATCACACAAACACTGCTTATACTGTGACTGTATCACCTAAACACTGCTTATTCTGTGACTGTATCACACAAACACTGCTCATACTGTGACTGTATCACACAAACACTGCTTATACTGTGACTGTATCACCCAAACACTGCTTATACTGTGACTGTATCACCAAAACACTGCTTATACTGTGACTGTATCACCTAAACACTGCTCATACTGTGAATGTATCACCCAAACACTGCTTATACAGTGACTGTATCACCTAAACACTGCTCATACTGTGACTGTATCACCCAAACACTGGTTAATCTGTGACTGTATCACCCAAACACTGCTCATACTGTGCCTGTATCACACAAACACTGTTCATACTGTGCCTGTATCACCTAAACACTGCTTATACTGTGACTGTATCACCTAAACACTGCTCATACTGTGCCTGTATCACACAAACACTGCTCATACTGTGACTGTATCACCTAAACACTGCTTATACTGTGCCTGTATCACACAAACACTGCTTATACTGTGCCTGTATCACCCAAACACTGCTTATACTGTGACTGTATCACCCAAACACTGCTTATACTGTGACTGTATCACCTAAACACTGCTTAAACTGTGCTTGTATCACCTAAACACTGCTCATACTGTGACTGTATCACCTAAACACTGCTTATACTGTGACTGTATCACCTACACACTGCTTATACTGTGACTGTATCACCCAAACACTGCTTATACTGTGACTATCACCTAAACACTGCTTATACTGTGACTGAATCACCCAAACACTGCTTATACTGTGACTGTATCACCCAAACACTTCTCATACTGTGCCTGTATCGCACAAACACTGCTCATACTGTGCCTGTATCACACAAACACTTCTTATACTGTGACTGTATCACCCAAACACTACTCATGCTGTGCCTGTATCACACAAACACTGCTTATACTGTGACTGTATCACCCAAACACTGTTTATACTTTGACTGTATCATCCAAACACTGTTTATACTGTGACTGTATCACCCAAACACTGCTTATACTCTGACTGTAGCACCCAAACACTGCTTATACTGTGACTGTATCTCCTAAACACGGCTTATACTCTGACTGTATCACCTAAACACCGCCTATACTGTGACTGTATCACCCAAACTGCTTATACTGTGACTGTATCACCCAAACACTGCTCATACTGTGCCTGTATCACCCAAACACTGCTCATACTGTGGCTGTGTCACCCAAACACGGCTTATACTGTGACTGTGTCACCTAAACACTGCTTATACTGTGACTGTATCACCTAAACACTGCTTATACTGTGACTGTATCACCTAAACACTGCTTATACTGTGACTGTATCACCCAAACTGCTTATAATGTGACTGTATCACACAAACACTGCTCATATTGTGCCTGTATCACCTAAACACTTCTCATACTGTGCCTGTATCACCTAAACACTGCTTATACTGTCACTGTGTCACACAAACACTGCTCATACTGTGACTGTATCACCCAACCACTTCTCATACTGTGACTGTATCACCTAAACACTGCTTATACTGTGACTGTATCACCCAAACACTGCTCATACTGTGACTGTATCACCCAAACACTGCTTAGACTGTGACTGTATCACCCAAACACTGCTCATACTGTGACTGTATCACCCAAACACTGCTTAGACTGTGACTGTATCACCCAAACACTGCTTATACTATGACTGTATCACCCAAACACTGCTTATACTGTGACTGTATCACCCAAACACTGTTTATACTGTGACTGTATCACCCAAACACTGCTTATACTCTGACTGTATCACCCAAACACTACCTATACTGTGACTGTATCACCTAAACACGGCTTATACTGTGACTGTATCACCTAAACACTGCTTATACTGTGACTGTATCACCCAAACACTGCTCATACTGTGCCTGTATCACCCAAACACTGCTTATACTGTGACTGTATCGCCCAAACACTGCTTATACTGTGACTGTATCACCCAAACACTGCTTATACTGGGACTGTATCACCCAAACACTGCTTATATTGTGACTGTATCACCCAAACACTGCTTATACTGTGACTGTATCACCTAAACACTGCTTATACTGTGAATGTATCACCTAAACACTGCTTATACTGTGACTGTATCATCCAAACTGTTTATACTGTGACTGTATCACCTAAACACCGCCTATACTGTGACTGTATCACCCAAACACTGCTTATACTGTGACTGTATCACCTAAACACTGCTTATACTGTGACTGTATCACCCAAACGCTGCTTATACTGTGACTGTATCACTGAAACACTGCTTATATTATGACTATATCACCTAAACACTGCTTATATTGGGACTGTATCTCCCAAACACTGCTTATTCTGTGACTGTATCACCTAAACACTGCTCATACTGTGCCTGTATCACCCAAACACTGCTCATAATGTGGCTGTGTCACCCAAACACGGCTTATACTGTGACTTTGTCACCTAAACACTGCTTATACTGTGACTGTATTACCTAAACACTGCTTATACTGTGACTGTATCACCTAAACACTGCTTATACTGTGGCTGTATCACCCAAACACTGATTATACTGTGACTGTATCACCTAAACACTGCCTATACTGTGACTGTATCACCCAAACACTGCTTATACTGTGACTGTATCACCCAAACACTGCTCATACTGTGCCTGTATCACCCAAACACTGCTCATACTGTGGCTGTGTCACCTAAACACTGCTTATACTGTGACTGTATCACCTAAACACTGCTTATACTGTGACTGTGTCACCTAAACACTGCTCATACTGTGCCTGTATCATCTAAACTTCTTATACTGTGACTGTATCATCTAAACACTGCTTATACTGTGACTGTATCACCCAAACACTGCTTATACTGTGACTGTATCCCCCAAACACTGCTTATACTGTGCCTGTATCGCACAAACACTGCTCATACTGTGCCTGTATCACCCAAACACTGCTTATACTGTGCCTGTATCACACAAACACTGCTCATACTGTGCCTGTATCACCTACACACTGCTTATACTGTGCCTGTATCACACAAACACTGCTCATACTGTGACTGTATCACCCAAACACTGCTTATACTGTGCCTGTATCACACAAACACTGCTCATACTGTGCCTGTATCACCTACACACTGCTTATACTGTGCCTGTATCACCTAAACACTGCTCATACTGTGACTGTATCACCTAAACACTGCTTATACTGTGACTGTATCACCCAAACACTGCTTATACTGTGACTGTATCACCCAAACACTGCTTATACTGTGCCTGTATCGCACAAACACTGCTCATACTGTGCCTGTATCACACAAACACTGCTTATGCTGTGCCTGTATCGCACAAACACTGCTCATACTGTGCCTGTATCACACAAACACTGCTTATACTGTGCCTGTATCGCACAAACACTGCTCATACTGTGCCTGTATCACACAAACACTGCTTATACTGTGCCTGTATCACACAAACACTGCTTATACTGTGCCTGTATCGCACAAACACTGCTCATACTGTGCCTGTATCACACAAACACTGCTTATACTGTGCCTGTATCACACAAACACTGCTTATACTGTGACTGTATCACCCAAACACTGCTTATACTGTGACTGTATCACACAAACACTGCTCATACTGTGCCTGTATCACACAAACACTGCTTATACTGTGCCTGTATCACACAAACACTGCTTATACTGTGACTGTATCACCCAAACACTGCTTATACTGTGACTGTATCACACAAACACTTCTCATACTGTGCCTGTATCGCACAAACACTGCTCATACTGTGCCTGTATCACACAAACACTGCTTATACTGTGACTGTATCACCCAAACACTGCTCATACTGTGCCTGTATCACACAAACACTGCTTATACTGTGACTGTATCACCCAAACACTGCTCATACTGTGCCTGTATCACACAAACACTGCTTATACTGTGACTGTATCACCCAAACACTGTTTATACTGTGACTGTAGCACCCAAACACTGCTTATACTGTGACTGTATCACCTAAACACGGCTTATACTGTGACTGTATCACCTAAACACCGCCTATACTGTGACTGTATCACCCAAACTGCTTATACTGTGACTGTATCACCCAAACACTGCTCATACTGTGCCTGTATCACCCAAACACTGCTCATACTGTGGCTGTGTCACCCAAACACGGCTTATACTGTGACTGTGTCTCCTAAACACTGCTTATACTGTGCCTGTATCACCTAAACACTGCTCATACTGTGACTGTATCACCTAAACACTGCTTATACTGTGACTGTATCACCTACACACTGATTATACTGTGACTGTATCAACCAAACACTGCTTATACTGTGACTATCACCCAAACACTGCTTATACTGTGACTGTATCACCCAAACACTTCTCATACTGTGCCTGTATCGCACAAACACTGCTCATACTGTGCCTGTATCACACAAACACTTCTTATACTGTGACTGTATCACACAAACACTACTCATACTGTGCCTGTATCACACAAACACTGCTTATACTGTGACTGTATCACCCAAACACTGTTTATACTGTGACTGTATCATCCAAACACTGTTTATACTGTGACTGTATCACCCAAACACTGCTTATACTCTGACTGTAGCACCCAAACACTGCTTATACTGTGACTGTATCTCCTAAACACGGCTTATACTCTGACTGTATCACCTAAACACCGCCTATACTGTGACTGTATCACCCAAACTGCTTATACTGTGACTGTATCACCCAAACACTGCTCATACTGTGCCTGTATCACCCAAACACTGCTCATACTGTGGCTGTGTCACCCAAACACGGCTTATACTGTGACTGTGTCACCTAAACACTGCTTATACTGTGACTGTATCACCTAAACACTGCTTATACTGTGACTGTATCACCTAAACACTGCTTATACTGTGACTGTATCACCCAAACTGCTTATACTGTGACTATCACCTAAACACCGCCTATACTGTGACTGTATCACCCAAACTGCTTATACTGTGACTGTATCACACAAACACTGCTCATACTGTGCCTGTATCACCTAAACACTTCTCATACTGTGCCTGTATCACCTAAACACTGCTTATACTGTCACTGTATCACACAAACACTGCTCATACTGTGACTGTATCACCCAACCACTTCTCATACTGTGACTGTATCACCTAAACACTGCTTATACTGTGACTGTATCACCTACACACTGCTCATACTGTGACTGTATCACCTAAACACTGCTTATACTGTGACTGTATCACCCAAACACTGCTCATACTGTGACTGTATCACCCAAACACTGCTTAGACTGTGACTGTATCACCCAAACACTGCTCATACTGTGACTGTATCACCCAAACACTGCTGAGACTGTGACTGTATCACCCAAACACTGCTTATACTATGACTGTATCACCCAAACACTGCTTATACTGTGACTGTATCACCCAAACACTGTTTATACTGTGACTGTATCACCCAAACACTGCTTATACTCTGACTGTATCACCCAAACACTACCTACACTGTGACTGTATCACCTAAACACGGCTTATACTGTGACTGTATCACCTAAACACTGCTTATACTGTGACTGTATCACCCAAACACTGCTCATACTGTGCCTGTATCACCCAAACACTGCTTATACTGTGACTGTATCGCCCAAACACTGCTTATACTGTGACTGTATCACCCAAACACTGCTTATACTGGGACTGTATCACCCAAACACTGCTTATACTGTGACTGTATCACCCAAACACTGCTTATACTGTGACTGTATCACCTAAACACTGCTTATACTGTGAATGTATCACCTAAACACTGCTTATACTGTGACTGTATCATCCAAACTGCTTATACTGTGACTGTATCACCTAAACACCGCCTATACTGTGACTGTATCACCCAAACATTGCTTATACTGTGACTGTATCACCTAAACACTGCTTATACTGTGACTGTATCACCTAAACACTGCTTATACTGTGACTGTATCACTGAAACACTGCTTATATTATGACTATATCACCTAAACACTGCTTATATTGGGACTGTATCTCCCAAACACTGCTTATTCTGTGACTGTATCACCTAAACACTGCTCATACTGTGCCTGTATCACCCAAACACTGCTCATAATGTGGCTGTGTCACCCAAACACGGCTTATACTGTGACTTTGTCACCTAAACACTGCTTATACTGTGACTGTATTACCTAAACACTGCTTATACTGTGACTGTATCACCTAAACACTGCTTATACTGTGGCTGTATCACCCAAACACTGATTATACTGTGACTGTATCACCTAAACACTGCCTATACTGTGACTGTATCACCCAAACACTGCTTATACTGTGACTGTATCACCCAAACACTGCTCATACTGTGCCTGTATCACCCAAACACTGCTCATACTGTGGCTGTGTCACCTAAACACTGCTTATACTGTGACTGTATCACCTAAACACTGCTTATACTGTGACTGTGTCACCTAAACACTGCTCATACTGTGCCTGTATCATCTAAACTTCTTATACTGTGACTGTATCATCTAAACACTGCTTATACTGTGACTGTATCACCCAAACACTGCTTATACTGTGACTGTATCCCCCTAACACTGCTTATACTGTGCCTGTAACGCACAAACACTGCTCATACTGTGCCTGTATCACCCAAACACTGCTTATACTGTGTCTGTATCACACAAACACTGCTCATACTGTGCCTGTATCACCTACACACTGCTTATACTGTGCCTGTATCATACAAACACTGCTCATACTGTGCCTGTATCACCCAAACACTGCTTATACTGTGCCTGTATCACACAAACACTGCTCATACTGTGCCTGTATCACCTACACACTGCTTATACTGTGCCTGTATCACCTAAACACTGCTCATACTGTGACTGTATCACCTAAACACTGCTTATACTGTGACTGTATCACCCAAACACTGCTTATACTGTGACTGTATCACCCAAACACTGCTTATACTGTGCCTGTATCGCACAAACACTGCTCATACTGTGCCTGTATCACACAAACACTGCTTATACTGTGCCTGTATCGCACAAACACTGCTCATACTGTGCCTGTATCACACAAACACTGCTTATACTGTGCCTGTATCGCACAAACACTGCTCATACTGTGCCTCTATCACACAAACACTGCTTATACTGTGCCTGTATCGCACAAACACTGCTTATACTGTGCCTGTATCGCACAAACACTGCTCAATCTGTGCCTGTATCACACAAACACTGCTTATACTGTGCCTGTATCACACAAACACTGCTTATACTGTGACTGTATCACCCAAACACTGCTTATACTGTGACTGTATCACACAAACACTGCTCATACTGTGCCTGTATCACACAAACACTGCTTATACTGTGCCTGTATCACACAAACACTGCTTATACTGTGACTGTATCACCCAAACACTGCTTATACTGTGACTGTATCACACAAACACTTCTCATACTGTGCCTGTATCGCACAAACACTGCTCATACTGTGCCTGTATCACACAAACACTGCTTATACTGTGACTGTATCACCCAAACACTGCTCATACTGTGCCTGTATCACCTACACACTGCTTATACTGTGCCTGTATCACCTAAACACTGCTCATACTGTGACTGTATCACCTAAACACTGCTTATACTGTGACTGTATCACCCAAACACTGCTTATACTGTGACTGTATCACCCAAACACTGCTTATACTGTGCCTGTATCGCACAAACACTGCTCATACTGTGCCTGTATCACACAAACACTGCTTATACTGTGCCTGTATCGCACAAACACTGCTCATACTGTGCCTGTATCACACAAACACTGCTTATACTGTGCCTGTATCGCACAAACACTGCTCATACTGTGCCTCTATCACACAAACACTGCTTATACTGTGCCTGTATCGCACAAACACTGCTTATACTGTGCCTGTATCGCACAAACACTGCTCAATCTGTGCCTGTATCACACAAACACTGCTTATACTGTGCCTGTATCACACAAACACTGCTTATACTGTGACTGTATCACCCAAACACTGCTTATACTGTGACTGTATCACACAAACACTGCTCATACTGTGCCTGTATCACACAAACATTGCTTATACTGTGCCTGTATCACACAAACACTGCTTATACTGTGACTGTATCACCCAAACACTGCTTATACTGTGACTGTATCACACAAACACTTCTCATACTGTGCCTGTATCGCACAAACACTGCTCATACTGTGCCTGTATCACACAAACACTGCTTATACTGTGACTGTATCACCCAAACACTGCTCATACTGTGCCTGTATCACACAAACACTGCTTATACTGTGACTGTATCACCCAAACACTGCTCATACTGTGCCTGTATCACACAAACACTGCTTATACTGTGACTGTATCACCCAAACACTGTTTATACTGTGACTGTAGCACCCAAACACTGCTTATACTGTGACTGTATCACCTAAACACGGCTTATACTGTGACTGTATCACCTAAACACCGCCTATACTGTGACTGTATCACCCAAACTGCTTATACTGTGACTGTATCACCCAAACACTGCTCATACTGTGCCTGTATCACCCAAACACTGCTCATACTGTGGCTGTGTCACCCAAACACGGCTTATACTGTGACTGTGTCACCTAAACACTGCTCATACTGTGCCTGTATCACACAAACACTGCTTATACTGTGACTGTATCACCCAAACACTGCTCATACTGTGCCTGTATCACACAAACACTGCTTATACTGTGACTGTATCACCCAAACACTGCTTATACTGTGACTGTATCACCTAAACACGGCTTATACTGTGACTGTATCACCTAAACACCGCCTATACTGTGACTGTATCACCCAAACTGCTTATACTGTGACTGTATCACCCAAACACTGCTCATACTGTGCCTGTATCACCCAAACACTGCTCATACTGTGGCTGTGTCACCCAAACTCGGCTTATACTGTGACTGTGTCTCCTAAACACTGCTTATACTGTGCCTGTATCACCTAAACACTGCTCATACTGTGACTGTATCACCTAAACACTGCTTATACTGTGACTGTATCACCTACACACTGATTATACTGTGACTGTATCACCCAAACACTGCTTATACTGTGAATGTATCACCTAAACACTGCTTATACTGTGACTGTGTCATCCAAACTGCTTATACTGTGACTGTATCACCTAAACACCGCCTATACTGTGACTGTATCACCCAAACACTGCTTATACTGTGACTGTATCACCTAAACACTGCTTATACTGTGACTGTATCACCCAAACGCTGCTTATACTGTGACTGTATCACTGAAACACTGCTTATATTATGACTATATCACCTAAACACTGCTTATATTGGGACTGTATCTCCCAAACACTGCTCATACTGTGCCTGTATCACACAAACACTGCTTATACTGTGCCTGTATCACACAAACACTGCTTATACTGTGCCTGTATCGCACAAACACTGCTCATACTGTGCCTGTATCACACAAACACTGCTTATACTGTGCCTGTATCACACAAACACTGCTTATACTGTGACTGTATCACCCAAACACTGCTTATACTGTGACTGTATCACACAAACACTGCTCATACTGTGCCTGTATCACCTAAACACTGCCTATACTGTGACTGTATCACCCAAACACTGCTTATACTGTGACTGTATCACCCAAACACTGCTTATACTGTGACTGTATCACACAAACACTTCTCATACTGTGCCTGTATCGCACAAACACTGCTCATACTGTGCCTGTATCACACAAACACTGCTTATACTGTGACTGTATCACCCAAACACTGCTCATACTGTGCCTGTATCACACAAACACTGCTTATACTGTGACTGTATCACCCAAAAAATGCTCATACTGTGCCTGTATCACACAAACACTGCTTATACTGTGACTGTATCACCCAAACACTGCTTATACTGTGACTGTATCCCCCTAACACTGCTTATACTGTGCCTGTAACGCACAAACACTGCTCATACTGTGCCTGTATCACCCAAACACTGCTTATACTGTGTCTGTATCACACAAACACTGCTCATACTGTGCCTGTATCACCTACACACTGCTTATACTGTGCCTGTATCATACAAACACTGCTCATACTGTGCCTGTATCACCCAAACACTGCTTATACTGTGCCTGTATCACACAAACACTGCTCATACTGTGCCTGTATCACCTACACACTGCTTATACTGTGCCTGTATCACCTAAACACTGCTCATACTGTGACTGTATCACCTAAACACTGCTTATACTGTGACTGTATCACCCAAACACTGCTTATACTGTGACTGTATCACCCAAACACTGCTTATACTGTGCCTGTATCGCACAAACACTGCTCATACTGTGCCTGTATCACACAAACACTGCTTATACTGTGCCTGTATCGCACAAACACTGCTCATACTGTGCCTGTATCACACAAACACTGCTTATACTGTGCCTGTATCGCACAAACACTGCTCATACTGTGCCTCTATCACACAAACACTGCTTATACTGTGCCTGTATCGCACAAACACTGCTTATACTGTGCCTGTATCGCACAAACACTGCTCAATCTGTGCCTGTATCACACAAACACTGCTTATACTGTGCCTGTATCACACAAACACTGCTTATACTGTGACTGTATCACCCAAACACTGCTTATACTGTGACTGTATCACACAAACACTGCTCATACTGTGCCTGTATCACACAAACACTGCTTATACTGTGCCTGTATCACACAAACACTGCTTATACTGTGACTGTATCACCCAAACACTGCTTATACTGTGACTGTATCACACAAACACTTCTCATACTGTGCCTGTATCGCACAAACACTGCTCATACTGTGCCTGTATCACACAAACACTGCTTATACTGTGACTGTATCACCCAAACACTGCTCATACTGTGCCTGTATCACCTACACACTGCTTATACTGTGCCTGTATCACCTAAACACTGCTCATACTGTGACTGTATCACCTAAACACTGCTTATACTGTGACTGTATCACCCAAACACTGCTTATACTGTGACTGTATCACCCAAACACTGCTTATACTGTGCCTGTATCGCACAAACACTGCTCATACTGTGCCTGTATCACACAAACACTGCTTATACTGTGCCTGTATCGCACAAACACTGCTCATACTGTGCCTGTATCACACAAACACTGCTTATACTGTGCCTGTATCGCACAAACACTGCTCATACTGTGCCTCTATCACACAAACACTGCTTATACTGTGCCTGTATCGCACAAACACTGCTTATACTGTGCCTGTATCGCACAAACACTGCTCAATCTGTGCCTGTATCACACAAACACTGCTTATACTGTGCCTGTATCACACAAACACTGCTTATACTGTGACTGTATCACCCAAACACTGCTTATACTGTGACTGTATCACACAAACACTGCTCATACTGTGCCTGTATCACACAAACATTGCTTATACTGTGCCTGTATCACACAAACACTGCTTATACTGTGACTGTATCACCCAAACACTGCTTATACTGTGACTGTATCACACAAACACTTCTCATACTGTGCCTGTATCGCACAAACACTGCTCATACTGTGCCTGTATCACACAAACACTGCTTATACTGTGACTGTATCACCCAAACACTGCTCATACTGTGCCTGTATCACACAAACACTGCTTATACTGTGACTGTATCACCCAAACACTGCTCATACTGTGCCTGTATCACACAAACACTGCTTATACTGTGACTGTATCACCCAAACACTGTTTATACTGTGACTGTAGCACCCAAACACTGCTTATACTGTGACTGTATCACCTAAACACGGCTTATACTGTGACTGTATCACCTAAACACCGCCTATACTGTGACTGTATCACCCAAACTGCTTATACTGTGACTGTATCACCCAAACACTGCTCATACTGTGCCTGTATCACCCAAACACTGCTCATACTGTGGCTGTGTCACCCAAACACGGCTTATACTGTGACTGTGTCACCTAAACACTGCTCATACTGTGCCTGTATCACACAAACACTGCTTATACTGTGACTGTATCACCCAAACACTGCTCATACTGTGCCTGTATCACACAAACACTGCTTATACTGTGACTGTATCACCCAAACACTGCTTATACTGTGACTGTATCACCTAAACACGGCTTATACTGTGACTGTATCACCTAAACACCGCCTATACTGTGACTGTATCACCCAAACTGCTTATACTGTGACTGTATCACCCAAACACTGCTCATACTGTGCCTGTATCACCCAAACACTGCTCATACTGTGGCTGTGTCACCCAAACTCGGCTTATACTGTGACTGTGTCTCCTAAACACTGCTTATACTGTGCCTGTATCACCTAAACACTGCTCATACTGTGACTGTATCACCTAAACACTGCTTATACTGTGACTGTATCACCTACACACTGATTATACTGTGACTGTATCACCCAAACACTGCTTATACTGTGAATGTATCACCTAAACACTGCTTATACTGTGACTGTGTCATCCAAACTGCTTATACTGTGACTGTATCACCTAAACACCGCCTATACTGTGACTGTATCACCCAAACACTGCTTATACTGTGACTGTATCACCTAAACACTGCTTATACTGTGACTGTATCACCCAAACGCTGCTTATACTGTGACTGTATCACTGAAACACTGCTTATATTATGACTATATCACCTAAACACTGCTTATATTGGGACTGTATCTCCCAAACACTGCTCATACTGTGCCTGTATCACACAAACACTGCTTATACTGTGCCTGTATCACACAAACACTGCTTATACTGTGCCTGTATCGCACAAACACTGCTCATACTGTGCCTGTATCACACAAACACTGCTTATACTGTGCCTGTATCACACAAACACTGCTTATACTGTGACTGTATCACCCAAACACTGCTTATACTGTGACTGTATCACACAAACACTGCTCATACTGTGCCTGTATCACCTAAACACTGCCTATACTGTGACTGTATCACCCAAACACTGCTTATACTGTGACTGTATCACCCAAACACTGCTTATACTGTGACTGTATCACACAAACACTTCTCATACTGTGCCTGTATCGCACAAACACTGCTCATACTGTGCCTGTATCACACAAACACTGCTTATACTGTGACTGTATCACCCAAACACTGCTCATACTGTGCCTGTATCACACAAACACTGCTTATACTGTGACTGTATCACCCAAAAAATGCTCATACTGTGCCTGTATCACACAAACACTGCTTATACTGTGACTGTATCACCCAAACACTGCTTATACTGTGACTGTATCACCTAAACACGGCTTATACTGTGACTGTATCACCTAAACACCGCCTATACTGTGACTGTATCACCCAAACTGCTTATACTGTGACTGTATCACCCAAACACTGCTCATACTGTGCCTGTATCACCCAAACACTGCTCATACTGTGGCTGTGTCACCCAAACACGGCTTATACTGTGACTGTGTCTCCTAAACACTGCTCATACTGTGACTGTATCACCTAAACACTGCTTATACTGTGACTGTATCACCTACACACTGATTATACTGTGACTGTATCACCCAAACACTGCTTATACTGTGACTATCACCTAAACACTGCTTATACTGTGACTGAATCACCCAAACACTGCTTATACTGTGACTGTATCACCCAAACACTTCTCATACTGTGACTGTATCGCACAAACACTGCTCATACTGTGCCTGTATCACACAAACACTTCTTATACTGTGACTGTATCACCCAAACACAACTCATACTGTGCCTGTATCACACAAACACTGCTTATACTGTGACTGTATCACCCAAACACTGTTTATACTGTGACTGTATCATCCAAACACTGTTTATACTGTGACTGTATCACCCAAACACTGCTTATACTCTGACTGTAGCACCCAAACACTGCTTATACTGTGACTGTATCTCCTAAACACGGCTTATACTCTGACTGTATCACCTAAACACCGCCTATACTGTGACTGTATCACCCAAACTGCTTATACTGTGACTGTATCACCCAAACACTGCTTATACTGTGACTGTATCGCCCAAACACTGCTTATACTGTGACTGTATCACCCAAACACTGCTTATACTGGGACTGTATCACCCAAACACTGCTTATACTGTGACTGTATCACCCAAACACTGCTTATACTGTGACTGTATCACCTAAACACTGCTTATACTGTGAATGTATCACCTAAACACTGCTTATACTGTGACTGTATCATCCAAACTGCTTATACTGTGACTGTATCACCTAAACACCGCCTATACTGTGACTGTATCACCCAAACACTGCTTATACTGTGACTGTATCACCTAAACACTGCTTATACTGTGACTGTATCACCCAAACGCTGCTTATACTGTGACTGTATCACTGAAACACTGCTTATATTATGACTATATCACCTAAACACTGCTTATATTGGGACTGTATCTCCCAAACACTGCTTATTCTGTGACTGTATCACCTAAACACTGCTCATACTGTGCCTGTATCACCCAAACACTGCTCATAATGTGGCTGTGTCACCCAAACACGGCTTATACTGTGACTTTGTCACCTAAACAATGCTTATACTGTGACTGTATTACCTAAACACTGCTTATACTGTGACTGTATCACCTAAACACTGCTTATACTGTGGCTGTATCACCCAAACACTGATTATACTGTGACTGTATCACCTAAACACTGCCTATACTGTGACTGTATCACCCAAACACTGCTTATACTGTGACTGTATCACCCAAACACTGCTCATACTGTGCCTGTATCACCCAAACACTGCTCATACTGTGGCTGTGTCACCTAAACACTGCTTATACTGTGACTGTATCACCTAAAAACTGCTTATACTGTGACTGTGTCACCTAAACACTGCTCATACTGTGCCTGTATCATCTAAACTTCTTATACTGTGACTGTATCATCTAAACACTGCTTATACTGTGACTGTATCACCCAAACACTGCTTATACTGTGACTGTATCCCCCAAACACTGCTTATACTGTGCCTGTATCGCACAAACACTGCTCATACTGTGCCTGTATCACCCAAACACTGCTTATACTGTGCCTGTATCACACAAACACTGCTCATACTGTGCCTGTATCACCTACACACTGCTTATACTGTGCCTGTATCACACAAACACTGCTCATACTGTGACTGTATCACCCAAACACTGCTTATACTGTGCCTGTATCACACAAACACTGCTCATACTGTGCCTGTATCACCTACACACTGCTTCTACTGTGCCTGTATCACCTAAACACTGCTCATACTGTGACTGTATCACCTAAACACTGCTTATACTGTGACTGTATCACCCAAACACTGCTTATACTGTGACTGTATCACCCAAACACTGCTTATACTGTGCCTGTATCGCACAAACACTGCTCATACTGTGCATGTATCACAAAAACACTGCTTATACTGTGACTGTATCACCCAAACACTGCTTATACTGTGACTGTATCACCCAAACACTGCTTATACTGTGCCTGTATCGCACAAACACTGCTCATACTGTGCATGTATCACAAAAACACTGCTTATACTGTGCCTGTATCGCACAAACACTGCTCATACTGTGCCTGTATCACACAAACACTGCTTATACTGTGCCTGTATCGCACAAACACTGCTCATACTGTGCCTGTATCACACAAACACTGCTTATACTGTGCCTGTATCACACAAACACTGCTTATACTGTGCCTGTATCGCACAAACACTGCTCATACTGTGCCTGTATCACACAAACACTGCTTATACTGTGCCTGTATCACACAAACACTGCTTATACTGTGACTGTATCACCCAAACACTGTTTATACTGTGACTGTAGCACCCAAACACTGCTTATACTGTGACTGTATCACCTAAACACGGCTTATACTGTGACTGTATCACCTAAACACCGCCTATACTGTGACTGTATCACCCAAACTGCTTATACTGTGACTGTATCACCCAAACACTGCTCATACTGTGCCTGTATCACCCAAACACTGCTCATACTGTGGCTGTGTCACCCAAACACGGCTTATACTGTGACTGTGTCTCCTAAACACTGCTTATACTGTGCCTGTATCACCTAAACACTGCTCATACTGTGACTGTATCACCTAAACACTGCTTATACTGTGACTGTATCACCTACACACTGATTATACTGTGACTGTATCACCCAAACACTGCTTATACTGTGACTATCACCCAAACACTGCTTATACTGTGACTGTATCACCCAAACACTTCTCATACTGTGCCTGTATCGCACAAACACTGCTCATACTGTGCCTGTATCACACAAACACTTCTTATACTGTGACTGTATCACCCAAACACTACTCATACTGTGCCTGTATCACACAAACACTGCTTATACTGTGACTGTATCACCCAAACACTGTTTATACTGTGACTGTATCATCCAAACACTGTTTATACTGTGACTGTATCACCCAAACACTGCTTATACTCTGACTGTAGCACCCAAACACTGCTTATACTGTGACTGTATCTCCTAAACACGGCTTATACTCTGACTGTATCACCTAAACACCGCCTATACTGTGACTGTATCACCCAAACTGCTTATACTGTGACTGTATCACCCAAACACTGCTCATACTGTGCCTGTATCACCCAAACACTGCTCATACTGTGGCTGTGTCACCCAAACACGGCTTATACTGTGACTGTGTCTCCTAAACACTGCTTATACTGTGCCTGTATCACACAAACACTGCTCATACTGTGCCTGTATCACCTACACACTGCTTATACTGTGCCTGTATCACACAAACACTGCTCATACTGTGACTGTATCACCCAAACACTGCTTATACTGTGCCTGTATCACACAAACACTGCTCATACTGTGCCTGTATCACCTACACACTGCTTATACTGTGCCTGTATCACCTAAACACTGCTCATACTGTGACTGTATCACCTAAACACTGCTTATACTGTGACTGTATCACCCAAACACTGCTTATACTGTGACTGTATCACCCAAACACTGCTTATACTGTGCCTGTATCGCACAAACACTGCTCATACTGTGCATGTATCACAAAAACACTGCTTATACTGTGACTGTATCACCCAAACACTGCTTATACTGTGACTGTATCACCCAAACACTGCTTATACTGTGCCTGTATCGCACAAACACTGCTCATACTGTGCATGTATCACAAAAACACTGCTTATACTGTGCCTGTATCGCACAAACACTGCTCATACTGTGCCTGTATCACACAAACACTGCTTATACTGTGCCTGTATCGCACAAACACTGCTCATACTGTGCCTGTATCACACAAACACTGCTTATACTGTGCCTGTATCACACAAACACTGCTTATACTGTGCCTGTATCGCACAAACACTGCTCATACTGTGCCTGTATCACACAAACACTGCTTATACTGTGCCTGTATCACACAAACACTGCTTATACTGTGACTGTATCACCCAAACACTGTTTATACTGTGACTGTAGCACCCAAACACTGCTTATACTGTGACTGTATCACCTAAACACGGCTTATACTGTGACTGTATCACCTAAACACCGCCTATACTGTGACTGTATCACCCAAACTGCTTATACTGTGACTGTATCACCCAAACACTGCTCATACTGTGCCTGTATCACCCAAACACTGCTCATACTGTGGCTGTGTCACCCAAACACGGCTTATACTGTGACTGTGTCTCCTAAACACTGCTTATACTGTGCCTGTATCACCTAAACACTGCTCATACTGTGACTGTATCACCTAAACACTGCTTATACTGTGACTGTATCACCTACACACTGATTATACTGTGACTGTATCACCCAAACACTGCTTATACTGTGACTATCACCCAAACACTGCTTATACTGTGACTGTATCACCCAAACACTTCTCATACTGTGCCTGTATCGCACAAACACTGCTCATACTGTGCCTGTATCACACAAACACTTCTTATACTGTGACTGTATCACCCAAACACTACTCATACTGTGCCTGTATCACACAAACACTGCTTATACTGTGACTGTATCACCCAAACACTGTTTATACTGTGACTGTATCATCCAAACACTGTTTATACTGTGACTGTATCACCCAAACACTGCTTATACTCTGACTGTAGCACCCAAACACTGCTTATACTGTGACTGTATCTCCTAAACACGGCTTATACTCTGACTGTATCACCTAAACACCGCCTATACTGTGACTGTATCACCCAAACTGCTTATACTGTGACTGTATCACCCAAACACTGCTCATACTGTGCCTGTATCACCCAAACACTGCTCATACTGTGGCTGTGTCACCCAAACACGGCTTATACTGTGACTGTGTCTCCTAAACACTGCTTATACTGTGCCTGTATCACCTAAACACTGCTCATACTGTGACTGTATCACCTAAACACTGCTTATACTGTGACTGTATCACCTACACACTGATTATACTGTGACTGTATCACCCAAACACTGCTTATACTGTGACTATCACCCAAACACTGCTTATACTGTGACTGTATCACCCAAACACTTCTCATACTGTGCCTGTATCGCACAAACACTGCTCATACTGTGCCTGTATCACACAAACACTTCTTATACTGTGACTGTATCACCCAAACACTACTCATACTGTGCCTGTATCACACAAACACTGCTTATACTGTGACTGTATCATCCAAACACTGTTTATACTGTGACTGTATCACCCAAACACTGCTTATACTCTGACTGTAGCACCCAAACACTGCTTATACTGTGACTGTATCTCCTAAACACGGCTTATACTTTGACTGTATCACCTAAACACCGCCTATACTGTGACTGTATCACCCAAACTGCTTATACTGTGACTGTATCACCCAAACACTGCTCATACTGTGCCTGTATCACCCAAACACTGCTCATACTGTGGCTGTGTCACCCAAACACGGCTTATACTGTGACTGTGTCACCTAAACACTGCTTATACTGTGACTGTATCACCTAAACACTGCTTATACTGTGACTGTATCACCTAAACACTGCTTATACTGTGACTGTATCACCCAAACTGCTTATACTGTGACTATCACCTAAACACCGCCTATACTGTGACTGTATCACCCAAACTGCTTATACTGTGACTGTATCACACAAACACTGCTCATACTGTGCCTGTATCACCTAAACACTTCTCATACTGTGCCTGTATCACCTAAACACTGCTTATACTGTCACTGTATCACACAAACACTGCTCATACTGTGACTGTATCACCCAACCACTTCTCATACTGTGACTGTATCACCTAAACACTGCTTATACTGTGACTGTATCACCTACACACTGCTCATACTGTGACTGTATCACCTAAACACTGCTTATACTGTGACTGTATCACCCAAACACTGCTCATACTGTGACTGTATCACTCAAACACTGCTTAGACTGTGACTGTATCACCCAAACACTGCTCATACTGTGACTGTATCACCCAAACACTGCTTAGACTGTGACTGTATCACCCAAACACTGCTTATACTATGACTGTATCACCCAAACACTGCTTATACTGTGACTGTATCACCCAAACACTGTTTATACTGTGACTGTATCACCCAAACACTGCTTATACTCTGACTGTATCACCCAAACACTACCTACACTGTGACTGTATCACCTAAACACGGCTTATACTGTGACTGTATCACCTAAACACTGCTTATACTGTGACTGTATCACCCAAACACTGCTCATACTGTGCCTGTATCACCCAAACACTGCTTATACTGTGACTGTATCGCCCAAACACTGCTTATACTGTGACTGTATCACCCAAACACTGCTTATACTGGGACTGTATCACCCAAACACTGCTTATACTGTGGCTGTATCACCCAAACACTGCTTATACTGTGACTGTATCACCTAAACACTGCTTATACTGTGAATGTATCACCTAAACACTGCTTATACTGTGACTGTATCATCCAAACTGCTTATACTGTGACTGTATCACCTAAACACCGCCTATACTGTGACTGTATCACCCAAACATTGCTTATACTGTGACTGTATCACCTAAACACTGCTTATACTGTGACTGTATCACCCAAACGCTGCTTATACTGTGACTGTATCACTGAAACACTGCTTATATTATGACTATATCACCTAAACACTGCTTATATTGGGACTGTATCTCCCAAACACTGCTTATTCTGTGACTGTATCACCTAAACACTGCTCATACTGTGCCTGTATCACCCAAACACTGCTCATAATGTGGCTGTGTCACCCAAACACGGCTTATACTGTGACTTTGTCACCTAAACACTGCTTATACTGTGACTGTATTACCTAAACACTGCTTATACTGTGACTGTATCACCTAAACACTGCTTATACTGTGGCTGTATCACCCAAACACTGATTATACTGTGACTGTATCACCTAAACACTGCCTATACTGTGACTGTATCACCCAAACACTGCTTATACTGTGACTGTATCACCCAAACACTGCTCATACTGTGCCTGTATCACCCAAACACTGCTCATACTGTGGCTGTGTCACCTAAACACTGCTTATACTGTGACTGTATCACCTAAACACTGCTTATACTGTGACTGTGTCACCTAAACACTGCTCATACTGTGCCTGTATCATCTAAACTTCTTATACTGTGACTGTATCATCTAAACACTGCTTATACTGTGACTGTATCACCCAAACACTGCTTATACTGTGACTGTATCCCCCTAACACTGCTTATACTGTGCCTGTATCGCACAAACACTGCTCATACTGTGCCTGTATCACCCAAACACTGCTTATACTGTGCCTGTATCACACAAACACTGCTCATACTGTGCCTGTATCACCTACACACTGCTTATACTGTGCCTGTATCATACAAACACTGCTCATACTGTGCCTGTATCACCCAAACACTGCTTATACTGTGCCTGTATCACACAAACACTGCTCATACTGTGCCTGTATCACCTACACACTGCTTATACTGTGCCTGTATCACCTAAACACTGCTCATACTGTGACTGTATCACCTAAACACTGCTTATACTGTGACTGTATCACCCAAACACTGCTTATACTGTGACTGTATCACCCAAACACTGCTTATACTGTGCCTGTATCGCACAAACACTGCTCATACTGTGCCTGTATCACACAAACACTGCTTATACTGTGCCTGTATCGCACAAACACTGCTCATACTGTGCCTGTATCACACAAACACTGCTTATACTGTGCCTGTATCGTACAAACACTGCTCATACTGTGCCTGTATCACACAAACACTGCTTATACTGTGCCTGTATCGCACAAACACTGCTTATACTGTGCCTGTATCGCACAAACACTGCTCAATCTGTGCCTGTATCACACAAACACTGCTTATACTGTGCCTGTATCACACAAACACTGCTTATACTGTGACTGTATCACCCAAACACTGCTTATACTGTGACTGTATCACACAAACACTGCTCATACTGTGCCTGTATCACACAAACACTGCTTATACTGTGCCTGTATCACACAAACACTGCTTATACTGTGACTGTATCACCCAAACACTGCTTATACTGTGACTGTATCACACAAACACTTCTCATACTGTGCCTGTATCGCACAAACACTGCTCATACTGTGCCTGTATCACACAAACACTGCTTATACTGTGACTGTATCACCCAAACACTGCTCATACTGTGCCTGTATCACACAAACACTGCTTATACTGTGACTGTATCACCCAAACACTGCTCATACTGTGCCTGTATCACACAAACACTGCTTATACTGTGACTGTATCACCCAAACACTGTTTATACTGTGACTGTAGCACCCAAACACTGCTTATACTGTGACTGTATCACCTAAACACGGCTTATACTGTGACTGTATCACCTAAACACCGCCTATACTGTGACTGTATCACCCAAACTGCTTATACTGTGACTGTATCACCCAAACACTGCTCATACTGTGCCTGTATCACCCAAACACTGCTCATACTGTGGCTGTGTCACCCAAACACGGCTTATACTGTGACTGTGTCACCTAAACACTGCTTATACTGTGACTGTATCACCTAAACACTGCTTATACTGTGACTGTATCACCCAAACTGCTTATACTGTGACTATCACCTAAACACCGCCTATACTGTGACTGTATCACCCAAACTGCTTATACTGTGACTGTATCACACAAACACTGCTCATACTGTGCCTGTATCACCTAAACACTGCTCATACTGTGCCTGTATCACCTAAACACTGCATATACTGTGACTGTATCACACAAACACTGCTCATACTGTGACTGTATCACCCAACCACTTCTCATACTGTG